>JAZDUH010000029.1:540000-1140000 GCA_036419115.1 Scarus forsteni | reverse complement strand
TTAACTGAAGCATCTTCATGTCCAGATGTTTGACTGATCATATGTAGCAGGGTTCCCACGCGTCCTGGAAAACCTGGAAAATGATCGACCAATTTTCCAGTCCTGGAAAACATATGGAAAATGAGAAAAAAAACATAAAATATCCTGGAAAAGCTCGAATGGTCCCGGAAAATGATTTAGCTTCCCTCTGTCCCTCTGCGCATAGCCTAAATGTCTGTTCTCAGCTGACAAAATCGAGCTGCAGAGTTTCTCTGCCTCCAGCTGCCAAGTCGGCACAGCGCCCCACGAGACGCTACCAGCCAATCAAATTTGCATGTATCCTCAGCGCAGTGCTGCTGCCCAGTGTTTCCTTTGTCTCTAGATTTACTAACTTTTCAGACCCCAGTGAGGACTCATTTTTCACCCAAGAAGTGCCCAAAACTAGCGACTCAGTTGAAGATTGTTGCTGTTTTGTATATGGAGAGTGAGATGGTTATCTCCTCTCTGTCTCTCCTGTTGAGTAACAGAGGAGCAGCACAGAGCTGTAGTGGGCGTTACGTTTGTCAGGCTGCGCCCTGTGAGATGAAAACGCCTCAGAGTGATTTCAGTAGAGCCGCAGCAATCATGAGAGAGACAGCTTCGAGATGGCAGTGGTTAACATGTAGTCTGACTGGGCCACGTTTCACCTAAAATCTCACACTGTTCCAGAAAACATGTGAATGAATGGGAAACACTCACAAGGAATTCTGCTCCATTTAAGTAGTATATAGCATATGTGCATAGAGAGAAGAGATTAGCAACTTTTCATGCAGTTTTTAGCTAGCTACTTTCTAATTAAAGTGGCAGGCAACACCGAGTGAGATGCATACTGACCACAAGGAAGAAAAAGAGGGACAGTGAAAACTGAAGACTTGCATGCTTTTTGAACTGCTTGTAGTTCTCTTTGCTCAGGCTGAACGCATAATTGAATGATATTCAACATAGCTAAATAAGAAATAAAGCCGCAATCAGTCCTTATTTTGTAACTTTCAAAAAAAAAACATTTTTACATTAAGTTAAAATGTAGGCATAAACATAGGTACTTTGAGCCATAGTATATAAGTAGATACAATAATGCAAGATAAGGTATATATAAATATATACATAAATATGTATATGTCTATCTATCTATCTATCTATCTATCTATCTATCTATCTATCTATCTATCTATCTATCTATCTATCTATCTATCTATCTATCTATCCATCATATATATATATATATATATAGATATATATATAGATATATATATGTATATCTATATCTATATATCTATATCTATATATATATATATATATATATATATATATGTATATATATGTATATATATGTAGATAGATATAGATATAAACTCAATAAAAAGAAATAAAACTAAAGCAAAATAAATAAGTCAAATCTCTACATATAAAAAGTCAGAGCAAATAAAGATAGAAGAATTACTATAACTCTAAAGCATAAATTTATAATAGTAAGACACTACACAAAAGCCGGACTTTACTTCACTCTGTCAAAAACTTTGGAAAACCTGCAGGAGAGTCTTAAACAGATTCATGAACTAAGGAACTATTTTGGAGGAACATTTTTATTTAAATTGCATTGCTTTGTCTTATGTTGACCTTTTTAAACTGCAAGTCAATATTCAATTTGGAAGTATTTAGGCCAGTATGTTTTTTAAGGCAATTTGCCATTGATTTTTTTTAATACTTGAGAATGCAGGTATCAGATGTTTAAAAGCAACTGCATTAAACAGAGATGAAACAAAGGAAACAGTTTTGGTGATTATTAAAAACAAATGTATTCTGTAGAGAAAGTACAGGAAAGAAAGGAGGAGAAAATGAAAAACTGAAGTGAGAATTGCCCAAACCAAAACTGTAACTTAAGTTGTTTATGTTTCACTGGCAGCTGTGGGTGTGATTGCGCTATTCTACTCCAAATTTGTCATAATTTCTATGAATGTAAGAGATTACTTCATATGTATGATAGCAGCCATAGACTGCACATCTTGTAAACATAGCAGTGTGAATAAATGAACAAAAGGTATGGTCCAACTGTAGAAAAGAATATTGCTGAACTGAAACAGTTTTGTACAGAAGAATGGTTCAAAATTCCTCCTGACCATTGTGCAGGTCTGATCTACAACTACAGAAAACGTTTGGTTGAGGTTGTTGCTGCCAAAGGAGGGTCAGTTATTAAATCCAAAGGTTCACATACTTTTTCCACCCTGCACTGACTGGTTACATCGTGTGTTGAATAAAAACATGAAAACTTATATTTTTTTGTGTGGTATTAGTTTAAGCAGACTGTATTTGTCTAGTGATGTGACTTAAATGAAGATCAGAACATATTTAGGACCAACTTAAGCAGAAATCCAAGAAATCCCAAAGGGTTCACAAACTTTTTCATGCAACTGTATATCTCTCATCTTCTGTTGTAAATCAGACCAAGTGTGTCCTATAGGAGAACTGATGTGTTCCTCTGATTGTGGCAGTCTGTTTGTTTTAGAAACAGGTGACGAGACAAACAACATCTGATTCAACAATAAATGACAGATATTCATTCATGAATTTTCTATACCCGGCTATCCCTTTCGGGGTTGTGGGGTGCTGGAGCTTATCCCAGCTATCATCGGGCAAGAGGTGAGGTACACCCTGAAACCGGTTGCCAGTCGATTACAGGCCCACATAGAGAGACAGACAACCACTCACGCTCACATTCATACTGAAGGGCTATTTTAGAGTCACCAATTAACCTAATGAACATGTTTTTGGTCTGTGGGAGGAAACCAGAGTGCCCGGAGAGAACCCACACATGCACAAGAAGAACATGCAAATTTCACACAGATAGGCCCTCTAGACCCGGGATTGAACCAGGAACCTTCTTGCTGTGAGTAGGCTTGTCACGAGAACCGATACTTCGGTACCAAGTCGGTACTAAGATTCAGAAAATGTGACGGTACTGACTTTTCTAGACTACCCAAAGTACCGTTGGTACCGAGGCGCCAGATCTGGCCACTTCATTAGCGTTGTTTTTTTGGCTGTAAATGAGCGATTATCTGGCAACCCTCACACAGTGCTGATCACATGCGAAGAACAACGACACTCAACATGACGGAGGCACATGCAACCGGCTCGTTAACAACGAAACATTTAAAAGACAAGCATCCAGACTCGTACAGAGAATTCAAGGTGAGTGCATTTGAATTCACGTGTTATCACTGTTGCTCAATTCTAATTACGTTACAATGATGAGATGAGCCCAGCCCATAGTAAATGAGCTGCACGGCAAAGTAACATGCCCAGCCTCGCTGCTACCTCCGCTGCTGCGCGGCTTGTAAAATCATGAAGGAAGAGAAAAGAGAGGGACAGAAAAGAAAGAGTCCACAGAAGAAATGGCAGCGAGTGTCCCAAGTGTGTGGTCACTACAAGAAGGGACGAAAAGAAATCACAGTGCAGCGTGTCTGATGTCAAACGGAGTTAGCTTAGTTAGCACGTAGCTTAGCATGATAGCACGTCGTCAATGCTAAAAACATCCGGTCTGTGCAACAGGATGACACTCATGATACATCAACAGAAGCAGCTGTGAACAATAACTGAGATATGGGCTAGTAAATAACCTACATTGATTATTGCTCTGTGTAAAGGCTGGTTCAGAACGTAAATCAATGCAGAGGCTACTTGCCCAGAATCATGTGTATTTTGTTCACATACTTTTCACATCCAATAACTTTACATTTAATTTGATTGTGGAGAATAGAAGAGGAAACACTGACAGTGAGTAGAGGAAGCAGGTGTAGGGAATGCTTTCATATGTTATAGAAATGTACATTAGCTAGTTAAATTATCTTAGTATCTAAGTATGATATTATTTGGTCCTAGAAATAAAGTAAGCAAAATAAGATCATCAATATGGTACAGTAGTAAATGCAATAGGCACTGTCATATAAAAAGGTTTTTTAAAAGTTTCACCTCCATGTCAGTAAATTGCTGCTCCCTCTCTCTCTCTCGCTCTGTGTTAGTATTGCCTCTGCTGTTCTCATACAGTCATTAAGCTATACCCAGATCTCAATCTTCTTTTCACAGTATAAGCCAGAGGAGGACAGTGACATGGACAGGCCGGGCAAAGCCAGCATCAAGATACACAGCCAACAAGAACAGGCACTTTCAATTTAAGCATAATATTGTTTGTTGTTCACTTTGTTCAAATAAAGGAGTGTATGTTGAACTACAGGGGATTTTTTTATTTTTACCATGGTATCGAATGGTATCGAGTATCGAAGAATTTAAGTGGTATTGGTATCGACTACTAAATTTCTGGTATCGTGACAAGCCTAGCTGTGAGGCACGCGCTCTTCCAGCTGTGCCACCGTGCCTCTGTAAATGTCAGATGTATTCTTTTCAAATTGACGTTCATTCATGGAAACTGAAGGTCATTTCTTCTTCATATATGCATCCAATGTCAGATTTAATTTTCACAGCAGAGTTAAACTTCTTCAGATGTACTAATAATGATGTTGAAGTATAGTGAACAAAAATGACATGAGGATAAACAAAAAAGATGTAAATAAATTTAAAAATAAATCATTAAATTCATAAATACATGAAAAAAATGTACATATAAATATATACTTAATTATATTTATATATTATAAATTCCTGTAATTTTACATTTTTTAATTGATTTATGCATTTCTACATTTTTTTATTTCCACAACTATTTATTTATTCCTGTATTTCTAAAATTATTTATTTATTTATGGTCACCTATGTTAATAAGGTAGGTGGTCCTACCTCAGTCTGAGGCCTGATTGGTTACATCGGTGTGATCTGATCTCCCAGTGCTGTCTTGACTTGACTGGTACCAAAGAGCTGTTTCAGCTCCTTAACCGTCTGTGCTGGTACACAGGTTAGCCTTTAGCTGGCTAGCAGCCTGTTAGCCGCTATAGTTCTGTAGTCCTGTGATGGAAAGTTTTTTAGGAGCCATTGATTTAAGATCATTGGTGATCATCTTTGAAAACAAAGCACCCACAGACTATCTAGAGTTTGGTCTTGAAGGATGATGGAGGACTGACTTGAGCTCACTGCTGATATGGATATTATAATGACTTCAGATCTGTTAGCAAACTGCTTTACCACCTGACATGACTGCTCTGTAATGGCTCATGTTTGTTTTGTTGCTTTAACCTGGTATTTTTGTTACACCATATTATATTGTCAGAATGAATTTAGAGCTAAATGACAACAGTGGTGTGTTTACTTTGATAATATGGCTCATCAACAAAAATAACAGTTCATGTTAGCCAGCAGAAGATGTATTAAAGTAAGAGAGTTGATCAAACCATGGGCTGGAAAAGCTTCATAAAATGTTTGAAACAACATCACAGGTGAGCTCAGAGCTAAAGATGCAGCAGCAGCTCTCCCTCTGCTGCAGGTCACACAGAGGTCATGGGAGGAGCACACATGATGACAGCTGACAATGTGAAAGAAATAATCATTTAAAAAATACATTTGTTTGCAGGTAGTGCTAAAACATGCAGAAATAACATGAATTAATCAGAGTTTTATTGAAGATAAAGGAGGAGTTTTTGTCTTTTCTGTATTTAGCATCACAAAATGTTCCTGGCAGAAACCTCCCGTCCACTGGGTGTCTGGGTGTAACGCTGCACAGTGGAGCAGGCTGTGGAGATGGGTGAGGTGGTTTACGGCTGCACAACAACAGGACAAACAGAAATGAAAGTGGCCTGTCTGGTTGGTTAATTCAGTTAAAGTTTATAAAGTAGCAGATATATCCACTGGAAGCCATGCATGTAGTGATGAATGCCAAGCTAGCTAGCTGGTGTCATCAATCATGGGATTACAAATCGTTTGCTTCTGTCTGCTTCACATACTTGACCAATCTGGCTTTAGACTGAGGTAGCGTTCATTCGATTCAGGGGCCTTTGATTGATTTAAGACAATATTATGTCCTCATTGAACACAATCAGCTACATTTAACCTGAAGCAAGAAATAAATACAAAACAATTTTGATAGTTTTATGACTGAAATGTGGAACGATGTGCTGACCTTTGGGTATGATAGTTTATAGAGGATTATAACCATCTCTATGACCTAATCATGTTTAAAATTAAAACTGGTTTAATTCAGGTAAGGTGCTTTTTTGCCCCACTATTACCTTATGGCTCTTATTGTTCCATTGTAATGTTTGTTTATTATATCAAGTAATGATGCAACACTTTAATAAAAATAACTGAATTATTATTTAAATTTCATTATATTGACCTCCAACATTTGACCATGTTCTATCAAACCAAAAATGTGTAGTCTGATTTTAATTACATCCAAACATTTCTCATGTTCAAAATAAGAGCTATTAACTTAACTAACTCACCATTGATGACTTTGTTTTATTGTGATGACTGGTAACCACAGATTGTTTGTCAATGTGATCAGACTTTAACTGTTTAATGGTCAGTGTGGAGGAGGAATGACACTAAGCTGTTTCTGTTTTACTTTCTAACTATGAAATTTCTTTAATCAGTGCACTACAAAATCAAATGAGATAACTCACTGCAGTCGTGTGATAACGCTCTCCTGTCATGCGTGCAGCATCCTCTGCTGTCAGGTCAACTGTATTTTACCCAGATACAGCAGAGCTATTTTCTGATATGTCCGATATGTCTGGCTCCCGTTTAGCTCTGTGATGCTAACAGCATCTTGCTACACGTTCGCCTACAGCGGTGTTACTCTGTGAGTGCTTCACAGTACATTTTATAGCAGGAGAAATATTAGGTGTGGTGTGTCAGAGAGTGAAAAGGTTCAAATGTGTGTCTCATAAGCTACGTGTAAGACTTAAAGCTGGGGTTGGCGATCTGATTTAGATACACTTTTTGATATACTGGTTAAAATGATCTTTATGACCCGTTGGTTATCAACTCACAATGTGTTCTTAAAACAGAGAGAAAAATATCCGCTATCTACAGCAGGAGTAAAACAGGGAAAACACCGACCAATAATCCTGCCGGGATACCTTTTTTTACACCAATCAAATCCCGTCGCCATTCTGCGTGCCTGCTGCGCGTGCATTTTCCCGGCATGCACAGACAGTGCGTGTAGCATGTAGCATGTAGCGTGTAGGGAACAGACTCCGCTGGAGAATGCTTACCTTTCAAGTTTTGTCTTTGGAAATAAGGGCAGTCCGCTGTGAGCTGTCCCACAACACCAACCAAGCTCCAGTATCCCTCACATTTAAGACAGATGTACAAGAAATCTAAAATAAACTCTGTTTTTCTAAGTTTGTTCCGCTGTTGGCTCTAATCTCGCGAGAACTGCCGTCCATGTTACTGCAGGTGGCAGTTCTCGCGAGACTTCTTCTTCTTCGGTGGTTGGCATCCATCATTTTGGAGCATTACCGCCCCATTCAGGCTAGAGACAGACAGCTAGTTCTCCAAAATCGCCAACCCCAGCTTTAAGAGGAAACTTCAGAATGACGCGCGGTTGGCTGGAAACGGACACGCATGCTCGGTCGGGATTTCAAAATAAAGGTCATTAAAGACCACGATGTTCATCACTGTTTCGACTTTCCATCGATGTGATTGGATCATTGCTTCACCAATTGATGTATCGATCTATATCGATGGATCATTACATCCCTAGTTGTTATTGGTGCTGTGGAATTGATGGAATTTTTAATAGTCTGAACCTTGTTGCAAAAGAAAACTGCAAACTCATTACACTTCTATGTGGAGATTAGTTCTAATGGCAGTTGAGCTGGAGGGTTTGTTAATCTGTTCACTGTTGCAAATAAGACACGTGAGTTTTTACTGCAGTTTCCAATAATTTCAGGAAAGTACATCTCCCTTGTTCTACATACGATCTGATGAACATGTACAACTTTTCTTTATAAACTTTATAATGAACATGGAGTTTTGACTTTCGGCATCTCCGCTCGGCCCTCCGGCACTCCCTTTTCTGTGCCCTGACCGAGTCGTCATTCCTCCATGGTGACTTCTGCTTATTTTTAACCATTTTAACTTTCACAGGGGCAATGGTGTCCAGAACATTCAAAACACTTTAAGTAACAGAGCTCAACAAGTCATCAACATTAGAAAATGAGACATTTTCAAAGTTAATCACTTCCATGAACAGAGCACCTGTGCTGTTATTTATGTGTCTCCTCTGTGCTACTGCAGGACCAGCCGGTGGTTTGCTTTTCCTTTCCCTGTGGGGCAATGCCAGTGTAATTAAAATGAACTGTGTGCCTAAATTTAACTATCTTCTTCAGACACTCCCTATTAAGATACCACTAAAATACTTTAAACAATTTGATAGACTATGTAATAAATTTCTATGGAATGACAAACGCCCTAGGATAAATCTAAAAAAATTACAAAGGCCTGTTGATCAAGGTGGATTGGGTGTCCCTATGTTGTTGCTATATTACTATGCATTCTCTATCAGGCACATGATCCACTGGGCTATGCCACCGGAGAGAGCGACTCCATGGTTTGACCTTGAGAAATTTCTGAGCAGACCACTCCCCCCTCTACACCACCTCACCACTAAACCCTCACCAGAGGCTCAAGCTCACCCCATTTTCTCACATATTCAGTGGTTGTGGAAAATGATGGCCTTTATACACAATTTTAATCCCTATCTTAACTCTCAAGCCTCCATCTGGCTCAATCCTAAACTTTGCTTGGGGAAGTCATCTTTCTTCTGGAAACAATGGGCGGACAAAGGAATCCTGGTCCTTGGGGACTTATATGAAGGAGACACACTAAAGTCCTTTAATTGTTTAAAAACACAGTTTCACTTACCACAGAATCAGTTCTGGAAATATTTACAACTCAGACATCTATTAATCCACACCTTTGGCTCTGTCACAACACCGCCCCCTACTTTAAGCTTCCAATCACAAATAAAAGAGGTTTTTGGCAAAGGACACGAGGCCTCTCTCTAATATGCAATGCTTATGAAATCATTAGATAAAGGCAGATCAACATTAAGATCATCTTGGGTTGTTTTGTTCTGTTTTATTTTTGTTTAAGTCTTATGTTTTTCTTTTTCCTTTTCCCTTTCTTTACTAGTTTTTGGTATATAAAATATCTTTCTTTTATTTGGTGTAAAATTGCTAAATTGATAAAATAATTGTTCTAAATGTAACAAAATGTCAATAAAATGTTCATCATAAAAAAAAAAAAAAAAAATCATAATGAACATGGAGCTTTGACTTTCACCATTTCCGCTCGGCCCTCCGGCTTTCCCTTTACTGTGCCCTGACCGAGTCGTCATTCCTCCATGGTGACTTCTGCTTATTTTTAACCATTTTAACTTTCACAGGGACAATGGTGTCCATAACATTCAAAACACTTTAAGTAGCAGAGCTCAACAAATCATCAACATTAGAAAATGAGACATTTTCAAAGTTAATCATTTCCATGAACAGAGCACCTGTGCTGTTATTTATGTGTCTCCTCTGTACTACTGCAGGACCAGCCGGTGGTGTGGGAGAAACAGACAGGTCAAAGAAGACACAGAAATGATCAGACAGGGCAACATCAACCACATTGACATTTGAAATATTAACCCCCTTTGTAATGAGCAGGTCCAGAGTGTGCTGTGCTCTGTTATGAGTGGGATCACACACATGCTGAGTCAGGCCAAAGGTTTCAAGGACAGCACTGAGCTCTTTAGCATTTCTGTCACAGACATTATCCACATGTATATTAAAATCACCTGTAATGACCGAACTATCAAAATCAGTGCATACAATTGAAAGCATCCTGGTAAAATCATCAATAAAACTTTTATAGTGTTGGGGGGGCTTGTATAGAACTATATAGAGTATGGACGGGGATAGTCTTATCTCCATTTTAAAGGACACATACTCAAATGATGAAAACACCCCAAATGACAACCTGTGTGTAACCATATGATCTCTAAATACTGCACAGACACCTTCACCCTTTTTGTTTTCTCGTGTTTCAGATTCAAATTTGAAGTTAACACAAACATTAGCACATTAAAGCTAATCAGATCAAGCCTGATGAGGATTCAGTGAAATAAGGTAAAGAAGAGAGAGAGAGAGAGAGAGAGAGAGAGAGAGAGAGAGTACAATGTGGCAGGAAGCTAGGCCGGACGAATGAGAGTTTTTTAATATGATTAATGGAGTATTTATTTTCCACTGCTTATGGGCGTTATTTACAATACCAACACAATACAGGAGTTGTGTAGCAGCTCAGTGGTTTACAGTCTGTGTTGATCCAATAAACAATGCAATTTAAACATAATAAACACTGTTACAAAACGTGATAAAACTGCATATGCACCCTTACCTGTCCAGCAGAAAACAAGCAACTTCGGCGTCAGTCTTCAGACAAAACTTTGTAAACAAGGCTTTCCTCCTTGTAAAAGCAACCCCAATGTTTATCCTTGTTTTCTACACTGCACCTTTGAAAGGTGGAAATTTATGAAAAAAATCAATATATTAATAAATAAATGTTGAAATACAGGAATAGATCTTACATACAGCTTTTGAAAAAAAAGTCAGGTTTGAAGCATACCTGAAACAAAAAAGAAAATTTTTGGAATAGAAACATAAGCACTCAAAAAATTCAAGTTTACTGAATCAGATCAAGGCTCAAGGGAAAAAATAGATGTTATATGTGAGACGAGGTGGAGAGGAAAGTGAGGTTTAATAAAAAATATACTATGAGGAAGGAACTTCAGCATCTAAAAACAAAGCCAGAGGGATCAGGAAACAGCAAGCATTGTCTAATATACATAAAATAAGAGACCCTGTAACTGATGAGATTTCATATGAACAAGAGGACATTGAGAAGGTTTTTGAGGAGTATTATAGGAAGTTGTACTCACAGCCTTTGTTAGTACATGGAGAGCATCTGACAGAGTTCTTAGATTAGACCTACCAGCAATAGGCACAAAACAGAATGAGATGTTGACTTCAGAAATAACAATATAAGAAATAGAAAAGTCAATTAGTCAGGCAAAATTAGAGAAATCACCCAGAGCTGATGGGTTTGGGGCCTCATTTTATAAAACTTTCAAAGAGGAGTTAATCCCATTACTTCAAGAGTCTTTCACCTTTACTCTCAGGTCAGGCAGGATCCCTTCTTCATGGAATGAAACCATCATCTCCATTGTTCCAAAGGATGGGAAAGATAAAGAATACTGTGGTAATTACAGACCCATATCTCTTTTAAATGTGGATTACAAACGTTACACCTCTATTATAGATAAGAGATTAGAGATATTTATGCAGGATCTGATGGATGAGGACCAATGTGGGTTTATCAAAGGAAGGCAAACACAAGATAGTTTTAGAAGAAGCTTACATGTTATAGAAAACATTCAAAAGGAGGGGGAAGCACAGTCTTGGTAAGCATAGATGCTGAAATACATAGACAGTGTAAATTGGAATTTTTCTGTACAGGGTATTGGAAAAATTTGGATTCAATGAACAATCTGTCAATTGTATTAGATCAATGTATCAGGAGCCAAAGGCAAGGATTAAAATAAACGGCAGTTTGACAAAACCTTTGAGTTTAGAAAGGGGGACTAGACATGGATGTAGCCTCTCTCCAAGTCTTTTTGTGCTGTTTTTCGAGCCCAAATGATTAGACAAGAGGAAACAGTGAAAGGGGTGAAGACAGGAGAGGAGGAACATAAAATAGGATTATTTGCTGATGACATGTTGTTCTTTTTAAGGTATCCTAACGAAAACTTCCCCAAAACAATGGGATTGTTAGAATCCTTTGGAGAATATTCAGGATATAGAATTAATGTCACAAAACACAGATTTTGACAATAAATTATTCCACATCACAAGAGATTAAAGATAGGTAAAGCTCAAATGGAATGCTAAATCGATTGAATACTTGGGTGTAAACATCATAAAAGGAATAGATAAGTTATATGATGCAAATTATACTAAAATAAACCAAGAAATAAGGAGGGACCTGGAGAGATGGTCAGCTTTGTGTTTGGACTTCAGCTCAAGAATAGAGATGATAAAAATGAATGTTCCACCAAGACTTTTAGATTTATTTCAGTCTTTGCCTGAGATAACTCCACATAAACAGTTGATAGAATGAGATAAATGGATATCAAGATTTATATGGGAGGAAAGGAACCAAGGATCTGGTACACAACCCTTCAGCTCCCTAAAGAGAAGGGCGGTCTGGCTTTACAAAGTCTTTAAGAATATTTCTTTGCAGCACAAATCAGACCTCTGATATATTGGTGCAATCATGAATTTGATGTGAGATGGAAAACTATAGAACTTGGTATTACAGACATGGAGGTACGAAACTTAACAGCACACAAAGGACTGATGAAAGAGTAGGTAGCCAGCTGGATATAATAACAAAAAACCACAACTGAAATATGGAAGACAGAAGTTGAAAGGTATAAGATGGAGAAAGGGATCTGGATGTTGAGTTGGTTTGCGTTTGATTCCAGGTTTATACCAGGGACAGTTGATAAAGGTTTTAAGCAATGGGCAAACAAGGGAATAACAGCAGTATGCACCATAGTGATTTAATTTGAAACTTCTGGTCACTCCACACGGTGACTTCCTGTGAATGTACGATGTTTGGAAGCGGCCGTGCTGTAAACAGACCTTTACTCGCATGTAGCGAGCACGGAGCTGTTGACATCCCCGCCTCGTGTCTCACCAAAACCTCCGCTGAATGTCTCCGTTTCACGGAGGCTTTGTACCTCAGCTGCGGGTCTGTTCCTCAGTGCTGAGCTGAAGCCGCTAGCGCTAAGCTAAGCTAAGCTAAGCTAAGCTAAGCTCCACCTTTCACAGCCAATGTATGGAGGAGCTGAGGGAAAAAAGCTGGGTACTTCCGGGTAAACGAAGGCTCGCTGTGCCAAAACCGTGATAGATATCAGAAAAGGGATTGCATTGTGAGCATCTCAAGAAAATGCTGAATCTATGGGTGTAATTTTTATGTCCATGCAGTAAAGAATGTTGACATAGTGGCGAGTTAAAAACAGGCTTCAAAGTGAAGCGCCCAGCTGTCCGGAGGTGAATTTTTGCATTACCGCAAGATGAGAAGATTCTGACTCATACCGCAAAAGCTGAAGCTCACTGAGACAAAACGATGTCAGATTAAACTTTGAAGCGGATTTCACGTATAAGACGAGAAGGTTAGCGACGTTTTGATGCATAAATCATGTCTGTGGACGACAGTTTGACGAAGTTATAACAGGATAATTCTGCTAAGTCTGCGAGAATTTTTCTGTCTGTCCACTCTGAGATGACGTCACACTCGCTCTGAGGACATTGATTGCCTCAAAAGTTGGTGTTGCTTAAAAATTCATATTTAAAAAACCGTAGAAGCCAGCAAAAAGCTGAAGATATGTAAAAATAGCTGAGAAGTCAGTGCAGCTTTTAAAGTACGAATGAAGTCTGTAGGTGAAAGCATGCCCAAGCTGTGGAGCTTCAAAGTTGGTGAATTGTTCTGCAGAGCTGCGGAGATGTCCCATTGATTTCAATGTAAAAATACATGCCGAAATTATTTTTTACTGTGAAAAGTATAACTGTTAAAGCTGTGAAAAATACAAGCGCACTTCTCATGAACATGCTGCATATGTCAATTTTTTTCTGTGAAAATCTGTGCAAATTTGAAGCCTGTGAAAGGTGCTAAAGTCCCAGAACAAAATGTCACAAAATGGCGCTAGGGAGAACAGTATGTTGAAATGCTGACTCAGCATTTCAACATAAAAATGCTGACTCAGCATTTCAACATAATAACAGATTCAAACCCCAGGTCAAGTGTGATCTGCTTCTTGGAGTACAGCGTTAAGGAATCGGTGCTCCGCTCGGCATGGAAAAAGAGAGAAATTTGTGTCAGCGGACACAGAGTGTATTTGGATCACGACTACCCCATGGAGATTCAGAGGAAAAGGAAAGCTTACACCCCGATCAGAAGACTACTAAAAGAGAAGGGTCTCCGTTTTCAGCGGACTTCGGGTGTTTTATGACAGCGGTCCAGTCCCATACAGCAGCGCAGTGGAGGTGATGCAGGATTTAAAAAGAAGAGGAGTCACCACGGCTGATGACAGCTCCGCTGATGCAGCCCCAGAGAAGCTAATGAAAACCTCCTGGCACACTGTGGGCAAGGAAAAGCGACGGAACCGGGAAACACACCGGGAGAGAGTCCAGAATCTACTGAAGGTTTTCCGCCGCAACGATCAGGACGTTTGACTTTTCCTTACGTTTAAGAAAAACACACCCCAACTAGTAAACCCCGGGTAAGGTAAAGAAAGAAACGTCTCTGACATACGTCATTTAGGGAGTAAAATACACGGACTGTAGGTGAGGTTATATTTATTTAGAGTAATGCTGGCTCCTTCTGATTGTTTTATTTTAGTGGGATATTTTGACTGTGATGCACACCAACAAATGGACCCACAGTCTGGCAGCTTTTAGCATCTTGGTTTACTGTGCACTGACTAGTTTTTCATCATAGAACTATCCTGGTGTTGCACAGGGGAGGCCCTTACTACCTGAAGGTCTTTTTTCCTCCCATTTGAGAAGTTATTTCAAAGAAACTTTGACTATAGAAGTCACTGTTAAGTTCACTTTTGAAATGTTCTGTATTAATATATATTGTGTTATTTGTGTTAAAATGTTCAGGTCATCTTGGGTCTGCAGTATGGAAAAAAAACATGCAACTGAAAAAGAATGGGTGAGCAAGTGTATAATGTAGTCACACTTAACATTAATGGGTTACAAAATCCAGTGAAGAGAGGAAAGCTTATAACTAAGATGAAAAGGGAAAACCTACATATAGTATTTTGGCAGGAAACCCATCTAATGCAAAAAGGTCATGAAAAACTTAAAATATTAGGATTTAAAAATACTTTTTATTCCTCTTACATGAGAGGACATGCCAGGGGAGTAGCAATATTAATTTCAAACAAAGTGTCTTTCAGGCTCCTCTCTCAGATTTCTGATAAGGAGGGACGCTATGTCCTGGTAAAGGGGATTCTGGATTCTATAGAAGTTACATTATTCAATGTTTATAAGCCACCTGGACAAGATAAACTGTTAACGAAAAGGATATTTGATTTGATTGCTACAGAAACTCAAGGTATACTGATGTGTGGAGGAGACTGGAATGTGCAGCTGCACCCCCCTCTTGTTTCAACTAATCCAACAAAAAAGATTAATGCTGAAGCAGTATATATTAAGAAAATGGTCTGACTGATGTTTGGAGGGAGATCCATCCATCTGCAAAACAGTTCACTTTCTTTTCCTATCCACATGCCGTTTATTCAAGGATTGACTATTTTTCATGTTCCAGTCAGAGAGAATAATGGATTGCAGTACAGGGATCAGAGATGTTTCTGACCATGCAGCAGTGTACTTGAAGCTCCATCTTGATATCCAGTCCAAAAACACCACCTGGAGACTTAATACCAGCTTTTTAATGACCAAAAATGTGAAGATTTTGTAAAGCATGAATTTAATGAGTATTTGGAATTTAATAACCATGAAGGAATGTCATCTAGTCTTATATGGGATGCAGCAAAAGCTGTTTTGAGAGGAAAATTAATAATGTGGTCTTCCAGAAGGACAAAAGAAGGACAGAAACAGTTAAATGAAATCACTAACAAAATTAAAACACTTGAACAACAACATATAGAGTTAAATGATCCCCAAATACTTAAACAAATAAACTTAAAACAAACAAATCTTAAACAATATACTTGATAAACAAGTGGAGATTAAACTTAAATACATTAAACAAAATTATTATGAGAACGGACCTTGAGCCAAAAAGATACTTGCATGGAAACTGTGGAAACAACAAACTGAAAGATCAGTTTTTAAAATCAGAGATCCCGTCACAAACACTATATGTTATAAACCTGAGGAAATAGAACGGTCCTTTGACAAATATTATGAGTTATACTCCCAACCAAAAGCAGCAGAGGCATCTATTATTAAACATTTTTTAGATTCCCTTGATTTACCATCAATTGGTGCTGAACAGAATAAAATAACACAAGAAATTACAAAGGAAGAGGTTGATAGCGCTATATCAAGACTTAAAACTGGCCAAGTACCAGGGGGAGACGGTTTTCCAGCTAGTTGGTAGGGGAGAATGGGGTAATGTGAGACACCGGGTAATGTGAGACACCCCCTGTATCTCGGCAACGGAACACATTTGTGGTCATGTGACCATTATGTTTTCAAGCTCGTCCCATTTCCCCTTGGCCATGAGGGAGAAGACCTCGTGGTTCTGTTGTAAGCATGTTTTTTTCACAAAAATATTTTTTTTTTGCATGTAAAAGTACATTTTCTTGCTGACAACTTAATCAACTGTTGTGCCAAAGCAATTTAATTCAGGTAGAAAAGCTTATATCATACATGTTGATGAACTACTAGCATTTAAAACCATGTGATGATGCTGGCTGAAAATTAGCCTGAATTGCTAAGAGAGGTTGCTTTTTCTAAAATTGTACCAGTGGGGTAAAGTGAGACAAATGATATGGGGTAAAGTGAGACAGTGTCTCACTTGAAACATGAAAGAGTGGGAGAGACCCAAGTTTGCTATAAAGAAAAATGATGTTGCACATGTTCCTAAAAGGGATGTGGTAAAGAAGCTGCCTCAGCCTGAAAGGCCTGGAGGAACCACACAGAGAGAGCAACTCTTCATCTTTCCCTGTAACCTTAAGGGCTGGAATGTAGAGTAGGCATAGTTGCAGAGTATGACAGTAGGCTGATGTTCTAGTCCTGTGTTCTGAGTCCCAGGCTGTTCTAGCTGGTTCTGATTGTCCTGTGTTCTGACCCCCACACTATGTTCTAATC
Organism: Scarus forsteni; assembly: GCA_036419115.1. Lineage (NCBI taxonomy): Eukaryota > Metazoa > Chordata > Actinopteri > Labriformes > Labridae > Scarus > Scarus forsteni. Next base: position 1,123,138 of record JAZDUH010000029.1, on the reverse strand, counting down.
TAACAGGTTCTATCTGTCATTTGAATGTTAATTAAAACATTTTGAACTATATTATCATGTATTTGATTTTGTTCAGAGTAACTTTCAAGTGTTTAGAAAAAATTGCTTAATTGACCAAACTCCATGATTCTGCTACTAGTCCAACATTAGTTCTGCAATGTGTGGTTGTTAAGTTAGCTGTCAGGATTCTAACTATTACAGAATGTGTTGTTATGGTTGTTTCAGAGTGGAAAAAGGAAGTGGTTCACTTTACCCCCTTGATTTCTCTGGCCTGTCTCAGTTTACCCCTCTGCTGGGGTAAAGTGAGACACAAGACCACATTTTTTAAAACGTTCATCTTTTCACTGCCCTTCATCCTGAATACTTTCTGATGAATTCCATTGCGAGGAAACATCCTGAATTAATGGAAAATGTGTAAGTTTTACTGATTTATCATTTTAGCTTGCCTAGAGGGGAACAAATGTAAAAAGTGTCTCACTTTACCCCACTCTCCCCTACAAGAAATTTAGGGATATATTGACACCCTTACTCCTAAGGTGTTTTAACTACGTACTCAAAGGAGGGGAAACTCCAGCATCCTGGAAACAGGCCATTATATCTATTATCCACAGAACAGGGAAAGACAAGATGGATTGTAGTTCATACAGACCAATTTCAGTTTTAAACATTGATTACAGATTATTTGCCTCAATAATTGCTAAAAGAATTGAAATCATATTACCTGATCTGGTTGAGACAGATCAAACAGGTTTTGTAAAAGACAGACAGACACATGATAATATAAGACGTGTATTGTTCTTGGTTGAGAGTATGAGTCAAAGTAATTATAAATCTCTTGCAATAAGCCTTGATGCAGAAAAGGCATTTGATTCTGTGCGATGGAAGTATCTGTATTTGGTGCTGCAATGTTTTGGTTTTCAAGATACAATAATAAATTGTCTCAAATCGTTGTACCAGTCCCCGACAGCACAGGTTAAAATAAATGGAAATCTTTCCAGGACTATTATTCTGGAACGGGGATGCCGCCAGGGCTGCCCCCTGAGCCCCACCCTTTTTGCATTGTTCATAGAACCTCTTGCCCAAACAATTAGAGAAGATGTTAGTATAACAGGAATTCAAATAAAAGGAATAGAACATAAAATATGTCTCTACGCAGACGATATTTTAGTGACTCTCTCCAACCCAGATTCCAGCCTCCCCAGACTCATGTCATGTCTAGAGCAATATGGTTTTTATTCAGGATATAAATTAAACACACACAAAACTCAAACCCTCACTTATAATTATTCACCTCAAGAAGATTTATATAAAAAATGTAATTTCAAATGGAATACAACCAGCATTAAGTATCTGGGGGTTAATATCCCAAAAGATCTAACCAACATTTTCAACATAAACTATGATCCTATCACCAAAGATATAAAAGATGACTTGATAGATAGATGGTCTTCTTTGACTCTCAACCTACATAATAGAATTGAAATCATAAAGATGGTTGTCCTGCCTCGATTATTTTATTTTTTTCAGTCGTTATCTATAGAGATTCCAAAGAAACAATTTAATGAATGGCAGTGCTCAATTTCTAGATTTTTATTGAAAGGTCGAAGACCTAGGGTACGACTTAAAACATTACAACTTGCAAAAGATAAGGGAGGATTATCACTCCCGTGCTTGGAAGATTATTATAAAGCAGCTCAATTAAAATATTGAATTCACTGGTGCATCAAGGATTACTCTGCTAAATGGAAGGACCTAGAGTTTTCTCAGCTGGGTATCCCTCTTCCATCCATACTAGGAGATAAAATCTGAAGAAACTACATTCAGATAAATTAAGCAGTTGGACCATGATTCCTCTAAACATCTGGTTTAAAGGGGGAGAGGCACATGATGAGGACTTTAGACCCGCCCAGCAGGATTCTAGGTTTCAGCAGTGGATCTTGAAAGGGATTACATCGTACTGTTTAATTGCCAGCAGCACCAAACTGAAAAGCTTCCAGCACCTTGCAGATATCTATAATTTGGAGAGGAAGGACTTTTATAGATATTTGCAACTTAGGAGCCACTTCACTAAAAATATCAAAGCTCATGTCAACACTGATATGAACCTCACCAATATTTTTATTGATGCATATAAGGGTAACATTCATAAGAAAGTTATGACTAAAATATACTCAAGCTTACAGTTGTCTAAAAAGCTGTCTACAGAATATGTGAAAACTAAATGAGAACGAGAAGCAAATATTCGCCTGACCGATGATGACTGGTCAAATATCTGTAAAATACAGTCTACCACTTCAAATCCTGATTCTTGGAGAGAATTCTCTTGGAAGAACATAATAAGATTTTTTATTACCCCAAAGATAAAATATCTTCAAAATGGTGACCCAAAATGTGGTCACTGCTGGAGAGAGTGGAATAACTTGCTCGCTGACCACTTTCACTTATTCTGGGACTGCCAGATGATTCAGCCTTACTGGTCAGACATAATAACAATAAATAAATTAGTGTTGGGTTACCAGCTGGATGATAGTTTTCAAACCATATATTTAGGAAATCTACCCTACACGCTTAATGCCCAGGATAAATACCTTCTCAAAATATTTCTAGTTGCAAGCAAAAAAGCAATAACTAGGAAATGGCTTGCCAAGGAACCGCCCACAAAAACAGAGTGGATAACAATTATAAAGGAATTGTATGACATGGAGAGGTTGACCTTTTCTTTAAGATTATGTTTATGAAAATTCAGTAAATATTGGTCCAAATGGATAACATTTTTGAACAGAAATATTTGATGGGAGGCGGCAGATGTATATAATTTTCTCTGTAAAACTGCATGTATGATTTTGCTAGAGCCTCTTGTCCCTTTGATGATTAATTTTCATTTGGACTATCTGATGGACTGGAGAGAACAACCCTGACTTAACCCCCTTTTGGAAATGAACTGTATGGTACAACCTCTGATGGCCTGCTTGTTTGTTGACTTGTTACTTTTCCTGTCTTCTGTTATATTCATAAAAAAGCTTTAATAAAAATATAGTAAAAAAAAAAAAAAAACAACAGATTAATATTTTTTGTACTTTTTCCCCCTTAAAATCATTCACTAAACTCCATTTCTAATAAAAAATAACAAATATTTAACTTTTTATTTTATTTTAACCGTTTAAATTTGAATGAATATGAATATATATGAATAAATGATGTCATTCCTTTTTATGAAAAAACATATAAAATGAGTTATATCCAAGATAATAAATGTAAGAGGGCGGGGGATTTATTTTAAAAGATCAGGCTTAAATAAGCATATGATTAGAGCTAAAATTGATTTTCATCCTTGTTTATTTTTTTGCCGTGTCAGATTCTAACTTTTGAGCCTTTCACATGAACAACACAATAATGTTCCATTTTGTCCCATTACTACCACAATTTTAAAATCCCACTGTCATTACACTATATAATCATGCATTCTCTGATTTCAGGGTTTCATTATAGAGAAAAAATAGTTTAAAAAAAAAATCATTTTTAGCGTTTACCATGAGTTGGGACAAATTTCCCGCTGTATGTCTATGGATAAAACAATGGTCATTCTTCATGGAAAAACAACAATGAAAATACTCGAGCACTGCTGTTTTCCACTTTCCTTAAAACAATTTTAAAATCATCGTTTTCTTCAGTTTGAGCATTTATCCTCCATGTGTCAACTATTTTGTAAACTACAATCAACACTCCATCCCTTCTTCATACTGTCTGTGTCTTCTATGTCCAGTTGATTCTGAGTGTTGATTGTTGTTTACAAAATAGTCATAAAAAAACATAGACATGCTCATAAAAACATGATATCTTTCTGTAAAAATCCTCCACTTCAAAAACGAGCTCTGCTGTGTTTATCTGCTCCTGTTTCTTGTCTTTTCTGAAGCTTCATCGTGGACACGCCTCCGTTTTAAAAGCTTGAAGCTTTCACAGCAGATGATGTATTAAAGTAAGAGAGTTGATCAAACCATGGGCTGGAAAAGCTTCATAAAATGTTTGAAACAACATCACAGGTGAGCTCAGAGCTAAAGATGCAGCAGCAGCTCTCCCTCTGCTGCAGGTCACACAGAGGTCATGGGAGGAGCACACATGATGACAGCTGACAATGTGAAAGAAATAATCATTTAAAAATACATTTGTTTGTAGGTAGAGCTAAAACATGCAGAAATAACATGAATGAATTAGAGTTTTATTGAAGATAAAGGAGGAGTTTTTGTCTTTTCTGTATTTAGCATCACAAAATGTTCCTGCAGAAACCTCCCGTCCACTGGGTGTCTGGGTGTAACGCTGCACAGCGGAGCAGGCTGTGGAGATGGGTGAGGCGCGTTTACACCTGCACAACAACAGGACAAACAGAAATGAAAGTGGCCTGTCTGGTTGACTCATTCAGTTAAAGTTTATAAAGTAGCAGATATATCAGGGTGCTTCTTTGGTGGAGTGGTTAGCAACCAGTCACCCCATGAACCTGCTTCTGCTGGTCCAGGTTTGAATCCCACCTGTGACCAGTTTGCAGAGTGTCTACCCCGACTCTCTCTCCCTTTCACAAGCCCATCTACTGTCTCTCTCCTATGAGTCCGGTGGCTTAGTGAAAGGATTGTGCACTTGTGGATAAAAGCACCATTTTTTACATGATGATTTCTTAGGGTCAGTTATTGAATTTTAGGATAGGAGCCCCTGACAAATATCTATTTTAAATATCAAAATGCAAAACTATTAATATCAATGAAATATGTGAAAATCTGCCTGGTATTTTTCAGACTATGTGCATCATAAAATGATCAAATTACTTCCAAATGTGATAAAGTTGACATACTTTGACATTATTAAAGTCACAGAACATGAAATTTTTATCAATAACATCTTTATTGCCATGATGAATAAAAATGAATGTGTATCATACAGTGAAAACATGTTATAGAGCTGTGCATTCTGTTATAGAGCTGTGCATTCTGCTATAGAGCTGTGCTTTCTGTTATAGAGCTGTGCATTCTGTTATAGAGCTGTGCATTCTGTTATAGAGCTGTGCATTCTGTTACAGAGCCGTGCATTCTGTTATAGAGCTGTGCATTCTGTTATAGAGCTGTGCATTCTGTTATAGAGCTGTGCATTCTGTGATAGAGCTGTGCATTCTGTTATAGAGCTGTGCATTCTGTTACAGAGCCGTGCATTCTGTTATAGAGCTGTGCATTCTGTTATAGAGCTGTGCATTCTATTATAGAACTGTGCATTCTGTTACAGAGCTGTGCATTCTGTTATAGAGCTGTGCATTCTGTTACAGAGCTGTGCATTCTGTTATAGAGCTGTGCATTCTGTTATAGAACTGTGCATTCTGTTATAGAGCTGTGCATTCTGACTGCCTGTCACAGCTGCTCAGTCTCAGAGAGATGTCAATGCATTATGAGTAATTAGCAACAAAAATAAGAGAAAAACAGAAAATAGGTATAGGAAATATAAAAATGAGTTTGTTTGGATAATAAGAAAATAAAAAAAGCAATTCTATAATAAAAGTGGTACAAATATTAAGACGACATGGGCACTAATACACAGTGTTATTAAGAAAGATGGTAAAGAATGATTTTCCCAACTATTTTGTGAAAGATAATAAAGACATATGAGGAAAAATACAGTAGTAAATTAATTTGATAAATTCTTTAGAGAAGTGGCTCCTATTCTCTGAGGTAAGACCACCTACCTTATTAACATAGGTGCACAGAAATACAGGAATAAATCAAACTAGAAATGTAGCACAGGAATTAAGAAAGAAAGAAAAGAAATTTATAAGATGAAAATACATATTTGAATAAATAAATGAATGTAGAAATGTATTTGAAAAATATATGAATAAATGAATGTAGAAGTGCAGAAATGAATTAATGTGGAACTAATTCAATAAATGTTTGAACACCTAATGAAGTTTACATGGAAATTTTTAAATAAATGTTGAAATATAGAAAAACATAAATAAATAAATAAATAAAAATAGAAATGCATAAAATAAATGAATGTAAAATACAGGAAAAGCCCTTTTTATCACCAAAATATACAGTATTTCTATATATTTATTTGGTTCTTCATGTATTTATGTATTTATTTATCCTTGTGTCATTTTTTGTTCTCCATACTGAAGATGATCTCCTTCTTGGTATAAATAAAAATGTGTGTGCCTGGAGCTCCACATGTCAGCTGGTGTGTCCAAACGGACTTGAAGCAGTTTGCTGCTCTTACTAACGTTGTTCCTCAGGTTCAGATTCTTGCTCGTGTTGTTCTGACTCTCAGATGGTCGTGGCTCTGGACAAAAGCGTCTGCTGAATGACTTTGAAACATTTCAACAAACTTTCAGACTTAATGAGCAGACAGTGACAGGTATATAATGATGTGTTCAATGACAGCTCAGAAAAATGATGATAAGACAAATATATAACATTTCATCATGATGTGTTCAAATGTTGATGAGAAAAGGAAAATGTAGTTCCTGACCAAAGATCGAGGATGTTTGTGGAAATATGTTTTTATATTATTAATCAAAGTGTTTTATTTCCTCATTTATTTCCTTATAAAGTAAAATAAAAAAATGTTTTGGAGCTAAACTGGACCATGTGACAGCAGACTGTGACTGTGAGCTCAGATTGAAGTGTTTAGATGTGAAGGTTTGATCCTGACAGAAAAATCTGAGCTCTGCTGTTTACACTTTAGAGAAACAGGAGGAACGGATCAAGACGTGTGTGAAAGCAGCTGAGACAAACTGAAGTACAGGAGGCAGAGCAGCAGCTGATTGGCTCTGCTGAGCAGACTGTGTGATGTGGACACATCTGATTGGATCCTAAATAGTTTTTCTCTTCATTCTTCTTCTTTATTCAGACTGAGCAGCTGCAGTTTGTCAGAGATCAGCTGTTCTTCTTTAGCCTCAGCTCTGAAGTCCAACCCCTCCCGTCTGAGACAGCTGAACCTGAGATACAACAAACTTCATGATTCAGGAGTGAAGCTGCTGTGTGATTTTCTGCAGAGTCCAAACTGTAGACTGGAGATTCTGGGGTAAGTTCATGTTTTCTCTGTTTCTATTGTAGATCTTGTGTGTGTGATTATTAACTGAAGCATCTTCATGTCCAGATGTTTGACTGATCATATGTAGGGATGCATGATGGTGGATTTTTGCTGATATCTGATCTGCTGACAGTTCAACCTTCTTTGAGCTCCTCCTGATATATCTCCACTCATCTTCTGTAGTAAATCAGACCAAGTGTGTCCTGTAGGAGAACTGATGTGTTCCTCTGATTGTGACAGTCTGTTTGTTTTAGAAACAGGAAACAAGACAAACAACATCTGATTCAACAATAAATGACAGATGTATTCTTTTCAAATACAGACATTTATTCATGAAAACTGAAGGTCATTTCTTCTTCACATGTTCGTTTGATGTCAGATTTAATTTTCACAACGGAGTTAAACTTCTTCAGATGTGCAAACAGTGATGATGATAAAGTATGGGGAAGAAAAAATGAATTCAGGATCAATAAATAAATAAATAATTAATTATAAAATAAATAATTAAATGCAAAAACATGAAAAATAAATATATAAATATATTTCATTATTAAAAAGGTCTTTTTTGTGTTTTTGCATTTATTTATTGATGCATTTCTATTTTTATCCATTTATTCATGTATTTCTTTATTCCTGCATCCTGTATTTCTAAATTTATTTATTTAATTATATATTTATTCCTGGTCATCTATGTTAATAAGGTAGGCGGTCCTACCTCAGTCTGAGGCCTGATTGGTTACATCAGTGTGATCTGATCTCTCAGTGCTGTCTTGACTTGACTGGTACCAAAGAGCTGTTTCAGCTCCTTAACCGTCTGTGCTGGTACACAGGTTAGCCTTTAGCTGGCTAGCAGCCTGTTAGTCGATATAGTTCTCTAGGATATATACAGTAGTAAATTAATTTGATAAATTCTTGAGAGAAGTGACTCCTATTCTTGCAAATAGATTAATAAATAAATCCAAAATCAACAGAAAATGAGACTATGGGCCACTCAATCAGAGGTGATGTCAACAGTATTTTTCTTGGTAAAGCAGAAAAGGAAGACAAACTGAATACTATGATGTGCAAGTAAGAATCAACTGACTGTGAAAGCATTGACATGACACTGAATAAGAGTGTAATAGAGTTTGCTATTGTATGAATTCTGTATAAATGTAATCTGCCCTTTTCAACAGGAGTATTTCCTGATGAGATGAAAACTGCCAATGTGATTCCACTTCACAAGAGTGGAGGTTAACACTGTTTCTCAACTTCAGACCAGTATTCCTGCTTTCCACAATTTTCAAAAAAAAAAAAAAAACAATAAAAAAATTATTTGTTGTCAGATTAGATTCATTTCTTGACAAATACAGTGTTTTAGCAGTGGGGTTGGATTGAGGGAAAATGGATTTAACTAAATAAATATGCACAGAAATTGACCAGAAAAATCATTTTAAGCTTCTTTGTTGATCTTGACACCAAAGATCAGACTATACTTCTTTAAAACTTGGTAACTTTAGTTTTAGAAAACTGGACTCAAAGAACAAGTTATTAAAAAAAGCAGAAAACACTTATTTCAGATAAATGATATAAAACTGAATGTAAAAAACATCACCTGTTGGGTACCTCAGGGGTCAGTCCTAGAACCCAAACTGTTTTGTTTGTATGTAAATGGTATTGTTTATGTTTCTTAATTTCTTGATAGATTTTTTGCAAATTTTACTACCTGGAAAAAATAAAATCAAGTACTGGATGTGGTCAAAATAGAGTTAATAAAATAAAAGAATGGTCTGATATTAATCAATAATTATTGGATCTTAAAAATACATACTTTATGATTTTAAGTAATAAAGGGAAAAACCAAAATGCTCCAATACACACCACATGGCTAAAAAAACCCAAAATAACCATTTGAATTTAACTAAACAGACAGGGACTAGCCTCCTATTGGATAAGTACTGCATGTGTGATTATTTTTCAGCTGGAGACAAGTTATTGAACTCCAGCTGATGTCATGAGCAGCTTCTCATTTCTTCAACAACCATGTCAAAGACACATCCTGTGGTCGTGGAAAAGATGTTAGTCTGTTTAAGAAGGGTCAAATCATTGACATCAAGCAGAGAAAACATTTAAGGAGATTGAAGAAACTGCTAAAACTGGGTTAAGAACTGTCCAACACATTATTAAAAACTGAAGGATAGTGGGGAACCATCGTCTTCAAGAAAGAAATGTGGTCAGAATAAAATCCTGAATGACGGTGATCGGTGAATCACTTAAATGTCAGACCAAATCAAATCAAAGAAAAACAACAGTAACACTCAGGGGTGTGTTTGATAGTGAAAGTAAGAGCATTTCCAAGTTATACGGTAGTGCAGCAGGTAGTGCACGTACCTCACAGCAAGAAGGCACCTGGTTCGATCCCTGGGTCGGTCAGGGCCTTTCTGTGTGAAGTTTGCATGTTCTTCCCGTGCCTGCGTGGGCGTGGATTAGGACTGAACAGCTGTGTAGCCTTAAGAAAACCACTAATCAGTGAGGCTAGGCAGAAAAAAGGCTTCAGTTTGCTCGGGAGCATTAAGATTGGACTGTGGAGGACTGGAAGAAGGTCATGTGGTCTGATGAGTCCAGATTGACCCTGTTCCAGAGTGATGGGAGCATCAGGGTAAGAAGAGAGGCAGGTGAAGTGATGCACCCATCATGCCTAGTGCCTACTTTACGAGCCTGTGGGGGCAGTGTTGTGGTCTGGGGCTGCTTCAGTCGGTCAGGTCGAGGTTCAGCAACATTATGGCCCAAAGAATGAGCTCAGCTGACACCTGAATTTACTGAAGGACCAGGTTAGTCCATCAGTGGATTTTTTCTTCCCTAATGTCACGGGCATATTCAGAGAAGACAATGCCAGGATTCATGGAGCTCAGATTGTAAAAGAGAGGTTCAGGAAGCATGAGGCATAACTTTCACACATGGATTGGCGCCCACAGAGACCAGACCCTTAACTCCATTGAGAATCTTAGGGATGTGCCAGAGGAGGCTTTGAGTTGTAGTCAGACTCTCCATCATCAATACAAGATCTTAGTGAAAAATTAATGCAGCACTGGATGTAAATAAATCTGTGACACTGCTGAAGCTTATCCAAACAGTGCCACAGCAAATGTGTGCTGTAATCAAAGCTAAAGGTGGACCAACAAAATATTACAGTATGTGACCTTTTGTTTTGGTGGCAACTGTTTTTTTGTCCAGTTAGTGTTTGTTGGTGGAGTTGAAATTCATAAAGTAAATTAAATGTAGATTTAAGGAGTCATGATTGTTTAAATTCTCACTCTGGTTTTTGATATATTTATATTAAATGTGAAATGTCAAAAAAACAGAGTGGAGGGCTCATTAAATGAAAAAGCCCTGTGCCTTCTGTATCTCAGTGATTGTTCCATATAATAATAATAATAATAATACATTTTATTTGAAAGCGCCTTTCAAAACACCCAAGGACACTGTACAGGATAAAACAACAACAACAATAAAATCAACAAACAATAGAACTATAAAATCAGCAAAATACAACAGTCAGTGAAGGATAAGTGGATGAGAGTGGGATATTTATGGTAAGGAATATGCAGTTCTGAACAGGTGGGTTTTGAGTCTGGATTTAAAAATAGACAGGGAGGTCAGGTTTCTGAGGTCCGGTGGGAGAGAGTTCCAGAGCTGGGGAGCAGAGCGACTGAAGGCCCTGCTCCCCATGGTGCTGAGGCGAGCAGAGGGCACAGTGAGGTGGGTGGAGGAGGAGGATCTGAGGGAGCGGGCTGGAGTGGCGATGTGGAGGAGGTCCGACAGATATGGAGGGGCGAGGTTGTGGATGGCCTTAAAGGTGTACAGGAGCAGTTTGAATTCTATCCTATGCTTGACCGGGAGCCAGTGGAGCTGCTGCAGGATGGGGGTGATGTGATGGTGGGAGGGGGTTCTGGTGATGATACGGGCAGCTGAGTTCTGGACCAGTTGAAGTTTATGGAGTGACTTTTGTGGGATGCCGAAAAGGAGTGAAGAGGGGCGGAGGCGGTTGATATTTCGGAGGTGGAAGTAAGCGGACCGGGTGATGTTATTGATGTGAGATTGAAAGGAGAGTGTGCTGTCGAGGATGACACCCAGACTCTTAACCTGAGGGGAGGGGAAGACCGAGGAGCTGTCAATGGAGAGGGAGAAGGTGTCTATTTTTGAAAGTGTAGATTTGGTGCCAATTAAAAGTATTTCTGATTTGTCACTGTTTAATTTAAGGAAATTTGAGGTGAACCAGTATTTTATTTCAGATAGGCAGGAGGTGAGAGAAGGGGGTGGGAATGTGGAATTGGGATTACAAGAAAGGTAGAGCTGGGTGTCATCCGCGTAGCAGTGGAAATTGATATTGAATTTGCGGAAAATATGGCCGAGGGGTAGGAGGTAAGTGATGAAGAGGAGGGGCCCCAGGACGGAGCCCTGGGGCACACCTGTGGTAACTGGGGAGGGATCAGATTGGAAGGACTGTAACTGAATGAACTGAGTGCGGCCTTTGAGATAGGACTGGAACCAGCTGAGGGGGGTGTGAGTAATACCGATGGAGGAGAGTCGACTGAGCAGGATGTGGTGTGAGATGGTGTCAAAGGCCGCACTCAGGTCAAGGAGGATGAGGATGGAGAGTGAACCAGAATCAGCTGCCATGAGGAGGTCATTGGTGATTTTAAGGAGGGCTGTTTCAGTGCTGTGGCCAGGTAAAACCGGACTGGAAAGGCTCATAGAGGTTATTGTGGGTAAGGTGGGAGTGGAGTTGGCTGGCGACTATTTTCTCAAGAATTTTGGAGATGAATGGTAAGTGAGAAATGGGGCGGAGGTTATTGAAGTCATTTGGATCTGAACCAGGTTTCTTGGGAATGGGGGTAACGGCTGCAGATTTGAAAGATGAGGGAACGATACCGGTGGAGAGTGAGGAGTGAATAATGGCGGAGATGAGAGGGAGCAGAGAGGAGAGGGAGGATTTGACTAGGGTGGTAGGGAGGGGATCGAGCTGGCAGGTAGAGGGCTTAGAATTTTTGATGAGAGTGGAGATTTCAGATGGAGTGGGGAGATGAAAACTGGAAAAGCACTGAGAGTGGTGGAGAGGGGGTGGAGGGGAGAGTGGCGGCCCGGTCAAGCATAGGTGCTGATGGATATTGTTGATTTTTTCACTGAAAAATGTCATTATGGAGGTACAAGTGTCCATGGAGTAGAGATGGGGGGGGAGGGAATTTGGTGGCTGGGTGATTTTATTAAGCAGTGCAAAGAGGGTCTTGGAGTTGCCGGTATTTGAAACGATGAGACTTGAGTAGTAGCTGGATTTGGTGTGTGTAATTGTGTCCTTGTATATCTGTAGATGGTTACTGTACATGTCCTTATGGATGGTGAGACCAGTTTTTTTATGGAGGCGTTCGAGTTGTCTACCCCTGGCTTTAAGTGAACGGAGCTCAGGGGTATACCAGGGGGCAGATGAGGAGAAGGAGACATGGCGGGATCTGACTGGGGCAAGGGAGTTGAGGATATATCTGACCTATTGTGTGAAAGTACAGGGAAGTGATTGTAAAACATTTACTCATTACATGTTTGTTTTACAAAAAAAAAAGAGTCATTAGAGCAATTAGTAGGTCACATAAAGATAGAACAAAGCCATTATTTACAAAGTCAAACTTGTTAAAATTGTATGCATAAGTGGTTTTCAGCATTCTTCTATTTGTGTTTAATGCTCTTAAGAAAACTTGACCAACAACCAAACAGAAAAGTTTTAAAAAATAGAGTCAGTATGACTTAAAGAGAGCAGAGATCTTTAAAAAGCTGAGGTGTAGGACCAAACAGCTCAGCTTAATTTATTTACTGCCATCTGAATGTATAATGACACAGTATTTGTCTATTTTAACAACTTGATATTTAAATTTTAAAGAAAAAAGAGGGAATTCTATGCATTGAAAGGACAATTTTTCTCCCTATTTTTAAATTCCGCCTTTACTTTGCAGGACTTTATGGCAGATGTACAGGTACCAGGTGTCTTGGTACTCTATTTTACACATCATTAGGAGAGGTTAATAATCAGAGGATAAATTAAAACATTTTCAAGTTCTTTAATGGACAAAAAAATAACAATTTATCATCAATGTTCTTCTTATGACTCACAGAACTATTACTTTTACATGAAAAATAACATATGAAAAACAACTTTGGTGTTGTATATGAATATTTTCAATATCTGTGTTTGGCTCCTAAGCTAAAGTCCTTTAGTTGGTCTTAAAGAAGCCTCATACAAAATTTGGCGCTTTTATCCACATGGGCACAATCCACCCAAAAATGTGCGCTAAGCCTCTGGACTAAATCAATAAAGGCACAAAATGCCCCAAAAAATACATTAAAAAAAAAAAAAATAGTAGCAGATATATCCACTGGAAGCCATTGCATGTAGTGATGAATGCCAAGCTAGCTAGCTGGGGCCTGTTACATGAAAGTAGGATAAGGGATTAAGCCGGGATATCTTGGTTATCCTGGATCAATTAATCCATGATCTGGTTGCACAAAATTCGGATAAGGCGAAGTGGGAAATGTTTTGATATATGTTACCATGGAGATTTATTCTTTAGCTCTAGCCTGCTCCAGACCAGGCTAAGTTCAGGATTTATTTAATCTCATCCCTTTTCTCAGTCAGCAGTCCCCACAAACTGAAATCAATTTTTATTCCATCACCCACCACACATCTTTATCACATTAAACAAGACCCACAGTCATTATTTGGATATTTGTCAGCATTTATTGCAATGATTTTAGATGAAATTATGATTTTACATGATTTTGCAATCATTAGATAAGACTTATCCAGAGAATATTTAAAATGCACATCCTACATTAGTTAGTATAAAAGTCAAAGAGTCACATGGTGTTTAGTGAGTAAGGATAAATCAGAGCAGGTGAACCATCAGCTCCTTTAAAACTGAAGTTACACAGAGCTCAACACACAAAGCACAGAATCAGAACACATAAACAAAATCAAATCATAAAATCACTGAAAAAAACACTCTCAGTATAATTAAATTAAAACTAATGATTACTATTAACTTTTAAAATAGAAAAGCTCACAATGATTTAAATGTTAATGTACAGTTATTGCAGAGTGTAAATGTTTATGTACAGTTATTTTTTATGCTAACTACATGGCCATTTGAAGTATCTGATGCTGATTTTTTTTTAGTTACAGTTTATTACAATGTTTATTATTTTTTCACCTTTTTTAAGGGTTTTTTTATTTTGATGGTATTTCTTATTACAGAATTTTTGTATTAAGGCTGTTTATTTGTTGAGCAAATTTGGTGACTAAATTTTTTATAAATTAAAGACAATGGTAAAGAAAATGCTATTTGATTTCTTCTGTAAGCATAAAAATCACAGATGGAGGGAGGTATCATATAAAATCTCTTTTAGGGCCCAACGTTAGATAGAGACGACTCTGCATGCACGCGCAAACTCGTGCACAATTGCACACATACCTATCCAACAGCAGCATGTAGCATAAAGAGTAAATGTGGATGTTTTGATTTCAGCTTCACGTGCAATTTTAACAAGTTCATATAAGGGCACAACTTTGATTCTGGAGACTTTATTGAACTATTTAAAATGATGTTGTGATGTTTCAGTGGAGTATGGAGTGATTATCAGTGCACTATTATACATTCAGGCGGTCCGCAGAGCTTCCTGTCGTTGTTGTGTCGCTGTGGCGGTGTTTTCTCTTTTTTAATTCGGTCTTTTACCTTCTAATACGCCTCCATGAGGACTTCCTGCTTCGACGGAGACAAGCACGCCGCTCTCGTTGTCTTGGTGAACCGGTGATCCTGTGATCGATCGCGGGTCTGTTGGAAATGTCGCGTGCGCTCACTGATCCAGGATGGGTTAAACCTGGCTTGAAGAATCCGTGTGCTCTCATCCTCGCTTGGTCTTTTCTGCAACCAAATAAGCCTGAACCCCCTTGTTTCGGATTCGATGAGCCAGGCTTAATCATTTAGCCCGGATGTCTGAATCCTACTTTCATGCAACAGGCCCCTGGTGTCATCAATCATGGGATTACAAATCGTTTGCTTCTGTCTGCTTCACATACTCGACCAATCTGGCTTTAGACTGAGGTATGACCAACTACCTTATTAACATAGGTGCACAGAAATACAGGAATAAATAAAACTAGAAATGTAGCACAGGAATTAAGAAATAAATAAATGTGGAAATGTATTTTAACAAATGTATGAATAAATAATTACATTAGAAATACTGCAATAAAAAATTTAAGATGAAAATACATATTTGAATAAATAAATGAATGTAGAAATGTATTTGAAAAATGTTTGAATAAATGAATGTAAAAGTACAGAAATGAATTAATGTGGAACTAAATCAATAAATGTTTGTACACCTAATGAAGTTTATATGGAAATTTTTAAATAAATGTTGAAATATAGAAAAACATAAATAAATAAATAAAACTAGAAATGCATAAAATAATTGAATGTAAAATACAGGAAAAGCCCCTTTGATTACCAAAATATATTTATATCTTTATTTTTTCACATATTAATTAATTTATTTATTTATCCTTGTGTCATTTATTGTTCTCCATATTGAAGATGATCTCCTTCTTGGTCTAAATAAAAATGTGTGTGCCTGGAGCTCCACATGTCAGCTGGTGTGTCCAAACGGACTTGAAGCAGTTTGCTGCTCTTACTAACGTTGTTCCTCAGGTTCAGATTCTTGCTCGTGTTGTTCTGACTCTCAGATGGTCGTGGCTCTGGACAAAAGCGTCTGCTGAATGACTTTGAAACATTTCAACAAACTTTAAGACTTAATGAGCAGACAGTGACAGGTATATAATGATGTGTTCAATGACAGCTCAGAAACATGATGATTAGACAACTATATAAGATTTCATTATGGTGTGTTCAAATGTTGATGAGAAAAGGAAAATTTAGTTCCTGACCAAAGATCGAGGATGTTTGTGGAAATATGTTTCTATATTATTTATCAAATTGTTTTATTTCCTCATTTATTTCCTTATAAAGTAAAATAAATAAATGTTTTTGGAGCTAAACTGGACCATGTGACAGCAGACTGTGACTGTGAGCTCAGATTGAAGTGTTTAGATGTGAAGGTTTGATCCTGACAGAAAAATCTGAGCTCTGCTGTTTACACTTTAGAGAAACAGGAGGAACGGATCAAGACGTGTGTGAAAGCAGCTGAGACAAACTGAAGTACAGGAGGCAGAGCAGCAGCTGATTGGCTCTGCTGAGCAGACTGTGTGATGTGGACACATCTGAATGGATCCTAAATAGTTTTTCTCTTCATTCTCTCTTCTTTATTCAGACTGAGTCACTGCAGTTTGTCAGAGATCAGCTGTTCTTCTTTAGTCTCAGCTCTGAAGTCCAACCCCTCCCATCTGAGACAGCTAAACCTGAGCAACAACAAACTTCATGATTCAGGAGTGAAGCTGCTGTGTGATTTTCTGCAGAGTCCAAACTGTAGACTGGAGATTCTGGAGTAAGTTCATGTTTTCTCTGTTTCTATTGTAGATCTTGTGTGTGTGATTATTAACTGAAGCATCTTCATGTCCAGATGTTTGACTGATCATATGTAGGGATGCATGATGGTGGATTTTTGCTGATATCTGATCTGCTGACAGTTCAACCTTCTTTGAGCTCCTCCTGATATATCTCCTCTCATCTTCTGTAGTAAATCAGACCAAGTGTGTCCTGTAGGAGAACTGATGTGTTCCTCTGATTGTGACAGTCTGTTTGTTTTAGAAACAGGAAACAAGACAAACAACATCTGATTCAACAATAAATGACAGATGTATTCTTTTCAAATACAGACATTTATTCATGAAAACTGAAGGTCATTTCTTCTTCACATGTTCATTTAATGTCAGATTTAATTTTCACTACAGAGTTAAACTTCTTCAGATGAACAAACAGTGATGATGATAAAGTATGGGGAAGGACAAATAAGATCAGGATAAATAAATAAATAAATTAAAAAATAAATAAGTAAATACTTAAAACATGAATAATATATATATATATATATGTATGTATGTATGTATGTATAGATAGATAGATAGATAGATAGATGGATAGATGGATAGATAGATAGATACATGGGCCATTCTACCGAATTTGTCCAAACTGTGGTCCCACACTAAAAAAACTATGTAACAAAACAATTAAGAATTCAGACTTTACATATTTACTAAGATTCTGTTATGATCTATTCAACACACGACAGCAAATAGATAGTGATAAGCTAAATATATACAAAATTATCATTTATAGTGTACTTTCTATTGGGAAGTGGTTGTCCCAACCCCTAAGCCCTAAATTTCGACCTATGAAAATAATACTTAAAACAATTTTGTATTTTTTTTCAATGATGTTTTTTAAAATATCTTGTCGATTTCTTTTAAACAGCATTGAAAATATTTGGATGTATTGTGGGTTTATTTTTTTAATTTAAAAAGATCATTCAAAAAATGCTGTCCCACACTTTCATGTCACACCCGAAACACAGATAGTTTTACCTCATAGGTTGAGCCTGTTTTTAGCCACACCCCTGCATTTTTGATCAGGCAGAGACTCAGCATCCCTCTACCTCATGGCATCATGGTGAGTAGCTACCTCTCATCAGTTTGAAGTAAATGTGTTCCAAAATCTGAATATCTGTCGGGAACATTTTTAATTGTCACTACCAAACACATATTCTCTGTAATTAGGTAAACTTTTGGAGGTTTAATGCAACACATTATGTTTTTATGGGTGTACACCTGTTCAAACATCCATTTGCTGGTCATGTGCTTAGTAGCATTTTTTAGCTATTAACTAAAATTAGCTAAAATTGTCACAACCGAAACAGATGGTAGAGTTTCGGTTGTGACAACATGCAATGGTCCACTCACTTTTGTCAATGTTTGATCATTATTACCTCTTAAAACATGAAGATAATGCTGATTCATGTTTTATATTATAAAGCATCAGGAGAAAGCAACAGGGAGAAATGAAAAAAACACCAATATGGCAAAACAAAATATTAGAAAAACTAGACTTTTAGCCCAAGGGTGTCGACCACGTTACTCTTAAGAAGTTGTTTGTTTTGTTTTAAGTTCATTAAAGTTCTTGCATAACACTTTCTGGTGTGTGTATTTTTTAAAAAAAGATATTTTAAAGAGACTGTGAGGAGTTTCTAAATAATTACAAAAAGTCTCACTTTTAGATATATGCCTGATGGAAATACACACTTTAAGATGAGTTTTATAGCATCCAAATAGGTTATCTATAAATGCTATTCCTTAGTCTTCCGGTCGGGTCGGACAGGGCTGGACTGGCCTGGATACTCAACTTCAGGAACAAGACAAATAAAACTAGAGCAAATTTATATTATTCAGACACGTCTTAGAGCACCAAGCTGTAAGTAGAGATATATAGCCGGCTACAAAACTACGATACTAAGTTTTCTAAAAATTGCTTGTTGTCACACATCAAAAACTACCACTACGTAACTAGAAAGAGACACATTACCTCGTCGCTTTGCATCCTGTAAGTTGTTGAAAAAAGAAGTTGTAAAGCAATGCAGAGTTCTGAGGAAGGTCCGAGCTGCATTCATTAGCATCACAACAAACACACGCTTTGGCTTGTGGTGCGTTCCAGTTGTAGTCGGAAGTTGGAATTTCTGAGTTTCGAGTAGGAGACTACAACTGAAACGTCCCCTGAAGTGGAAATTTCCTACTGGGAACTCGGTGAAACCTCGCCACCCCCAAGTTGACAGTGGAAGATGGATGCCCCCAGTGTGAACAGTTGTTTAGCTCCTGTAATAATCCATTTATTTGCACTTCTGACTGGGGCGTGTTGCTCTAGATCAGCTGTATACAGGGGCTGCGGTCGAAAAGTCATTTTTGCTTAGGAAGGTTCCTAACGGAGTGAAATGAACCGGCAGTAGTTCGTGATTAGAGCTGTTCGAATAGTTTAAATGCATAGGAAAGGAGGCTCAATGCTTCCTTTATTACCTCCTTTAGCATAGGATACACCGGACCATCCTTTACGAAAGGAGAGGAGATTATTCTGTCCCACAATTCACCGCGGCAACAACTTTTATAAACAGCACGTATTCTGACTGCTTCCTAATTCAACCGAATAATGACGAACAAATCCCTCAGACCATGTGAGTTACCACTGCTGTTTGATCTTTTCTAAAGTTTACCAAAACCTGCCTGAACTTTCCAGTCATCTGATTCTCTGAAGAGAGCAGCATATGAGACATCTGATGTTGATTATGTTTTAAACATGGTTCAATATTAATCATTTGTACACCATTAGATTGTGGTCTTAACAGTTTCTGCCTTTCTTTCCTTCAGTTCATTTATTTTCATGCACTGATTGGTGTTCATGTTGATAATGAGAGGACAGATTTATTTAAATCCTCACTTCAACATCGGTTATGCAGATGTCATTTTTACCAGGTTATTATGTTCAATGTTGTCTGAAAGGAACAACATTGTCATGATTAATGAGCACTTCAATGATGCGTCTTTTGTAGTCCACCTTCAGAAAATTGTAGTTTCACTGCAGCAGTAACATCCGCCGTCACATGATGACGAAGTGTAGTGAAAGTGTAGTCAGATTCTCTCTGTATGGCAGTTTTCCTTTCCTAAGTCCTTCTGAATTCTCCTTTCTCCTTTCCTTAACCTCATGACGTTTTCCATCAGGGTTAAGGAAAAGTAGATAGGAAAGGACTTAGGAGGTGACTATTCGACCGCAGCCATAGTATTGTTAGACTTATATTTACAAAAATGTTGCCATAGTGATAATCACATTCTTCATACAACAACACAGGGCGTGCTAACAACAGCTAACAATAGCCTGGTAGATCAGCATGTTTTTTTCTGACTTCAACTGGAACGCCGATAAGTCAGAGATGATGTCACTCCCAGTTCAGAGGTTACTGGAACGCAGCATTACAACAGTCGCCGCGCGTGCTCATGGGTAGCAGAGTCTTAATGTCGTCAGTAATAGATTCTCCTCATAGCACCTTTAAAAGCAATATCTTCAGAATGTTCAATAATTATAACTCATGTTTGACCCTCTAACTCCCAGCTCAACTGTTTGGCAGAAGTCAATACATTCAGGAATGTTTAATGTGTAAAAAAAATCATTGTTTATTTGTGACAGAAAAAACTGCTTTAACTGCTTAAACTACTTTTTAATGTTACAGTAGATGTGTTGTGATGTTTGAGTAGGCTAATGCTGGCCTTCAAAGTAAATGTCATTTGATTGATTATAAACATTTGTGTTCATAATATTCCCAATGTAAGACATGTTTGAAGTTCATATTAAGCAATAAGGTGGAGGGAATATGATACAACCTTTCAAACAAAAAAATAGTGGTCACTACCAAAATAGTGCAGTCACAACCGAAACACTGGGTGTTTTGTAAAAAATAAAAGATATTGAGTCATCAACTAACATTTTATGATGACTATTCTTTAAATGTATGTTCAATTTCATAACTCATTAACTCTGAGATCTATATAATCAGTGGAAATCATTTTACAAGAAAAGATTGGATTTTGATTTTGATGAGTCTTAGAAATAGAACTTTGAAAAATGTTTAAAATATCATTTTTATTGATTTTGTTGTAAAACCCTTCAAGAAAAATTAGTAAAAATATTCTTTAGAGGGGGCATGGAAGTACAATATGAACAGATTAATATAATACCTTTTATTTCAGTGTGTTGCTATGTTTCAGTTGTGACACATTTTGGGAGTAGAAAAAACATTTCAAGAACAGGCAGAAATTAAAATATGAATATTGACTGCACTATACAAGATATATGTACCTTACATATGGTACAACGTATGTATGGACAAAGTTTTGGGAAAAAAAACACTTTAAAAAAAAAAATTCCAACCCTGCACTTTGGACAAATTCAGTAGAATGGCCCATATATATATATACACTTAGGCCCAAAATTATTCATACCCTGGGTAAATTTTCACTTAAAGTTACTTTTATTCAGCTAAAAAGGGTTGTTTCTAGTAGAAATGACACAGGCTTCTCCGAGAAGATAGTAAGATGATGTACAAGAGGCGTCATTGTGTGGAAAAGAAAATCTCAGCTTTAGTTCCCATTTAAACAAAAAGTGACATGTCCAAAATTATTCATAGCCTTCTCAATAATCAATAGAAAAGCCTTTATTGGCTATTACAGCAATCAAACGTTTACTGTAATTGCTGACCAGCTTTTTGCATGTCTCCAGTGGTATTTTTGTCCATTCATCTTTAGCAATGACCTCCAACTCTTTCAGGTTGGAGGGTCTCCTTGCCATCACCCTGATCTTTAGCTCCCTCCACAAATTTTCAATTGGATTCAAATCTGGACTCTGGCTAGGCCACTGCAAAACATTAATGTTTTTGTCTGCCATCCATTTCTGCACCACTTTTGCCGTGTGTTTTGGGTCGTTGTCGTGCTGAAATGTCCACTGGTGACCAAGGCCAAGTTTCTCTGCACACTGTCCGTTGTTGTTGTTCAGAATTTTTATGTATTGCTCCTTGTTCATGGTGCCGTTCACTGCAATTAGTTTCCCTGGTCCACTGGCTGAAAAACACCCCCAGAACATGAGGTTCCCACCACCATGTTTGACAGTGGGGATGGTGTTCTTTGGGTTGAAGGCTTCTCCTTTCTTACGCCAAATGAAGGCTACATCATTGTGGCCAAACAATTCAATTTTAGTTTCATCTGACCATAAAACAGAAGACCAGAAGTCTTCTTCTTTGTCCAGATAAGCATTTGCAAAGGCCAAGCGGCCTTTTGTGTGCCTTTTCTGGAGAAATGGTATCCTCCTTGGTCTGCGTCCATGGAACCCAGCAGTGTGCAGTGTCCGTTGGACTGTCTGCCTTGAGATGTTGCCACCAGCAGGGCCCAGATTCACCAGAATAGCCTTGGTGGTGATCCTAGGGTTCTTCTTCACCTCTCTAGCTATCCTCCTGGCCAGCACAGGTGTCACTTTTGGCTTCCGACCGCGTCCTTTGAGATTTTCCATAGTGTGGAACGTCTTGTATTTTTTAATAATACTTTGCACTGTTGCCACTGGAACTTCAAAACATTTTGAGATGGTTTTGTAGCCCTTTCCTGATTTGTGAGTAGCAACAATGTGCAGCCGCAGGTCCTCACTGAGCTCCTTTGTCTTAGCCATGACTGTCCACAAACCAGCTGCAGAGAGCTGCTGTTTTTCACCTGCTGAGTTGATTAAAACAGCTGTTCCAAATGAATCAGGGTAATAAGGATGCTTTAGAAAAGCTTGGACTTTTTGGAATGTTTTAGAACTTTGGATATTACTGTGAATTCCTATAGACTGTGACAGTTTGCAAAGGGTATGAATAATTTTGGACATTCCACTTTTTGTACAAATGTAAATAAAAGCTAAGAAGTATTTTTTTTCCACACTGATGCCTCTTGGACACTGTCTTATTATCTTTTGGGAGAAGCCTGTGTCATTTCCTGTCAAAAAAAAACTTGCTGGTTGAATTAAAGTAACTTTAAGTGAAAATTTACCAGGGGTATGAATAATTTTGGGCTTAACTGTATTTATATATATATATAGGTATTAAAAAGGCCTTTCCTGTGGTTTTACATGTATTTACTTTTTCATTTCTAATTTTTCTATTTATTCGTGTATTTCTTTATTCCTACATTTATTTATTTATAAATTACCACATTAATGTATTTATTTATGCATACATTTATATATTTATTCCTGTATTTCTAAATTTTATTATTTATTTATTTATTTATTTATGGTCACCTATGTTAATAAGGTAGGCGGTCCTACCTCAGTCTGAGGCCTGATTGGTTACATCGGTGTGATCTGATCTCTCAGTGCTGTCTTGACTTGACTGGTACCAAAGAGCTGTTTCAGCTCCTTAACCGTCTGTGCTGGTACACAGGTTAGCCTTTAGCTGGCTAGCAGCCTGTTAGCCGCTGTAGTTCTGTAGTCCTGTGATGGAAAGTTTTTTAGGAGCCATTGATTTAAGATCATTGGTGATCATCTTTGAAAACAAAGCACCCACAGACTATCTAGAGTTTGGTCTTGAAGGATGATGGAGGACTGACTTGAGCTCACTGCTGATATGGATATTATAATGACTTCAGATCTGTTAGCAAACTGCTTTACCACCTGACATGACTGCTCTGTAATGGCTCATGTTTGTTTTGTTGCTTTAACCTGGTATTTTTGTTCCACCATATTATATTGTCAGAATGAATTTAGAGCTAAATGACAACAGTGGTGTGTTTACTTTGATAATATGGCTCATCAACAAAAATAACAGTTCATGTTAGCCTGTGTTATCTCTGTTATTATTTTATTTGTCTTTGTTGTTCCTCAGTTTTTCCACAGGATCAGGTTTTACCTGCAGTGGGTAAATCATAAATATTTATTTATCATCATCAGGTGAGATGGGGGTCAGAGGGTCTTCCCCTCACATTTTTAAACTGAAGTCATTTCTTTCCTGCATTCTGATCACTTTTTATGAACAGTTTTATAATAATCAGGAGCTAGTCTTGTGATCTTTGAGGAGCTTTTGTAAATGTCAGTGTTTTCTTACACTTGTCTCACTTTAATAATGACTCAGTTTTTAGTTTGATGTGGTTGATGTGTGATGAACAGATGACACAATAACTGTCACACCTGAGTTTGTTACTGAATGACAGAGAGAGTGAAGGCCGACTAATAGGGGTGTAACGAAATGGTTAACTCATGAAACAATACAAAATACGAAACAGGGCTCACGATACAAAATATTCACGATATGAAAAAAGATTAAGGAAAATCCCCAACAGTAGGAAGTTATACAAAAATCTCATTTTCTTTATTTTCTTCCTAATGCAAAAAATTAATAATACAATACAAAAAATATTGCTGCATCAGAACAAAATAAAAGGCTCTTTGAAAAAAAAACAAATGTAGTTTTTTTCCCTTATTTAGACTACAATGCAAATACAAACATAAAATCTCAATCAAAAGAGCTTTGTTGTTGTAACAATCAGGATAAGTACATTCTTGAATGAAAAGGGAAACAAATAGCAGTCCTCAGAGCTGCAGTTTAGACCTATAAATGTCTGAACTGTGAACTATAATATTTAGCCTATAACAGTGCATATACTTCTGATCTTCAAGTATGATCAAATTCTGTCAACTCAACAGAAGATCCAAAAATCAAACATTGTTTTTTTTATGCAGACTTACACAAACATAGTGGAGCAGTTCTACTGTTTGTTTTGTGCT
The DNA here is from genome assembly GCA_036419115.1 of Scarus forsteni. NCBI lineage: Eukaryota > Metazoa > Chordata > Actinopteri > Labriformes > Labridae > Scarus > Scarus forsteni. Next base: position 1,098,749 of record JAZDUH010000029.1, on the reverse strand, counting down.
CAATGTGGATTTTAATGTTTCCTGAAAACTGAAGGTCAGTGAATGGAGCAGGAGGGCGGGGTGAGCGGGTCAGAGTTCAGAGGAGAGTTAGTGTGTGTTTAGCGAGGAGGAGAGAGCCGTGGAGGTGTAGAGATCACTACTCTCTGTTTTGTTCGTGAATTAAAATTGTAGTTAGGCGTGGTCACAGCCCACAGTGACTGTTAAATAAAAAGCAGGTATTCCCCAAGCGGAGTCACCTTTATTTCATGTCCCAACAGACGTCACAGTTCGAAGTTGGTAGTAGTTTACTACGCCACAGTATCAGTGAACTGTAGCGGCACATTTTACACGGTTGTTGTTTTGTCCTCAATCTTCTCACTCTTCTCTCGTTTTACATGGGAAGCCAAAATAGGTCCACACAACCCGATTTATTTGAAATTTCGTTTCACCCTACCTTCTAACAGAGGTGCACAGATATACAGAAATAAATAAATGTAGAAATACAGAAATATATAAATGAGTTAATGTGGAACTAAATTAATAAATGTTTGAATACTTAATTAATTTATATGGAAATTTATAAATAAATAAATAAATGTTGAAATATAGAATAACATAAATAAATACATAAATAAAAATAGAAATGCATAAAATAAATGGATGTAAAATACAGGAAAAGCCCTTTTTATCACCAAAAGATATATATATAAATTTTTATTTGTTTCTTCGTGTATTTATGTATGCAATTATTTATTTATTTATCCTTGTGTCATTTTTTCTTCTCCATATTGAAGATGATCTCCTTCTTGGTATAAATAAATATGTGTGTGCCTGGAGCTCCACATGTCAGCTGGTGTGTCCAAAGCGGACTTGAAGCAGTTTGCTGCTCTTACTAACGTTGTTCCTTATGGTGTAAGAAAGCTATCAAAAAAAGGCGTATCGTAATAAATGATTCGTATTTGTAATTTCAACCATTTCTGTGTCAAGAATGTTGTTTCACACAAAAATCTACTGTCATATACGTAAGTCTGTGAAATTGGGTTCAGGTTACAGTTGTTTTTATACGAGTACAAAGTTTTATGAATACAACTCACTATTTTACGGCTCACGAATTCTTCCCTGTGAGTCTGAATCCAAGCTTACGATGCAGAATCGAAAAGTGCTGCAATGACGTCACTGAGGTCACAGGTCGCAGGGAAAGCAATCGATCTCCTCTGCTTCATGACAGCCTGGAGCGTAATCCAGTGTCGCCATATTGGAGAGGTGTCTTCACTCCGGTCCAGAAACAAGCGGAGTGAAAGCATTTATGCTCGTATTTTGTGCAGCGTAAAGTGACAGTAAACAGCGCAATATTAAAAGCAGATGACCTTTTTTGAGTTTTATTCCAACACAGCTGAGTTAAAGTTTAATACGCATGTCAACATGACTTATATAAGATGTCTGGTTTGTGTGTGCGAGCGCACGTACACACACCAAAACAAAAATGTGAAAAATTGTTGTTTTATTTGTGTACAGTGTTATGCCCCGTCTAGGGCTGGCCAGGACACAACATGAAATAAACCCGTTTCCACCGAGTTCAAACAGCCACTGGAGCCAGTTAACAGGTTTCACCGTGAATCTGTACAATTTATTTACAACAAAAACAAAAAGGTCAACTACCAGTTAAACAATTTAAACAATACCTCGAGGTGACATGAATCACCTCTACATCACCAAATTACAATAACCAAAAGTCTAATGCTCTCAGCACCAAGCTGACGTGGCAGTTTGAACCGCGGTTGATCCGGGGATTCCCTCCTCGCCGCGGTGACGTCAGTGAGCGCTTTTATCGGGCCTTTTCCTCCTCCACAACCAATCACAGGCGTCGGGCGATGTTCTCAGTCAATTGGAGGCAGGAGGCGCCACACCTGATAAACGCACCCTGGACGCACTCACGCACACACTCCAGTCACACAGAGGCGCAGGAGAACCCTCGCAGCACAATCACACACAGGAAAAGCCACAATACAAAACAAAAATACGACCAGGGTCGTAACAACAGGATCATGATATTGTTTGTGTGTGTGTCTGTGTGGCAGAGAGAGAGAGAGAGAGAGAGAGAGAGAGAGACATTCAAATGAAAAATATATTGTCCTCAATCTTCTCACTCTTCTCTCGTCGTTACATGGGAAGCCAAAATAGGTCCACACAACCGATTTATTTGAAATTTCGTTTCACCCCTACCTTCTAACGGAGGTGCACGGATATACAGAAATAAATAAATGTAGAAATACAGGAATATATAAACGAGTTAATGTGGAACTAAATTAATAAATGTTTGAATACTTAATTTATATGGAAATTTATAAATAAATAAATAAATGTTGAAATATAGAATAACAAATAAATACATAAATAAAAATAGAAATGCATAAAATAAATGGATGTAAAATACAGGAAAAGCCCTTTTTATCACCAAAAGATATTTATATAAATTTTTACTTGTTTCTTCGTGTATTTATGTATGCAATTATTTATTTATTTATCCTTGTGTCATTTTTCTTCTCCATATTGAAGATGATCTCCTTCTTGGTCTAAATAAAAATGTGTGTGCCTGGAGCTCCACATGTCAGCTGGTGTGTCCAAACGGACTTGAAGCAGTTTGCTGCTCTTACTAACGTTGTTCCTTATGGTGTAAGAAAGCTATCAAAAAAGACGTATGTGTAATAAATGATTCGTATTTGTAATTTCAACCATATCTGTGTCAAGAATGTTGTTTCACACAAAACTCTACTGTCATATACGTAAGTCTGTGAAATTGGGTTCAGGTTACAGTTGTTTTTATACGAGTACAAAGTTTTATGAATACAACTCACTATTTTCCGGCTACGAATTCTTCCCTGTGAGTACGAATCCAAGCTTACGAGTACGAATCGAAAAGTGCTGCAATGACGTCACTGAGGTCACAGGTCGCAGGGAAAGCAATCGATCTCCTCTCCTTCATGACAGCCTGGAGCGTAATCCAGCGTCGCCGCCATATTGGAGAGGTGTCTTCACTCCGGTCCAGAAACAAGCGGAGTGAACGCATTTATGCTCGTATTTTGTGCAGCGTAAAGTGACAGTAAACAGCGTGATATTTAAAGCAGATGACCTTTTTTGAGTTTTATTCCAACACAGCTGAGTTAAAGTTTAATACGCATGTCAACATGACTTATATAAGATGTCTGGTTTGTGTGTGCGAGCGCACGTACATAAGCCTGAAGTAGTACATTACTCACAGCACACCAAAACAAAAATGTGAGAAATTGTTGTTTTATTTGTGTACAGTGTTATGCCCCGTCTAGGGGTGGCCAGGACACAACATGAAATAAACCCGTTTCCACCGAGTTCAAACAGCCACTGGAGCCAGTTAACAGGTTTCACCGTGAATCTGTACAATTTATTTACAACAAAAACAAAAAGGTCAACTACAAGTTAAACAATTTAAACAATACCTCGAGGTGACAGAAATCACCTCTACATCACCAAATTACAATAACCAAAAGTCTAATGCTCTCAGCACCAAGCTGACGTGGCAGTTTGAACCGCGGTTGATCCGGGGATTCCCTCCTCGCCGCGGTGACGTCAGTGAGCGCTTTTTATCGGGCCTTTTCCCTCCTCCACAACCAATCACAGGCGTCGGCGATGTTCTCAGTCCAATTGGAGGCAGGAGCGCCACACCTGATAAACGCACCCTGACGCACTCACGCACACACTCAGTCACACAGAGGGCGCAGGAGAACCCTCGCAGCACAATCACACACAGGAAAAGCCACAATACAAAACAAAATACGACCAGGGTCGTAACAACAGGATCATGATATTGTTTGTGTGTGTGTCTGTGTGGCAGAGAGAGAGAGAGAGAGAGAGAGAGAGAGAGACATTCAAATGAAAAATATACAATTAATTAAATACATTTATTTATTTGCTGAATCATCTGTCATTGTCACACAGCATATTATTTAATATACCCCACCCATAACTAGCACAAACTATAGTGACAGCGATGGTCATTTAAAAAATGCTGTAAAATAAAATGTAATAATAATAATCATCATAATTATGATTATTGTTGTTGTTGTTATTATTAATTTTATTATAATTTTAAATTAGAAAATTACTGTTAGTGTTACAACTACTACATTACTATATTACTATTATTTCTTATTCATCAGACTTACTCATTTATTTGTCCATTTATTTCCTTGATCCTCTTCTTGTATACTATTCGCCTTTTCATATATCTATCTATTCTTTAGGCCTTTTCATCATTCATATCCATATTTTACTATATTCTATTTATTGCCCCCTTTACAGCTTCACTCGATATAACCACAGCCACACCAATGACAATCCCTCCCTGTCCCTACCATCTTATCACCTGCCACTAATGGTGTTGTTGTTCGTCCTCTTCTCATTAACACTCCATCCAGTGTTTATTTTTATTACTCTTTTATGCTTTCTTTTTTATTTAATTGACTTACATATTTATGTATTACCTTTACAATTACAATCATTATACTGCAGCTGCTTTTGTAAAATGACTTTTCTCCCTTTTATAACAAACTATTATTACTATTGTTCTACTGATTATCTCTTTTTTAATCTTTGTTTATATAAGCATTCGTACTATAGTTTAATTTAATTTCATTATTATTGTAGCTGATGTTGCCATTGTTATCACTAAGTTTACCACGATTAAAATAATAAAAACATAAATAATAGTTTTTATTATTGTTGTTATTATTATTATTATGTGTGAAGTTGGCATTGTGAATTATTTATATGTATATATGACGACACACAAACAAATATCTATCTATCTTGCACTCACGTTGTCTGTCCATCTCTCTGTACTGTCTCAGTGCACAATAAAAAAGAACATAATGTAAATTATTTTAACATGAAATAATGTATTTAGTAATTTGTGATAGCGTCCTGTGCCATAAGTACATCTGTCGTTTGAAACAAACTAAACCATGTAAAAATAGGGAAAAATTCGCCGAGTTATGCTCATAATAGTTGGGCATAATACTCCTTTCTCAGTATAATAAACGCACTGTGAGACCCATCCAAGATGGCGACCGGTTGAAAGTCAGCTCCAATAGGCAGCGCCGGTCAATGAGGCATCTACGTACACGCATGATGTATATATATACATAATGTCTAAGTCTACGTATATAATGTCTATGCCGGGAGGCTGTCTTCTTCTGTATTTCCCTCCATGTTTGCCTCTGGGGCTTGAGCATGAGCTGCTGGAGGAGATCGATTGCTTTCCCTGCGACCTGTGACCTCAGTGACGTCATTGCAGCACTTTTTGATTCGTACTCGTAAGCTTGGATTCGTATTCGTAGGGAAGAATTCGTAGCCATAAAATAGTGAGTTGTATTCATAAAACTTTGTACTCGTATAAAAACAACTGTAACCCGAACCCAATTTCACAGACTTACGTATATGACAGTAGATTTTTGTGTGAAACAACATTCTTGACACAGAAATGGTTGAAATTACAAATACAAATCATTTATTACACATACGTCTTTCTTGATAGCTTTCTTACACCATAGTTCCTCAGGTTCAGATTCTTGCTCGTGTTGTTCTGACTCTCAGATGGTCGTGGCTCTGGACAAAAGCGTCTGCTGAATGACTTTGAAACATTTCAACAAACTTTAAGACTTCATGAGCAGACAGTGACGTGTATAATCTGATTTGATTTGATTGGATTTATTTTGGATCCACCATTAGTTACAGCAAATATGCAGTAGCTATTCTTCCTGTGATCGTCTAAATACACCTTCAACAAAACCATATCATCCTTTTCAGCATGACTTATACACACTGCACTCATAACATTCATATCAGTCCACTCATACCGTAGCTCTATTATTCCCCACTTGATTACAAAAAGCAAACCAATACACAAAAAAGTTGATAAAAAGAAATAAACAGAGAGACAAACCGCAGAACTCTCCTTACCTTTTGGGACGACAAGAAAAATTCACATCATTAGGGAGAAACAATTAACATTATTATCTTTCAGGCAAGCCATATGTAAATACATCTTTAATTTCTTGTTGAAGAAAATTCTGTCACTGTCTAAGATTAAAGATCTTATGTTCCTTGGAGAAGAATGTTAATTTATTATAGAGCACTTCTGGGACTTCATTTATAATAATGTTCTTTATAAAGGACACAAGTAAATAGTGTAATTTACTTTAAACATTTAACCAGATTAGTTTATTATGCATCAATGTGCTGCTCATTCTATATGGCCAGTTCAAAGCTATATGGGCAGTTTCACTTTGTGCTACTTGCAGCTTATATAAATTACTTTGTGTTGTATTTGACCAGATGACTGCACAATAATCTAAATATGAACAAACTAGTACCTGAATAAGTTGTTTGATTCGGTAGCTTGGCGTAAATTTCTTACAATGTCTTACCACTGCCATGCCTCTGCCCACCTTTACCACTGTCTGACCAATATAACTTTTCCACAACATTTTATCATCAATAATTAATCCTAATAACTTCACCTGTGTCTTTTGTTCTATGCATTTATTTCCTATGCTCAAATTCAAGGTTGGTGCCAATTTCAGCACATATTTAGAGCCTAGAACCATGGATTTTGTCTTTTTAGTATCAAGAGCTAATCTGTTTTCTGTAACCCACTCCTTAATAAGCATTAGTTATTTATTCAACACTTCATTCAACTCTTCTGCAGTGCTTGTTGAATCATATACTGTGACATCATCAGCATACATAACTATTGTGGCAGACTTTAATACCAGTGGCAAATCATTTATAAAAATAGAGAATAAGAGTGGCCCAAGGCTGCTTCCCTGAGGCACCCCATACTCCACCTCTCTTATTCCAGAATAACTAACATTAATGTAAACTGAATATTTCCTATTTGTTAGATAACTTTTAATACATTTATATGCAGAATCTTCAAATACTTAACAACTCAACTTTTCCAATAAGAGGGAATGATCCAGTTTGTCAAAGACTGCACTAAAATCTAATAATATAGTACCAATTATTTTTTGTATCTCCATATCTCTGAACCAGTCATCTGTCATCTGAGTTACTGCTGTAGATGTTGAGTGCCCCTTTTTATATGTACGTTGAAATACAGTGTTTAAGTTATTATTACAAAAGTACCCTTGAATTTGTTCATAGACAATTCTCTCCATGATTTTACTCAGAGCAGGTAGTAAGCTTATTGGTCGACTGTTTTTTCCTGAGAATATGTCCTTACCGTCTTTGGGTAATGGAATAATCTTGGCAATTTTCCACTCTGAAGGAAAATTGTGTTTTTTAAAACTTAAAGGGCAAGTCCGTTTTTTTGACACCTGGACCTTATTTTTAGGTTTGTGCATGCTCATATAGTCACTCAGACAAACATCGTGCAGTTCGGAGCCCTTCAGAAGTTATTTAGATCCAGCCGATTTAGCCGCACTTAGCGGGGGCCACGGTAAGGGAGCTTCAGCGCGGGACATAATCTCTGCAAAATCGCTCATTTCGGCTATATTTTTTCATCCATCGCCAGTGTTATCATAAAGTCAGCTCGTCTACCGTCTTCAGGTGGGTCAGCTGACCTGGTAAACAAACTTTTGATGACGTCATAGCCGCGCGACACAAAGGTACAGCTGACTTACTTTTAGCCGGCATTGCTGAGCAACATGGCAGAATATTTATCTGATGCCGAAGAGTCAGACTACGACGACCGGTTTGAGTCTGAGTACACGGACGAGGAGCTCCATGAAAGAAGAATGTGGAGGGAGAAAGACGAACAGCTGGCTCGAGAACAACAAACAGGAGCACGTCCACGACTCAATGCGAACTGGTGGTGCGCTTGTGGACAGTGTTCGCCTATAGCAACAGAAGAGGAGTGTGTTTGCTGCTCAGAGTGGGACTTGAAACCGGCTGACACGCGTATGGATCTATCCAGGAATATATGTCTGACTACTCTGGAGGATTTCTCTGCAATGACAAACCGGGCTGTGGTAGAGACGAGCGATTTTGCAGAGATTATGTCCCGCGCTGAAGCTCCCTTGCCGTGGCCCCCGGTAAGTGCGGCTAAATCAGTTGGATCTAAATAACTTCTGAAGGACTCCGAGCTGCACGATGTTTGTCTGAGTGAGTATATGAGCATGCACACACCTATAAATAAGGTCCAGGTGTCAAAAAACCGGAGTTGCCCTTTAAATCAATAATAAAGGCAAAAGGTAAGGCAATCAGACCTGCCACAGGTTTTAGTAACTTTATATCCAGGTTATCACACCTGAGGGGATTTCTTTAGCTCTTTGTAGAAGTTTTTCTACTGCATCTTCTGTTATACTGTAGCATCAAATCTAAAGCAGCATTGTTTATCATTCATTATTTTGTCTTTGATTAACTACTTGGGATGCAGTCTTTAGCTTTCCTGGTATCCATACCATCCTGAAGTTTCTGAAGTTTGTCATTGAAAAAATAACTTAAAAATAGTTTGCTATCTCTGCTGGCTTAGTGAGAATATTTCCATCAGCTTCCAAAAAAGATGGAGTTGATCTGTTTCTGTTTCCCATTAATCCATTTAGTATATTCCATATTTTCTTACTGTCCGTTCTTGCATCTATTATTCCCCTTTGATGGTACATCTTTTTTTCATTTAGTTTTGTTTTTCACATTGTTCCTTAATTTCCTGTAAACATTCCATTGTGACACATCTGCTGATTTGATTGGCTCTAGCTTAGCTTTATTCCTCTGCTCCATAAGTTCTTTAAGTTCTTGGTCTAACCATGGTGCCATTACATTTCTCACTGTACAGGTGCATGTTTTTCTATAACTGGTCCTAACAAGTCATTGAATGTCTGTAAAGACCCTGATCTGGGTCTTCCTTGCTTAGAACTGCTGCCCAGTTAATATTTATTACATCCTCATAGTAGTTTGTTTTATTAGAATTTTAAAACATTCTTTTTAATATTATTTTCTGAGCAGCTTTTGGGACTTTGGTTTTCCTCCCATGTGCTACTAAATTATGGTCGCTGCAGCACACTGAATTGATATTGTTTTTGAGCACAGCTCGAAATATGAATAGAAATAGAAATATGTTTTTATATTATTTATCAAATTGTTTTATTTCCTCATTTATTTCCTTATGAAGTAAAATGAATAAATGTTTTGGAGCTAAACTGGACCATGTGACAGCAGACTGTGACTGTGAGCTCAGATTGAAGTGTTTAGATGTGAAGGTTTGATCCTGACAGAAAAATCTGAGCTCTGCTGTTTACACTTTAGAGAAACAGGAGGAACGGATCAAGACGTGTGTGAAAGCAGCTGAGACAAACTGAAGTCCAGGAGGCAGAGCAGCAGCTGATTGGCTCTGCTGAGCAGACTGTGTGATGTGGACACATCTGATTGGATCCTAAAGAGTTTTTCTCTTCATTCTCTTCTTTATTCAGACTGTGGGGCTGCAGTTTGTCAGAGATCAGCTGTTCTTCTTTAGCCTCAGCTCTGAAGTCCAACCCCTCCCATCTGAGACAGCTGGACCTGAGCAGCAACAATCTTCATGATTCAGGAGTGAAGCTGCTGTGTGATTTTCTGCAGAGTCCAAACTGTAGACTGGAGATTCTGAAGTAAGTTCATGTTTTCTCTGTTTCTATTGTAGATCTTGTGTGTGTGATTATGAACTGAAGCATCTTCATGTCCAGATGTTTGACTGATCATATGTAGGGATGCATGATGGTGGATTTTTGCTGATATCTGATCTGCTGACAGTTCAACCTTCTTTGAGCTCCTCCTGATATATCTCCACTCATCTTCTGTAGTAAATCAGACCAAGTGTGTCCTGTAGGAGAACTGATGTGTTCCTCTGATTGTGACAGTCTGTTTGTTTTAGAAACAGGAAACAAGACAAACAACATCTGATTCAACAATAAATGACAGATGTATTCTTTTCAAATACAGACATTTATTCATGAAAACTGAAGGTCATTTCTTCTTCACATGTTCATTTGATGTCAGATTTAATTTTCACACCTGAGTTTGTTACTGAATGACAGAGAGAGTGAAGGAGAGACTGACAGCTCTCACACACAGCAGACATGCTCATAAAAACATATCTTTCTGTAAAAATCCTCCTCTTCAAAAACGAGCTCTGCTGTGTTTATCTGCTCCCTGTTTCTCGTCTTTTCTGAAGCTTCATCGTGGACACGCCTCCGTTTTAAAAGCTTGACCCTTTCACAGCAGATGATGTATTAAAAGTAAGAGAGTTCTTCGGTATGTAAGCGATGGCGTAGATACGAACCTGACAGGCTCCTCCTCTCAATTTGCTAATACTTAACATTTGAGCGGTTATTGATCTTGTTGTCTTTCACCAGGACTCTGACATATGCATTATTGTCTTGAGTTTGTTGATACGAGCTGTCGAAATGCCCCCCAAAATAAGCAAAGGAGGACATACGACTCAAACTTTGATCCGGCCTACCCAACAGCCTAAAGCCCCGACCAGTGATGATTCGCCCAGCCGGGGGACGCCTTCCGCAGAAGCGGCAGGTGTGGAGGATAGACTTGACCAGCGTGAATTCCTCTCATTAATCCGTGATGACATCTCGCAAATATTCAAAGCCGAACTAAAGGCTGCCCTGGGAAATGATTTAACTTCAATTAAAAGTGAACTTAAAGCCATCAAAGTCGAGCTATCGACCAGCATAGCAACAGTTCAAGCTAGCATGGTGGGGCTAACAAGCACGGTGAACGACATGGAGCGCTGCCTCTCCACCTGCACGGATGACATCACTACTATACAGGGAACAGTCGAACGCCTTTCTGCTGAGGTATTGAGACTGGAGAATAAATGCGAGGACTTAGAATCAAGATCACGCCGTAATAACATCAGGATAATCGGCATTCCCGAAGAAGCTAACGTAGCCCCAAACATGCTATCCAACGTACTGAAAGAGGCCTTTGGACTGGAGGCAGAGCCCCGGCTTGATCGAGCACACCGCACGCTCCAACCGAAGCCCAAACCGGGGCAACGTCCTCGAGCAGTCATAGCCAGACTTCACTACTGCTCGGACTGTATTGAAATTCTTTGGAAAGCGAGAGAGCTAAGGCGGGTCAAGATTCGAGAAATGACCATCTCTGTGTTCCCGGACCTCACGGCTAAAACGGCTCGGGATCGGGCCGCCTTCAACGACGTGAGACGGAGGCTCCGAGAGATTCCAGGGGTCCGGTTTGGGATACTACACCCTGCTCATCTTCGTGTGACATACAGCGGCGTGGAAAGGGAATTCAAGACACCAGATGAGGCCAAGATTTTCTTGGATAACCTCAACATAGATGGGGACTGAGCAGGTTACCACACAAGGATTAAGGGACTGTTATATGTTTCTCAGGTGTGGTGAGTACTTAAAGCCATAATAATTAGGATTCAGAGATATAAAGAACACTGGACGGATTACTTTGGCTTAAGTAAGGGTAATATGGACATTTGATCTGTTACAGACTTAATAGTCTCCCTTCTACAAACTAATGTAATTTCAAACCTAAGACACTTTTACTAGCATTTTTGTTTCTGTTTTGAAGTCTTGAGAAATATGTTGAAAAACTATGTATGGAAGGTGAAGTTTTTGTGTTCCATTACGAAGGGGACAGAAAATGAGGGAAGGAAGGAAGAAGGAAAGAAAGGAAAAACGACAAGATTTGTTTGAAGTACAGTTAATTTAGTTTCACAAGTGCTATGGCTAACCAAGTTTTGAAGTTACTTGGACTGAACTAAGACCAATTTCAATTTCATTTTGTTATTATTATTACTATTTTTGGCAATCTGATAAGAGAGAAAGGAAGGAAAAAGCAAATGTTTAGTTTCTGTTTTTTGTTTTGTTTCTACATTACATGAGGAAAGAAAGGGAAAAAAAAGAGTATTTTGACAGTTATTTGTTGACTTTTATAAGATAATAGGTGTAAAGAACGCCTGATTATTTGTTACACTTTATAATTCTGCAGGGGCTTGAGGCCCAGTTTTGATGGAGCTACATGGAGCTACAAGCATTACCTGGATAGAATGACTCCTATTGGAGCTCATACACTGTTTTCATCGTTTGGGGATGGAAATGTGTATTTAGGGGGAGTGTTGAGTTCGGATTTCAGATCTGTTAAGTTCAGGGGAGGTACACACACTTTTTCTCTTTATATATATTTTTTATTAATTTGTTGATTTACCTTTTTCATTTATTTATTCTTACTTTATCCTTTTTATACTTGAAAATTTGTGTTTTATTATGTTTTATTATGGAGGACAATTTCCTTTTTCAGTTCTTTAAACAGTTTCTGTAATGACTAATACTACAAGGAAATCTAAACACTCTAATAGTATTAGATTGGTGAGTTGGAATGTCAAGGGAATAGGAAACCCTGTTAAAAGGTCAAAAGTATATTCTCATTTAAAACATCTTAACACAGACATCGCATTTCTACAAGAAACCCATTTGCAAAACAAAGATCAAAACAAACTTTCAAGCCCATGGGCTGGGAATATTTTCCACTCTGGTTTTTCCTCTAAAGCCAGGGGGGTTTCTATTATTATTAACAAGAGGATTCAGTTTTCTCATACTATGATTAAGTCAGATATAAATGGAAGATATTTGATTGTTGTAGGCACATTACAACAAAACCAGGTAGTGCTAGCAAATGTATATGCTCCGAATTTTGATGACCCCGGCTTCATGCAAATGTTGTTTGAAAATCTTCCTTGCCTTAATGATCATCTCATGATTTTTTGGGGGGATTTAAATAGCGTCATTGACCCTGTTCTTGATCGATCCAATCCACGTACATTCACCCAATCATCTATGTCCAAAGTAGTCTCAGATTTCATGTTTAAGAATGGATATGTCGATCCATGGAGATTCTATCACCCACAGATAAAAGAATTTTCTTTTTTCTCTCATGTTCACCAATCATTTTCTCGTATAGACTATTTTTTTACTGATAGTGCCTCTATGTCAAAAATAACCTCAACAGAATATCATGCAATAATTATCTCTGATCATGCACCCCTCAGCATGGATATCCAGCTTAAAGCTTCCCCATTATTTTCTTCACCATGGAGATTTAATCCTATTTTATTAGCTGATAACTCATTTGTTGAATTTGTGTCAGTTTCAATAGATGATTTTATAGCTATAAATCAGCCAAGTTGCTCTTCATATTCATTATTGTGGGAAACACTTAAAGCTTATCTTAGGGGACAAATTATTTCCTTTTCTGCCAACACTAATAAAATACGGAAAATTAAAATAGAGGAACTTACTTCAAACATACTTAATATAGATCGACAATATGCTGCAAACCCATCCCCTGCTTTACACAAAAGGAGGCTGGAGCTTCAAACTGAATTTGATCTTATTAGTACAAATGAGGCAGAACGGCTGTTGCTGCGATCGCGTTGTGTTTATTATGAACATGGAGACAAATCAAGCAGACTTTTAGCACATCAGTTAAGACGTCAAGCAGCTTCCCATATTATTCCTCAGATCAAAAGTCCCTCGGGTCCAATGCTTTATGACTCCAGAGAGATAAATGACACGTTTAAAAACTTTTACCCATCGCTTTACAATTCAGAATGTCCAATAGACAGTACTGATATGACCTCATTCCTTGAGAATTTGGAGATGCCTACTCTTGATTCTGGTGCTATTGAGGAATTAGATTCTCCACTAAGTATTGAAGAAATAACAATATCAACTAAGTCAATGCAAAATAACAAGGCCCCAGGACCGGATGGTTTCCCAGTGGAGTTTTTTAAAAAATTTCAAAATAAGCTGGCTCCACTTCTTCTCTCGGTGTACAATGAATCACTGAAGAGAGGTAGCCTGCCTCAGACATTAACTCAGGCATCCATAACAGTACTTTTAAAGAGTAACAAAGATTCCACACAGTGTTCCTCTTACAGGCCTGTGTCTTTGCTAAATGTTGATGCAAAGATTTTGGCAAAAGTACTAGCAAGACGGTTAGAAAAATTTCTTCCCAAATTAATATCAGAGGAACAAACGGGTTTTATTAAGGGGCGGCAACTTTTTTTCAATGTAAGAACACTGTTTAATATCATCTATTCGAAAAAATCTACAATCTTTCCAGAAGTGGTTATTTCATTAGATGCAGAGAAGGCGTTTGATCGAGTAGAGTGGCCATATCTCTTTGCTACACTTAAACGTTTTGGATTTGGAAATATATTCACATCTTGGATCCGCCTTCTTTATACAAATCCACATGCTAATGTTCGTACAAATAACACAAGTTCTGAGTATTTTAAGTTATCGCGAGGAACCAGACAGGGTTGTCCTTTGTCGCCCTTGTTGTTTGCCCTAGTGATAGAACCTCTTTCAGTTGCACTTAGATCATCACCCTTTTATCAAGGAATTACTCGAGTAGATAAAGAATTTAAACTGTCATTATTTGCTGATGATCTTTTATTATATGTATTGGACCCTGTCAGAAATATCCCTTTTATTCAGACGACCTTGCAGAGGTTTGGATCATTTTCGGGATATAAAGTTAATCTGCTTAAAAGCATTTGTTATCCAATAAATGACCTAGCACTACAGCTACAACAGACAGATATTCCCTTTAAAATAAACTCCACTGGTTTCAGGTATTTAGGGATAAATATTACACGTAGTATGTCTTCTTTATTTTCTGCTAATTTCTTACCCCTAATAACTCAGCTAAAAACTGATCTGGAGAAGTGGAATAGTTTACCATTATCTCTCATCGGACGGATTAACACATTAAAAATGAATGTATTGCCAAAGCTACTCTTTTTGTTTCAATGTATTCCACTTTATTTGCCAAAAAAATTCTTCAGAAGCATTGAAAATATTATTTCAACCTTCTTATGGAATAAAAAGTCTCCCAGAATTAAGAAATCTCTTTTACAAAGATGTAAATTTAATGGAGGCCTTTCTATGCCTAACTTTCAGCTATATTACTGGTCAGCACATATTCAAAAGATTATATACTGGATTAAATCTCCTGATGTTTCATGGTGTAGACTTGAAAGACAGTCTTGTAGTCTTTCTTCTCTGGATGCTCTACTTACATCCTCTTTACCACTCAACCCCTCTGGCTTTACAGAAAATTTAGTTGTAAGGTCTACTCTTTGAATCTGGTATCAGTTTAGGTGTCATTTTAAATTTTTATCAGCTTCTCCTAAAGCTCCCTTAATTAAAAATCATTTGTTTCCTTTTTCATATACAGATGCCATTTCCTGGCAATGGCACAGTAAAGGAATTAAATACTTTCAGGATCTTTACAGGAATGGTGTTTTTCTCAGTTACACAGATCTTTCTAGAAAGTTTGAATTGCCGGCATCTCACCAATTCCATTTTTTTCAAGTAAGGCATTGTGCTGCTTCCATTTTCCCTAATTTTCCCTTAATGCCTTCTAAACAACCATGGGAAGACCTCCTAGAGCTTAACTCTGGTCAGAAGTCATTAATATCAAGGATATATTATCATCTGTTGTCACTTGAGGCAGAACCGAGGATAAGAGTACGAGAGATGTGGGAACGAGAACTAGGTATAACTTTTACAGAACAATGTTGGCAAAGGGCTGTTAAAAGAACCCACAACAGCACAATATGTGCTCGACTTGGGCTCATACAATATAAAGTCCTAAATAGGGTTCATTTTTCTAAAACTAGACTGTCTGAAATATTTTCTACAGTAGAGGACAAGTGTGATAGATGCCACTTATCTGCATGTAACTTAAGCCACATGTTCTATCGCTGTTCAAACTTATCAAACTTCTGGCAAAAGTATTTTGGAACCATGTCCAAAATATTAGGCAAGGATATTAGAAACTGTCCTTTTATAGCAATATTTGGTACACCTCAAGAACAGAATCAATTTACCTCTCATCAGTTGACAGTTCTAGCTTTCACATCATTGTTAGCAAGACGTAGAATTTTGTTACATTGGAAGTCTAGCAAGGTCCCACTGATTTCTCAATGGCTTCAGGATGTAATGTTCTTCCTGAAGCTAGAGAAGATAAGGGAGGAGCTGAAGGGCAATTCAGAGATATTTTTTGAAAAATGGCAACCTTTCCTGACATATTTCAACTCCCTGCAGACTTTACCAACAGACTGAACACAAACTAGCACCCTTTTTTTTTTAATATTCCTCCTATTTTTTTTTATTTTTTTATTTTTTTTTTATTTTATGTATATATATATATTTTTTTTAATATTTTATTTTATTTTATATTTTGTTTAATTATTTTCTCTTTCCCCTTAGTTACTTACTTATTTTACTAAACATTGGTTTAATTTCAATTATTAGTTAAAATTAATTAATTTTACTTATTTATCTTTCTGTATAAGTGTGGCTCGTACATGGTTCATGGAGGGAGGGGGGGGGGGGAGTTCAGGGGGAGAAAGTAAACAAAAAGAAAAGAAAAACAGCGAAGAGTGGGAGTGCCAATGTCCTTTTCTGTATCTTCTTCACTTTGCTGGAACATGTATATGCTTCACAGCGTCCGGAAGATTGAAATGTGTCCTTTTCTTTTTCTGTAAATTTCAACTCTTCAATAAAGAAATCAAAACAAAAAAAAAAAGTAAGAGAGTTGATCAAACCATGGGCTGGAAAAGCTTCATCAAATGTTTGAAACAACATCACAGGTGAGCTCAGAGCTAAAGATGCAGCAGCAGCTCTCCCTCTGCTGCAGGTCACACAGAGGTCATGGGAGGAGCACACATGATGACAGCTGACAATGTGAAAGAAATAATCATTTAAAACATACATTTGTTTGCAGGTAGTGCTAAAACATGCAGAAATAACATGAATGAATTAGAGTTTTATTGAAGATAAAGGAGGACTTTTTGTCTTTTCTGTATTTAGCATCACAAAATGTTCCTGTCAGAAACCTCCCGTCCACTGGGTGTCTGGGTGTAACGCTGCACAGCGGAGCAGGCTGTGGAGATGGGTGAGGCGCGTTTACACCTGCACAACAACAGGACAAACAGAAATGAAAGTGGCCTGTCTGGTTGACTAATTCAGTTAAAGTTTATAAAGTAGCAGATATATCCACTGGAAGCCATTGCATGTAGTGATGAATGCCAAGCTAGCTAGCTGGTGTCATCAATCATGGGATTACAAATCGTTTGCTTCTGTCTGCTTCACATACTTGACCAATCTGGCTTTAGACTGAGGTAGGACTGTCTACTTTATTAACATAGTGCACAGAAATACAGGAATAAATAAATGTAGAAATACAGGAATAAATAAATAAATGAATGTGGAAGTAAATGCATAACTGTTTAAATACCAAATGAAGTTTATATGGAAATTTATAAATAAATAAATGTTGAAATATAGAAAAATAAATAAATACAAATAGAAATGCATAAAATAAATGAATGTGAAATACAGGAAAAGCCCTTTTATTACCAAAATATATTTATATCTTTATTTTTTCACATATTAACTAATTAATTAATTAATTAATTTATCCTTGTGTCATTTTTTCTTCTCCATATTGAAGATGATCTCCTTCTTGGTATAAATAAAAATGTGTGTGCCTGGAGCTCCACATGTCAGCTGGTGTGTCCAAACGGACTTGAAGCAGTTTGCTGCTCTTACTAACGTTGTTCCTCAGGTTCAGATTCTTGCTCGTGTTGTTCTGACTCTCAGATGGTCGTGGCTCTGGACAAAAGCGTCTGCTGAATGGACAAACTTTAAGACTTAATGAGCAGACAGTGACAGGTACACACGTGGAAGAAATTGTTGGTACCCTTCATTTAATGAAAGAAAAATTCACAGTGGTCAGAGAAATAACTTGAATCCGACAAAAGTAATAATGAATAAAAATTCTATGACATTTAATCAATGAAAGTCAGACATTGCTTTTCAACCATGCTTCAACAGAATTATTTTAAAAAATGAACTCATGAAACAGGCCTGGACAAAAATGATGGGACCCCTAGAAAAGACTGAAAATGATGTGACCAAAGGGACATGTCAATCCAAGCTGTGTCCACTAATTAGCATCACAGGTGTCTTCAAGCTTGTTATCAGTCAGTGGGCTCATATATAGGGCGACAGGTAGCCACTGTTCTTTTTGGTATCATGGTGTGTGCCACACTCAACATGGACCACAGAAAGCTAAGGAGAGAGCTGTCTCAGGAGATTAGAAAGAAAATTATAGACAAGCATGTTAAAGGTAAAGGCTATAAGACCATCTCCAAGCAGCTTGATGTTCCTGTGACTACAGCTGCATAGATTATTCAGAAGTTTAAGGTCCACAGGACTGTAGCCAACCTCCATGGACGTGGCTGCAGGAGGAAAACTGATGACAAATCAAAGAGATGGATAATACGAATGGAAACAAAACAGCCCAGAAAAACTTCTAAAGAGATTAGAGGTGAACTTCAAGCTCAGGGAACATCAGTGTCAGATCGCACCATCCGTCGTTGTTTGAACCAAAGTGGACTTCATGGGAGACGACCAAGGAGGACACCATTGTTAAAAACAAATCATAAAAAAGCCAGACTGGAATTTGCCAAATGACATGTTGACAAGCCACAAAGCTTCTGGGAGAATGGGACATTTATTTCAGAACATTTCAATATTCTAGTCTAATAATTGTTTATTCGTTTTATAACTGCATACGCACCCTCCCGCTGCAACAGCGGCATCCCTCACCCAGTCCACACTGGATTTTATGCCTCATATAAACATCCAAATGCAAAAAATGACATCACAGAAGGAATTGACAGTTTTATTTCTTGGGATATAAGGCCCATTGGTGTCGTGGAAGGCCAAGAAAAACATTGGAACCTGGATATTTAGTGCCAGCGCGCCAGACAATTACGCACGCCCTCACGGCAAAATACGAGGGAGTAAAAAAGAGAAAGTTTCTGAGTTAATAGATAAAGATAACAGATGTGTACGTCTCTTCGAATGGAGTCCTTTATGAAAGTGACTGTCCATTTCATTGATGAAGACTGGAAAGCAAAGAGTCTTGTGTTGAGAAAAGAAAGGAGGGAAAGAGGCGCGAACAGGGGAGAAACGCGGCGGCAGCGTGGGGGAGTGGGGGGGTCGATTGGTCGATTTTTGGTCGACAATTGCTGTGTTTTAGTCGACCAACAATTTCTTTGGTTGATTACAGCCCTATCTGGCACAGGGTGTCTTGGATCTGTGCAGGTACAATGAAATCTCAGGACTATCAAGACATTTTGGAGTGAAATGTGCTGCCCAGTGTCAGAAAGCTTGGTCTCAGTCTTAGGTCATGGATCTTGCAACAGGACAATGACACAAAACACACAGCTAAAAACACCCAAGAATGGCTAAGAGGAAAACATTGGACTATTCTCAAGTGGCCTTCTGTGAGCCCTGACCTACATCCGATCGAACATCTTTGGAAAGAGCTTAAACATGCCATCTGGAAAAGGCACCCTTCCAACCTGAGGCAGCTGGAGCAGTTTGCTCATGAGGAGTGGGCCAACATACCTGCTGAAAGGTGCATAAGTCTCATTGACAGTTACAGGAATCGTTTGATTGCAGTGATTGCCTCAAAAGGTTGTGAAACTAAATATTAAGTTATGGGTACCATCATTTTTGTCCAGGCCAGTTTCACGGGTTCGTTTTTTAAAAATAAGTCAGTTGAAGCATGGTTGAAAAGCCATGTCTGACTTTCATTGGTTAAAGGTGTAGTCAGCGATGTGGGAGAAAACGAGTTGGGGGTTTGTTTATATTCGAACTTAGACCCGCCTCCCGAAAGCTGATTGATGTGCATCGTCATGGAAACGGCCGTAGAAACTGCGTAGCTGACGTAGCTAAGGAAACCCCGACTGGTCAGACAACTCGACTGCCGTTATTGAAAATATCACAACAACAGTACATTTTGGCAGATTAGACAATAAGATGAATGCCTGACGGCTGTTACTTTTATGTGAAGCACCACGAAGCTAATGCTACTTAGCTTACCTATCCAGCAGACGGACGGCGACATCCGCGTCCGTTTTCAGGTCTTTCAATTAGCAGAGTCCCCTCCACCGTCGGAAAGCAACACCAATGTTGACCCGGGTCTTTGCTCTTTCATGGTCATAGCCCTTCTTTTTCACTTTTCACTCCTCTGACCTTTTTCTTTTGGGCTGTTTTTCAGCCATTGCTACTGTAACTATTATATCTCTCTCTTACGCTAACTGCGCACGCTACGCAAACTACGACTCCCCCTCCCCGCTCTGTCTGATCTGCGCATAAGTATGATTGCCCCCCTGGATGAGAGGGGGGTTTACTTTGTTTTGGTAACTCGGCCCGAGCCACAGTATTTACCAAGGCTGTGTATTGAAACCGGACTTTTTTTTCAACATGCTGTCAGTGGGGACATCTTGTGGATGGAGAGGAGAAATACGGTGAATTTCGCAAATACTGCATCAGATTAGAAGATTAGAAGATCGCTGAGTACACCTTTAAATTTCGTAGAATTTTTATATGTTATTACTTTTGTCAGATTCAAGTTGTTTCTCTGACCACTATGAATTTTTCTTTCATTAAACGAAGGGTACCAACAATTTTGTCCACATGTGTATATAATGATGTGTTCAATGACAGCTCAGAAAAATGATGACTAGACAAATATATAACATTTCATCATGATGTGTTCAAATGTTGACGAGAAAAGAAAAAATCAGTTCCTGACCAAAGATCGAGGATGTTTGTGGAAATATGTTTTTATATTCTTTATCAAATTGTTTTATTTCCTCATTTATTTCCTTATAAAGTAAAATAAATAAATGTTTTTGGAGCTAAACTGGACCATGTGACAGCAGACTGTGACTGTGAGCTCAGATTGAAGTGTTTAGATGTGAAGGTTTGATCCTGACAGAAAAATCTGAGCTCTGCTGTTTACACTTTAGAGAAACAGGAGGAACGGATCAAGACGTGTGTGAAAGCAGCTGAGACAAACTGAAGTACAGGAGGCAGAGCAGCAGCTGATTGGCTCTGCTGAGCAGACTGTGTGATGTGGACACATCTGATTGGATTCTAAATAGTTTTTCTCTTCATTCTCTCTTCTTTATTCAGACTGTGGAGCTGTAGTTTGTCAGAGATCAGCTGTTCTTCTTTAGCCTCAGCTCTGAAGTCCAACCCCTCCCATCTGAGAGAGCTGGACCTGAGGAGCAACAAACTTCATGATTCAGGAGTGAAGCTGCTGAAAGATCTTCAGGAGGATCCAAACTACAGACTGGAGACTCTGAAGTAAGTATAGAGTTGAATTTACCATAAATCTCAGAATATAAATCTCTCTGTTTTCTCTTTTTTGAGTCTCTCAGAGTGAAAATGAATTTCTCCGTCTTCCTGCCTGATGATTTCTGTGACATTCAGAAGACCTTCAAAGTTCAGTTTGTGTCAAACTGCTGCTCTTTAGTCCACCTGCTGTGACCTGCTGAGCCTTTGCTCCTTATATTACGGTAGCTGAGCTCTCAGCTTGAAGTGGATTGTTGTGAAGCTCAAACACTAGAGGAGTCCAAAAAGACGGTTTTCCTTTGAGATGTTTTACATTCAGAATCAGTGTAGACGTCCATGAATCTGTTTTTGTCTTTTGCTTCTAAAACAGGTCTAAAATGTGGTTTATACTCCAGACTTTACGGTAATCCGTGCTGATCTGTCCATCTTTGAGCTGAACTGGGTTCAGTCAGGAGAGGCTTCATGATGACAGCAGTTTAAAGTCATGAAACCTGTGAGACTCAGCAGGTGGTCCAGGTGAAAATCTGTCCTTCAAAGTGTCTTCAGTTTGTGCTGCTGTCTCTGAATCCTCTCAGAAAAGTCAAAGAAATGAGAAACAGCTGCTGCTGACGTGTGAACATGTGAATCCACTGATGAAAATCTCCTTTATTGTCTTTAAAAACAAACATTAACGCTGTGATCTGACAGAAGAGGCAGAAATCAAGCTCATGAAGCCGTCATGGTCCTGCTGAAGTTCAGCAGAAGAATCAATGTGATCATGAAGAGCAGATGATTTCTTTGAACTGTGGTCATGGTCCCATCCCTAGAGCTGGACCACTGCAGTCCACCATGTGACAGGCTTTGGTGTGCTGGACACAGAGCAGAGTGAAAACTCAGCGAACACATGAAGATCCACCAAAGCTGCAGCTTCAGCCTGAACTGAAGAGAGTCCTCACACAGACTGATGGAGCTCAGTGATTGGAGGCTCCTGATTCATTCTTCTGCTCTGACCACAGATCAGCAGCTCTAATCTCTGCTCTCATGTTTACTACAACAGGTGCTGATACCTGAGGATCATCATCATCATCAGTGAGTCCGTCCACAGTCAGTCAGTGATCCACTGGGACGTCCTGCAGCTGTTTCCTTCACAGACGTGTCCACACAGACTCTGTTCAGGTCCCTGCAGATCCTCCAACAGTCTGACAGAGTCTCTCATATGGTTTTTGAAACCTGAGGCCTTCAGAGTGTCAGCCGCTGCAGTTTGTGGTTTTCTTCTGAACTCAGGATCTTTACCAAAGCATGAACAGGTCCTGCAGGCTCACACTGACTCAGATGTAAAGAAATGCCTGATTAATAGAACTACAGATGATTAAAGCAAAGAAATAAACGGACATGTTGTCTTATAAATCAGAGACGATGGTAAAAATATGCTGCTGGATTTCTTTAGTTAGTGTTTGTAAATCACTGATGGGCACAGATCTGATTATTTTTGGACTTTTATGGTTTTTAATCCACATCTGTTCATCTGATTTTGAATTGACTGTAAATATCTAAAGTGTTTTTTTTCATCTTCAATAAACTTTGAACCTTTTGGAGAGTCTTGAGTGACCTTTGACCTTTCGGTGGTGTTCAGTGAGTTCATTTTTCTCTGACAAAGACTCACACTGACCCCTGACCCCTCAGGGCACTTTTCACATCTCACACTGATGATCATCAAGAGAGGAGGGTCAGAGTTCGTCCTCCCTGTGGACTTCATGTCCTGCTCTCACGTCCTTCACAGCACCAAAGACGTCTGCTCCACTGTTTCTTTATTTTCTGTTTGGTTTGTGGATTAGTTACATGTTTGATTGATTGTCTTTTTCTTAGTGTGTCTGTGTTTTTGTTTTGTCTGATTGTTTGTTCATTTGTTGGTTTGGCTGTTTGTTTCTGTGTTTGGTTTTTTTTTCTGTTTATTTGATAATTTAGGGGTTTTTTTTGACTGTTTGGATGCCAGTTTTTTGTTTGTCTGTATTTTAATTTGTCAGTTTGTTTATCAATTTTGTTATTACCTCCGCCAAGGAGGTAATGTTTTCAGGAGAGTTTGTTTGTCCGTCCGTGAACAAAATAACTCAAAAAGTTATGGATGGATTTGGATGAAATTTTCAGGAAATGTTCAGCATGGGAAAAGGAAGAACTGATTCGATTTTGGTGTTGATCTGGATCAGCGTCCGACCGCCACAGCGAAAAATGTGATTTCTGTAAATATCGACTGAACTAAAATAGATATCATTATGAATCCAGTTGCTAATGGTATGTTTTCATGGTCAAAGAATCTAAATATTTAGATGAAATAAAGGTAGGACTAATATTTATGGTCAAAATGACAATATGGCTGAGAACTGTGATGCTGGCTGAGGTCTGCGCTCTCCGAGTGCTTTCTAGTTTTTATTGGTGTTTGTTTCTTTGTCAGATGGTCTGTTTGTCTGTTCATCTTCTTTATAGTTTGTTTTGTAGACGGTCTTTTGTGTGTCTATCTGTTTCCTTGAAATTGGTGTGTCTTTGTCACTTTGTCAGTAATTTTGTTTGTTTATTTTTGTGCGTTTCTGGTTGTGTTTTTCTGTGATTGTTGATTTTGTGTCTGTTTATCTGTTTGTTTCTTTGTGACTGTTTCTGTTTCATTGGGGGTCTGTGTACTTGTAGTTGTAGTCTGATTGTTTTAATTGTACTTTTTTCACTTTATTTTGTTTGTTAGATTTTTTTGTCTGCCTGTTTATCAAATCAAATCAAACTTTATTTATAAAGCACTTTTCATACATTAAAAATGCAGAAAGTGCATTACATGTTAAAAACAGTCCCCACCCTTCACCCCCCATTCAAACTCCACCCCAACACATACACACATGCACACACACACACACACACACACACACACACATGCACACACACACATGCACACACACACATAACATGATTTAAAATGTGTGATTTTTTATCTGACTGCTCTTCTGTCTGTCTGTTTGTTTCAGGGTGTTGGCCTGTTTTATATCCAAAAAAATCATATTTGAGCGTATTTTTTGTCTCAGTCCAGAATGTTAAAAACGTCATATGTTAGCCTGAGTGTTTTTCTCAAATCCTGAGCTGAGAGCAAAAGGCTCATGAGTCCGTTTTGAAGCCAAATATGACCAAATCATCTGCATTAGCATGTTTTCTGGTCTGTTTCACACTCTAAAAGTCATGTTTGGGCCTATTTTTTTCAAGGTGCAGGGTTTGGAGTATTTGTTCCGGGGCGTCACTGAACAGGAGGACTATGAACAGACTGAGTGTGAACACTGTGGAGATGGTAGCTGTGCTGATGGCGCTCAGATGGGCTGAGCATGCTCAGGTGGAGAGGATGTTAATATGCTGTGACTCAGCTTAAGTGCTAACTCGCTGAAGGTCGTTCCATTCTGGAAGCAGGCAGGGCTTGTTATAGGAAGTTTTGATGTGAATGACTCGGTGTTTGTGGGTCCCTGCACATGTAGGAGTGGGGTGGGGGGTGGGGGGGGTGGGGGGGCAATGAAGAGGCAGATGTGTTAACTAAGCGGGCTCTAAAGAAGGAGAGTAGGAATGCATATTAGAATAATCAAAGCAGAGGTAAAGGGGATCATTTGGGAGAAAGCAAATCAGCTGTGGCAGACTAGATGGGATAAGGAAGACAAGGGTCGGCACTTCTACCAAATACAGTGAATGTTAAAGGACAGGGAGTCAGGAGTAGCAGCAGGAGGGAAACAGTATGGATGAGGCTTAGACTGGGACACTGTACACTGAATAAAACACTGAAGATGATCGGAGGGCCCAAACAGGCGATGTGAGGGGTGTGAGGAGGAGGAACAATCAGTGGAACATGTGTTGCTGTGGTGTAGAGCGTGTGAAGGACAGAGGAGAAAGTTGAGGGACTGGATGAGGAGTGTGGGGGTCCCGGGATTTGAGCTGAAGCATATACTTAGTGAGGGTGGTGGAGCTTCTCAAGAGCACAGCGGTATATGACAGAATATAAGGATAAGGGATGTAGGAGATATTAAACTGTTACTATTATTTACTTTATTATTATTTAATTAAATAGATTTTTATTTGTTTATTTCATTTTACTTATTATTAATATTATGTTAGTATTTATTTTAATTAATTAATTTTATTTTATTAATTTAGTTATTTATTTATTTTGTAAAATAAACAATTTATTTCCATTCATTTACTTTGGACAAGGAAATAAGCAAGTAGGGTTATTGGAGCCTGACCCACACCCGCACCAGAAGATGGCGGTAATGCCCGTTTTAAAGGTGGCCAACCGCCGTTCAACTCCACAAAGAAGAAGAAAAAGGGGTTTTTAAGTAACATGTCTAAAATAGTCTATCAGAATGTGCAATTAATTTCCCATTAATAGAAATAAGTTATTGATATAGCACCTTTGAAGAACAGCAAAGTCACAAAGTGTTTCACAAAATAAATAAAAACAATACAAGCAATTTTTAAAGGTACAATAAAAGAAAACAGCACAAAGGACATATTAGGAAAGGGCCAGACCAAACAAGTAGGTCTTTTTTAAAAGAATCAACTGTTTCAGCCGATCTTAAACCCAAGGGGAGGGAGTTCCACAGAGTTGGAGCCATGACACTAAAAGCACAGTCACCTTTAGTTTTTAGTCTGGAGTGTGGAACAACCAACAGGTGTGGCTCAGTGGACCAGAGAGACCTACCAAGAGTGTAGTGTTTTAAAAGTTCTGAGATGTATGCTGGAGTCTGATCATGGAGGGCTTTGAAAGTGATCAAAAGTATCTTAAAATGTATTCTGAAATGTTTGGGAAGTCAGTGGAGTGAAAACAGAGTTGTTGTGATGTGTGACCTTTTTGGAGACCTGGTAAGTCGTCTGGCTGCAGCATTTTGTACTAATTGTAGACGGTTTACGGATGTTTTACTGAGACAGGTGAAAAGTGAGTTACAGTAGTCTAAACAAAGAAATAAATGTGTGAATAACCATCTCCATTTGAGCTGTAGAGACTATGTGTCTGAGTTGTGCAATATTTCTGAGATGAAAAAACAAGAACTGACCAGGTTATTTACATGATGATCTAGAGAGAGTGAGTGGCTGAAAGAAACACCAAGATTATGTAGAGTTGTTTTAGCAAAAGTGGACAGGGTTCCCAGTTTCTGTAGTACACTGATCAAAATCTTAGGACCAGTTGAAAAATTGCTAGAATATGCATTTTACACATTTGGATCTTCATGAGGTTTTAAATAGAGCTACAATATGTTAAAGTAAGAAGAGGGAGTGTGACAAAAAGCACTTTGAAAAAGTAATTTATTGAAAACAACAAGTAAACAGAAATAGGCTGTTCATCAGCTGATCAAAAGTTTAAGACCACAGGCTACTAAAGCCAAAATCTGCTCAAAATGTTCATTTTCTGTCAGGCATTCACACAGTCATGCCCTCCTGATGGCTAAAGCTAAGAAGCTTTCTCTTCTTGAACGTGGTCAGATCGTTGAGCTGCATAAGCAAGGCCTCTCACAGCGTGCCATTGCTGCTGAGGTTGGACACAGTAAGACAGTCGTTCTACATTTTTTAAAGATACTGAGCATTATGGAACGAAAAAGTCAAGTGGTAGACCCCAAAAAAATTACACCTGTGCTGAGCCGGAGGATCTGATTGGCTGTCTGTCAGACAGGGCGGTCCTCGACCCAAATTAAGGCCCTTACTGGTGCAGACTGCAGCGCAGTAACCATCAGACGGCATCTACAGGAAAAGGGATTCAGAAACAAAGAACAAATTGAAAGACCTCGTCTCCTTCAACGCCACAAAACTGCCCGTTTAGACTTTGCCAGGGAGCATCAAACATGGGACATTGAAAGGTGGAAAATGATGAGAAAAAATGTAACCTTGATGGTCCAGATGGCTTCAACGTTACTGGCATGACAAGGAGATCCCACCTGAGATGTTTTCTACCCGGCACAGTGGAGGGGGGTCCATCATGATCTGGGTGCTTTTTCATTCAGTGAACACTGGAGCTTCAGGTGGTGCAGGGTCGTCAATTGGCGGCTGGTTACGTGCAGATGTTGTAGAGGGCATCCCTCATGACTGAGGGCCCTTGTCTGTGAGGTAACAGCTGGGTTTTTCAACAGGACAATGCCGCAGTTCACAATGCTCGCTTGACCAAAGACTTCTTCAGGGAGAATAACATCACTCTTTTGGACCATCCCGCATGTTCCCCTGATTTAAATCCCATAGAGAACATTTGGGGATGGAGGTCAAGGGAAGTTTATAAAAATGGCCGTCAGTTCAGACAGTTGATGCCCTTCGTGAAGCCATTTTCACCACTTAGAGCAATGTTCCCAAAAGCTTCCTGGAAACACTCTCATCAAGCATGCCCAAATGAATTTTTGAAGTGATTAACAAGAACGGTGGAGCTATTTCAGTTTACTTGTTGTTTTCAATAAATTACTTTTTCAGAGGGTTTTTTGTCACACTCCCCCTTCTTGCTTTTGCATATTGTAGCTCTACTTAAACCTCATGAAGGTCCAAATGTGCAAAATGCATATTCTAGCAATTTTTCAACTGGTCTTAAGATTTTGATCAGGACTGTATGTCTGGCACTAAGCTCTCTGAAGCCAAGAACTTCTGTTTTTTCAGAGTTAAGTTGTAATGAGTTATCTGACATCCAGTCTCTAATGGCACTTAAACAACTGAGCAGGGTTGACACTTGAGAATAATCATTAGGTGAAAAGGATACCTGTAGCTGGATACCATCTGCAGAACAGTGATACGATACATTTTTAAAACTGTTGATTAGGTGGCTTAGTGGGAGCAAGTACAGAGGAAATAATATTGGGCCGAGGACTGAGCCTTGAGGAACTCCACAAACTAGGGGTGAATTAGAAGAGGTGTTGTATGGTAACGCACATACAACTGAAAATGATGATACCTAGTGGTGTTGAGTTGAAGCCTCATGAGACATTGAACCACTTGAGCCAATTGGAGAAAGGGTTCATGTCTTGAAGCTTCATGTGCACATGAGACCACCTACTAGCCAGGTGTATAATCACAGGCAGCTTCATCTTAACCATACGATGTGTGATGCATTGTCTGTTGGGGCTTGTAGAAATGACTATGAATTAAAAAAATATATGATCGAGTAATTTCTCAACAATTTAACACATAAGTGTGCAATAAAATATTTTGAATGTACTGTGTGTTTAATGTATGAGTTTTCTTGATTTATTGTCAACTGCATTTGATTTGTTTGTTTTTTTGTTTGTTTTTTGGGGAGGAGGGGCGGGGGGCATCAGGAGGAACGAGAACTTTTTTTTTTGGTTTAATTTTTGTGCATTTTGAGATTTTGAATTGACAAAAGTTTGATGAACTGCTTGCGACATCCTGAATTTTTCTCTTTGATGGACTGAGAACAAACTTGAAGACTTGTTTTGATGAACTTTGTACTTTATGAGTATTTTGAACCTCATTGCTTGGCTTGTTGGGACTCTACATTTGAATGAAGTTGAAATGTTCTAGATTTGTTTTTTTTTTTAATTTTAAGACAAACTTTAAGTTTTCTGTAGTGTGGTTTAATTGAGCAATAGGCCTAATAACAGATTTAGTCATCTGTCTGGTGCCCAATTAATATTAATTTCACAATTCTAGCCCATAGCAACAGTTCAGTAGTGGCATAGCATATGATATGGCAGGTTGTGTAATGTTTGTCTTTCACTTCAGGAGAGTGTCATGTGCTTGAGCAGAGGACAGTGAAGTGCTTGTGGAACTAAGAAGAGGGCACTTAATATGCTTGTGTCAGGATTTTGCCCATTCTTAATTCAAAAAGCTCAGTATAACTTTCATGGTCCATACCAAAAAAAAACCCTGACATAACTCCAAAAAGGAAAAATGATGATGAGACAACTGAAGGCAAAAAGATGGGATTTAATTACAGCACCGGAGTTTACAACATGACAACAAGGTGCTTGATGCTGAAAAACTGAAGATGTGTCATGTTCTGTCTCTATGAGAGTGTCAAGAAAGGTGTGTGTGTGTGTTGACCTCCGTACCTCACTGTCTTGGAATGAGCCAGACTGAGCTGGTGTGGAAGATGTCCCTCAACAGATAAGAGGTCAAAAGACAGCCTCCATACGAGGTCAGATACAGAGGTCATATATGGCATGTGCTTAAGGGGTGTCTAAGGTATGTGGATGAGTGTTGTGTGTATGTCAGAAGAATGCATAAGCTAGACAATGATTACAAGCATGATTACATGACAGGATTTAAACAGGGTTCAAATACATGAAAAGGTTATAAGGTTAAGTGATCATAAACACGTGTACAGAGGTTAAATACATGACTGAATACATAAACTGAACAAGGGTCAAATTATTCTCCACAGCTTGTGTAACGTGGACAAAGATGAACAGAACAGGGGAGGTTTTATTCATTTTTATTTAGAAATAGCAGTTTTTGGTTTTAAACAATTCCTTTTTTGGACACTACCTCTCCGGCCTTTGAAAATACCCTTTCACAGGGCACAGAAGATGCCAGCATGCACAAAAACATAAGAGCAAGTTTGTATTAAATTTGGGTACAATAGTTTTTGCCTCTCCCAGTACTCTAGAGGGTTTTCCAGTCTGCTGATGAGTCCTCCGTGCCTCCATGACACTGATGTCCAAACAATGCCACAGTTATCTATGAGGAAACTACAGATCATGTTAGTAAGTGTTCGAGTAGTAATAAAAAAAATCTCAAAATGTAAAGTAATAGATTACCTCCAGTGACATCATGAGAGGTGGAAGGCTGGGGGATTTCTTCTCTGCCTTGTTTAGACCTAATAAGTGTGGCACACTCAGAGGTCAGTCGCTTTATTGCGACTGCGACATGTAAAGCTTCTCCCGCCTGATGAGATGTTCTCCCATTTCCACTGCAGCTGCAGGTGCTCACGGCTTTGTGACCTCCTCCTGAAGAGTTTGTTCCAGCATTTTCATAAGGGGAACAACTTTGGAGGCAGACACATTCTCCTCTGCCGACAGCTCTACAGTGGCATCGTAGAAGGGAGACAGCAGGGACAAGCACCCTCCAACAATACTGAAGACTTCTGAAGTCAGGAAAGGGATGTCATGATGTAGGCCAGCTAAAGCTCCCCCACTGGCTCTCTCAAAACAAGAGCCTAATTTACAAAAGCGTTAAAGAACTAATAGGAGACAATGAAGAATGCTTTTATTTTGAAAATGGGAAGTTTGCTAGTGGCTGATTTTTAGCTGAATGCCGTCTCAAGAGGACTTAACATGTATGATATTACGATGATTATGACACTGTTACGACCTGACACTGTTTTTTATTTGAGTCCGTTTTTCCAGTATTTTGTCTGATGACTGTCATTTTGAAGCCTGAGGCTGTATTATCTGATGGAGGTTTTATTGAGGGAGGTTTTCTGATGCCGTTTGGTCTGAGAAATGACAGAGGTTTTCCTGAGACTGAGGATGTCCTAAAATGTACACTTTTTAGCTAGTTCTCATAAAATGAACTGTTTTAGCTATTCTAAAACACAGACAGTAGTGCTGGGCAGTGTAGCAGCTTCCACCCCTTTGATCGTGGTGTACTCATTTTTGCATCTTGATCTTACATGAAAAATACACACACACTAACATATATATATATATATATATATATATATATATATGTCTGTGTGTGTGTGTGTGTGTGTGTGTATATATATATATATATATACATATATATATGTGTGTGTGTGTATATGTGTATATGTATATATGTATATATGTATATATCTATATATCTATATCTATATCTATATCTATATCTATATATATATATATATATATATATATATATATATATATATATATATAGATATACAAGTTTTTGGTGTGCAGCTTAAAAAATAGTGTTTGCAATCAATAGCCCACATTTGGAGGGTATTTTGTGGTATAGTATGTGGTAGAAAAAGCTTTTGAAATAAAACAAAAGGTTTTCTGACAAATCTGTAGGGGTGTACTTATTTATGCTGAGCACTGTACATGTTTGATATATACAGCTGGAAAATTGGAGATGTTTGTATGTATGACTATATTATATACATTGTTTGTGCATGGACAGAATATACATCTGAATACAATAGTTTTCTACTAATGATTTTAAAAGTTAAATAAATGAACCTTGTTCTTTAGGTATAATCACTAATATTATATGAAGCTTCCCCAGGAGTGCTGCTTAATTATTTTGGAGCTGGATCACAGCAGAGGCCACCTGCCCCAGATGCTTCCCTTAGTACCAGTGAAGATCCAGCAGTGGTCCAGTCAGCTCTACCATCCACATCCACAGGTGATCCTCTCACAGCAGGCAAGATTTAGACAAAGACATTCTCTAAGATCAGTGTTATGTCATGGATTAAAAAAGTTCTTGTGGTTGTTCGGACCACAACTGTTTAAAATGGCATGCTTTTAGCGTATTATTAGCATAACCATTAAAATTATAAATGTTTAAAAAGTCTTATATTTTTATATCTTAGGTCCATGTTCTTCACATGAGGAGCAGTCAACAAATACATTCTCTGCCTCCACTATCCTCTTGGGTTCTTTAAGAATATCCTAATAAATGCTTTGATTTTCAAGCAGATCTGTAAACCTGATGTCTGAGGTTAATGGGGTAAATTTTGCATCTCACTAACCTGACAATTCTTTTCTTTTTTTTTTTTGACTGTTTTCTTATCTTAGGTCCATCCTCTTCTCAACATGAGGAGCAGTCAACATCTGCATCCTCTGTCACTACTGTCCCCTTGGTTTCTGTGTCATCTTCAGCTGATGTTGCTGGTAAGCACACAGCTAGGAAGCATTTTTCTGTTTGGTGAAGATTATAAAGTTATTAATACTGTATAGTTTATTAAAAAACATTGCTTGAATTTCTGTTCAGGTCCTGTTTGCATCTGGTGAGCAGAGGGCCAGTGCAGATAAGGGAAAACTTCTCATTCCCTAAAAAACCTGATGGCTGAAGTTTTCATCACCACTACACCTACAGACAATCAACAGGGGAAAAGTGAAGCGGAGCTGGCTCATTTTTTATTATTGTTGCACTTTTGAAATTTTCAGTTTGTAATTCAAAAGCAAATAAATGACACTTTTTATGATATACTGCATTGGCTGCATCTTTTAATCTTAAAGTACAAATTAACACATGATTACATCTCGATCAAAGACTTAAAAATCATGAGTGCTTAGCATTATGTTGAAGCAATATCGTGTAGTTTATAGTGGATGTGAGAGATTTAGTGTTGGTGAACGGTAACCATGTGCTAATGATTAAAAGTAGTTTATGCTTCAGTGTAAGGGGGCCCCCAAATGAAATTCGCTTAGGGCCTCATAAAGGCTTGGGCCGGCACTGTGAGCATGAATGGTTATGTTTGTCTGGATGTTGCCCTGCGATTAGCTGGTGACCGGTCCAGGGTTTACCCCGCCTCTCGCCCAGTGACAGCTGGGATAGGCTCCAGCCCCCGCAACCCCAAAAGGGATAGCTGTTATAGAAAATGAATGATTGAATGAATATCTTAAAATTCAAGATAATAAAAAATATGTGATAAAAAACACTTAAAGCAGAGTAAGAAAATAAAAAAGTCTGCTTAAGTCAAACTTCAAAGGTATGACTTCAGTTTGCTTTTAAAAACATGATGGTAAAAGAAAATCAGATAAATAGGAGTGACCAGGACCGTTAAGGGATTTTAAAAACAAAAAAAGAACTTTAAAATCTATTTAAAGACTCAGGTAGCCAGTGTAGACACTTTAAAATCAGAGTGACGTGGTCTCTCTCTGGTCTTTGTCAGTGTGTCTTTAACTGGACGTCCTTTGGACTGAACAAACTCCTGTGTCCAGGAGAGTCTTCCATCCAGAGGAAGCTGAATTCTCCTAATGACCTCAACAATCTGTCTCAATCACACTTCTTCTCAAAGGATTGAATTGGGGTGTTTGTGGACCGATGTCTCAGCTCTACTCTGAGCTATATTTTGACCATCTCTTCAGAATTTAATCATGAACTGACCCCGAGGGACTGTATGAGCTGACAGTGAACAGGTGTCGGTATCAGTCGATAGGGGACAAAGAGCAGAGACCTTGTTTGGTTTCTGTGAATGCAGGAAGTTGTCAGAACAATTTTAAACAAAGACCAAGAGGGAAAATCCCTCGAGTACTTTAACAAAGGTGGTTAATGAACTCTGAGCAGCTCAGATTACTGTTGAAGATCATTAAACAGTTTTTAATTCATTAACCACAAATCAAATGTTCTCACTTCCTTCATTCTTTCTGTCAATATTTAATTTCAGGTACACAACCAGCTCCAAACTGTGAACCAGAGACTGATTTGAGGTGAAACATTCAATCCAATCTTTGCAACTTTTCAGTGTAACCGTCAGTAACATTATTCAGAATCACAAAGGACTAAATCCACTAATTCATATCAGAAAAACTAAGCCTCCTGATGACAAGAGCATTTTCATGTGCAGTAAATTCATCTGACACACCAGAGAGATCATCCAATATTTATTTCAATAGTAATCTTTGAAAAAGCTCATAGAAAGTATAGAAAGCAAATCAGTGAAACGATCAACCGATCACATTCATTATGAGCCAATCAGAAAAACAAATGAACATCAAAACTTGTCAGAGAGAAACTATCATTTCTGGTGTTTAATATTTTGGATTGAATTTTGAGTTTTTGATAACATATAGGAGCGCACAGCAAAGTACAAAAAAGAGAGGAATAAAAAAAACTAAAACCCTATCCCTTCCCGAAACTGAATTCCCCCCTGTTCACTGTCACAAAAACAAACAAAAAAAATCTATTAGACGCCTACACAAAAATAGACCTTCATTGTCTGCCAAACATAAAGTAAAGGTTCATTCTTGTCCCTTTGTTGATGGTCTGTTAAAGAAAGTCAAGAAAGGCCCCCACACCTGATGAAATTTTCTTTCAGAGCCGCTCATTATATATCTATTTTTTTCAAGCTTAAGATGACACAACACATCTTTAATCCAGTGTGATTTTGTAGAGGGGACCGCATCCTTCCACCTTAGTAGAATCAATCGGCATGCTAATAAAGTTGAGAAGGCAATGAGTTTCTGACCTCCAGCAGGTAGTCTTAGCCCCTCAGCAGAAACTATCATTTCTAACAAAAATAACTTTGAGTGTTCTTGTTTTTCTTCTGACAAAGAAATGTGGTCCAGATCTGACCATCTGGTCACCCTGTTACAGATACATGTAATAAATTTAACAGAAGATTATTTAATGAAACATCCACATCATTCCTGAAAGACTCTATAGATATAATATTGAAGTGACCTGTGCTGACACAAAGTGAGTTTAGTTAGAGAGACACTGATACAGGAATACAGAATATTTAAAATAAAAGATTTGACAGACAGCAGAGACACTGAAGATGAAGTAGTCTGATCACAGGCTCAGGTACGTACCTCAGAGTGTAGATGCTGGACCCACTGTGTCCTCCCTCTCAGCTCTGATGATGTTTTATAGCAGAGGGCACACAGCAGTGTTGATGTGGGAGTTTACCTCCATGAGGACTTCCTGCACTGAAAAGTCAAGACTGAGCAGAGGCGTCACGGCCGTTTTCCTCGGTCAAACCTTCTACCTCGATGCCATGTTTTTCCCATTTTTTGTCCATGTGGACTTTTTTTCATCCAGCAGTAATGGGTGTTGAATCTGAACCCTTTAAAGGGATAGTTCAGTATTTTTGAAGTGGGGTTTTAAGAGCTCCATATGTCTGTAAGTACATTAGATTCAGTAGAAAGTTCTCTCCTCTATGTCAGAGATTGTTTGGCAGATCCAGCCACAAACAGGGAAGTACTGTACCAAGAACAAAGGCTATTTTCTCTGCCTACAAGAACTCTCATTAAAAAAATGATACCACAGTTTAAGAGTTCACTACCTGTGAATGTTTTTTTTTGTTAAAGTTATTTTTTCGGGCTTTTATGGCCTTTATTCGATTGGACAGCTGGAGAATGACAGGAAAGTGGGTGAAGAGAGGGGGTAAGACATGCAGCAAAGGGCTGTGGCCGGGATTCGAACCTACTGCCGCTGCTGGGGGTTAGCAGTTCCCGTACGTGGGGCGGACGCTCTACCAACTGAGCTAATGTCTGCCCCTACCTGTGAATGTTTTAAAGTGCATCAAGTTCGTGGAAATATAAAGTTTATCTGGACCCAACCAGCTCAACCTAACCCTGAATCACTGTGTCTCCCTCTTGATGGTTGGTTTCAATTGTTGGTTGTGATTCAGTTTTGGGTTAAGGTTCGATTGGGCTCAGGATCTGTAGATACCTGACTTGTCATTGGCCCCTTTTACATGGGTCAAAAAATCCTATTTACAATCAGATTGAAAGGTCAATCAGACCTGAGGTGGAACTACTAGCAAGACTGCAGCAGGAAATGACTGCTTATACAGAGACTGACATAGATGCTAGCAGCTTCATTAGCAGTTTTAGAAAACAAATTGAAAAATGACCAAAAATAGTTTGGAGTTACAATATGTTGTTTAAGTATCAGATTTAGATCAAACAGTGAATCATTAACTGGTGTGACTTGGTTCAAAATCAACAAAACAAAAGACAAAGGGTGCAGGAAGTCTAATATTAGCTTTAATGTCTCAGGCACACACAAATTTCCAACAAACAAACAAACATTACGTCTTACAAACTCATCCCTGACATACATCGGCATGATTTCTTCTTCAGAGCTTTACTGACATTGCTAGGTGGCTTATTTTTGACACGTCAAAAGTTGCCCTACTTTGTGTTGTCAATCTCCTGGATTTGGATTCAGATTCTGATCGACATGAAAATCTAATCGCGTCTTCCTTGTGCCATGATCAACATTCCTAGATTATTCAGTCAGAATCTAAAGATACCTTACTGACCTATCTTGCACACGAACACACAAGCAGGTGTCCGTTAGTAACTGTTGATCTACTGAGGCCATGTTTACACGGCAACATAAAGATCTAATCCGGAAAGATTTCTCCTTAGCTTTATGAAAAGAAATCTGAGTTTACATGAAGACACAATGAAAATAATCCTCGTTCTCACTAGTCCTCGTGGAAACACTGTAGCGTGCATGCCAGAGCAGTAGATGGTGATGGAGGTTTGCAGAGAGACAGCGCTGTGTTACAACACATCTAGGAAGAAGAAAACTTTCTGAGATCAATAATGGCAAACAGACCTTCTAAGATGCAGGAGTTTCTTGTCTGAACATCAAATCTGTTGGAAAACAAATCTGCCTGGATAGTTTTGTCTTGATAACAAACCAAAGACAGTAACCAGCTCACATGTTACTCAGTAGACGATGAAGCTGCTGTTGTGCCTGGTATTTGTGCACAGTCTTCATGTGAGAGAGTACTGTGCATGCTTTTCACCCTGAAACATTCTGGGGTGGTTGCATTGGGTGCTGGCTGAGGATAATCCGTGTCTTTTTCATGTTGGGGCCAAACCAAGCTGCACATGTGGATAGGCAAAAGCATTGACAGTGCACTGCAGGTCCTCCTCTGAGTGAACCACCACAGCATTGTCATCGACATACTGCAGCTCCATGATGGATGTGATGTGGTCCTGCTTTAGGCCCTGAATCTACTGATATTGAGAAGTTGTCCGACAGTTTTGCACATGATTCTGACACCTGGTGGAGGTGGAAGATGGCAGAGATGAAAATGAAGAACAGTGTGGGAACAATCACTCAGCCTTGCTTGACTCCTGTGTCAATCCTGAAGGTGTCAGTTTCATTTCCACTGAGTCCTGTCACTGACATGCTATCATGCAGCAGTTTCAGAGTCCGGATGTACTTATGTGGGCAGCCTATTTTGGTCAGAAACACCCAGAGGGCCTGATGGTTTACGGAGTCAAAAGCTTTGGGGATGTCTATGAAGGCCGTGTACAGACGATTGAGCCCTTTTCTGAAGGACACCTGTGTGTGAGATCTTTTAATAAGGGGAGACTGGTGCACCGTCAGCCTCCACACAGTCCAGTTCACCCGCTTTCTCAGCCATTGTGGTGCCTCCTCCGTCTTCCACCTGGTCCACAGTTGAGGCCTTCACAGTTTACCTGTTGTTGGGGCCATTTACCTATAACTGGGCCAGTGGTTGATGAACATCAGTGCACATTCAAGCACCAGTGGTTGCAATATCTCTGGGTACTAGGTACTAATATAGTGGTTATTGTTAAAAAAGAGATACCACAGGGCTGCATACTGCTCCCTCTTCAAATGGTGCATGTCTTTGAATGCACTTCAATTCATTTTCTGTTTATGTTTGTGAAGAACAAAAAGATATATTAATAGTCAAACTCACTGGTGGAAACTTGGTATCCTCATGGCGCCCATTTCAGCGTACCAGCCTTCCTCCTCATTCCTGTAGGTCTCCACGAGTCCACCAACGCGGCTGCTGGCCTCTATGATGGTCACCTTTAAAAAAGAATGAATTTCACATTTAACAGATAAACTTTATACAAAAGCTCTGTCTTTGAACATGAACATGAAAAAAACAAGTCACAACAAGCACACAGGACCGTTTAGAGTTGCTGAAGAGTTTATCTAATGACTAAAGGTAGTGGCAGGCTAACACTACCCACTGACTCCCAGTGTTTGAGCTAAGCTAAATGGTGGTGGGCTAGCTCTGTCCGTCTCCTTGTTACTGCACACACAGTCTGAAGAATGAAGTCTATCTGCTTGTCATGGACTTGGGAGTGAGGCAAGACACGAAAAGAAAAATGAAGTAAATTCAGAATATTTAAAATAAAGAAGATTTTACAGGCAGCAGAGAAACTGAAGATGAAGAGAAGAATCAAACTTCACCCTCTGTAGTCCGACCACAGGCTCAGGTACGTACCTCAGAGTTCAGATGCTGTCCTCAAAATGCCCTCCTGCTCAGCTCTGATGATGTTTTATAGCAGAGGGCACACAGCAGTGTTGATGTGAGAGTTTATCTTGATAGGGACTTCCTGCTCAGACATGTTAAGACTGAGAAGAGGTTTTTCGGCTAAAGACAGGAGGAAGAGTGAAACATAACGGCTGTTGTTGTCTGGAAGTGACCTCCAACCTTGATGCCATGTTTTTGCTGTTTTTGGTCCATGTAAAAAAAATCTGGTGCAATAACTCAATAATTACACAAAATAACAAAATATATGAAAAAAACTTACTGCACTATTCCAGGTGTATTCAGCAATAACTCCAGAATAATTTCAGTGCAATAATCCAAGTGCGTTCTCTTTTCTTTTTTAGAGATGCGATGAGGAGTTTCTAAGTAATTACAAAAAAGTCTCTTTTTTAGATGCCTGATCGAAATACACACTTTAAGATGAGTTTTATAGCATCAAAATAGTTTATCTATAAATGCTATTCCTTAGCTTCACAGTCAGGTCAGACAGGTAAATCTAAACTGATGGTCTTTTCTGGTGGCAAAGCATTACCTGCCAACCTTCCCAAAATCACCACAGCTCAAGGGGCAGAAATCGAAGTTGTGACCTCATATAAGTATTTGGGTATCACCATTGATAATAACCTGTCATTTAAGGAGCACATTGACAGTCTTGTGTCTAAGTGTAAACTTAAAATGGGAGTCTTCTTTAGAAATAAGGCCTGTTTATGAATGCACCTGAAAAATACTTGAAAAAACTTGATACTGTGTATTACTGTGCTCTACATTTTATTACTGGCTGTGGATATGGTGTCCATCACTGTCTGCTGTATGCTGCTGCAAATCGTCCCTCCCTGTCTGTCCGTAGACACTCTCACCTGCTACTCTTTATCTACAAATCTGTTCTTGGGCTGCTTCCGTCTTATTTGACCACATATTTGATCAGGTCTAGTGACCGTCGTGGACTGTGCTCACAGGATTTCATTAAAATGTTTGTTACTAGAGTTAGAACAGAACAGGGTAAGACGGCCTTTAAATATGCCACCCCTCTACCTGGAGTAGTCTCTCGATGGATTTGAGACTAACAGAACTGGTCACTGTTGGTGAATTTAAGACTTTGATAAGGGACCGGGAAAGAGCTAGCCTTGGACACTGTGACTGTTTTAATTCTTGACTGCTTCTCATTTTGTTTTGGATTGGTGTTTCCAGATCGGTTTGGT
The DNA here is from genome assembly GCA_036419115.1 of Scarus forsteni. Lineage (NCBI taxonomy): Eukaryota > Metazoa > Chordata > Actinopteri > Labriformes > Labridae > Scarus > Scarus forsteni. The sequence goes on along the minus strand of JAZDUH010000029.1, from coordinate 1,059,417 downwards.
TTCAATGTGCTGATGTTTGAATGTATTTGTTGTTTTTATTGTGTAACTGTCTGCTGCTGCCATGCCAGGTCCCTCTTGAAAAAGAGATTTTAAATCTCAATGAGGCTTTATCTGGTTAAATAAAGGATATAATAATGAAAACGGGGCTGGACTGGCCTGGATATTCAATTTCAGGAACAAGACAATTCAAACTAGAGCAAATTTATATTATTCAGACACGTCTTAGAGCACCGGGCTGTAAGTAGAGATATATAGCCGGCTACAAAACTACGATACTAAGTTTTCCCAAATTTGCTTGTTGTCACACATCAAAAACGACCGCTACGTAACTAGAAAGAGATACATTACCTCGTCGCTTTGCATCCTGTAAGTTGTTGAAAAAAGAAGTTGTAAAGCAATGCAGAGTTCTGAGGAAGGTCCGAGCTGCATTCATTAGCATCACAACAAACACACGCTTTGGCTTGGGTCACGTCTTTACGACAGTCACCGCGTGCGCTCATGGGTAGTAGAGTCTTTATGTCACCGGAAATAGATTCTGCTCAGAGCAGCTTTAAGCACTTCAGTACTTTTCTCTGTTTTTAGTACTTGTGCATGAAGTGTTGCCATTGGAGCCATTTGCAGTGAAATTTTGTTCACATGTGCACCTGTGGTTTATATTTGGAAAGCAAAATCTATTTGTGGGATTCAGATATGAAATTAAACTGAAATCATGCTTTAAAAATTACAGTGTTCAGTTGACAAACCTGCTTTAAACACAGTGAGGAACGAATCTCAGGGTCAGCAGTCGGGATAAATTATGGATGATCTTTTCTTGTTTTCTTCAGAGGAAGCAGCTCCTGTGAGGAGTCATCACAAAGGTAAAGAAAATCTGTTAAAGGGGGGAGTGTGGTGATGTGTTTATATCTAGAAAAGCACTTAGAGACTGCAGTTCCACTATTTTGTGATTTCCACGCAAAATCATGGTCCTATATTTATTTTACATGCATGCAAATTGCATTAAACATTTTTTGAAAATTACTCAACCATTCTGTTTTTTTGGTGTCCTTTTTGAAAAAAGAAATAAAATTACATCTGCATCACTGCTGAAATGCAATATGCATATTTTACATCCTTAGAAACATCATCAAGAGTGTTTTTTGTTTAATTCCCATTTTATCATCACAATACTAAATTATTTTGATATTCTAAATGCAGAATTGGATTTCTCATACTCGAAAACATATAATTGTATCGGCCATCAAAATAGGTCAAACGCTGTTTGAACCCATTTCGAATGGCGGCCATCTTGAAAAACGGCAGCCATCTTGGGTTTTCAGCTGGAAAACGTACTTTTCTCGGAAAGTACATCCTGAACATCATTTGTGCCAAATTTGGTGCTTGTATCATCAAATGAACGATTATTACATTCACTACCCCCACTACAATGGTTTGTGACTGCCATCAGCATTAGTCCCGCCCCCTGAGTTTGATTGGACGGGACAAGAGATACAGTTATTAGGAACCATGAACTATTGCTGCGTTCCAGGCAACCTGTAACTCGTGTTTTTCCCACCTGTAACTCGTGAAAATGCACTGGAATGGCAGTTGAACTCGTAACTCACGACCAGTGAACTCGTACCAGATTGATGTACTCCGATTTACGACTTGTAATGTACAAATAAAGACAAACACTGTAAAGCAGTGGTTCCCAAACTTTTCACAGCCTGTACCCCTTCCGACACTTGTCCAGCCATGTACCCCCAACTCTCATGCACTTATAACACTGAGAAAAATAAATATTTAAGCCTGCCGCACTACCAGCTCCCACATTTTACATGCAGAACATACAAATAAAACCTATTAAAGTGAATTATTTCTAACTAAATAGATTGATTTACCAGCAATGTCAGTGGGCAAAACCAGTCCACTTTTGAAAAAGAAATTCTGAAACATTTTCATTCGCGAACTTAAAGCTTTAATTAAAAGGCTGTCTGACTGAACTTACTGTATGTTATTTTAAGAATCTTAGATAATTTAGGACAGATTTCCCTCTCCAAGATGCCTCAGCCTCTTTGCCAACACTTCAGGCCTTTATCAAAGCTCACCATACAAACATTTATCAGTTTGAGACTGAACTACTGAAACAACTGTTTAGACCTGAAAGTTTTTCACGTACCCCCTACATCACTTCGGTTACCCCTGGGGGTACACGTACCCCAGTTTGGGAACCACTGCTGTAAAGTATAAACTTATGTTACATTATGCGCCATTTCCCCACTTCTGTTTCACTCAAATGATTTAGTTGATCAAGCATAAATCATTTAATGGCTGCCATGTTGGTTAATTTACATACCAGAATTCCTTGTGCTCAAACCGAAGTCGTAATTTGCCTGGAATGCTTTTAGGTCCGAACTCGGAGATTTTAACTGGAAAATATTCGAGTTACGGGTCGCCTGGAATGCAGCATATTTTATGGAATAATCAAGTAAACAATTATTAATGACACACCCTCTTCTTAAAGTGTTTTGTCCCTTGTTTCTTCCTCTGTTTTTAAAAGAATAGCTTTTTTCACATTCAGCTATATTTACTGTCAATGACCGTTAGCGCTCTCTTCTTCTGTGATTGGCTGGATTGAAAAAACTCTGCATGTGATTGGCTGGCTTGCAAATGAGCGCGAAAACTTTTTTTTGACAAAGCAACAGAAGGACAACCGGATTTGACCAGTTCCTTTGCTGTTTCATCTCTGTCGCATATACAATTTGTGGACGCTGGACTTAAAGATATTGTTCGGACAGAGGACATCAGAGGCTTTAACAGTGTAAACTTTAATATTCACGGAGTGGACTGGATTAGGTGGAAGGATACTGAACAATTTTTCATGGGACTAATTCTTGTAGTGAAAGGTAAGTTTACACTGCATTCACTTAACGGTTGAATTTACACCTGCAAGTCTCCCTTTAGTTCTGCTTGTGTCAGTTTGATGCTAAATTGATTTTTGATGAATACAGTTCCATCTATCTAATCAAACGGTAATATATTTTTGCACTGCTCTAGCTAGCAATGAGAACTATTCTCCTTAAAGCCAAAGATAACTTCAGGAATTGTGGTTTATAATCTAAATAATGTCCTTGCTTGTCATTTTCTGACACATTGACTGGTGGTGACATTTATTTGACACAAAACAGTCGAACAAAATAAGTTTAAGTTTATTCCAGTTAACGTTCACTCCGCCGTGGGCGCGTTCACGCGAGAGCTGTTGCTGCGGGAGCGGTTACGAGCACTGCGGCCACGCCAACGGCTAACGTCAGAAACCGAAAAATTGCGGAGAATTCAGACACAAAAGTTCCACAACTGATGTACCTCGGTCGCTCTGGTATCCTCTCCATACAGTTAGACTAATATGAGGGCAGATACAAACACGGTATGGCTGATAAGCTCATGTAAACCTGTATAAACACGCTCCCGTCGGCAGTTAAAGGCTGTAAATGTGCCTGCTTCGTTATATCGTGCCGGTAACCAGGGGCAACAAACAGACGCTGTCAGCTGGAGGATGAACATAATAATAAATTATAAACTTTATTTATTTAACATGGTTTTCTGGGCCGTGTGAGACTGATTTTTATCATCAGCGCTAGAAAATCGTTCAGTCTGCACCGAGTTATAGTCTGAAAGAGAGACAAAACTACAGAAAATCACAGTTTACCACCTTCTCCATGGCTCCATACTAGTGTTCATTGTTTCCTATGGACGTTATATATTATACCTGCCCGGAGTGACTAATCGGGAGGACCGGGACAATTTCTGGCCTGGGCCGTGAGGGCCAGTGATTATATACATTTTTTAAATATTATTATAATTTTTTGGTCTGGTTTTTATTCATGGCACTGAGTGAGTATTACTTCCATGCTGTTACCACTGTCCCTGTGGGCCGTCTCCATCGACAGCTTTTTTTTTTTTTTTTCCAGAGGCGTCGTGACGTAACAACACGTCCGTGCAGGCTAAAAACAATTAGCTCCTCCAGTCAGAGTCTGCGATGAGCCAGCTAGTAGTCACGATGCTGGGCTGTCGACAAGATGGATAAAAAGAGCAAGGGTGGTGCTGAAAAGAGAAGAATTAAAAAGAGTAAAGCTCTTTAAAATGATGCAGCAAAATGTGCAAAACAGCCACTTTTTTAATAAAACGAGCTCGCGGTCTGAAACAACAGGGGATGAGGATGAAACTGGTAAGACAAGATGTTGAATTAAATGACACTTGCACCGTGTGATGATGACGTCACATAACTGTGAAACTTTGTCTTGTAGCTCCTCAGAAGAGATGCAGCAGCACCAAGCAGCAGCCATGAGCCCAGCACAGGTGCAGAGTGGACAGGTAGGATTGTTCACTGAGTGAATATTAGAATGAATATCAGAGGATAGTGTAGACCTACTCTATATGAAAAATGCCCTGAGGTAATTGATGCTTGATGATTCGGCACTACAATAATGAAACAGACTTGAATTGATCAGAAGGCTGACTACTGATTATTTTTATAAATGTGATTTAATGTCAGAGGCAGACACAGGGGAAAGAGGTGAGGAAGGGATTGCTGCTGTTGCTGCTGTCAGTGTTGAAGAAACAGGTGAGCTGTTTTAACAGAGAGTGAACAAGCAAGCATCAGTTCTAATATAACCACTTTCTCTGCCCAAATGATAGTAGTGACCCTTTTTATCATCAAAAGTAAGATGGTAAACAAAGCACACAGTTGAGAATGAATAAGATGAATGTTAGATGCCATAGACCTGCATATTTTACCAGTGAAAAAGTCTTATTGTTTTGTATCATTGGCTTTAGAGAACAGCACACTTAACATGTAAAGTTATAATGACATTATTTTAGTACAATAGGTCATGATATAAAGTGGGCCGGTCTGAGGCATGAAATTCCAGGTCTGAAAATGAGTCCCCCTCCGCCCCTGTTATTAAACATCTCTGTGTTCACCTCGCTGTGTTCTGGAGCGCTGATGATGCACCAGAGAAGAAAAAACAGTCTGTTCCTCTGATGGTGATCAAACCCGAGTTTATTAGTGGGAAAGGAGTCACTTGCTGATTCTAAACGGGTTAACTCTCGTTTAAACAACCTGCTTTTACACACTAAAGTGGGAAAGCTGTAGAGTGTGTGTGTCAGGAGTTTATGTTGTAGGTGGGTGATGATGAAATGAAACACTGCAGCATTAAAGCCGACTGTTGTAGTCCAACTAAAGTTATTTAGGCAGAGCAAAGAAAAAATATGCTCCTGATGATCCTCTGACTTTTTTGCAGTGTAACAGAAACAGCTGAGGAGAAAAGTAGATTTGTTGACAAGTCCACAGGAGTGAGGATCCCTAAAATCCTGGATCTGAACCCCCCTGAGGAGGATACAACTGGACGAGCTGAAATGGAGAAGAACAGAGCAAAGGATCTAATGGTATGTAGCTCGTCTGGGACATTTGTTTTAATATTGTGTTTTATTTGGGAGTGTCTGTTCTATTGTATTTCAGTGAAAGAAGACAAAAATGTCTCATTGCCAAGCCCAAAAGGTAATTAGGTAAAGATCATTTTGAACTCAGATTGGATAAGGTAGGGGTGGAAAAAATATCATATCAGGATTTTTTAAAAATAAAATCACGATCACTATTTTATCTCGACTCTTTTTTACTTTGATTTTTTCGAGACTAATTTGCATGTTTGACAATTTTCTCCCTATTTTTAACGTGTAAAACTCTAAAAGAAAAAAAAGACAATTAAAGCAGAATAAACTTTCTTACAAGGTTTTAATTTAAATAGAGCAGTTTTTATTAAAATGTGCAATAAATGTAAACAAAAAAGGTAACGAACAATAATATCAATATTATCTCTTAAAGTGCAACAATTTAAAACAAATGTTATCCAACTGCAATGTCTACAGGGTTCCCACTCGTCCTGGAAAACCTGGAAAATCTGGAGAATGATTGACTAATTTTCCAGTCATGGAAAACATATGGAAAATGAGGAAAAAAGTAAATTGTCCTGGAACTTTATTTAGCTTCCTGTTTTCTTGTTAGTGAAGAAAAATCAAACATAGGAAATGAAGTAAAAATGTAGAATAAAATGTAAAAGCTCAAAACAATTTTGACAAAAGATATATAAAAAATCTCAAATAAAATTCAAGTTACTCAAACAGTAAATCAACAAAATCTGCTCATAAAAAAGCAGAGTAAATACAAATAAAACAAAAGTATAAACTGTAAAGTTAAAACAGTAATACGCTACATTATAGCCGGACATTAAAGATAACCAACAGACATGTTCATGCCTGATAGAAATAAATGAATTTTAAGTTCATTATGATTCTGTCAAGTTACCTAGAGATATTGGCCGTAAACCTTATATCTTGTTTTTCAAAGTCTAGATTAACTTCATTATTTCCCACACCACACCAGTATTGTAACAGGGGGAAAATGTCCTGGAAACATCCTGGAAAAGTCCTGGAAAATTATTTCTAGAAAAGAGTGGGAACCCTGGTCTATAATCTGAGTGAATAATAAGATGCTTTAGAACAGATTTTTGTTCAGACATCTTCAAGCTTTTATTTCCTTTTCTCTTTCCACCATGGCTTCATGCTACATAACCAAACAGGAGATCCCACCATGCACTGCGCCTAATGTGCTACGATTGGTTAGTCACGTGTGCGTTAAAGTCTCTGCGCCCACACGGACGATCTGACGATCTTTCTGCTTTATGAGATCATCCTCACGTTATAATCCTTAACAATTTAATATTGTCATATCGCACACCCCTAGGATAAGGGTAACAAAATATTCACAGATGTTTTTTGTCACTTTTTATATGTATTTATTACTCAGTTGAACCTCCGTACAACATCCACACAATGCTTTGTGTGTTTGATAGAGTGTTGTGTAGACCTGCTCTGTATGTAAAGTGTGTTGAGAAAACTTTTGTTGATATTTGGTTCAGTTTTATTTGTTTTCTGCCCCTGACACTCACGTGTTCAATGATGCTTGATTCAGTCCAGACCTGTCTTTAAAGTTATTTTGCTCTCCATATTAAACTGTCATTCCCCCTCCATCTATGAGGGTTTGTTTGATTCATTTGTTTATTTGTTCTGGATTTTAACTTTTACTCCCTGCACAGAAACAGCTGTTTATACATTTTCTTAAACAATAACTGAAGTGCATCACCTTACTTTGCTTCTTAAGATTTAGTGTGTGTGTGTGTGTGTGTGTGTGCGTGTGTGTGTGTGTGTGTGTGTGCGTGTTAGTGTGCAGATGAGCCATAAGTCGAGCATAGAAGCTGAAAAAACTGAACCTGCAGGCCGTCCTTGCAGAGAGGAGAAAACAGCTCAGGTGTGCCCATAGTACCTCAGAGAGAGAGAGTTGAGGGTGATGCTGATGCCACAGAATCAGGTGAAAGTGATGATGAGGTTGGACCAAGAAGCCTTTTGACTGAAGCCCAAGAGGAGAATAAAAGACTGAAGAGAAAAGTTGAAACACTGCAGGGGAAGTTAAAGATGAAAATGACACGTGTGTTAACCTGAACATAAACCTCCAGAAATGCCTGACTGCTAAAATTCTCCACCCCACATGTAAGAACATCTTTGTGTTTCTTTAAAAATCTGATGTAGAATGCAGAATTGATCTTTTAGCTTCTGTCAGTCTTTAATAATCCATAGTTTTATCAATATTCATAACTTGTCTGGTGGTTTTGGTTTTGACTTTTTAAGTGTGTGATTGACTTTATTTGACAGTTTTATTTTAAAAACAGCAGCTCTGGCAGAGAATTGAGTGTTTACATTTAAGGAGCAGTGAACAATGTTGTGGTCCCGTAAAAGATGTGGTCTTTGCAGAGAAGGGGCCAAGAGGAAGAATTTAAGCTAGGATTTAAAATCACTGACTTCTTTTGTTTTGCTCTTTTTCTGTCACTCATATATCAGCTTCAGCACCTTTGGTTGGCCCCCTGTGTCCATCTCCCCCCTCGAGCACAGACCACAACCACTCCAGTGTAAGGTGTGTTATTTTCAGAGATGTTCATCGTAGGGCTGAACAATTAATGTCAAATTAGATTAAATCACAGACAGTACAATCTTTTTAACCCAAAATGTGTTGAACATTTTGGCATTGTGATGTAGTTTCTTAAAATTTCATGCCTATTTTTTTTTTTTTTACCTTTTTTAACCCAGTTTTTACAACTTTATGCCTGTCATGCTCCCATTCATCTTTTTTTTGCCACTGTCAGAACATGTTTGGAATTTTTACATGGCTTTTGTATTTTAATCCTAATTTTGCTGCTATCATCAATTTTTCTTAGTCACTTTTGAATTTTTTTGCCATTTTTTTCCAATTTCATACCTGTTTTGCTTCCGTTCTTCACTTCTCCACTTTTTCTAAAATCTTTTTTCCTCAGTTTGATTTAATGTCATATTGGTTATACTATAAAACGATCTACTGCTTATGTTTAAGAATAAATAAGAAGAGGAACATGAAAACAATCACAGAGTAAATCACAATTAGATTATTTTCTCAAATCATTCAGCCCTAGTTCATAGTTTATCTAATGAATGTTTCTCTTGCAGGCATGACAGCATTTGTTTCCAGTCTCAATAACAGCATAGCTTAAACCACAGCAACATAACCAGACTATCAACCATCTCACAGCTTCAGGTTCTTCAGAAGGCGACCCTGGTCCTTGTTCTCATCACCCAGAGCGCTCTCAGGGAATATCTACAGTTCAAGGTGTGTTCTTCTGAAAGTGACACCTGTTCAGAATGTAGTGGATGATTTGTGTATGGCAGTAGGAGGTTTGATGCCATAGTATGATGGCTCTCAGGCTTGTCTGGTCTACAGTTCAGCCAAATCTTTAAGGTGTCCACATGGTACACCTCTACAGCAAATGACCTGCTGCTAATACATATAGAAAAGGTGGTTGTGTCAAATTGAGAACATTAGGGATGTGAACGTGTAGAACTTTTACTAACCACGTACACGAGGCTACTAACCGACGTGTACACTGTTACACGTCAGAGATTAATGATCTTTTTCTAACGCAGTTGTGCTTTATAACCACTAGAGGGCTCTGTCTCCTTTAGAATACCTCCTTATTCCATTAAATCAAAAACATTACAGTAGTTATCAGACAAAAACCTTTACTCAGCGAGCAGAACTTAATAAGAAGGCAATCCATCTCACCATTTTAAGGCTTAGGCCTACTTATGACAGAAAGTAAAACAAGCTGAAAATAAAACCATTTATAATTATGACAGACAAGAAAATGTACAAGTGAAAGCTGAAAAAAGGTTTAACCTTTTTAATTCATTGTTTTTACTTTTGCTCACTATAGTACAATAATTTTTAAAACTTAAAGTCAAACTGCATCCCTCTGTCACAACTGGAGCCGCGTCTGAATTTAAAATGTCTCATAGTAAAAGTAATCTGGAATTGGAGAGAGAAAGAAACTCAAAAAGAAGCCAAAGTGAGCTGTGAAAGGAAAAACCTTCACCTTTATATGCACAAAGTTAAAAAAGTAGAGAGGGACTCTCATAATTATTCACTAAACTGTCTGAAAAAATGTTTTTTCTTCCTCCTCTTTAGACGTGAGGATTTGTGATCAGGTCAAGAAAAGCCGACAGAGCACCAACGAACAAAATAATGAACAACAACACGTAATAATACAGACAAAAATAACAAGACATTAACAGTTTTTGTTTTCAGCTGCAGACATTTGTGTGTGGAGAAGATTATGAGCGCTGCGCTCAAACATAACAGCAGCAGCAGCAGCGTCTCTCCCTCAGACTTGTTCAGGTGTTTCAGGTGGTTTGGCATGCATCCCGTGCTGCTGGTATAAGCCAGTTTAGCCTGACATAGCCCACACTAAACAGGATTTCCACTGGTAGTTTGTTTGAAAAACTGCCACACAGTGCTCTGCTTGATGATGGCTGCCTCTGTGTCTCCATGGCAACCTGAAGTGACGTGACACTGTCTGTGGCTGCAGATCTTTTATATTAATGTAACATTGGGCTCCATTCATCTGTTATATGGGCCATTCTACGAATTTATCCAAACTGTGGTCCCACACTAAAAAAACTATGTAACAAAACAATAAAGAATTCAGACTTTACATATTTACTAAGATTCTGTTATGATCTATTCAACACACAAGACAGCAAATAGATAGTGATAAGCTAAATATATACAAAATCATCATTTATAGTGTACTTTCTATTGGGGAGTGGTTGTCCCAACCCCTATGCCCTAAATTTCAACCTATGAAAATAATACTTAAATTAATTTCATATTTTTTTTCAATGATGTTTTTTAAAATATCTTGTTGATTTCTTTTAAACAGCATTGAAAATATTTGAATGTATTGTGGGTTTATTTTTTTAATTTAAAAAGATCATTCAAAAAATGCTGTCCCACGCTTTCTTGTCACGCCCGAAACACAGATAGTTTTACCACATAGATTGAGCCTGTTTTTAGCCACACCCCTGCATTTTTGATCAGGCAGAGACTCAGCATCCCTCTACCTCATGGCATCATGTTTTTTTTCCCAATTTTTCTCATATTCAAACCATACAAAGCACGTGTGTGGTCAGTTACTCTGTTGAGGGATAATGTAACACTGGTGCAGAACAAAGAAGCTCCGTCAGTGACACATATCTTTATTAGCGAAAATACACGCCAGATTAAAATCACTAACTAGTCATTGAACAGCGATATAAGGCAAGTAGACATACAGGAGGCTATCAAACGCAAACACAAATAAACATTCTTAGCTGATCATAAACAAACTCGTTGTTTGAGCTCGATGAAGCCGCAGAGCCGCAGAAGCTGCGCTTTTCCACTATGAAGGCTGTGCGCGCTGGCAGAAATCAGTTTTTGGCACCACACCGGCCTCATCCATCCTCAAGTGCGGGTCAAACCAAGCGCTTCTTCCTCCTCCATTTCATGGCAGGTGGCATCAAGTGATGTGTCCAAAAACGTAGGTGCTGATTGGCCGAAGAGGAGCCGTATACAGCTGTGCTGTGTATCGGTGCTCGATTGCTCTTCCTGAACTACCCGGATGTGTGTCCCAGTGAATTGAAATTGAATTTTGACAACTGAATTTGAATAGTGAGAATTGAATGTGAAATTATATTGAGTTGAATTTTCATAATCTCACACATTTCTAGTTTATTGCATTTCAGTTCCAAACTAATAAATTCAACTTCAAATTATGCTATTCAGATTCAGTTTTACAATACAATGATTCAAATTACAAAAATACAAATTCAAATTATGTAATTCAAATTCAATATAAATGATTCAAATTCAGTTTCTGGTGGCACATATTTCAGCCCATACAGCTCTATGTAAACATTAACCGGTCCGGACTGGGGCGTAAACCTTCCCTCTAGCGCCCCCTACCTGTCGGTATAAAACACCAGAGGAGCTGACCAATCACAGAGGAGAGGTGGCGCCATGGCACACGAAGCCTCCTTCTTTATCAGACTGATCGGCAATAAGCCTCTGTTACACAGGGGCACAAATAAATACAACTGAAAATATCAAACAGACATGAAATAACTTAAAGACAATAAAGACTGAACAGAGTTTATCACAAAAGAGATTCCTGCGTGAGGAGGAGGCTCAAACAGGCCGGAGCTGGACCTGCGTCTGGACAGGTAAGTGTCTTTATATGTTTCTGCGTAACGTGAACGTGTTCGTGACATGTCACAGACAGAGGCATGGATAATAACAGACTAGGCTTTGTGTAGTGTAGTTAATGTTCCCTTTTTACCTTTGTCATTTCTCCGTGTCTTTTGTGCCGACATGAAAGCTAATGTGCTAACGTTAGCCTGTGGCTAAACGAAGCAGCCGCAGGCTAACGCGGCTAATGCTAACATAAATGAACATAAACACACGTTCAACCTTTCCACTGTTCTGTACTGACAGGGTCCAGATCATTTGAAGTCATTTATCTCACTAGGACACTGTTTAAAGTTTAGATGTCCGTCAAATGAAGGCAGCAGGCCACAGAAGCAGCACAACTGTTATCTAAATGAACCTACATATGAAGGTAGTGTCGAGGTGATTTATAAAGTAACTTTACCACTGCAGACACAGTCTGAAGTAAGAATGATTTTCTCTGTGGTGTATTGGTACAGAAGCTGTGCTATGTCTCTGTGATGACCTTATTTACTAAAGTACATCAGTGAATCAGCCATTTACTATAATATCTAAATATCTTACTTTTTTAAAAGAATTATAATGAGAAAGCTTCAACCACTGGCACCCTCCACACTCAGTCCTGCTGCACAATTGAAGAATTTATCTTAATGTGTTGACCTTAGCATTGGGTCTTGGCATGTTTTTTGAATATGGCTAATTATACTGCAATCATTTTGTTGCAGGTACTTTTACACCAAAAGAATATCATTTTCTGTCCATGTTCAAAGGTCCAACACTGCCAGAAGTACAACAGTGGAAGAGCTGATGTCCAAGCCCTCTGTCCTCTTTATTAGACACAACTACTCAGTTTTTACCTGAAGTTCAGCGGCTGTGAAGAGGCAGGCCATAAGAGACGGCTACATGCTGTGCTGACAGTGACTCCTAAACACCTAAACACCAGAGTGCTCTTTGTGACACTGACAGAGTTCATTCAGCCATCTGTAAAGCATGTGTTTAATCACTTCATACATTTCTCACACAAAATGTTTGTTTGCATTACCAGAGCTGTTAAGAATTACCTTTTGCCATCTTTCAGTCATGTTTAGTTGCACACCGTCTCAGGGCTGATTATCAAAATAAAAATAAGTGAAAATTACATTTCAGTGAATTATGTATTTTGTGAGAAATCCAAAAATCTCCTTGAAATACTGTGGTTTATATATAATTTGGGTTAACTGCAGGTAGCTGTTTTTGGCTGTCTTTCCATTTGTTATGCCTTTAGTCCAGAGACAGACACACAGTTATAAGTTCACTATTTTTGTCAACATTATTTTGATAACCACTTCAGTTAGCTTTTTCCAAATGAGTCTGACTTTTCTTATTAGTTGATTATTTGTTATTAATATCCTGCACACAAAGTGCCCAACTGCCATGGCTTAATGACACACAATAAATAAATATCTACTTTCTAGTGTTTAAAAATGCCAGCAAGCTTAAAATTGTACTCTCTGTACTTCAAACGTGTGTACTAGAGTAAGAAAATTGAAGCCAAAAGTAATTATTAAAGTATATATATGCATTAATACAGGTGTAACTTACTTGTCTTGACAAAGTGTACAAGTTTCCACTCTTTGTGAGCAAAAACATCCTTGTACTAAAAACAAAGTGTGGAGAGACAGAAGAGGCAAACTAGTTTCATAGTGAAAAAGAAGCAAGTGGCTAAACAAAACATGGAAATCATTGGTCAGCAATAAAATAATCAGTATATTTCCTCCTCAAATTATATTTATTTAAAAAAAGATACAAAGCCTGTATGATGATAACTTTCTCAGATGTTTCACTCACAGTGCATGCATTGATTAACCATAAGGAAAGACAATAAAAATACATTCTCTAATAAAACACTGTGGAATGAAGTAAAAGGTAATTTTAGCCAGTAGTCAGACTGTGAAAAACTTCTTAGCACTTGTCTTGTAATTCCTCAAAACATTATTTTACTGAGTAGCCCTCTGTTCTTAATTCACGGCTGCTGCTTCATCCGGGTATTAGACTCCAGGCCGGGCTGTGGGTTCAGAGCAGCTGCTGATGGCTCTCACGTCTTCAGACAGCTTATGTAGCAGCACCTGAAAAACATGAACACAACACATGCTGTCTGATGGTTTGGTGAAGTATATTTATGGATATAAAATAATAAATGACTACATTAACTCAGGTTCATGTGATTGAGTAGCTCCTTTGTGTAAATGTGTTATTTAGTCAGCAGTTATATAAATGAAGTAAATACAGCTTGGTAACGACAAATATTTACTCTTTTTATATTCATTTCAGGGGCAGATTTTACTTTTTAGGGAGGGAAGTAGAGATTGCATAGTAAAAAATATTGTGGTTTAGAAAAAGTCTGACATCTTTCTGTTGTAATTTCATAGGTAACAGAAAAATGTCACTTTTTATTACATGTTATTTTTATGGAACATTATATATCCCAGCCTATAAATATGAAATACCTATAATTTACGTCTAAAACTACAGTTTTATCAGACCTTCACAGTATAACAGTGGTTACCTGTCTGTACTGAGGGTCTCCTCCGCCGCTCCGTCCCCGGCTCTGGCCCCCCCCCTTCCCGTTTTCATCCGCTGGTCACAGCCGCTCTCTGAGGGCCTGTCGTGGGCCAGGAAAGAAAAGAGAGCAGACGGATTAATGAAGTTTCAAGACTGTAGAGATCACTAACTTTACACCATTACAGACCTCAGACATGCTGCCGTTGTTATTTACTTTGGCAGCTGACTTTAGCATTAGAGCCAAAAAGGAGGTGGACGTAGATCTTCTGACTCAGCAGGTCACAAACAAGCATATTTACTCTAAACAAACATTACTGAGACTAATCTTTACAGTCATTTCACAGAGAAAACAACACTGATAGCAGCTACTAGCTCTTAGCAGCTAGTTAGCTCGTCGTCTGTGTGTACCATCGCTCGGCGGCCTCTACAGCCTTCAGACTCGACGTTAATTCAGGCAGATCTCGGTAAAGACTGCAGCTCTGTCTGCTCTCTGCTCTGTATCACCACCCGGGGTATAACTTACTGAGGTGTGGGCTAACTAGCTGTAGCTGTTCGAGCAGAGTTATAAATCAACAACAAAGACAGCAAACGCTGCTCGTAACTAAAAGATAAACTTTTATCAGAGACACAGCAGTCAGAGGATTTATCAGGACGTGCTCTGTAAACTTACCTCTCTGTTAGAAATGTTCATGAACAGCTTTATCCTTTGGTCAGTCATGTTTCTTCTTTGTGTTGACAATCTGCAGGACGTTTGGAGGGAGGGGGGGCAGTGGAGTGGAGGAGGTGTGGCTAACAGCCTCTCATTATTCACTGAACAGCCCCTTTGTTTTGATTTTCGCTCAGACGCTCTAGCACGACACCTACAGGCCAAAAAGTCACGTAGTATACTTTTAACCACTGCAAGCCCCGCCCACATGATCATGCATGGACTAAACCTGTCGGATCGTCGTTAGTGCTGAAAACAAAACAAGACGGTTAATGTGAGGCGTGTAAAAGGCGTTAATCATTTTTGTCTCAGCAGAACTACATTTAGTGCAACTTTAACTTGAGACAGTCTGGACTCCGACGAGCCCCGTGTAGTTATGTAAACACAAATACATTATCAATATACAACACAAATATCATTAATATCATCACTGTCCTGCAGAAACCCTGCACCTGAAAAATCCTCGCACACGTCGTTAAAGTGAGCGAATGAGGACCTGAGAGGGGAACGGATCACGACTGAGGCAGCAGCTGGTTTGGCACAAATCCACCGACTCTTTAAAGATGTTGTGATGATTTAGCATCACTTCATCCTGATGGCACCTGCTCTGGGTGCTTAGTGAATGATTCATTAACACAAAATTAATCTGTTTTTTAATCAGCAGAGGGAGATTACTGGAGTATTTTGTTACTCCAGCTTCATACAGTCCAGCTCAGTCCAGGAGCTCAGCAGCTGATGGATTGATACGTTAAATACAAACGTTTATGTTCCTTTAACTTTGGTAATCATCCAAACATCACTGCCTTAAATACAAGCAAATAATAAATACTGAACAAGGAATATCACGTTTTTAAAGCTTTGTTTTTAAGAGAAAGAAGTAGGGATATGATCAGACCTATGTCAATATCAGCAAACTTTTGCCCAAAAAGCTGGTTAGCTGTATTGGTAGATAAAAAGCTGTTTGCCAATATTCACAGCCAATCTTTAACCAAACAAGTCGGCCATAAAAGCCTAAATATTGGCTGTAATATTGTCCAAATGTACCATCATTGTTTACCAAATCATCTCTCACTGACCACTTCAGGATCCAAAGTGTAATTCATTAAAAAATAAAATTCTGTTTTTCATGCCTCGTACGTGTTTCTAATATAAACAGACAAAGGTCAATTTTGGGCAATAATTAATGCAGAATATCTGCATATCACATAAAAATCCAATACCATGAATCCCTTCAAAAGTCTTACATTAATACAATAAGGTATTTAGACCCTGGTTTATCCTTCATGTAAATATACATGTATTTATTTTGTTTTGTTTCTCTTTTAAACCTTGGAATTCCCGATAACTGCCCTTCTTTTGCTTATTTAATGCTCTTAATTTCACATCGATGTTGCTTTTATTTCTTCAAAACACTATGAATTGCTGTATAAACAGATGGTGATCTATAAATAAACTCGCCTTGCTAAAAAAACTTCCAGTTGTACTCATAACTTTAGAATAAATGAGGATTATCCTGATGCCAGTACAGAGCTGAAATGCAAGTACATGTTTTAAAGCACTTTCACTCCGTTCTTATGACAAAGCAAAAACAGTTTGGTCATTTAAATGAAACATTTCGTTAAACTATTTGAAATTAATAAAATCTCTAACAGTTTGAAAAAACTCTAGATAAAAATAATTATAATGATTCCCCTTTCCACTATTTTGTTATTTTTTAAATTTCAGGTTTAATGATATAATATTTATATATAATACAATCATAAGAAGTGGCTTTTGCAGTTTCCCTCACAGACTCAAGTAAAAGGAAGAAAAAGGCATAAAGCGCCATCTGCTGGTAACATTAAACCATTTTTGATAGCTTTTTAGACAAATCAATTAAATTGTCTTCTTTACTTTAGTTACATTCATGCTTTACATTCAGAAAACAGAATAAACTAGGCAGTTACGGATGTTTTAAATGCTTTGTGGGACAGTTTTTTTCAGAGACAATGGAAAGTTTTTAGTGCTGTTAAATTGATTGGAGCAGGAATGAGTCATACAGCATGGAAGTTAGTCAGAATTTTAGCATATCCAGCTCTCACTTCCTGACTTTAGAATAGCTTATTGGACAAACACCTGAAATAATGTGTGTGATGAAATCATACATTCGAGATTTAAATGTTTCATTTTGCAACATAAAATCCACCCATTATTAACCTGAATTTTAAAGTGTCATTGTGTTTTTTAAGAGGGCGTTTGCTAATGAAGAAGGACTACAAAAATGGAACACCCTAATGTAATTCTTTCATATTGTTTATGAAAGAATGATAACGAATAAGCTCGCCACAGCCATGTGCACCAGTTTGAACAGGTCACTGGAAAAGTAGGTTATTCTCAAACAAGAGGCTTTAACTTGGCATTAAACGTTGTAGCTGCTTTTAAGTCATGCTGCCATGTTGTAGTTCCATAATAGCTTCACAACAGCATTTTACTTTTGCCAGCTAGCTTAAAAAATCATGAAAGCTAAGTTCATTGGTCAGCAATGAACCACGAATACAGAGAATGATCCAAGAGGCTTTTAGTTGAGAGGACAAGCGTGATGCTACCTACTGGGTTAGCCTATAAAAATTCTTCCCTGCATTGTTCCATCAAGGAACCACAACAGAGTTTGTAGCCTGGCTTTTGGGAGGAAGGTGCCTGAGACCTCAAAGATCTTAAAGGGATGTAGACTTTTACAAGATCAAGTGAACCAGGGTCGATCAGCGGAACAAGAATATGTCATCAACGAACCACGCTAGTTAGCTTGTTTGTTGATTAAATTAATTTGATTAGTAACCTTCATTTACAAATCAACATATTTTCATTTACATGTTTGAGATGTTTCTTTGTTTGCACTGAATGTTTTACATACTGACAGAAGGAAATAAAGACCTGAACAATTTTAAAATGCTTCGCTATGAAATCAAGAATGATCTCTACTTTCTGCGGTACAGGGGGGGTGGAGTGTCCCTCCGCTAAATCAGTCTGCCGGCCCCCCTCTGAGGTGATCATACATGCTAGCGGCTTCATATGCCGGCTGTAGCTTTTTTATTTATTTATTTATTTTTTTTAAGTTATTTTTTCGGGCTTTTTGGCCTTTATTTGATAGGACAGCTGGAGAATGACAGGAAAGCGGGGTGAAGAGAGGGGGGTAGACATGCAGCAAAGGGCTGTGGCCGGGATTCAAACCTACTGCCGCTGCTGGGGTTTGGGTGTCCCCGTACATGGGCAGACGCTCTACCAACTGAGCTAATGTCCGCCCAGCTTCATGTAACTTTTATCAAGTATTGTAATTCTCCTGTTTGACTGTTAGCGGTGTGAGGAAGAGACAATGCAGGAAATTAAAAAAAAGGATGATTATGACAGCGCCAATGAAGTCCCATTCACTTCGTAGTCAAGAGGATACCTGTATGTACTGGAGTTTACAGAGGACGAGTTGCTAAAAATGGAGACGAATATACCGAAAGGAATACAGAGGAAACATCCACAGACACTGGACATCAAGAAAGAGTCGGAAATAAACAGTGGGCGAATTTTTGACCTGGAAATATGTGACACGGACGGTGGTATTACTCGTCAAAAAGAATTTCCTTTCCTGGAGTTTTGTGGACATTCTTCAATTTCCCGAAGATAAACTGGAAAAACGTCCCAATCCTGAAGGACCTAATGAGTTTCTGCTCAAAGTAAGTAATAATGATATGTCAGAGACAAATAAGCAGAGTAGAGGAGGCTGTTTGTTTATCATAACAGTGCAGACTACTAGTGAGTGTGTGTGTCTCTCACATGCACACACACGCAACGATTTCTGTGCAGCTGAGTTCTAGATGATGCACATCTGTTTCTGCATCAAGGGAAGCATCACAAAAACCCATCTCAGAAATATTTGTCTTATAATATGCTTTAAATTAGTCTAAAAAAGGAGTTCGAAAACGCTAGCTAACTACGGTGGAGGGATTTAGCGGAGGGACACGGACGTGAGTTGAATTACTGTGCATTTACACCAAAAGAGGCAAAAGCGGCAAGCATGCCCGAGAAAGTGGACAGCGGCCAAAACAGCAAAATATTTTAGCCGCTTTGACGTCAACGTAAAATCTTCTTCATAGTAGCAACTGTCACAGTCTCAGTCTCAGCCTCAGTATCATCTCCAGTGTGCCTCCAGTGCTGCAGTGTAATCAGCCCAGACTCACCTCACCTGTGTTTCTGCTCACACCTGCACCTCATCTGCTGCAATCAAGCCACCTACAAAAGCTCCACACTCAGTCAGTGTCAGACTGTCTTCGCACTCATGCTGAGAACTCCAGACTTGTTTCCCGGATTGATCACCCGTTGCTGACAAGTTTCGTCCCCGACTTTGCCTCATACGCCTGACCCTCGGCTTGACTACAAGGTATCGACTAGCTTCTGTCCTGCATTCACCCGCCTGTCTGAATCCCCGGCTATCGATCCTGTTCCTGTCTCCTGTTGCTGAGTCCTGCCTCCTGTTGCTGAGTCCTGCCTGTCCTACGCTGTGTTCTCCGCCTGGTAACTGATCTCAGCCTGTCTCCTGACGCCGAATCAAGCCTGTCCTACTCTGTGCTATCCGCCTGGTATCTGATCCCTGCCTGTCCTCGACTGCATGAGTTGGTCTGAATCACTTCTCTGAGTGTTCCTGAACGCCTCTGCTCGTCTGAGAGTGAGTCAAGCCTCCACCGCCTTCTGCTTTAAAGACTGTGTGAGCTTCTACCGCTACATCCCCTCTGTGGCTCAGTTGGGCGCCCATCTACCCATCTACGAAGCCGGCTGTCACGGGTTTGATCCCCGCTCAAGTTACAGCCTTTTTTTCTGCTGAACTGTGTGAACCTCTGTTTTAGCTCATCCTCTGTGTGGCGCCGTTGAGAAGGCGCTCGTCCTTAAAGCCAGCTGTCGCGGGTTCAACCCCCGCTCAAGCCACAGCTTCTTACCCGTGTTACACCTGGTGAGCCTAGGTCTGCACGTCTCTTCTGTGGGTCACCTGAGAGAACTCTCACCAGTCGTTCCTGAGTGTGCAGGTTAAACCCCGCTTTGAACTGTGCTTAAACTGCCGTCAATAAAACACTGTTCATTGTTCACATCCAACTGCTTGCTTCTGGGTTCTAAGTACAACCGTCACAGCAACTGCTTGCTGTTGTTCAACTTCAGCTTAAAACATAGCATGAACATAACGTAAAATCTCCATCTAATCAGTCATGAGCGGAGTGACAGGCAGGAAGCAATTTACAAAGGAGATAATATTGATTTGTCCACGACATGAAACTTTTACAGTTTTGAAAAATACTAAAATCCTGTGGTGGTAAGGAGCGCGTTTTTGCACAGTGTGTGTTAGTGTGTGTGTGTGACATGCTCTTCTGTCTCTCCCTCATCTTCCCTGCTCTCCTCGCCCTCCACAGGACCTTCATCAAGGTTGGAGGTGGAAGGACGCTCCTCCAAGAATGGGTCCAAAAAACCATCACGGAGGCATACCGCCACACACGGCCCACACCTCCAGCAGACCCACTTCTCCTCCTGTCTTTCTCTCTCCTCTTCTCCTTCCTGTAGTGGTCCCTCAGACCTATCCATTTTTTTCTGCATTCTTCCGCTAATGGACAGAGAACACAAGCATTTTTGCTCTTTTTAAACGGCACTTCGTTTTCAAATTCGGCTGATAAAATGCTTTGTTGTGCAGAGTGTCATCCAGAACTCGCGACGCCGGAACTAGGAACCGAAGTTACATGCATCATCCTTTAGGGCCCGCTAAGTCGAAGGACATCTCTACTCTGATTGGTTGCCACTGTTTGCTGCTGAACTGCGTCATGGCTAATTACCATAAAGTTGAGCGAGGCTCAACTTCTCATTTGGTGCCGCTTTAGCCACTCAGGACGCTTTGGCCGCTCAGGACGCCGGGCTCTCTTTGGAAATGTATTAACTTCCGGCGTCGTTGCCGCTTTTGCCTCTTTTGGTGTGAACGCACAGTTAGGTTCGGATAAACTTTATATTTCTGAAAGGTTTATGCACTTCAAAAAATGTATATGTAGGGTACTCTTAAACTGTGGTATTACTTTTTGATTTGAGTTCTTGTAGGCGGAGAAAATAGCCTTTAAATCCGGTACGGTACTTTTCCATTAGCGTCTTTTCTTCATCACCGACTCCTACAGACTGTGGCTTTCTGGTGGAGAAGAGAGAACTTTCTACTGTATCTAATGTCCTTAGTGACCATATGGAGCTCATGCAACCCCACTTCAAAAATACTGAACTATCCCTTTAACTGACTCTCTTTCTCATGAGTTCTAATTTTGAGGAGGAGTTCTGAGAAGGTGGGTGTCAACATGGAAGAGTTGGTGAGCAGCTCTTTAAGGTGCAGTGCAGTTTTTAAATTGTCATCCCAGCAGCCTCTGAGAAACTGCTTAAGTAACCGAGACTCAGCATCCTGTTTAACCACACCATCTCTCTCTATTACTTCCTGTAACAATGCCTGAAGACGACGTAGATAATCAGAAGCTCTCTCTCCATTGTTTTGGTGTGTCTCCAAGAACTGAATGTACAATTCTTCACCTCCTGTTACGTTACCATACGCGTCGTCCAGTTCCTGTAAGTAGGCCTGTGGGGATGCTTGAGGGCCAATGCCTAAGGCCACATTCAGAGCAGGTGTATGTAGACTGTCAAGTAGTGCACGACGCCGCTGTCCTTCAGAGAGAGTATCATCATTTAGTACTTGTTTTGTACACTGTACTCAACTTCAGAGGAAGGTTTTGGAAAGTTGCCTTGTGAACTGTCTTTTCAATCAGTGTTCATAGAATAAAAATAAAAAAATATCAGTCCTCCTGTTCTTGGATAATGAACAGTCAATCCTCTCAACGAGGTGTATGAGTTCTCCTTTGAATTCTCTAAGTCCAAAAAAAAGTAATAAAATAAAATAGGATCTCCCAGCAAAAGAAAGAAAATTGGGTACCCAAAAGAAAATACTATAGAGCTTTATAGATAAGTTTGTTTGATACTCAACGTTCCACCGGAAGAGCTGGATGGCGGCTGGTGACAGTCCGGGAAACAGCGACCTCTGCCTGGCTCCGGTCCACCCACGCCAGCAGAGAAACAGTACAGTTGGTAGTGTGTGAAAGGCGGCTAAGACTAGCTGCAGCTCGGCATGTCTCATGCTCTCCCCTCTCAGCAGTAATCAAGTACCACCCCCTGAACTCTCCTGCTTTGAAATCGCCGCTCTACAGCCGTAAAGCAGAGCTCACTGCTGTAACATTTAGAGACACTGTGCATGCTGAACTGAATAACAGACCAGCTAAATAAACACTGGGTTACAAAGACACCATTCAGCATTAACTGATTAACTGAACAATAACAGAGTGACATCGAAGAAAATATTTTCATTAAATTCAGGAAAATGTAATCGTAATAAAAATACAGCAACAAAAAAAAAAGGCAACCAAACAAAATACCACACCTAGTGAACAAAATTAACAGATATTGAAATGAGCAGTGTTCGAAACAAATTTTAAAAAATCAATGAGAACATAGAAAAATAAAAACATGGTCTCTGTCAGTGTCCAGGTCCATATCATCAGTGTGAAGGGTTGTATTTTAAGCATCCGGTTTTAAAACGTCAGAGATTGGAATTATTTCCACAGGATAATCATTAAGTCATTACTGTAAAGGTCAAAATTGTACATTTTTGAATCAATCTCATTAGTGTTTTGGTCTCTGCTGTCAGTGTCCAGGTCCAGATCATCAGTGTCCAGGTCCAAATAAATAAATGCTCCCTCGGTGTCCTCAGCATTTATGCCTCAGACCTCTCCTTCTGGATTTACCTCTCACACACTCAGCTCCAGATCATCAGGAACCAGTTTTATTTTAGTGTTGAGGTCCACATCAAAAGTAGAGCGGCATGTCTGAATTATGAATGATAAAGATGATCAATCATTGACGATTATAGGGGTCAAAGTTCACACAGTTAAAGGTGTGTCTCAGTGAAAACTGAAAAGGTTTATTAAGGTTACAGCGGAGAGAGTCTGCCTCAAACAGTTCTGATGTGTTTGATCAATTTTCTCCCTTTTTTTAATCTTAACTGAACAGTTTAGGACTTCAGATTGGTCCTGATGGTCATTTGTTGAGCTACAATGGAGTTGATTCTCCTGATTCTACTTTCATTAAGCCTTTCTGCTGTTGATGGTGCTCCACTTTCAGGTGAGGCTGTTTTCTCTCATTGCTAAACAATTAAAGTTATTCAGTTCAAAGATACGTAATAGTTCTATATTCTTAAGAATAAATCAGTTTGTTAGGCCAAATAGATTTGACTTCAATCATCAAACTGTGTTTGACTTTGTTAAACTTTTTTATAACTTTAATTCGAGTGTTTCCTTTTTCATAACTCTGATTATTTTTCATCTGTGCCTAAAGTCAAACTCTCTTAACATCACTTTTGTCTCTTCATGTGCTTTAAATCCAGTCCTGTCTCCATCTTACTCTACTTCATGAGTAAATCACAAATTAAACGTGGATTTTTTTAATTGTTAATGACTGGATGTCTGCCATGGTTTTACAACATCCTCACTGCTTCTGTCTTTACTCAGAGGCACAACTCAAAGCAGTCAGTGCTTAGCCGTGGCCATTTTCTAATTTATTTTAACAACACATGAAATAAAGGGAGGGTGAGACTGTTCAGGATCCATTTTGATGAACATCAGCTCTGCAGGAAACTTCAACATGGCTTTAAAGAGTGGAGGGATAAAACCTGAAGGTCTTTCTACACAGTTAGA
The DNA here is from genome assembly GCA_036419115.1 of Scarus forsteni. Taxonomy (NCBI): domain Eukaryota; kingdom Metazoa; phylum Chordata; class Actinopteri; order Labriformes; family Labridae; genus Scarus; species Scarus forsteni. The sequence goes on along the minus strand of JAZDUH010000029.1, from coordinate 1,035,740 downwards.
GGAAATATAAAATCTGACTCAGCATTTTTCAGTCGTATTCAATCAATTCTCCCATATAACAGTGAAATCTGAGGACCAGAGTGAAAGCAGGACTTGGACAGACCCTCTGAAAGACCCTCTTACAGCTGTGATCCTGCAGCTCTTCTGAGTGTTTAATAAACATCTGAATCTTAATCTGATCTGTTTTCTTTAGATTGTTCAGTCACAGTAGAAGAAGGAGAAACTGTCATCCTGCCTGTGAACCTCAATTTAGCTCAAGATTCAAAGCTGTCAAACCCCATCATAGAGTGGAAGACTGAGACAGGAGATACTGTTCACCAGTATGTGCTCAACCGTGACTATAATGAATACCAGACTGAACGCTTTAAGGGCAGAACATCTCTCTTTGAGGAGGAAATTATTAGAGGCAACATTTCACTGCAGATAAGAAGGGTAACTAAACGTGATGAAGGAAAATACACCTGTGAGGTTCTTCATGAAGACCCTGATATAGACAAGACCTACAAAGTTTCTCTGTGTAAGTACAGTAAACCAGTTTCATCATCTCATCACTGTGATGTTCTCAAATGTCTCTGTTCTTAAAAACATGTTTACACCTGTCTGACCACACACTCTGTCTGAACAGGTGTGAAGGAGAAAGATAAAGAGCCTGTAAGTAAACATTTGATTTTCATGATTTAACTGTAGAATTTTTCCTCTATTGAAATACTAAATGTTATTTTTTCATGTTTTTCTGCAAACGAAGAGTCTACCAGACCTCAACATGTTAAGTGAAAACAGTTGAAAAAAAAGCTGAGTCAGAGCATCAGGGGTTAAATGATACACAATGTCATGCAGCTTTGCTCTGTGTGGTTCATGAACAGTCAGGACAAACAGCTTAGAGCAGAGGTCAGGAACTATCGGCCCACAGTGCAGCTCAGTGCTGGAGCAGTTTCCAAACAAACAGACTTTAATCAGATTAAACATCTCAGACTGAAGTGTGGAGGAGAAAAGACAGACTGAGGAAAGTCTCAGACTGAGGTCCAAACAGAAACACTGACTGGACAAAGTCTGCTGACACCAGTTTACCACCTGCTTGAAGCTGCCCCCCCCAGCAAAATTTCAGGAAAATGTTTTGTGCTGGTTTGTGCCATAAAAATATTGTCTTTGCTGTGATGGTTTTTTAGTTATTAAATATGATTTTATAAGTCATCCAGATTTGTGCTCCATGTTCTCCAAATGGACCAGAAATGGTACTGTTTCGTTTGTGCTTCTTTTGTGCTGTAAAAACGTTTGTGTTACAAATATTACACACTTTTATTTCTGGTGATGATTTCACCACGGGAAATGCTCTTGTGCTGGTGTTAAAACAGTGTTTGTCTTGTGCTTGTAAACATTCCTTAAATTACTTATCTCACAGTTAAACTAGTCTACATGAGTGCACCTTAGTGGCAAAAAAGGTGCAGGGCATGATCTGTCTTTCAAAGAAGAACAAAATGTAAGTTTGGAAATGGGATCTTTTTGTTGGTAGCCTATTTCAGACATGTTTCTGGTTGACAGGACTGTTGAAGCAGGTTATCAAGAAAGATATATCAAGAAAAGATGACCAGGTAAGTTGCCAACACAACTGATGTGCAATCATTGGAATAACAACCCTGCTAATCCCGTACCTTTTGTTAATTGAGAAATATAAGGAGAAAAAGGAATTGTTGGGGTTTTATGGAGTTGAATGATAATTATACATCAGTAAACTGTAATAGCACAAACAAATGTTTTATGGCCCAGTGAAGGAGGGGTTTGACTTTGTCCCCGGGAAATAAAGTGTGTGATATCTGTAAAATCATAGCAGTAAAATAAAGTTTTAACGGCACATACAAGCACAAACTGTAACATTCCAGGTCTATTTGAAGCACATGGGGAGCTGCACCTTTTTTGTCACTAAGGTGTACTCATGTAGGCTTGTCTAACTGTGAGATGAAAAAAACTCTCCAAGCACGAGCCAAATCTTGTTTGACTGCATCAAAACAAACGAAGAGCGCAACATCATCATGAGTTAGGTCATCACTAGAAAATAAAGTGTGTGATATCCATGAAACCAGCACAAATGAAGCAAACAAACGGGACCATTTCTGGTCCATTCGGAGCACATGGGGGGGGGGGGGGGGGGGGGGGGGACTGTGGATGACCCTATAACATAATATTTAATAACTAAAAAGCTATAACAGCACTAACGTCGCTTTTTTGGCACAAACCAGCACAAATGAAACAGACTACTTTTCGAAATTTTGCATGGAGTAGGGAGCCAGCTTCACAAAGGTCACCAGTTAAAGCGTAACACCAGGGAGTCTGTAGTTCCATAAAAAGGAGAATGGAGCAGCTTCTGCATTGAAATACTGGAATGTTCCATGTCACAGACATCACTGCTGATATTCAGCAGCATTTATCACTGCACACTAACAAAGCTTCACTGATGTGGAAGAGGCTGTTTCAAAGAAGGACCCACCTACATGTGGTCAGAACCTCAGGGTCCAAAAAAAAAACACAAACCAAAATTCAGCAGCTAGGATATGATCAAGAATCTACTGAGGCCATTCAAACTCCCATCAACAACATGTTCCTCATTAAAGAATTCAAATGTTTCATAAAAATCAGAAACAGCAGAGAGTTCAGTTCACCTGGACCAGAAACAAAGAGCCAAGAAAAGTAGACTGCATCTTCACCCCCCTCCAAAAGTCCACTGTGAGCCAGTCCAGACTGGAGACAGATGGTTTAAGAGGAGAATTAAGAAGAGATCATTAAAAAAGTTTATTGAACAAATTGACTGTGAAGAACAACCCTGACTTTTTCTCACTGTTTGTTTTCTACAGAGTACCATCATTTTAATTGTCATCGGAGTTCTCATCGTTCTTGCTGCTCCTGCTGCTTTGTTTCTATACAAAAAACGCAGTAAGTCACAAACCTTTTCTGTGTTTCTTTAATTGCAATTCCTAAAACATTTTTGTAGAATTTGGTGTGAATATATAAATTTAGAAACAGATTCAAATGTGGGAATAAAAAAGTTTCTTCAAGTCAGAATTCAGACTTTAATCTCTGGATTTATGCTTCAGTTTAAGAGACACAAGACAGATTTTAGACTTCTGATGAAAATTGTACAATTCCAGTTTAACCTCCTGGACTGTGACTTTGTCCTCAGAGCTCTGACTTTAATTTTAGTATTCTGAATTTAATTTCAGATATACACTGCAAAAACAGCCCTACTAGAAAAAAGGAAATTTCCTTAAATTTGCTACAATTTTCTTGTTTTGAGCAAAAAATCTGCCAATGGGGTAAGCAAATTTTGCTTGGCTAGAATTCTTAAAACAAGCTTATAAATCTAGATGGAATCTGTCAGGAAACTAGATAACATTGCCCTGAATTTGAGAAGTTTGCTTATTACAAGCATAGAAAAGTTATTTTTAAGAAAGGTTCACTTAAATTTTGTGTTCTGCTTTTTGATTTAGCTTATTTCAAGATTTTTTTTTTTTACTAAATTTAAGAATTAAAATGTTTTTCATTCAGTAAAAAAGTCTTGGAATATGATGAGTTTTCTTAAAATCAGACAATGTCTTTCTGATTTAGCTGGTTTAAAGAAATTATCCTCCAACTCCAAGAAAAAAAAATAAGCAAAATTAACAGAATGAGACATGATTTCTGAAAAATAAAACACAAATTTAAGTGTTTTGATCTAAAATCAAGGCACCAGAAGCAATCCTGTTTGGTTGCCATTTATTAAAAAGTCAAATCAGCTGACAGTTCCAAAAGCATCATGCTCAACATCTCAGCCATCATCCTCAGAAAATGCAGTTTTTTGTGCTTTTTTAAAGGAATTTTCCAACATTTTCATTGTTTCGGTGTCTTACCTCAGTCCCCAGTCCATAACAAGCAGATAGAGACCATTCTCTTGACTGTACGTCCAGTACCAATTATTTTGAGAGACTTCCAGCCAAAGCCACTACCAATAAAATTACCAATCATAAAAAAAAAAAACAAAGCCTCTAGCTTAGCTTGGCTCCACACAGGGAGTGTACGGGTACACTCCAGCCGGCCTCTGGGTACAGGCATATCAGATAACTCTAGACGGTCAGATGGATTCATCTTATATTTGTGTGATTTCTTAAACTGAGAAATTGTGTAACTGATCTTAATCTTAAAATAAATAAAATAATCTTGTTCTTCTGTTGGGACTTCATTCAAACCACTGCTGTGGCTTCTTACCAGCAATACTTGCTTAATTTTAGCTGAACTTTCTTATTAAGATTTTGTTAGACATATTCTCTTGAAATAAGATTCTTTTTTCTAACACACATCTTGCTTGTCAAGATAATTTTTCTTTTTAGGTAAAAAATAAGAACAAATTTCTAGAAACAAGCTTTTTTTTTCTTTCTCAGAAATCCTTTTTTGCAGTGTAGAAGACCAGGATTCTGATGTTATTCCATAATCAGACCTTAAGTTTTAAAATGTAAAATTCATCATGGAAATCTTCCTCATTTCTTCAAATCCAGAATTTCAGACTGTTTTTCCCTTCAAGTCCCTTTTTAAACTCACATTTGATTTAATTTCAGGATGTCTTGTTGTTCTCATCAGTGTTTTTTTCTACTTCATCAAATTATGTATTTAGTCACATGATACTTTTTTATGTTGATTAAATTGCAATACAAAGATATATTTTTATAGAATCTGGTGAGAAAATGTAAATTTAGAAACAGATTCAAGTTAGAGAATCAAAAAGTCCCTTTAAGTCAGAATTCTGACTCTAATCTCTTGATTCATGTTTCAGTTTAAGAGACATGACACAGATGGAAGAATTCTGATTACTGTCATGAAACACTTAGAAAATATGTGGACAACAGTGCATGTCAATAAAACTGTCAATGATAGTGATGTTTCAGGAATGTCATTCATATTTTATCTGAACAAATCAAAATAATAAATTTGTAATAAAAGTTCTAATAAAATGTTCTTTATTCTAACACAGACAGTGTTGGGAGTGAACAGTGTAACTACTGAACTAAAATTGAACTAATGTGAAATAAAAAAATATATAGGCTACGAAATAAACAAACAACAAAACAAACAAAAAGTAACCTTAAAAAATAAAAATAACATGTTCATAGTAAAAGTTGGTGCTTGCATTATGGATCCCAAGTCGTTACATGGACATAATTATCATTAATAACATGAGGAGTAAATTGTCCAAGAGCCACACACACTCACATAAATGGTTAGTTTTGTGAGATTTGTCCATTTCTGATGATAACTTCAGTTAAGACGTTCACTCTTAAGGGGTTAAATACTCATGTTCAATGAAAGCCTCTGCCATGTATTTCAAGCCTCAAATTTTTAAGATAGCATGTCATCTGAAACTGTTATTTTTTATATATAATGTTATAGGGTTATATTTGTTATATTTTATTATCTATAAAATTAATAACATAAAAAATGTAAGAAAACAAAATAAAAACATAATCAAATGTTTAAAAAAGTTTGTTTTTTTGAGTCTTACTTAAAAAAATGTTATTTACGTTAATTATTAATTAACTGTTCTCACTAAAAACTGCCAATGTTTTAGGTAGACCAAAAAAGTTTGTATTTTATTCAGAAGTTCAGATTATCCTGTTTGAATAGAGTAAATAGTGTAATACATGAGTAATAAATGAAATATGACAAATACATTAGATAAATCAGAGTGACCACCAAACTGTCATTAATGAAACTTGTTTATCAAACCATCCTCCACAGCTGCAGGACACATTCAGCCACGTTCACTCTTTTCCCTGGAGTGATGCACCTTTACCTCCAATATCTGTAGAGAGAAAAATCTTAATTATTTGAACTGGAACATGACAAATATGTTTTTATTGATCTTTATTGTACTTTATCAATTTATTCAAGTAGTCTCTCATTTTATCAAGTGTCTCTTTTGTTATTATTTTTACAGTCTAAAACTTACTTTATCTGAATGTATTATTTACAAAACAATACAGACATACACATCCAGTACATCTTGCAAATGAAATCAGAGTATTTAAAATGCATCATTGGCTGATGACAGGGCATGAAAACAACGAGAGCCTAAGTCCGCCTGAATAAATATCTGGTCACATTTATAAAGTGTTTACATATTACCAAACATAAATTGCTGGTTTAACTACTCATGATAATGTACTGATACAGTAATGGCAATTAACAAGGTCAGGGACGTTCATTCATGCACACATTTGCTGTTTCACATATTATAGTTAAGGCCTATATAGGTCACCATTGTTTGTCATTGTTAAAAAGTGGGTCCCCACTACTGTAAACACTGAACTAACTCATGATATATACTGTTTGACGCTGTTGTTCTCAGCATGGACAACAAATTTGGAGCCACATTATATATACATATATAGATATATACATATATATACATATATACATATACTTATAAATATTAGTAATTCACAATGCCAACTTCACACATATTTTCTAATATAATAATAATATTGATAAAAATTACCGTAAATTCCGGACTACAGAGCGCACCTGATTAAAGCCACACAGTCTAATTTTAGAAAAAAAATCAATATTGTACTTGTACAAGCCGCACCGGATTTTAAGCCACAGTATTCCACGTAGTAATACGAAAAATTAGCTCAAAAACTCATTCATTCTTTCATTATTATTTTTATTAAGAAATTAGCATCGATTATATTTCTCCGTCGCTGCGACGGATTTCCGTCAACCTGGCGGAAAGAGTTTGTGTGTGTGTGCGTGTGTGTGTGTGTGTGTGTGTGTGTGTGTGTGTGTGTGTGTGTGTGAGTGTGTGTGCGCGCGTATGAGTGTGTGTGTGTGTGTGAGGCTGGGGGCAAAGAGCTGTCACTGTTTGTGATATTAACGGATTTTAATGGAGGACGAAGAGCGGCCTCATTTACTGTGTAAACTCCGGAGCCGCATGCGGCTCTTCAACCTACTTGTTGCGACTCCCTGCAGCTGGCGGTTCCGGTGCCGGATGCGGCTCTTTAGCTCGGTGTCACTCCATGCCAGTGATGTAGCGGAGGGAGCGCCACGTTGTCCTAATTTTTTTTACGGTACGAGCCTGCGGGTGCCGGTTATTTGCAGCGTAGCGCGTAAAGCCGCTGTGGCGATTGGCAGGCACGCGTAAATACCCCTTCTCTGATGTTGGCTCACTCTCCCCGCCCCCACCCCACTGAAGTTTACTCGCATCAACGCTGCACCTGCGGCTGCACCTGCGGCTGCACCTGCGGCTGCACCTGCGTATGAGGTCAGCGAGGTCCGGACCTCACCTATTTTTTCCGAGTTTTTTGTCAAATATGCCCAACTGAATAAAACGTAAACTCATAAAAACTTGACACCTCTCTGTGAAACGTGCTTGTAAATTTTAGATTTTGAAAAACATCCATGAGCTTTGTGTTGTTTGTGCCTGTGTGCGTGTTGTGGTGAACAGCTGTTTGATCAGCTGATGCACGTACCCGCAAATGCGCCCTGTGACGCGCTTGGCAGTGGGCCAAACCCCATTCAAAAACTAGAGTGTTTTTATTATTAGCACTTTGTACGCAACATCCCCGCCCATCTACACCTAGGTGACCACAAAATATTATTTTTTAGATAATTCGGCACAAGTTCGGCCTGTCAAATCATCTGATCAAAGCCAGTTTATTTACTGTTATCCACAGCGGGGCGCGCGCCTTTTTTGATGACACGTGCTTTGTTTTCAGCTCATATTAATTTTTATATTCCCATTCCACAGAGAACTAGGGTTAGGGTTAGTATAAGCCGCACCGTAGTAAAAGCTGCAGTGTTTGAAGTGTCGAATAAAGGTAGTGGCTTATAGTCCGGAATTTACGGACTATAAGCCGCTACATTATATATTATTATATAATATAATAATGATATAATAATAATTATTATTATTGTTATTATTACTTAATCATAGTAAAATTAAAGAGACTGTGAGGAGTTTTTAAATAATTACAAAAAAGTCTCCCTTTTAAAATATATGCCTGATGGAAATACACACTTTAAGATGAGTTTTATAGCATCAAAATAGGTTATCTATAAATGCTATTCCTTAGCCTTCCGTTCGGGTTGGACAGGGCTTGACTGGCCTTGATAATCAACTTCTGGGACAAGAAAATTAAAACTAGAGCAAATTTTTTATTATTTATTATTTTCATTACACGTCTAAGAGCACCGGGCTGTAAGTAGCGGTATATAGCCGGCTACAAAACTACAATACTAAGTTTTCCAAAAAATGCTTGTTGTCACACATCAAAAACTACTGCTATGTAACTAGAAAGAGATACATTACCTTGTGGCTTTGCATCCTGTAAGTTGTTGAAAAAACAAAGGTGTAAAGCAATGCAGAGTTCTGATGAAGGTCCTTATTGCATCCATAGCCTCAAAACAAACACAGGCTGCGGATTGTAAACGTCTGTGACGCGTTCCAGCTAGGGGTGCAACGGTTTACGGTTTAAAACTGAACCGTACGGTTCGCCCTGCACGGCTCAATTCGCCTTTATGAAGCGCGCTTTTTCGGTTTTGCAATTAATTAATTTCTAACAGCTGTGAGATTTATTTCTCCAGCCAGCGCCTGCTCTCCAGCTGTGCAGACAACCCCTCCTCCCTTCCTCGTACAGCTCTGTACAAAACCCCGCCCCGCTACTAAATATCCAATCACTACTGTGTAATAGGAGCCAAGCACATGGCCGAGTGGGCGGCGTCTCTCATTCTGGAGCCCGGCTCGGCTCGGCCTCACAAAAACTGAGACGAAGAAGGAGAAAAACTCAAATAAAAGTTATGGCGAGCGGAGAGGTGGAAAGACCGGAGTTTGAGGAAGCACTGGCTTTGTTCAGTCTGCGGTGTGGGGACATTTCAGTTTCCCTGTGGATTATAATGACGAGGGAGAGAAAACAGTGGACAAAAATAAAACCATGTGCAAGCATTGCTCAGCACTCGTCCGATACGCTAATGGGAACATGAGTCAACACCTCAGCCCTCATCACCCAGAGGTTTAGCTTTCTCAGGCTACGTTCACACTGCAGCCCTTACTGCTCAATTCCGATGTTTTGTTTGTCTGTTCAGATCACTCCTGTAGATGTGGTCTGACTGGAGACCGTGATGTGAACAGCTCAGACTGCAGAAGTGACGCGCATGCTCAGTTTAACATTATTTACAACACACAGCACGGTGATGAGTAGGGATGGGCATTTTATCCGATGCGCAATCAGTGCATCGATGCGAGGGTCTATGGTAAATTGCATCGGTTGGAGTGGTGTGCATCGGATTAGAAACTGGGCTGAAACCACAATGCATCGCCTTGTAAAAGCTTTGCATCGGTAAAATTTAATGTCATGTTATTATATATACATGTTTTAAATTTTAAAATTATTATTTTCAGTCAATTCACTTCCATAATTATCTCTCAGCCGTTAAATTCTCACGAGTGGACTGTTTATTGAGGAACAACAACACACACTGATTCACCTACTCACAGTCACCACTAGGCGACGTAGGCGTCAAGTGGTCTTGAAGAAACAATACAGTTGAGTTGAATTTGCACAGACTTGCATCGTTATTGCGTCGTGATTGCATCCTGATTGCATCGTGGTAGGAAGATAAATCGTATCATCCTGAAGTGGTAGATGCTTCATGTGAATGTTTAGTGTATCGTACCGTAGCCTACATATCGAGATGCATATCGTATCGTCCTGGGGATGGAGATTTCCATCCCTAGTGATGAGGGGAAACAAACACAGAACAAAACTGTGCTTCACAATGCTGGAGAAGTTTGTTCCCATAACGTAGAACCAGATGTTACAGCAGCTCACCCTGAGTGAGCTCTTATTAAAGTAATGATGGCTATATTTTATTTCTCATGAACCTGAAGGCGGACGCTCTCTCCTGCACCGGGGTCTCTCCCGCCGACCCTGCTGATGACAGATCCCTGCTGGAGAGTCAAACATCTCAGAGCCATAGTACGCTGAACAAGTGAACAAAAAAGGCAAAAGCTTAGTTTTGTCATCTGTTCTGATGTTTCTTAGTTTGTCTGGGAGCAGATCAGACAGGATCAGACTGTTCTCTGACTGACGCTGTCTCATACAAACATACAGCCGCGCGCAAATACGCACAGATGAGATGGACAGCGGTATCATCAGAGTCTCCACGTCCTGTAAACTTGTTATTTTGGTCTGATTAATCCATTTAGAAAGTCGGCGCAGTGATAATAAACCAAGTTTATATCATAATCCAAACATATGATTCATTCACATTTATTGTTTATTATGTGTGTCATAGAGACGTCAGTCGATTGCCCAGCGCTCTCTTACTTTTTCTCATCACTCCTCCTTTTATGCATTGTTTAATCATGCTTGTAGCTGGAAAAACAACTAAAACTCTTTATTGTAGGATAAGAAATGCATAAACTTTTTTAATAATCATGTCTATATTAACTTCTGATTATGTTTTGTTCATGTATAGTGTATATCATGTACAATACATAGTAAGTTGTTTTTCAGTAGTCAGTCACTACACTAGCCAGGGAGCTAAGAGGCACTTAAAATGTTTACATTTGAAGTGTTTAATATAAATGTCATAATACTTTATTTAAGCGAAGTAATAGTTAAGACTAAGAGGCATTGTCATGATATAGTTTTCTTAAAAGCAAAATAAAGGGAGTCTTTTGGAAAGTCAAACTTCTTGTTTTTTTTCATGCAAAACACGAACCGAAACCGAGATACAAACCGAACCGTGGGCTAACTGAACCGTTGCACACCTGGTTCCAGTTGTAGTCAGAAGTAGAAATTTTGAGCTCCGAGTAGGAAACTGCATCTGGAACATCCCTCAAAGTCAGAATTTCCTCCAGGGAACGCGGTGAAACCGCACCACCCTCGGGTTGACAATCAAAGATGGATGCCCCCAGTGTGAACCATAGCCTGTAAAAAACATGGACGTCATGATGCTAGGCTAAAATTGAAGCCGCCACGAAAACTGCTCCCCCTGGTGACTGGCTGCAGTATAGGTCAACTCTCCATCTCCCCCATTCATCTGGACGGGCCGAAGTGAAACTTAAAAAAATTAATACACCTCATAGAAATATTTCTCCCGTCCGTATGCTGTGGTGATATAAAAGTATTATTGGGCTGCGTGTTCTCCAAGTCCTCTTTTTTCTGAGAAGTTTCTTTTTTATTAGTTATTAGAGTTTAAAAATAACCGTGGTTTACGGCAGCTTCACAATGATTGTGTACGCCGTATGCTGTGGAGTGTTGCGACCGTTTACGACAGCTGCGTCCAAATTCTCTTCTGGTTGCACAATGGCGGCGCCCTGACGAGGGATATTCTGGCTTCAAATCTGTTACGTGGTAGAAGGCGGAGCCACGCTATCCAGTTCTTATAATACATCCATGGTGTGAACAGTTATCTAGCTCCTGTAATAATCAATTAATTTGCACTTTTGACTGGGGTGTGTCGCTCTAGATCAGCTGTATGATCTCCATATCCATGATCGATACACCTACAGTATCTATTTTTTATTACCACATAGTCATGAAGTCCCTCTTGAAAATGGGATGTCACATCTCAAGAGGCCTTTAACACATTTATATTTAATGGAGACAAATATGGTTGGGATGACCTTGTGGTCTGGGCACCCATGAGTTTGTCACTACCATAAATTCTTATTTCCAGTAAGAATATCTAAGATCATACTTCTATAAAATGATCACCACAACCATTCAGACATGAGGACCCTCCTGAAAATGAGATGTAGCATCTCAAGAGGCTAACCTCTAATAAATCAGACGACAGGTTCACGAACCTGTCCCTAACTTTAGTTCTTACTTTAGTCCACTTGTCTCCTCTTACCTCCCTTCTTTTGCCCTCACACCAACACAGCATGGTGTCGATTTGCTGTTCATCATGAGACTGGGATCCACATTCAAGATTTCCTGCTGCTTAACAGAAGGTTTTTTCTTGAGCCATGATGGAGGGATTCATGACTGGCTTTATGGATTCATGCTGGGTGTTGGATGTATATATTTGTATATATATGTAATGTAGTGTCTCAAATATATTCCGTCAAGATATTGTATGAGATGATAGAAGAAATATTCCCTTAAAATGTAAGTAAATCCCAGATGTCCAAAATGTATAATCCAATATGTTGTTATTTTCCAAAAAAGGGAAAAAAGGTATATTCCACTTTTTGCTCCGTAATTCCAGTAAAGGAAAAATAGAAATAATCCAAATCATGATCCATATCCCCAAAATAAGGAAAAAGTTATATTCCAATTTTTAGTTCCAGGTCCCCAAGAATCACAAAATGCAGAAGAAGTCCAAGTATCACTAGTTTATTAAAGCTCAAAAGAATCTTTAACAAACTTGTGGGAGTAGATGAGCGTGGTACCAAACACCCCAAAAACACACCGAGGAGCTGTGATACATCGCTTTTTATCTTTTGATGGAGCTCCTCCTCTCCAACAAGATGTACATTCCTTTTTTACTGTTACTCCAAACCCACTCATTAATATTTACCTTTTATTATTTGGACATAATGATGTGAATCTCCCTCCCCTAAGACATCATGCAAATCCAATGATGACCTAAGTCCTTTCCTTTTATGGCTTCAGGTTGGCATTTTCCCCCTTCCCTGTCTCAAAATGGCGTCTGCTGATTCTGTCTGTTTCTCCAAAATGGCTTTCCTGTGAGCTTTTCCAAATATGGGCTTTCCTCCTTAAGGCCTCTTTCTCAGACATGTTAGATTCACCTGATCTTGGAATAGACGTCATTAGATCTGTATTTTGGGCCTCATGAGAGGGAGAAACCACATTTAAGAGCCTTTATACATTTAAACCAGGTATCTTCAACAAATTTGAAACAATCACATAAAATATTGTGTGAAAAGTCTAACTTCTACTTTGTGAGATTATAAGATCATAACACACTTGTGAACTTATTGTATGATACCTCTAACTTGACAAGTATATATTATGACACTTCTACCTAGATGAGGCATACATTGTCACAGTTTAACAAATACAAGATTATAGGAGGCACACATGTAGTGGGATTTAAAGGCACCAAAATAGGTAACCCTGTAGCCCTTTATATCATCTAACCTAAACCTCTCAATCCAGCTTGCATTTGTAAAATTAAAAGTAAGAATAAGTAGACTGTCATTTTGAAGAAATATAACAATAAGCAAATGACAGTATCTATAAAGTATCATAAAAAGGTAAATCCTTAATTACAACATTCATCATGAAGTCAAATACAGAAGTAATATTGGATATAACTTTGCTTATAACCAGAAAAGCACCGGCCCAACCTACTAAATAACCAAATTATATGTTTAGGACCATCAACCATCATTTTATGATACCACAGTATATATGTATCTTATATGTATGTATCTATGCATATATGTGTATCCATAATATGAAGAGCTTTATGCTCTATTGTAAAGTGTCTTGAGATAACACTTGTTATGAATTGGCGCTATACAAATAAAGATTGATTGATTGATTGACTGTATACATAGTATTGTTTGACTTATGTTTACAAAAATGCTGCCATAGTGATAATCACATTCTTCATCTGATATTTGTGAACAACAACGCAGGGCGTGCTGACAACAGCTAACAACAGCCTGGTAGATCGGTATGTTTTTTCTGACTTCAACTGGAACGCCGATAAGTCAGAGATGATGTCACTCCCAGTTCCGAGGTTACTGAAACGTAGCATTACAACAGTCGCCGCGCGTGCTCATGGGTAGCGGAGTCTTTTACGTTGCCGATAATAGATTCTCCTCACAGTCCCTTCAATAATAACGATGGCAACATCAGCCACATTAATAATGATATTAAATTAAACTCTAGTATGGATGCAATACGAACAAAGATTTAAAAAATAGATAATAAGTAGAACAACAGTAATATTAATGCTTTGTTATAAAAGGGAGAAAAGTAATTCATGTAAATATATCATAGTCAATAAAACAAAAAAGAAAGTATAAAAGATTAATAAAAATAAATGTAGGGTGGAGTATTAACAAGCAGATGAGGAACAACAACATTAGCAGCAGGTGATATGATGGTAGGAACAGGGAGGGGTTGTCACTGGTGTGGCTATGGTTGTACGGAGAGAAGCTGTAAAAGGTTCATAAATAAAATACAGTAAAATATGGATAGAATGATGTAAAGGAATGAAGGATAGATGAATGAAAAGGAGGAAAAGTGAAAAGTATGTAGATGATGAAATAATGATAATAATAATAATAATTAATTACAATAATATAAGAAGGGGATCAAGAAAATAAATGAGTAAGTCTGAAAACGAAGTAATAATGGTAATATAGTAATGGTAATAGTAGTAATAACAACAGTATTATTTTTATTATTATTATTATTTGCATATTTTTGTTTTTGTGTGCTGTGCGAATATTCAATGCAACTATTTCAGGAACAGGCACATGTACGTGCGCTCGCACACACAAACCAGACATCTTATATAATCATGTCAACATGTGTATTGAACTTTAAATATGTTTTTACTCAGCTGTTTTGGAATAAAACTAAAAAAGTCATCTGCTTTCAATATTGCGCCGTTAATTGTCACTTCATGCTGCCCAAAATACAAGCATAAATGTGTTCACTCCAGTTGTTTCTGGTGCCAGACCGGAGTGAAGAGACCCATCAAATATGGCGGCGACGTCTGATGCAGTCCAGGGCATAATGAGGTGTCTACGTATATAACGTCTATGGCCGCTACCACACAACTTCCTGTCTGTGGCGGAAGCTATAATCAGTAAAATCCGGTAAGGGCACCCATGTGGGGGTGTGTTTCTGTTTGCCGTTGACCAATCATAAGAGGGCAGGGCTGGCCCCTTGGTTCCGCCCCCAAACTGTCAAAAGTCTGTGACTCAAGTGCATAAACTGTATGCTCGAGCGAGCAGAGTGCATGGCGGGAGAGAGGGAGAGAGCTGCAACACCCCAGCGTGCGCAAAGCAACTCCTTGTGTGCGTGCTGTAGAGTTTAATGTACCCATCACTATGCATTTTTTTTAGCTCTTGCTGTGTATTTTAACTCACTCGCATCTCCCTGTATGCTCTCGGTTGTTGAATTTGTGCAGGTGAGGAAGTGTGTGCAGCAGTTTACTCTGCGTGTGTGGTATAAGATAATTTGCTCGTATGAATGTTTTATTGCTCGCTCGACATATGACACAAATATGACGCCATATCACGGCGGCATGCAAAAGTGACAAAAATGAGGTATTTATGGACACACGACGCAACTTCAGTGGGAAATGCGATTACAGCCACAGAGTCGTATTCGGTCTGAACGCAGCTTAGGAGGAGGTTATTTAACCTATTTTAAAAACGTCAGAAATGTCAAACTGAGTGTGTTGTCCTTGGACTGCTGATTAATTCTGATGTTTGGCTGATCAGGTACGAGCACTTTCACCTGCAGCTTCTCCTGATGTGTTCTCCTCGAGAAAGGTTTTGATTTAAGTGACCTGACAGGATTATTTAATTTCTCTTTCACCATCTTCTGTCTCTGTCTCCAACTCCCACAGCTTGACCTGTCAATCATCACCCTGACGTCAGCCCCTCCCATGATGGTGGTTGGCTGTGACTTGCCCTATGTCTTGTAATGAAGAGGAGATAATAGTAATAATAATAATAATAATAATAATAATAGTAATAATAATAATAATAATAATACATTTTATTTAAAAGCGCCTTTCAAAACACCCAAGGACACTGTACAAGAAACAACAACAACAACAATAAAATCAACAAAACAGAACTATAAAATCAGCAAAGTGCAACAGACAGAGATGGAGTGGAATATTCATGGTAAGGAATATGCAGTTCTGAACAGGTGGGTTTTGAGTCTGTATTTAAAAAGAGACAGGGAGGTCAGATTTCTGAGGTCCGGTGGGAGAGAGTTCCAGAGCTGGGGAGCAGAACGACTGAAGGCCCTGCTCCCCAGCTGAGGCGAGCAGTGGGCACAGTGAGGTGGGTGGAGGAGGAGGATCTGAGGGAGCAGGCAGGAGTGGCGATGTGGAGGAGGTCAGACAGATATGGAGGGGTGAGGTTGTGGATGGACTTAAAGGTGTACAGGAGCAGTTTGAATTCTGTCCTATGCTTGACCGGGAGCCAGTGGAGCTGCTGAAGGATGGGGATGATGTGATGGTGGGAGGGGGTCCTGGTGATGATGCGGGCAGCTGAATTCTGGACTAGTAGTAGTTCATGATACTGCAAATGTATCACTTTGAATGAAAGTTTAAAGGCAAAGATTTTTGTGCCCAAAGGTGGAAACACGATCAGACAACACAGATGAACAAAACAACTTTACTTGCCATCATAACTTGTACAAAGTAGATTTTACTCACCTATAAAAAGATTACAACTTTTTATAGGTGATTAGAAATATTTATAATTTCATATTTCTTCATTATTTTTTTAATGTCTTATTCAAGCTAATGTTAGTGCGTGTGGCCTCGCACCCTCTATTGGCCATCTGCCACTGAGATGAATGTGATTAAATGATGATTCTGAGCGTGTCGTCTCTTTGGATATAATGATGGAACAGGTCTATGAGAGATTTAAATGTCGTAGTTTCTGATTAAACTTGATGGACCTGGATGGTGAGGTGGTTCTCTGGGCAACAGGAACATCTAGAAATGGATCTTCACAGCACAAAGGTCACCGACCCCTGATTTATGAGATCTCCTCTTATTTGACATTTATAACCACAATATTTGAATAAAACTATACTTTTAGTAAAATGAGAAGATGTGAGCAGCCCCTCTGTGACAGCAGGACTTAGTCCAGGATCCAGACTTTAATGTCATTTGTTGGTCTTTCCTCAGGATCTGACCCCTCAGTGTGCCGACGCAAACTCAAGTCCAACCTGAAGCAGAAGTTCCAGATCGCTGAAGCAGGAACCTGGACCCTGCTGAACCAGATCTACACAGAGCTCTTCATCACAGAGGGAGAGGCTGGAGGGGTCAATGAGGAACATGAGGTCCAGCAGATCGAGACCACATCCAGGAGACCACAGGGACCAGAGAGAACCATCAGAGAAGAAGACATCTTTAAACAACCACCTGGAGAAGATGGACCAATCAGAACAGTGTTGACGAAGGGCGTGGCTGGCATTGGTAAAACAGTCCTCACTCAGAAGTTCATCCTGGACTGGGCTGAAGACAAAGTCCACCAGGACATACAGTTCGTGTTTCCGTTCACCTTCAGAGAGCTGAATCTGCTGAAGGAGCAGAAGTTCAGCTTGGTGGAGCTTGTTCATCACTTCTTCAGAGAAACCAAAACAGCAGGAATCTGCAGGTTTGAGGAGTTCCAGGTCTTGTTCATCTTTGATGGTCTGGATGAGTTTCAGCTTCCTCTGAACTTCCACCAAACAAGAATCCTGACTGATGTCACAGAGTCCACCTCAGTGGATGTGCTGCTGACCAACCTCATCAGGGGGTACCTGCTCCCATCTGCTCGCCTCTGGATCACCACACACGCCCTGCAGCAGCCAATCAGATCCCTCCTAGATGTGTTGACATGGTGACAGAGGTCAGAGGGTTCACTGACCAGCAGAAGGAAGAGTACTTCAGGAGACGGTTCACAGATGAGGAGCAGGCCAAAAGAATCATCTCCCACATTAAGAAGTCCAGAAGCTTTCACATCATGTGCCACATCCCGGTCTTCTGCTGGATCACTGCCACAGTCCTGGACCATGTGCAGGAGACCAGAGAGGAAGGAGAGCTGCCCAAGACCCTGACTGAGATGTACATCCACTTCCTGGTGGTTCAGTCCAAACTGAAGAGCATCAAGTATGATGGAGGAGCAGAGACTGATCCTCACTGGAGTCCAGAGAGCAGGGAGATGATCCAGTCTCTGGGTAAACTGGCTTTTGAGCAGCTGCAGAGAGGAAACCTGATCTTCTATGAACCAGACCTGACAGAGTGTGGCATCGACATCAGAGCAGCCTCAGTGTACTCTGGAGTGTTCACACAGATCTTTAAAAAGGAGAGGAGACTGTACCAGGACAAGGTGTTCTGCTTCATCCATCTGAGCGTTCAGGAGTTCCTGGCTGCTCTTCATGTCCATCTGACCTTCATCAACTCTGGAGTCAATCTGATGGCAGAAGAACCATCAACCTCCATCACATCTACAATCACACAGCTGCACCAGAGAGCTGTGGACCAGGCCTTACAGAGTCCAAATGGACACCTGGACCTGTTCCTGCGCTTCCTCCTGGGTCTTTCTCTGCAGACCAATCAAAACCTTCTACAAGGTCTGATGAAACAAACAGGAAGTAGCTCACAGACCAATCAGGACACAGTTAAGTACATTAAGTCAAAGATCAGTGAGGACATGTCTGCAGAGAAGAGCATCAATCTGTTCCACTGTCTGAATGAACTGAATGATCGTTCTCTGGTGGAGGCGATCCAAAAGGCCCTGAGATCAGGACGTCTCTCCACAGATAGACTGTCTCCTGCTCAGTGGTCTGCTCT
The DNA here is from genome assembly GCA_036419115.1 of Scarus forsteni. Taxonomy (NCBI): domain Eukaryota; kingdom Metazoa; phylum Chordata; class Actinopteri; order Labriformes; family Labridae; genus Scarus; species Scarus forsteni. Next base: position 1,017,200 of record JAZDUH010000029.1, on the reverse strand, counting down.
GGTCTTCATCTTACTGTCCTCAGAGAAGGACCTGGATGAGTTTGACCTGAGGAATTATTCTGCTTCAGAGGAGGCTCTCCTGAGGCTGCTGCCAGTGGTCAAAGTCTCCAGTAAAGCTCTGTAGGTGCTCCTATCTGCACAGGTTACATCAGATTTCAGTGTTTTCACAAGAATGATCATCATCTGTCTGCTCTTTTGTTCCTCTGATTTCTTTCTCAGGCTGAGTGGATGTGGACTGTCAGAGAGAAGCTGTGAAGCTCTGTCCTCAGTCCTCAGCTCACAGTCCTCTGCTCTGAGACTCCTGGACCTGAGTAACAACAACCTGCAGGATTCAGGAGTGAGCCGACTGTGTGCTGGACTGAAGAGTCCAAACTGCAGACTGGAAGCTCTCAGGTGAGGAAACATCAGGTCTTTATGTCAAGGATATCTGAGCAGGGTTTAGTCAAAGCTCTGCAGTCCACACCTGAACCTTTAACACAGTAACAGGTCAGTGTTTGAGTCCAGTGGTGTCACTTTAAAACACATGATGGACAAAAGAAACACAGAAATATCTGTAATAAAAAAGATGAAAAGAGTGCAGATTAATATGATTCAGATATCATATAAACATGCTTCCTATGATCATATATAATATTCCTTGATTATAAGAATTAAATTAAATAGCACGGTTGGCCAAAAATAATGCTGAGATGTTAACAGATTTAGATGCATCATGGAGATTCAACCTGTTAGATCATTGGAGGTAAAGCGGTCATGCATTCGGTTCCTCTACTGGCGGGCAGAAACTTACTTTGAGCAGAAACTAGTCATTAGTCTTTCAGCATCTGATTAGTCTTTATGAGGAAAGTATGTCACTAAACCGAGAAAATCTGCGTTTGCAAGTAATACCGCCCGTCCATATCACTATTCCCAGGTCCTCTTCTGTTTGACTGTCATGAGAAAAGGAAAAACAATGATGGAAAGGATTATTATGACAGTGCCGATGAAGTCTCATTCATGGAGTCAAGAGTCAAGCCGATACCTGAGGACTTTACAGAGTCGAGTAAGCTATAGAGAGAATATAGAAGGAAACATCCATGCAAGAGAGAGAATATAAACAGTGGGGCAATTGTTTGACCTGGGAATATCTCAGTAAAATGTATACCTCAGTTACTCGTCTAAAGCCTGGAGTTTTGCTTTCCTACTTGCCTGGACCAGAAGATAATGACTGGAAAAAGCCCAATGAAGGCCTAAGTAAGTAATAATGATCCGTCAGAGACAAATAAGCAGAGAAGAGGAGGCTGTTTGTTGAGTGATAATCTGTCAGGTAACAGGAGGCTTTCAATAATCGTAACAGGTAACAGAGATGCATTCACTGCTGTAGCCAGAGGATACGTGAAAGCTGAGTTCTCCATGATGCCATCTGTTTCTGAATCAAGGGAAGCATCACAAAGCACAGCCTTGCCTCACAAAGTTAAAATCATAAAGTAGCTGAATTAAGTAAACTAAAATCAATAAAACATTTAAGGAAAATTTAGATGACAAGAAGAACTTATTTGAATTTGATTTTTCTTTTTCATTTGACAATATTAAAATATTAAAAAATAATAAACTATTAAAAATAAAAGTAGTACTTTTGTTTTTTGAAGATGTTTGTTTTTTGGAGTGCTATTCAGTTACTTCATTTAAGTTTTAGATGTGTAAGTCCTCCCCAAAAACACTTGAACACAGAAGTGAAAAAGTCTTCTCCTCCATCATCATCCTGATCAGAGCAGCTTCCTCAAAGGTAGACATTCCTCCAATAACACAGGCAGACTTTTCAATATGATGGACTCTTCTTCACACCATCAAACCAAATCCATCAGAGTCTCATTAGACTGAGATAAAGCCAGGATAGAGTCACCTGCTCATTTCTTCTGTCCAGGATGCCAGACTTTGTCTTTGGGGAATCATTCCTGAATTGGGTTCAGATTTTCTCCAGCACACCTACAGCCACTGTGATCACAGACGGACTGAGCTCACAACCTTTCACACTGCACAGTCCAAAGAAATCCAAGTCTGGTAAATATTGGCTTTAAGGTCAGAGTTTAGGACATGGTGGGACGTGTCCCAGTAAAAAGAGAGGACACCTGTGTGAGCTGCAGACTGACAGCATGACAGGAGAAGAAGGAGATAAACATGTTGTTGTTTGTCCTCCTGAAAAGAAGGAGAAACAGAGTGAGAAACAGCAGCTCTGCAAAGACATGACAGTCATCAGTTTGAGTTTAGACACAAATCTGTTTAGAGCTAAAGTAGTGCTGTGCGAGATGGACAAAATTTTATATCCCGATATAGGTAATTCTATATCCCAATAACGATATATGTCCCGATAGAGTATTTTTCCTTTAAATTAAATAAAATAAATGGCAGTTTTCTCTTAGCTTTTCTCCATTTATTGAGAAAACACATGTTTTGTATATAAAACAGAATAAAATGTATTAAAAAAATAAATTTAAATAAAACATAAATATCCAGTGGTCAAATGCTGTTCAAAATATCCGAGAATACAACCTGTTTTAAAGGAATGAAATAAAGTGCAAATATTAAATAAAAAGTGCTTCAAAAAATCAAGTATGCCATCCTTTTTAACAAGCAAAATTACTAAATGCATTGAGTGCATTAACACGTGCACAAAACAAAAGTGCAATCGAACTTTTTCAGTTAAGTCCTAGGAACACAAGTTTGTCAGCTTGTTCTGACATAAAATATAACTTATTAAAATAACTTCCTTACTTTTTTAATTTTCTTTCACATTTTTCACTAGTTGAAAGACAAGAACACAAGCTGGTCAACTTTTTCAGGCTTGAAACATGATCTCTCATGTAACAATGTTCCCACTAGCACTGAAGACCCGCTCAGATGGAGAACTAGTTGCGGGGACACACAGGTATTTTTTGGCAAGCTTTGCCACTAATGGGAAGTTGAGCTCATGCTGCCTCCACCAGACAAGAGGATCTTTCTCTTCGGCCTGTGCTCAAAATATCGATATGGCAAAATATCGTATTGCACTCCTTTGGGATACGTGTATCGATACGGATTCTACAGAATCGATATGGCCTAAATATTTTGACAGTTGTTGTCAATACACTTTGGCTAATGTTAACAGTGGCACAGTTCAAAGTAGAAGACGAGCTACATAATGAAGCATATGTTCTAAAATTGAACTTAGGTCTACCGTCTTTGAGGATCTGAATTTATGTCTCTCAAGTTGTAGAACCACTTATAACTCATCCTTGTTCTTTTTCTTCTTATAAGAAAAAACTAAACTTGTCAAGAATTTTGCTTAAAGCATAGTCAATGTTCACAATTTATGTGTACGTATCGTATCGTTGCCTTAGTATCGGGACACGTATCGTATCGTGAAGTTGCTGGAAATTCCCAGCCCCACTTTCTCTGCATCCAGGTCAGCTGTCTGCAGGTACATGTTTAGCTCCAGTTCGATGGATGCTCTGCTTGTCTTTCAGGTGCCTTGGCCTGTGGGTGCTGCTGCTTTATTTATAAATGACCACATTAATGTATATATTTATACACACATGTATTTATTTATTGCTGTATTTCTAAATTTACTTATTGAATTTTTTATTTATTTCTGTGCTCCTATGTTAATAAGGTAGGCAGTCCTACATCAGTCTGAGGCCTGATTGGTTACATCGGTGTGATCGGACCTCCCAGTGCTGTCTTGACTTGACTGGAACCAAAGAGCTGTTTCAGCTCCTTAAAGGAGACATATCATGCTGATGCATGATTTAATACTTACATATAATATAATAAATTTGAAAACAAGACCTTACACCCCATTAATTTTCAAAAAATGAGATATTGTATTTTTTCTGATATCCTAGAATGAAATTTGATGCCTCTGAAAATAGGTCATTGCGAGATGTCCGCGAGATTTGAATAGTCGTGACGACAAGAGGTACATTTCTTGTAGTGGAGTAATCTGATAAAACACTTCCTCCTCTGTGATGTCCGTTAGCCACAAAACCATCAGTAAGGAACACTTCCAGCAAGCAGCAGTATATAGCTCCCTAGCTCACACTCACTCATTATCAGCTCTGGCCTGTAGGGGGACTCAATAAGTGGCCGCTGCTTTGAGCCTGCCGGAAAATACAGTAGAAGAAGAAGGACAGGCTGGCTCCACCCCCTCGGCATCTCTGATAGAACTGACCAATCAGAGCACAAAGGGCTGTGACGTTGCGAGGTTACTGTAGGTCAACCTGGAAACGGAACGTTTCAACAAGAGCTTGATAATGGCCTAAAATGAGGATTTTGAGAATGCTATTGTGGAGCAATGAAGGAACTAAATGACTTATACTGAGGGCAGAAATGCTTTACAGGCATCCTAGTCTGGCATAGTGAAAAGGAGAAACAAGCATGATATGTCTCCTTAACCGTCTGTGCTGGTACACAGGCTAGCCTTTAGCTGGCTAGCAGCCTGTTAGCCGCTGTATTTCTGTAGTCCTGTGATGGAAAGTTTTTTAGGAGCCATTGATTTAAGATCATTGGTGATCATCTTTGAAAACAAAGCACCCAGCAGCTCGGGTTCAGCCTCAAGGCTCAACAGGTCTTTCAAAGGTTTGGCCTTAAACTCTGTGGGGTTGGGACCTTCGGATCCTTCTGGAAGGCCCACAAGCCGGACATTATTCCGCCTACAGCGAGCTTCTAAATCTTTGCATTTCTCAGACAAGGATTCCACAGTAGCCGACAGCTTAGCTACATTAGCTTGGAGGCTAGTTAGCTGGTCACTGTGATCACTAGCCAAGCGTTCTAGGCCCGTAATAGTTATTTTTTGTGCGTCAACCTCTTCTTTAAAGGGTTTCAAGGCGTGTGAGACTTCAGACTTAACAGATTCGGATATTAGGGCCTCAAACTTGGTGATAATTTCCGTCTGGAGATCGTCCATCATGTCCTTAATGCAGCGCAGCAGATCCTCGTTAGCATCCGGCGTCGATGAGGAACTAGGCCCCGAGGAGGGCAGCGGCCTACCACGGCCCGCTTTCAGCGACTCATTTCTCGGTTTGAGACTTGCCATTTCTTTAGTTATGTTTCCAAAGGAGTAGCACTTTACAACTACTAACAAAACCGACTAATGGACAGATTATGAGCTTGAATGATTTGTAAAGCATCGCATTCCCACGGAGCTCCCGTCACACACGTAACCAAACAGGAGATACTATCATGCACTGCGCTTAATGTGCCACGATTGGCTAGTTGGGTGTGCGTCAAAGTTTCTGTGCCCACACAGACGATCTCACGATCTTTCTGCTATATGACGATATTAAATAGTTATAATCCTTCACGATTTAATATCGTCATATCTCACACCCCTACATGGAGGTATGGAACTTAAAAGCACACAAAGGACTGCTGAAAAAAATAGATGACTAGCTGGATATGATCACTAACACCACAGTTTGAAATATGGAACACAGAAGTTGAAAGGTATAAGATGGAGAAAGAGATCTGGATGTTGAGTTGGTCTGAGTTTGATTCCAGGTTTATACCAGGGACAGTTGATAAAGGTTTTAAACAATGGGCAAACAAGGACATAACAGCAATATGCACCACAGTGAAACAAGGCAAGCTGCAGAGTTTTGAGAAGTTTAGGGACAAATTTGAACTAAATGAAAATGAAGGATATCGTTATCTACAAATAAAGGATTATTTTGAAAAGGAGATAAAAACCAACACTGATAATGTGATTATTGGGGTATTTCAGAGAGCCTATGAGAAGAAAAAGAGTATAGTAATCTCACTTTTTTTTAATCAAAATTTAATGTCATCCAAGGACTCTTCCTCACTGTGTATTAAAGAAAAATGTGAAAAAGAGATTAAAGTACAAATAACAGAAGAGGAATGGTTACCTCCATCAAGGAGGTTATGTTTTCAGGAGAGTTTGTCTGTCTGTGAACAAAATAACTCAAAAAGTTATGGATGGATTTTGATGAAATTTTCAGGAAATGTTCAGCATGAGAAAAGGAAGAACTGATTCGATTTTGGTGTTGATCCGGATCAGCGTCTGGATCCGCCATGACGAAAATTTTAATTTTCGTGAATAACTACTGAACTAAAATAGATATCATTATGAATCCAGTTGCTAATGGTATGTTTTCATGGTCAAAGAATCTAAATATTTAGATTAAATAAAGGTAGGACTAATATTTATTTATAAAAATCACAATATGGGAGAGGACTGTGGTGCTGGCAGAGGTCTGTGCTCTCCGAGTGCTTTTCTAGTTTATCATGTGTAATGGCAGTGCACGGCCACTAGCTCCAGAATTTGGAGAAAGTTTAACATGAAAAATATTGTCATATTTTTTTATAACTCCAAAGATTAGGAGGAAATTGGTATCTACACAGCAGCTGCGCTGGAGATCATGTGAACACGTTGATGCACACACACACATGTTCTGGTCATGCCCAAAATTAAAAGGGTATTGGGAAGAAATATGGCAAAGTTTGCAAAAAAATATTAGATTATCAGATACCCAAAACATGTAAGATCTTGTGTTTGGGGAATTTGTCATATGATATGATACAAGAGAAGGACGAGTATCTTGTTAAATACTATTATCATCAAGTAAAAATGTAATCACCAGAATGTGGTACAAAGTAGAATCAGCGACTGTGGAGCAGTGGGTGTGCACTGTCGAGGAAATATTTGTAATGGAGAAACTCAAACACAAATTAAGATGACAGGAATCACAGTTTGTGGAAAAGTGGGAAAAATGGACAAAGAGGACAGCAGCACTCTCTCTGGACAATAAGAACATTGATGTGAGGAGGATGGATGAATGAGATGGAATTTGCTGTGCCCTGATAATGTAGGTGTTACAAAAATAAAATCCAATAAAACCACGATTAAAAACAACAACAAAGAAATACAGAGATAAACAAATAATTTTGGAAATAGATTAATAAATGTTTGACGAAATAAATAAATAAATGTGCAAATTTATGAATACAAATATGTAGAAAAATAGAAATACATAAAATAAATGATTAGATAAATAGAAATTTGTAAATAAATAAAAGTTAAAAACAGGAAAAGCCCTTTTTATTACCAAAATGTTTTCATATTTATTTATTTGTTTTTGTATTTGTTATTATTTATATACTTATTTATCTATCCTTGTGTCATTTTTTGTTCTCCATATTGAAGATGATCTCCTTGTTGGTATAAATAAAACTGTGTGTGCCTGGAGCTCCACATGTCAGCTGGTGTGTCCAAACGGACTTGAAGCAGTTTGCTGCTCTTACTAACGTTGTTCCTCAGGTTCAGATTCTTGCTCGTGTTGTTCTGACTCTCAGATGGTCGTGGCTCTGGACAAAAGCGTCTGCTGAAAGACTTTGAAACATTTCAACAAACTTTAAGACTTAAAGGAACACTACACCCAAACAACCATTTGGCCTCATTTTCAACTCACCCTCATGCTGAGCAACACTCTGGAGCACTTTTTTGATGTCTCAAATGCAGCCGGGGCTCTGGGGGGATTTTCGCTGTCAACATACTTCCATCTATCAGGGGACGACAGAGCCTGAAGAAAAAGGTCCATAAAAGTCCACAAAAACGTGCCTATTTTCCTTCATACTGCTCGTCCGCTGTAATCCAAGTGTCCTGAGCGGGTAACGTCCGTAATTAATTCGAAACGAGGTCATGTAGTACATTTTTCGAGCCTAAACAGTGCTATAGCGTGCACTACGTAGCCGTCTGGATTGGTCTGCCGCGGCTTACGTAGATGTGCACTGCGGAAGTACGCTGCTCAGGGTGAGTAGAAAATGAGGCGAAATTGTTGTTTGGGTGTAGTGCTCCTTTAATGAGCAGACAGTGACAGGTATATAATGATGTGTTCAATGACAGCTCAGAAAAATGATGATTAGACAAATATATAACATTTCATCATGGTGTGTTCAAATGTTGATGACAAAAGGAAAATTGAGTTCCTGACCAAAGATCGAGGATGTTTGTGGAAATATGTTTTTATAGTATTTATCATATTGTTTTATTTCCTCATTTATTTCCTTATAAAGTAAAATAAATAAATGTTTTGGAGCTAAACTGAACCATGTGACAGCAGACTGTGACTGTGAGCTCAGATTGAAGTGTTTAGATGTGAAGGTTTGATCCTGACAGAAAAATCTGAGCTCTGCTGTTTACACTTTAGAGAAACAGGAGGAACGGATCAAGACGTGTGTGAAAGCAGCTGAGACAAACTGAAGTACAGGAGGCAGAGCAGCAGCTGATTGGCTCTGCTGAGCAGACTGTGTGATGTGGACACATCTGATTGGATCCTAAAGAGTTTTTCTCTTCATTCTCTCTTCTTTATTCAGACTGTGGAGCTGCAGTTTGTCAGAGATCAGCTGTTCTTCTTTAGCCTCAGCTCTGAAGTCCAACCCCTCCCATCTGAGACAGCTGGACCTGAGCAACAACAAACTTCATGATTCATCAGTGAAGCTGCTGTGTGATTTTCTGCAGAGTCCAAACTGTAGACTGGAGATTCTGAGGTAAGTTCATGTTTTCTCTGTTTCTATTGTAGATCTTGTGTGTGTGATTATTAACTGAAGCATCTTCATGTCCAGATGTTTGACTGATCATATGTAGGGATGCATGATGGTGGATTTTTGCTGATATCTGATCTGCTGACAGTTGAACCTTCTTTGAGCTCCTCCTGATATATCTCCACTCATCTTCTGTAGTAAATCAGACCAAGTGTGTCCTGTAGGAGAACTGATGTGTTCCTCTGATTGTGACAGTCTGTTTGTTTTAGAAACAGGAAACAAGACAAACAACATCTGATTCAACAATAAATGACAGATGTATTCTTTTCAAATACAGACGTTTATTCATGAAAACTGAAGGTCATTTCTTCTTCACATGTTCATTTAATGTCAGATTTAATTTTCACAACAGAGTTAAACTTCTTCAGATGTACAAACAGTGATGATGATAAAATATAGGGAAGAAAAAAATCAGGAAAAATAAACAACTAATTAATTATAAAAATAAATTATTAAATGCAAAAACATGAAAAAAATTATAGATACATTTCATGATTAAAAAGGTCTTTCTTGTGTTTTTGCATTTATTCATTGATGCATTTATATTTTTTATCTACGGAAGCCCTAAAAGGCCATGGTTTTTCCATGTTTTTTTAGCACCGTTTTCTCGTGATAACGACTTAATTTCAGAAAACGGTGCTAAAAAAACATGGAAAAACCATGGCCTTTTAGGGCTCCCGTATTTATCTCTTTATTCATGTATTTCTTTATTCCTGCATTTATTTATAAATGATCACTTCAATGTATTTATTCATTCATACATTTATTTATTCCTGTATTTCTATATTTATTTAATTATTTATTTATTTCTGTGCTCCTATGTTAATAAGGTAGGCGGTCCTACCTCAGTCTGAGGCCTGATTGGTTACATTGGTGTGATCTGATCTCTCAGTGCTGTCTTGACTTGACTGGTACCAAAGAGCTGTTTCAGCTCCTTAACCGTCTGTGCTGGTACACAGGTTAGCCTTTAGCTGGCTAGCAGCCTGTTAGCTGCTATAGTTCTGTAGTCCTGTGATGGAAAGTTTTTTATGAGCCATTGATTTAAGATCATTGGTGATCATCTTTGAAAACAAAGCACCCACAGACTATCTAGAGTTTGGTGTTGAAGGATGATGGAGGACTGACTTGAGCTCACTGCTGATATGGATATTATAATGACTTCAGATCTGTTAGCAAACTGCTTTATTTAAAAAAAATGCTTTTCTTGCATTGTTAATTTTGCATTGTTAAGGAATCGGTGCTTCGCTCGGCATGGAAAAAGAGAGAGAAGAAAAAGAGAGAAATTCGTGTCAGCGGACACAGAGTGTATTTGGATCACGACTACCCATGGATGTATTATTTTAACTGGATGACGGACGGAAACATGGCGCCCGTTCATTTCTATGGGAGTTGCTCACCCAGCGCATATGCCGAAAATGTTTCTGGCTTCCGGGTTTACTTCCGTATCATTGGGCCCATAGAGCAGGCACAGTAGAGTCATCTCCCATGATGCTTTGCGTCATCTCCCATCATGCCTCACGTCAGTGGGAACGAGCGAAGCGCGGACTTAATGAAGTGACACGCGGCCACGATAAAAATCTACTGCGAATTAAATTTACAGTGTGAGAGGTGTACAAACTCAAATAATGAATTTTAGGGCATATGATCCAACTACGATGTAATATAATGACATTATATACGCAATAAGTCTTTGTAATAAGAGTTTAAGATGAGTGATTTTTATTTAATTGCTTTCCATAGCTTCTAAAATCATGGGATTAAACACAACATAAATGCTGTCGTGGACCGTAGCAGTTCATCAACCAAATAAATCAGAGTTATTTGTTCATTTTATTAATCCCATATTTGAGAGATGACTGCTTATCAGATTAACTTTCAATGATGATTCAAAGGCTTTTTTCATGGACATATTATTGAGACAGCCTTTCGTTGTAAATGTTATACAATTCTTCACAATGCATAAAGTTCTTGTGTTACCCATTCATTTTCTCTTTTTATTTTCCTGACAGGCAGTCTGATAGTCTTTAGATGAACCATGGATTAGACCCGGGGAAGAGACCCAGATTAAGACTGGCTTCTCTGATAATGTTCCTTTATAGGTTTTTATCTACTTTGTTAACCCTTGAGGCAAAGTTCAAGTCATCAGAGGTCAAACTGGCTCTGTCTGTGTTTTCTTGATCATCAGAGAGCTTATGGCAAAAAAACCAAAACATTAAATACAGAAAAATATTTAAAAACCATATATCTGTGGTTAATTAGGAAGATGTGGAAAAGATTTAAGCAGTAAAAGTAAAAAAATGAAGATTTATCATTTTTATTAAACTTTTATGAGAAGAATCGAATTGGTACACAAGAGGTTTTTCTTTTAATTTCTTGAATAAACTAATTGCTTGTTGTAATGAATACTGTATGTGGGTCACAATTATATTTATGTATTGAGTTATGTATTTATTGTTAGGCCATATTGTCCTGGTGTCTGTTTTCCGTCTGGGATTCAAAATGATTTTTGTTGGCTATTGAACCAGTGTCACTGTCATGAAACACTCAGAAAATATGTCCACAACAGTGCATGTCAGTAAAACTGTTAATGATGGTGATGTTTCAGGAATATCATTCATATTTTATCTGAACAAATCAAAATACTAAATTTGTAATAAAAGTCATGATAAAATGTTCTTTATTCAAACACAGACAGCATCTGGAATGAACAGTGGAACTACTGAACTAAAACTGAACTAATGTGAACTAAAAAATAGTCAAAAGTAACATTAAAAAAAAAAAATAACATGTTCATAGTAAAAGTTGGAGCTTGCATGATGTAGCCCAAGTCGTTACGTGGACATAATTATCATTAATAACATCAGGAGTAAATTGTCCAAGAGCCACACATACTCACATAAATGGTTAGTTTTGTTTGATTTGTTCATTTATAATAACTTCAGTTAAGATGTTCACTTATAAGTGGTTAAATACTCATTTTAAATGAAAGCCTCTGCCATGTATGTTCCCAGCCTAAAATTTTTCAGATGGAATTTTATCTGAAACAGTTATATTTTATATATAATGTTATAGAGTAAGGATTATATTTGTTATATTTTATTTTCTATAAAATATGAATGACATAAAAAATAAGTAATAAAAAAACAATATAATAAATAAAATATTTAATAAAATGTTTTTTTTTAGTCTTACTTAAATAAATGTTATTCACGTTAAGTATTTATTAATTACTCTCACAAAAAAAAAAAACTGCCAGTGTTCTAGGTAGGCCAAAGAAGTTTGTATTTTATGCAGAATAGAGTAAATAGTGTAATACATGAGTGATACATAAAATATGACAAATACATGAGATAAATCAGAATGACCAGCATACTGTCATTAATGAAACTTGTTTATGAAATCATCCTCTGAAGCTGCAGGACACATTCAGCCACGTTCACTCTTTTCCCTGGAGTGATGCCCCTTTACCTCCAATCTCTGTAGAGAGAAAAATCGTATTCATTCAACTGTAACATGACAAATGTGTTATTGATCTTTATTGTACTTTATCAATTTATTCAAGTAAAGTTTCTCGTTTTATTAAGTCTCTTGTTATTATTTTTACAGTCTAAAACTTTCATTATCTAAATGTATTATTTACAAAACAATAAATACATACACATATATTACGAATAAAGAATCTACCAAACACAACTCCGTGATCCCCTGACACATATTCTACACATTAGCTACAGTTATTCGGGCATGTTTTTAAAACTTTCTTTAAACTGAATATACTTGGAATGTAGGACCATCGTGTTAGTAAAATGTATCTTACTTTATTCTTTATTTCATTGTATATTATCCAATACACAGCAGTCTAATGTAAGTACAGTCAAGATACGTGGATTTAAAGGTGTAGTCAGCGATGTGGGAGAAAACGAGTGGGAGGTTTGTTTATATTTGAATTTAGACCCGCCTCCTGAAAGCTGACTGACGTGCATCGTCATGGAAGCAGCTGTAGAAACTGCGTAGCTGATGTAGCTAAGGCATACTTGCCAACCTTGAGACCTCAGAATTAGGGAGATTTTCAAAAGGGGGGGGGGGGGGGGGTCACATACAAACAAAACAAGAACAATGAAATACTTTTAATTTCACAGAGTTCATTTATTGGACAAAGAAAATAACAGTCCACAGTAACAAAGTAAAGTCACATAGCAAATTTAATAGCTGTCCACAGCACCCATGCAAAAGATGGTAAATAAATAAATGTCTTACTTAAATAAATAAATAAAACCAAAAAAAGGCATACATTGCATAGATTGGTGGTTAATCTATGCAATGTATGCTCAATAAATAAAAATACAAACAAAAAAGGCATGGATTGTACATACAAAATGTGCACGTAGCATATCCCGTCCCCTTCGCGCTGTCCCGGATAAACGGGAATTCTCTTTTCCACTCATTCTGGAATTTACATGAGTACTTTCTCTTCTTACTCAATTCTTCTTCTGTTTCTGTTCTGTTTGCCGCGCTTGACTTCGAGCTGAGGTGTAACCGTTATTAATGTCCGGCTGGAAACGGCGCCCAGTCAGAAGTGAAGGATGGTGTAGCAATATAGTTGTCCGGGTGGAAAATCGGGAGAAATTCGTGAGAATTGTGGGCCCGGGAGATTTTCGGGAGGGCACTGAAATTCGGGACTCTCCCGGGAAAATCGGGAGGGTTGGCAACCTTGAGCTAAGGAAACCCCGACTGGTCAGACAACTCGACTGCCGTTATTGAAAACATCACAACAACAGCACATTCTGGCAGATTAGACAATAAGATGAATTTGTGACGGCTGCTACTGTTATGTGAAGCACCACGAAGCTAATGCTGCTTAGCTTACCTATCCAGCAGACGGACGGCGACATCCGCGTCCGTTTTCAGGTCTTTCAATTCGCGGAGTTCCCTCCACCGTCGGAAAGCAACACCAATGTTGATCAGGGTCTTTGCTCTTTTGGTCATAGCCCTTCTTTTCCACTTTTCACTCCTCTGACCTCTTTCTTTTGGGCTGTTTTCAGGCAACTATTGTATCTCTTTCTTATGCTAACTGCGTACGCTACGCAAACTGCGACTCCCCCTCCCCCCTCTGTCTGATCTGCGCAAGAGTATGATCGCCCCCTGGATGTGGGGGGGTTTACTTTGTTTTGGTAACTCGGACCGAGCCACAGTATTTACCTGCTGAAATTAAGGCCCAAGGCTGTGTATTGAGACCAATTTTTTTTTTTCAACATGCTGTCAGTGGTGACATCTTGTGGATGGAGAGGAGAAATACGGTGAATCTGACAAATACTGCATCAGATTAGAAGATTAGAAGATCGCTGAATGCACCTTTAATTGAAATATAAAGTCTAAATACGTTTACAAACCTGAACTATCAAGCGAGTGATAGTTAACTCTGAGAGAATACATGTGTTAAGTCACTCTGTGTTAAAAAGAAACTCACCGTTTAGTCGTTTTCTCAACTTTCAGAACAATTTTGGACCAAAGAGCCTGAAAGAAGTTAGCTGGCGTCCTCGCTCCCGAGACACAGCATGACCGCGCTTTGAGAGTGCGTGTGTACAGCTGTGACGTCACCACAGAGATAGCGACTTTCCTCTGGCTTTTCTGGCCTTTTGAACACTTTTTGACTGATCAAGAGTCCAAGTCTTAAAAATATAAAATACAAGGATCAGTAATTGACCGTGTTTACGGTTGGATATGTCCTGTCAACAGTTTTACAGCTGTCTCTTTTACTATTGCCGCCGATGGGAAAAACCCACTGGGCTTTTTGGGCCCAATGGGATTTTTCGTTGCAATACCACGAGTGGCCACTGGGAAAAATCGGCGTGCCGCCAGAGGGGCGGTCTGGTATCCAGTTCTCATAATACATCCATGCGACTACCCCATGGAGATTCAGAGGAAAAGGAAAGCTTACACCCCGATCAGAAGACTACTAAAAGAGAAGGGTCTCCGTTTTCAGTCACATACAGCAGCGCAGCAGAGGCGATGCAGGATTTAAAAAGAAGAGGACTCACCACAGACGATGACAGCCCCGCTGATGCAGCCCCAGAGAAGCTGATGAAAACCTCCTGGCACACTGTGGGCAAGGAAAAGCGACGGAACCGGGAAACACACCGGGAGAGAGTCCAGACTCTACTGAAGGTTTTCCGCCGCGACGATCAGGACGTTTGACTTTTCCTTCCGGTTTAAGAAAAACACACCCCAACTAGTAAACCCCGGGTAAGGTAAAGAAAGAAACGTCTCTGACATCCGTCATTTGGGGAGTAAAATACATGGACTGTGGGTGAGGTTATGTTTATTTAGAATAATGCTGGCTCCTCCTGATTGTTTTATTTTAGTGGGATATTTTACTGCGGTCATGTCAGCCGTTAGTAGGGTCATTTTGGAGCGAAGCGTGACCGCGGTGAGTGAAGGTCCGTTTCTCGATGGATTTGTCATCTAGGAGGGCTAAAAAACAGATTTAGCCGGGGTGTATTTTTTAAAATGGCAGCATAGAAGAAGAAATCCCACATTCTGCTGTGAGCGACGGAGCCGTGGACAGACACAAGAGGGGTCAGCAGAATGTGGGATTTCTTGGGTTCTTGTTTCTTCTCCTAATTATTGCAGTGCGCGAATTCGTTTGGTTTGGTCAGCCGCGGCTCCCGTAGGCACCCGTAAGTGTATCATAGAAATGCTAAGTAGTACTGTTTAGGCTATAAACATGTGCTAAATGATGTTGTTTTGAGTAAATGGTGGACGTTACCCACTCAGGACACTTGGATTACAGCGCACGAGCAGTATGGAGGAATATTGCCGACTTTTTGTGGACTTTTTGTGGACTTTTAAGGACACTGTTTGTTCGGGCTCTTATCTAAGTCATGATATCAATGTCAGTGGACAGCGAGGATCCCCCAGATCTCCGGCTGCATCCTAGATGTTCCAAAACTACTCCACAGTGTTGTTCAGCATGAGGGTGAGTAGAAAATGAGGCCAAATCATTGTTTGGGTGTAGTGTTCCTTTATTAAAAAATAATGTTCAGATTTACAGCATAGAAAATATTAAACTTCATTAAAAATTATAAAATTTGTGTCCAAATGTAATAAATAGTGGTGTGTGTCATAGAGCAGGCTTAGATCTACCGTTCTGTATTGATTTTGAGCCAACAGGTCACATGACTTGGGAGTTATTGAACTATAATGCTCATATTTACATTATAAAATACATTAAAAATTCATTAAAAAAAGAAATATGTCCGAATGCAATAAATAGTGGTGTGTCTCATAGAGCAGGCTTCAACCATTCTGTGTAAATTTTGAGCCAACAGGTCACATGACCTGGGAGTTTTTTGAGCCTGACACCACTATTTATTGCATTTGGACACATTTCATATTTTTTATGAATTTATAAGTATATTTTATAACTTAAATAAAAGCATTATAGTTCAATAGGTCCCAAGTCGTGTCACCTATCGGCTCCGAATCAGTGTAGGGCAGTAGATCTAAGCCTGCTCTATGAGACACACCAATTTTTTTTTGCATTTGGACAATTTCTTTATTTTTTTATGAATTTTTAAATATATTTCATAATGTTACTATGAGCATTGTAGCTCAATAACTGCCAGGTCATTTGACCTACTGGCTCTAAATCAACGGTTGAACTAAGCCTGCTCTATGAGACACACCACTTTCTATTGCATGTGGACACAATTCACATTTTTTTAATGATTTTTTTAATGTATTTTATAATGTAAATATGAGCATTATATTTCAATAGGTCCCAAGTCATGTGACCTATTGGCTCACAATCAATACAGAATGGTAGAACTCAGCCTGCTCTATGAGACACACCACTATTTATTACATTTGGACACAATTTTATAATTTTTAGTGAATTTTGAATGGCTTGACCACGCGAAATCGAGAGATGGCTGACGTGACCGCAGTGATATTTTGTCTGTGATGCACACCAAGTGGACCCACAGTCTGGCAGCCTTTAGCATCTTGGTTCACTGTGCACTGGCTAGTTTTTCATCATAGAACTATCCTGGTGTTGCACAGGGGAGGCCCTTCTTACCTGAAGGTCTTTTTTCCTCCCATTTGAGAAGTTATTTCAAAGAAACTTCTACTATGGAAGTCACTTTTGAGTTCACTTTTGAAATGCTCTGTATTAATATATATTGTGTTATTTTTGTTAAAATGTTCAGGTCATCTTGGGTCTGCAGTATGGAAAAAAAACATGCAATTGAAGACGAATGGGTGAGCAAGTGTATAATGTAGTCACACTTAACATTAATGGGTTACAAAATCCGGTGAAGAGAGGAAAGCTTATAACTAAGATGAAAAGGGAAAACCTACATATAGTATTTTGGCAGGAAACCCATCTAATGCAAAAAGAACATGAAAGACTTAAAATATTAGGATTTAAAAATATTTTTTTTCCCTCTTACATGAGAGGACATGCCAGGGGAGTAGCAATATTAATTTCAAACAAAGTGTCTTTCAGGCTCCTCTCTCAGATTTCTGATAAGGAGGGATGCTATGTCCTGGTAAAGAGGATTCTGGATTCTAAAGAAGTTACATTATTCAATGTTTATAAGCCACCTGGACAAGATAAACTGTTAATGAAAAGGATATTTGATTTGATTGCTACAGAAGCTCTAGGTATACTGATATGTGGAGGAGACTGGAAAGTGCAGCTGCACCCCCCTCTTTATTCAACTAATCCAACAAAAAAGATTAATGCTGAAGTAATGTATGTTAATAAAATGGTCTGACTGATGTTTGGAGGGAGATCCATCCGTCTACAAAACAGTTCACTTTCTTTTCCTATCCACATGCCGTTTATTCAAGGATTGACTATTTTTCATGTTTCAGTCAGAGAGAATAATGGATTGCAGTATAGGGATCAGAGATGTTTCTGACCATGCAGCAGTGTACCTGAAGCTCCATCTTGATATCCAGTCCAAAAACACCACCTGGAGACTTAATACCAGCTTTTTAAATGAAGATTTTGTAAAGCATGAATTTAACGAGTATTTGGAATTTAATAACCATGAAGGAATGTCATCTAGTGTTATATGGGATTCAGCAAAAGCTGTTTTGAGAGGAAAATTAATAATGTGGTCTTCCAGGAGGAAAAAAGAAGGACAGAAACAGTTAAACGAAATCACTATCAAAATCAAAACACTTGAACAACAACATATAGAGTTAAATGATCCCCAAAAACTTAAACAAATATACATAAACAAACAAATCTTAAACAATATACTTGATAAACAAGTGGAGATTAAATACATCAAACAAAATTACTATGAGAACGGACCTAGAGCCAAAAAGATACTTGCATGGAAACTGTGGAAACAACAAACTGAAAGATCAGTTTTTAAAATCAGAGATCCCGTCACAAACACTATATGTTATAAACCTGAGGAAATAGAACGGTCCTTTGACAAATATTATAAGGAGTTATACTCCCAATCAAAAGCAGCAGAGGCATCTATTATTAAACAATTTTTAGATTCCATTGATTTACCATCAATTGGTGCTGAACAGAATAAAATAATTACACAAGAAATTACAAAGGAAGAGGTTGATAACACTATATCAAGACTTAAAACTGGCAAAGTACCAGGAGGAGACGGTTTTCCAGCTAGTTGGTACAAGAAATTTAGGGGTATATGGACACCCTTACTCCTTAGATGTTTTAACTACGTACTCAAAGGAGGGGAAACTCCAGCATCCTGGAAACAGGCCATTATATCTATTATCCACAAAACAGGGAAAGACAAGATGGATTGCAGTTAACAGACCAATTTCAGTTTTAAACATTGATTCCAGATAATTTGCCTCAATAATTGCTAAAAGAATTGAACTCATATTACCCGATCTGGTTGAAACAGACCAGACAGGTTTTGTAAAAGACAGACAGACACATGATAATATAAGACGTGTATTGTTCTTGGTTGAGAGTATGAGTCAAAGTAATTATAAATCTCTTGCAGTAAGCCTTGATGCAGAAAAGGCATTTGATTCTGTACGATGGAAGTATCTGTATTTAGTGCTGCAACATTTTGGTTTTCAAGATACAATAATAAATTGTCTCTACTCCTTGTACCAGTCTCCGACAGCACAGGTTAAAATAAATGGAAATCTTTCCAGGACTATTATTCTGTTATTCTATTATTCTATTATGCCGCCAGGGCTGTCCCTTGAGCCCCACCCTTTTTGCATTGTTCATAGAACCTCTTGCCCAAACAATTAGAGAAGATGTTAGTATAACAGGAACTCAAATAAAAGGAATAGAACATAAAATATGTCTCTACGCGGACGATATTTTAGTGACTCTCTCCAACCCAGAGTCTAGCCTCCCCAGACTCATGTCATGCCTAGAGCAATATGGTTTGTATTCAGGATATAAATTAAACACACACAAAACTCAAACCCTCATTTATAATTTTTCACCTCAAGAAGATTTATATAAAACATGAATTTCAAATGGAATACAACCAGCATTAAGTATCTGGGGGTTAATATCCCAAAAGATCTAACCAACATTTTCAACATAAACTTTGATCCTATCACCAGAGATATAAAAGATGACTTGATAGATAGATGGTCTTCTTTGACTCTCAACCTACATAATAGAATCGAAATCATAAAGATGGTTGTCCTGCCTCGATTATTTTATTTTTTTCAGTCGTTATCTATAGAGATTCCAAAGAAACAATTTAATGAATGGCAATGCTCAATTTCTAGATTTTTATTGAAAGGTCGAAGACCTCGGGTACGACTTAAAACATTACAGCTTGCAAAAGATAAGGGAGGATTATCACTCCCGTGCTTGGAAGATTATTATAAAGCAGCACAATTAAAATATTGAATTCACTGGTGCATCAAGGATTACTCTGCTAAATGGAAGGACCTAGAGTTTCTCAGCTGGGTATCCCTCTTCCATCCATACTAGGAGATAAAATCTGAAGAAACTACATTCAGATAAATAAAGCAGTTGGACCATGATTCCTCTAAACATCTGGTTTAAAGAATGTAATCGACCCCAGGGGGGGAGGGGTGCTAGATTATTAAGATGGGTGGCACATGATGAGGATTTTAGACCCGCCCAGCAGGATTCTAGGTTTCAGCAGTGGATCTTGAAAGGGATTACATCGTACTGTTTAATTGCCAGCAGCACCAAACTGAAAAGCTTCCAGCACCTTGCAGATATCTATAATTTGGAGAGGAAGGACTTTTATAGATATTTGCAACTTAGGAGTCACTTCACTAAAAATATCAAAGCTCATGTCAACACTGATATGAACCTCACCAATATTTTTATTGATGCATATAAGGGTAACATTCATAAGAAAGTTATTACTAAAATATACTCAAGCTTACAGTTGTCTAAAAAGCTGTCTACAGAATATGTGAAAACTAAATGAGAATGAGAAGCAAATATAACCCTGACCGATGATGACTGGTCAAATATCTGTAAAATACAGTCTACCACTTCAAATCCTGATTCTTGGAGAGAATTCTCTTGGAAGAACATAATAAGATTTTTTATTACCCAGAAGATAAAATATCTTCAAAATGGTGACCCAAAATGTGGTCACTGCTGGAGAGAGTGGAATAACTTGCTCGCTGACCACTTTCACTTATTCTGGGACTGCCAGATGATTCAGCCTTACTGATCAGACATAATAGCAATAAATAAAACATTAGTGTTGGGTTACCAGCTGGATGATATTTTTCAAACCATATATTTAGGAAATCTACCCTACACGCTTAATGCCCAGGATAAATACCTTCTCAAAATATTTCTAGTTGCAAGCAAAAAAGCAACAACTAGGAAATGGCTTGCCAAGGAACCACTCACAAAAGCAGAGTGGATAACAATTATAAAGGAATTGTATGACATGGAGAGGTTGACCTTTTCTTTGAGATTATGTTTATGAAAATTCAGTAAATATTGGTCCAAATGGATAACATTTTTGAACAGAAATATTTGATGGGAGGCGGTGGATGTATATAATTTTCTCTGTAAAACTGCATGTATGATTTTGCACGAGCCTCTTGTCCCTTTGATGATTAATTTTCATTTGGACTATCTGATGGACTGGAGAGAACAACCCTGACTTAACCCCCTTTTGGAAATGAACTGTATGGTACAACCTCTGATGGCCTGCTTGTTTGTTGACTTGTTACTTTTCCTGTCTTCTGTTATATTCATAAAAAAGCTTTAATAAAAATATAGTAAAAAAAAAAAAAAAACAGATTAATATTTTTTGTACTATTTTCCCCTTAAAATCATTCACTAAACTCCATTTCTAATAAAAAATAACAAATATTTAATTTTTTATTTTATTTAAAAAAAAAACATTAAATGAGTTATATCCAGGAAAACAAATGTTAGAGGGCGGGGGATTTATTTTAAAAGATCAGTCTTAAATAAGCATATGATTAGAGCTAAAATTGATTTTCATCCTTGTTTTTCTTTTTCAGATTCTAACTTTTGAGCCTTTCACATAAACAACACAGTAATGTTCCATTTTGTCCCATTACTGCCACAATTATGAAATCCCACTGTTATTGCACTACATAATTGTGAATTCTCTGATTTCAGGGTTTCATTATAGAGAAAAATAGTTTAAAAAAAATCATTTTTAGTGTTTACCATGAGATCTCAACTCAACTCAACTCATCTTTATTTATAAAGCACTTCAAAAACAACCACAGTTGAAACAAAGTGCTGTACATAAATAGACAAAACAAAACAGACAAAAATTAATTAAAAACTATGGATGAAATAAAGCTGATACAAATACTAAAACAATTGTTTCAATGTTTTAAAAAACTAATTTAAAAACAGTAGAAACAGTAGAAATGGGACAAATTTCCCGCTGTATGTCTATGGATAAAACAATGGTCATTCTTCATGGAAAAACAACAATGAAAATACTCTAGCACTGCTGTTTTCCACTTTCCCTAAAACAATTTTAAAATCATCGTTTTCATCAATTTGAGCATTTATCCTCCATGTTTCAACAATTTTGTAAACTACAATCAACACTCCATCCCTTCTTCATACTGTCTGTGTCTTCTATGTCCAGTTGATTCTGAGTGTTGATTGTAGTTTACAAAATAGTCATAAAAAAACATAGTCATGCTCATAAAAACATGATATCTTTCTGTAAAAGTCCTCCACTTCAAAAACGAGCTCTGCTGTGTTTATCTGCTCCCTGTTTCTTGTCTTTTCTGAAGCTTCATCATGGACACGCCTCCGTTTTAAAAGCTTGAAGCTTTCACAGCAGATGATGTATTAAAGTAAGAGAGTTGATCAAACCATGGGCTGGAAAAGCTTCATCAAATGTTTGAAACAACATCACAGGTGAGCTCAGAGCTAAAGATGCAGCAGCAGCTCTCCCTCTGCTGCAGGTCACACAGAGGTCATGGGAGGAGCTCACATGATGAAAGCTGACAATGTGAAAGAAATAATCATTTAAAAATACATTTGTTTGCAGGTAGTGCTAAAACATGCAGAAATAACATGAATGAATTAGAGTTTTATTGAAGATAAAGGAGGAGTTTTTGTCTTTTCTGTATTTAGCATCACAAAATGTTCCTGTCAGAAACGTCCCGTCCACTGGGTGTCTGGGTGTAACGCTGCACAGCGGAGCAGGCTGTGGAGATGGGTGAGGCACGTTTACACCTGCACAAAAACAGGACAAACAGAAATGAAAGTGGCCTGTCTGGTTGGTTAATTCAGTTAAAGTTTATAAAGTAGCAGATGTATCAGGGTGCTTCTTTGGTGGAGTGGTTAGCAACCAGGCACCCCATGTACCTGCTTCTGCTGGTCCAGGTTTGAATCCCACCTGTGACCAGTTTGCAGAGTGTCTCCCCCGACTCTCTCTCCCCCTTTCACAAGCCCATCTACTGTCTCTCTCCTATTAGTCCGGTGGCTGAGTGAAAGGATTGTGCACTTGTGGATAAAAGTGCCATTTTTTACATGATGATTCCTTAGGGTCAGTTATTGAATTTTAGGATAGGAGCCCCTGACAAATATCTATTTTAAGTATCAAAATGCAAAACTACTAATATCAATGAAAAATGTGAAAATCTGCCCAGTATTTTTCAGACTATGTGCATCATAAAATGATCAAATTACTTCCACATGTGATAAAGTTGACTTACTTTGACATTATTAAAGTCACTAACATGAAATTTTTATCAATAACATCTTTATTGCCATGATGAATAAAAATGAATGTGTATCATAGAGTGAAAACATGTTATAGAGCTGTGCATTCTGTTATAGAGCTGTGCGTTCTGTTATAGAGCTGTGCGTTCTGTTATAGAGCTGTGCATTCTGTTATAGAGCCGTGCATTCTGTTATAGAGCTGTGCATTCTGTTACAGAGCTGTGCATTCTGTTATAGAGCTGTGCATTCTGTTATAGAGCTGTGCATTCTGTTATAGAGCTGTGCATTGTGTTATAGAGCTGTGCATTGTGTTACAGAGCTGTGCATTGTGTTACAGAGCTGTGCAATCTGTTGCAGAGCTGTGCATTCTGTTATAGAGCTGTGCGTTCTGTTATAGAGCTGTGCATTCTGTTATAGAGCTGTGCATTGTGTTATAGAGCTGTGCATTGTGTTACAGAGCTGTGCATTGTGTTACAGAGCTGTGCATTGTGTTACAGAGCTGTGCAATCTGTTGCAGAGCTGTGCATTCTGTTATAGAGCTGTGCATTCTGTTACAGAGCTGTGCATTCTGTTATAGAGCCGTGCATTCTTTTATAGAGCTGTGCATTCTGTTATAGAGCTGTGCATTCTGTTACAGAGCCGCGCGTTCTGTTATAGAGCTGTGCATTCTGTTATAGAGCTGTGCATTCTGTTCTCGAGCTGTGCATTGTGTTATAGAGCTGTGCATTGTGTTGTCGAGCTGTGCATTCTGTTATAGAGCTGTGCATTCTGCCTGTCACAACTGCTCAGTCTCAGAGAAATATCAATGCATTATGAGTAATTAGCAACAAAAATAAGAGAGAAAAAGCAGAAAATAGGTATAAGAAACATAAAAATGAGTTTGTTTGGACAATAAGAAAATAGAAAAAGCAATTCTATATGTAGAAGTACAGAAATGAATTAATGTGAAACTAAATTATTAAATGTTTGAACACCCAATAAAGTTTATATGGAAATTTTTAAATAAATGTTGAAATATAGAAAACATAAATAAATAAATACAAATAGAAATGCATAAAATAAATGAATCTAAAATACAGGAAAAGCTTTTTATCGCCAAAATATATGTATATATATTTATTTGGTTCTTCATTTATTTATGTATTACTTTATTTATCCTTGTGTCATTTTTTCTTCTCCATATTGAAGATGACCTCCTTCTTAGTATAAATAAAAATGTGTGTTCCTGGAGCTCCACATGTCAGCTGGTGTGTCCAAACGGACTTGAAGCAGTTTGCTGCTCTTACTAACGTTGTTCCTCAGGTTCAGATTCTTGCTCGTGTTGTTCTGACTCTCAGATGGTCGTGGCTCTGGACAAAAGCGTCTGCTGAATGACTTTGAAACATTTCAACAAACTTTAAGACTTAATGAGCAGACAGTGACAGGTATATAATGATGTGTTCAATGACCGCTCAGGAAAATGATGATTAGACAAATATATAACATTTCATCATGGTGTGTTCAAATGTTGATGAGAAAAGGAAAATTTAGTTCCTGACCAAAGATCGAGGATGTTTGTGGAAATATGTTTTTATATTCTTTATCAAATTGTTTTATTTCCTCATTTATTTCCTTATAAAGTAAAATAAAAAATGTTTTTGGAGCTAAACTGGACCATGTGACAGCAGACTGTGACTGTGAGCTCAGATTGAAGTGTTTAGATGTGAAGGTTTGATCCTGACAGAAAAATCTGAGCTCTGCTGTTTACACTTTAGAGAAACAGGAGGAACGGATCAAGACGTGTGTGAAAGCAGCTGAGACAAACTGAAGTACAGGAGGCAGAGCAGCAGCTGATTGGCTCTGCTGAGCAGACTGTGTGATGTGGACACATCTGATTGGATCCTAAATAGTTTTTCTCTTCATTCTCTCTTCTTTATTCAGACTGAGGAGCTGCAGTTTGTCAGAGATCAGCTGTTCTTCTTTAGCCTCAGCTCTGAAGTCCAACCCCTCCCATCTGAGACAGCTGGACCTGAGCAGGAACAATCTTGATGATTCAGGAGTGAAGCTGCTGTGTGATTTTCTGCAGAGTTCAAACTGTAGACTGGAGATTCTGAAGTAAGTTCATGTTTTCTCTGTTTCTATTGTAGATCTTGTGTGTGTGATTATTAACTGAAGCATCTTCATGTCCAGATGTTTGACTGATCATATGTAGGGATGCATGATGGTGGATTTTTGCTGATATCTGATCTGCTGACAGTTCAACCTTCTTTGAGCTCCTCCTGATATATCTCCACTCATCTTCTGTAGTAAATCAGACCAAGTGTGTCCTGTAGGAGAACTGATGTGTTCCTCTGATTGTGACAGTCTGTTTGTTTTAGAAACAGGAAACAAAACAAACAACATCTGATTCAACAATAAATGACAGATGTATTCTTTTCAAATACAGACATTTATTCATGAAAACTGAAGGTCATTTCTTCTTCACATGTTCATTTAATGTCAGATTTAATTTTCACAACAGAGTTAAACTTCTTCAGATGTACAAACAGTAATGATGATAAAGTATGGGGAAGACAAAAATAAGGAAAAATAAACAACTAATTAATGATAAAAATAAATTATTAAATGCAAAAACATGAAAAAAAAATTATAAATATATTTCATGATTAAAAAGGCATTTATTTATTGATGCATTTATATTTTTTATCTCCGGAAGCCCTAAAAGGCCATGGTTTTTCCATGTTTTTTTAGCACCGTTTTCTCGTGATAACGACTTAATTTCAGACGTTTTCTCGAGATCTTGAGTTATTTATGTCGTTATCTCGGGATAACGAAGCTTGTTTTCTCGAGATCTCGAGTTATTTATGTCGTTATAACAACATAAATAACTCGAGATCTCTGGAAAACGACTGAAATTACATCCTTATCACGAGAAAACGGTGCTAAAAAACATGGAAAAACCATGGCCTTTTAGGGCTTCCGTATTTATCTATTTATTCATGTATTTCTTTATTCCTGCATTTATTTATAAATTATCACTTCAATGTATTTATTTATTTATTCATACATTTATTTATTCCTGTGTTTCTATATTTATTTTATTATTTATTTTTTTCTGCTCACCTATGTTAATAAGGTAGGCGGTCCTACCTCAGTCTGAGGCCTGATTGGTTACATCGGTGTGATCAGATCTCTCAGTGCTGTCTTGACTTGACTGGTACCAAAGAGCTGTTTCAGCTCCTTAACCGTCTGTGCTGGTACACAGGTTAGCCTTTAGCTGGCTAGCAGCCTGTTAGCTGCTATAGTTCTGTAGTCCTGTGATGGAAAGTTTTTTAGGAGCCATTGATTTAAGATCATCGGTGATCATCTTTGAAAACAAAGCACCCACAGACTATCTAGAGTTTGGTCTTGAAGGATGATGGAGGACTGACTTGAGCTCACTGCTGATATGGATATTATAATGACTTCAGATCTGTTAGCAAACTGCTTTATTTAAAAAAAATGCTTTTGTTGCATTGTTAATTTTGCATTGTTAAGGAATCGGTTTTTCGCTCGGCATGGAAAAAGAGAGAGAAGAAAAAGAGAGAAATTCGTGTCAGCGGACACAGAGTGTATTTGGATCACGACTACCCATGGATGTATTATTTTAACTGGATGACGGACGGAAACATGGCGCCCGTTCATTTCTATGGGAGTTGCTCACCCAGCGCATACGCCGAAAATGTTTCTGGCTTCCGGGTTTACTTCCACATCATTGGGCCCATAGAGCAGGCACAGTAGAGTCATCTCCCATCATGCCTCACGTCAATGGGAACGAGCGAAGCGCGGTCTTGATGAAGTGACGCGCGGCCACGATAAAAATCTACTGCGAATTAAATTTACAGTGTGAGAGGTGTACAAACTCAAATAATGAATTTTAGGGCACATGATCCAACTACGATGTAATATAATGACATTATATACGCAATAAGTCTTTGTAATAAGAGTTTAAGATGAGTGATTTTTATTTAATTGCTTTCCATAGCTTCTAAAATCATGGGATTAAACACAACATAAATGCTGTCGTGGACCGTAGCAGTTCATCAACCAAATAAATCAGAGTTATTTGTTCATTTTATTAATCCCATATTTGAGAGATGACTGCTTATCAGATTAACTTTCAATGATGATTCAAAGGCTTTTTTCATGGACATATTATTGAGACAGCCTTTCGTTGTAAATGTTATACAATTCTTAACAATGCATAAAGTTCTTGTGTTACCCATTCATTTTCTCTTTTTATTTTCCTGACAGGCAGTCTGATAGTCTTTAGATGAACCATGGATTAGACCCGGGGA
Organism: Scarus forsteni; assembly: GCA_036419115.1. Classification (NCBI taxonomy): domain Eukaryota; kingdom Metazoa; phylum Chordata; class Actinopteri; order Labriformes; family Labridae; genus Scarus; species Scarus forsteni. The sequence goes on along the minus strand of JAZDUH010000029.1, from coordinate 990,110 downwards.
AGAGACCCAGATTAAGACTGGCTTCTCTGATAATGTTCCTTTATAGGTTTTTATCTACTTTATTAACCCTTGAGGCAAAATTCAAGTCATCAGAGGTCAAACTGGCTCTGTCTGTGTTTTCTTGATCATCAGAAAGCTTATGGCAAAAAAAACAAATTATTAAATACAGAAAAATATTTAAAAACTATATATCTGTGGTTAATTAGGAAGATGTGGAAAAGATTTAAGCAGTAAAAGTAAAAAAAATGAAGATTTATCATTTTTATTAAACTTTTATGAGAAGAATCAAATTGGTACACAGGAGGTTTTTCTTTTAATTTCTTGAATAAACTAATTGCTTGTTGTAATGAATACTGTATGTGGGTCACAATTATATTTATGTATTGAGTTATGTATTTATTGTTAGGCCATATTGTCCTGGTGTCTGTTTTCCGTCTGGGATTCAAAATGATTTTTGTTGGCTATTGAACCAGTGTCACTGTCATGAAACACTCAGAAAATATGTAGACAACAGTGCATGTCAATAAAACTGTCAATGATAGTGATGTTTCAGGAATGTCATTCATATTTTATCTGAACAAAGCAAAATACTGAATTTGTAATAAAAGTCATGATAAAATGTACTTTATTCAAACACAGACAGCATCTGGAATGAACAGTGGAACTACTGAACTAAAACTGAACTAATGTGAACTAAAAAATAGTAAAAAGTAACATTAAAAAAATAAAATTATCATGTTCATAGTAAAAGTTGGAGCTTGCATGATGTAGCCCAAGTCGTTACGTGGACATAATTATCATTAATAACATGAGGAGTAAATTGTCCAAGAGTCACACACACTCACATAAATGGTTAGTTTTGTTTGATTTGTCCATTTATAATAACTTCAGTTAAGATGTTCACTTATAAGTGGTTAAATACTCATTTTAAATGAAAGCCTGTTCCATGTATGTTCCCAGCCTAAAATTTTTAAGATGGAATTTTATCTGAAACAGTTATATTTTATATATAATGTTATGGGGTAAGGATTATATTTGTTATATTTTATTTTCTATAAAATATGAATGACAAAAAATAAGTAATAAAAAAACAATAAAATAAAATATTTAATAAAATGTTTTTTTTTTAGTCTTACTTAAATAAATGTTATTCACGTTAAGTATTTATTAATTACTCTCACAAAAAAAAACTGCCAGTGTTCTAGGTAGGCCAAAGAAGTTTGTATTTTATGCAGATTAGAGTAAATAGTGTAATACATGAGTGATACATAAAATATGACAAATACATGAGATAAATCAGAATGACCACCATACTGTCATTAATGAAACTTGTTTATTAAACCATCCTCCACAGCTGCAGGACACATTCAGACATGTTCACTTTTTTTTTCCTGGAGTGATGCTGCTTTACCTCCAATCTCTGTTGAGAGAAAAAATCTTAAATTAAAAATGAAAAATCTTATTTAATCAACTGGAACATGACAAATGTGTTGTTATTGATCTTTATTGTACTTTATCAATTTATTCAAGTAAAGTTTCTCGTTTTATAAAGTCTCTCCTTTATTATTATTTTTACAGTCTAAAACTTACATTATCTGAATGTATTATTTATAAAACAATAAATACATGCACATATATTCCGAATAAAGATCCATCTACCAAACACAACTCCGTGATCCCCTGACACATATTCTACACGTTAGCTACAGTTATTCTGGCATGTTTATAAAACTTTCTTTAAACTGAATATACTTGGAATGTAGGACCATCGTGTTAGTAAAATGTGTCTTACTTTATTCTTTATTCTTTACTTCATCGTATATTATCCCATACACAGCAGTCTAATGTAATTACAGTCAAGATACGTGGACGTGGATTTAATTGAAATATAAAGTCTAAATACGTTTACAAACCAGAACTATCAAGTGAGTGATAGTTAACTCTGAGAGAATACATGTGTTAAGTCACTCTATGTCAAACATAAACTCACCGTTGAGTCGTTTTCTCAACTTTCAGAACAATTTTGGACCAAAGAGCCTGAAAGAAGTTAGCTGGCGTCCTCGCTCCCGAGACACAGCATGACCGCGCTTTGACAGTGCGTGTGTACAGCTGTGACGTCACCACAGAGATGGCGACTTTCCTCTGGCTTTTCTGGCCTTTTGAACACTTTTTGACTGATCAAAAGTCCAAGTCTTAAAAATATAAAATACAAAGATCAGTTATTGACCGTGTTTACGGCTGGATATGTCCTGTCAGCAGTTTTACAGCCGTCTCTTTTACGATTGCCGCCTATGGGAAAAATGGGCTGCATCCAAATCTCCACCCTCTGGACTTGCAGACTGAGCCCTCGCGGACTTCAGTCATACGTAATGTGACGTCTTTACCGTCATCACGTGAAGTCTGCAAGAGCGGGAGTCTACAGCATTATGAATGGAGCTAATAGACAGACTTGGAGTCCGTTTCAGTCGTTTCCGTGAAACTGTATGAAAAACTATCATGCAAATAAGATATAAATCCCATTTATAGGCTTTTTTGAGAGTGAACAAATAAACACTTATACACATAGGCTATACACATCCAAAAACAGAAATGTTTATTTACAGAACCAGACTAATATTAATTAATTTGGGTATTACCTACATCGGGAGACTTGCTTTCGTCCTTTTTCTGCCATTATTTTTCTCAGCTCAAAACATAAATAAATAAATAAATTATAAATACTCATAAATGATTTCGGCTTCAGACTGCAAAGAATCGAAAAATTAAAACGTCACGTCCGTATTGCAATGATTTGTGGGTAATCAAACTAGTGAAGTCTGCAGAAGTCTGCACCCCAAGCAGACTCTCTGGAAGTCTGCAGAAAGTCCGGTTGAGGCTGCTGGAGGACTGGATGAATTGTGGATTTGGACAGCCCTCAGCACTCCCGGACTTCCCGTGAACGCGCCCGCAAAGCCCGTTCGCAAGTGCGGTGAAGTCCAGAGATTTGGATTCAGCCATGCTTTTTGGGCCCAATGGGATTTTTTCGTTGCAATACCACGAGTGGCCACTGGGAAAAATCGGCGTGCTGCCAGAGGGGCGGTCTGGTATCCAGTTCTCATAATACATCCATGCGACTACCCCATGGAGATTCAGAGGAAAAGGAAAGCTTACACCCCGATCAGAAGACTACTAAAAGAGAAGGGTCTCCGTTTTCAGTCACATACAGCAGCGCAGCAGAGGCGATGCAGGATTTAAAAAGAAGAGGACTCGCCACGGACGATGACAGCCCCGCTGATGCAGCCCCAGAGAAGTTGATGAAAACCTCCTGGCACACTGTGGGAAAGGAAAAGCGACGGAACCGGGAAGCACACCGGGAGAGGGTCCAGAATCTACTGAAGATTTTCCGCCGCGACGATCAGGACGTTTGACTTTTCCTTCCGGTTTAAGAAAAACACACCCCAACTAGTAAACTCCGGGTAACGTCTCTAACATACATAATTTGGGGAGTAAAATACATGGACTGTGGGTGAGGTTATGTTTATTTAGAATAATGCTTGCTCCTTCTGATTGTTTTATTTTAGTGGGATATTTTACTGCGGTCATGTCAGCCGTTAGGAGGGTCATTTTGGAGCGAAACGTGACCGCAGTGAGCGAGGGTCCGTTTCTCAATGGATTTGTCATCTAGGAGGGCTAAAAAACAAATTTAGCCGGGGTGTATTTTTTAAAATGGCAGCGTAGAAGAAGAAATCCCACATTCTGCTGTGAGCGACGGAGCCGTGGACAGACACAAGAGGGGTCAGCAGAATGTGGGATTGTTTGGGTTCTTGTTTCTTGTTCTACGCTCCTAGTTATTGCAGAGTGCACATTCCTTTGGTTTGGTCTGCCACGGCTCCCGTAGGCACCCGTAAGTGTATCATAGAGATGCTAAGTAGTACTGTTTAGGCTATAAACATGTGCTAAATGATGTCGTTTTGAGTAAATGGTGGACGTTACCCGCTCAGGACACTTGGATTACAGCGCACGAGCAGTATGGAGGAATATTGCCGACTTTTTGTGGACTTTTTGTGGACTTTTAAGGACACTGTTCGTTCGGGCTCGTATCTAAGTCATGATATCAATATCAGTGGACAGCGAGGATCCCCACAGATCTCCGTCTGCATCCTAGATGTTCCAAAACTACTCCACAGTGTTGTTCAGCATGAGGGTGAGTAGAAAATGAGGCCAAATCGTTGTTTGGGTGTAGTGTTCCTTTAAAAAATAATGTTCAGATTTACAGCATAGAATACATTAAAATTCATTAAAAATTATAAAATTGTGTCCAAATGTAATAAATAGTGGTGTGTGTCATAGAGCAGGCTTAGATCTACCGTTCTGTATTGATTTTGAGCCAACAGGTCACATGACTTGGGAGTTATTGAACTATAATGCTCATATTTACATTATAAAATACATTAAAAATTCATTAAAAAAAGAAATATGTCCGAATGCAATAAATAGTAGTCTCATAGAGCAGGCTTCAACCATTCTGTGTAAATTTTGAGCCAACAGGTCACATGACCTGGGAGTTTTTTTTTTTTTTTTATACTTTATTGTTTTCATTTTTTAAAGAACAGAACAACAACAAGGACACAGGACCATTTCCACATACAAAGCACATAGGGACAACCGGTACATTTTGGTATCAAGTGATTTGGAGGCTTTTCCTTTTTTCAAGGCCGAGTGAGTCCCACTGTCTCCAATATTCCTCTCCTTTCTGCTTTTGGAGTCGTAAAGAAAAACTCATTTTCTCCATATTGTGACTGGAATTTATTATGTTTATAAGGAGTTTCATGGAGGGAGGGTTCTTCTGGAGCCAGCATTTAGTGATTGCTTTTTTACTTGCAGCCAAAAATATCTTCAGAAGATATTTATCTCCTCTGCTGAGGTCCCCATGCATATTTCCAAGATATAAAGATGAGAATGAGAAGTCAATAGACCTGTCCAGGGTCTCTGTTATAAGCTGTTCTGCTCCTTTCCAGAATGTTTTTAGGTGCGGACAAGACCAAAAAATATGTATGTGGTCTGCAGGGTCTGCTCCACACTCCCTCCAGCAAACAGACTGGGCGCCACTTAGTTTTGATTTTTGATTTGGGGTAAGAAAAAATCTAATTATATTCTTCCAACAAAAATCTCTCCAGAAAAAGGAACTTGTAGAAGTGAACTGTATTTCCCAGATTTGAAACCACGCATCCTCTGAGATGCTTATATTGGCTTCTTTTTCCCAGCGTTGCCTAATTTAATCTGTTGAATTCTTGTTTATCAAAATAAAGCTTTTGTAAAGTTTGCCAATTATACCTTAAGGGGTTTTTGAATTATAGCTATCATTAAATATCTGTATAATTCTGGGGGGTTCAGGTAAATCAGGAGTCTGTATACTGTTTTTAAAAAAATGGCGGATCTGTAAATAACGGTAGAAATCCTCTTTGTCTAACCCATAAGATTGACGTAGATCTTCAAAACTTAAGAGGTTTCCATTTTTTATAATCTTATAGAAGGAAGTGATTCCCGCCTTAGCCCAGTGCTTGAACCTATAGTCCTGTGATGCTGGAATGAAGTGTGGATGAAAGGCAGGCCAACTCAGAATTTTGACCTCTCTGTGTAGTTGGAACCTCTTAACCATTTCTGACCACAATTTTAAAGCAAAACTTACACAATGATTTTGTAATTGGTTTACTTTAGTACAACTGCCAGGGCAGCCCAGAATTGACTGAATGGGATGTCCATTAAAAATAACTCAATGTCCTTCCATTTAGCTTCATAGGTCGGACTACACCAACATACCAGAGGCCTTAGCTGGGCAGACAGATAATAATCTTTAAGACAGGGTAGGGCCATGCCCCCCCTCTCCCCCGGCAGCTGTAATGTTGAGTATCTCACTCTTGGATGCTTATTGTTCCAAATGAATCTTAAAAAATGTTTGTCCCACTCCCTAAATTGTTTAGCAGGAATTTCTACTGGAAGGGCTGTAAATAAATATAACAATTTCGGGAGAATGTTCATCTTTATCATACGAATTCTGCTGCCGAGGTCAAGGGGAAGCAGGCTCCACCCATCTAGATCATCATAAATTTTCTTGTTTATGTGTTCATAGTTCACCTTAAATAGCTGTGATAAGTTTTTTGTTAAGAAGACACCCAAATATTTAATTTGCTGTTGATGCCAGTTGAATTGGTGTCTATCCATCAATTGTTTTGAACGGGCAAAATGAAAGGACAGGACTTGGGTTTTTGAATGTTTAGGGTATACCCTGAGTATTCTCCATATTTTCCCAGGATGTTCATTAGCAACGGGATGCCAGAGTCAGGGTTTTTAATTGTTACAAGGACATCATCTGCATATAAGGAAATTTTATTTTCAACACCTCCTATTGTAATGCCCTCCAGGGCAGTTTCTTCTCTGATAGTTTGGGCAAGTGGTTCAATAAAAAGATTAAAAAGCAATGGGCTTAATGGGCAGCCTTGCCTACATCCTCTCTGAAGCTTTATTTGATTTGAGAGGCATCCATTAATTTTTATCCTTGCTGTTGGGGATGTGTAAAGCGCTTTTATACATTGTATGAATATGTCGCTAAAACCAAATCGTTCCATGACTTGAAATAGGAAGTCCCATCCTACCGAATCAAACGCCTTCCCAGCATCAAGGCTGAGAAGGACTGCGCTTAAGGTTTCTTTAGAGATGCAATTTATAATATGAAGGGCTCTTCTCATGCTATCATGTGTTTGTCTATCACTTATGAAACCTGTCTGGTCTTCATCTATCAAGGAGGGCATTACAGTGTTTAGTCTCTTAGCTAATATGGCTACGTATAATTTATAATCAGTATTTAACACACTAATTGGTCTGTACCCTTTTCAATCAGTTTTGTCCTTACCCTCCTTCGGTATGACTGAAATAAATGCCTCGTTCCACGAAGGTGGGATGATCCCCTCCCTTAAAGTGTAGTTAAAGGAGGTCTTCAATAAAGGGAGCAATGATTCTCTCATACACTTAAACCACTCTGGAGGGAATCCATCGCAGCCTGGAGATTTATTGGTGTTAAGATTTGAGATTGCAGAGTCAATTTCTTCTATTGAGATTTCACAGGTAAGTTTATCATTTTGAATTTTGCCTATAGAGGGAAGGTCTAATGAGTTAAGATAAGCAAGGATTGTGGATCTGTCCGCTTTATCTGGCTGGGTGTACAGTAGTGTGTAATATTTTTCAAAGGCATTTTGAATTTCATCTGGTTTTGTAGTTATCCTGTTTGTTGCTGGATCCCTAATTTTATGAACTGTATTTACCACTTGTTGTTTTCTTAGTCTCCAAGCAAGTAACCTGGAAGCTTTAGGTCCTGCTTCGTAATATCGTTGTTTCATCAACCTTAATTTTTTCTCCACCTCTTCACTAAGGATGTTATCTATCTCCTGCTTAACAGGTCTCATTTGCTCTAATATTGAGGGATTATTAGTAGCAGAATGAAGTTTCTCCAGATGTCTTAACTGTTACTGTAAGTCGAATAGTTTTTTAGCTCTAATTTTTTTTAGACTGGCACATTTAGCAATATTTTTCCCCCTAAGAAATGCTTTTGCAGCATCCCATAAAATAACAGGACTAACCATTCCATTATCATTGTGCTCTAAATAAAGTTTCAGTTCCTCTGTCATTTCAGTTTTAAATGAGTTGCTATTTAATAAACTTGTATTCAGCCTCCATAAAGTCTTTTTAAGATTTTTGAAAAGATTAAATGTCACAGTCAATCGAGAGTGATCAGAAATATCTTTGTCCAATTTTGCAATCCTTCACAATGTGGTAATCTCTATTAAACATAAAAATATAATCGATTCTGGAATAGGTGTTATGCCTTGCAGAGTAAAAAGTAAATTCTCTATCAGATTTGTGTAGATATCTCCATACATCAATAAGTCCTAATTCTTGTAGAATTTTATTCACTTGTTTTTTCAATTAGACTCTTTCTCCTCCCTTGACTGGTTGTATCTAATCTAGGGTTAAGAAGAACATTGAAGTCTCCTGCACATATACAGGGACCATATGTTTCTGCAGCAATTAGGCTGAATATTTCCCTAAAAAATGCGATGTTGCTACCAGGTGGAGCATATATGTTGCACAGAGTAATTTCTTCATGTTCAAGTTTTCCTTTAATAAGGATGAATCTCCCCTCCTTATCTTTAAGTTCTGAAATTAACTCAAAGCACACAGTGTTTGATATAAGGATAGCTACTCCCCTTTTCTTTCCTGTTCTATGAGAGGAAAAGAAAGTATTTCTAAAGCCCATTTTCTTTAATTTTTCATGTTCTATGTCAGACAGATGTGTTTCTTGTAAGAAGGAAATTTTTATTTTTCTCGTTTTAACTTTGCAATTATTTTGCTCCTTTTAATGGGATTGTTTATACCATTCACATTTAAAGATTGTATGTTATAACACTGCATGTACATTAGTCGTCCTAAGCATGTTTTCCTGTACCTGTGGGAATCTGGTCCTCATCCTCAAAACATATACAGAACAAAATAGAACATTCACTGAACTTGTGATATTAATAAAGAACAGGTCTTCCAGTTCAGAGGGTCTGATTTTACCTCTTTTGTGGAGGGGAAAAAGCCACTAAGTGGGGCCCCTCTGTAATAAAAAAGAAAAAAGGGGGTGGCTTAATGAGAGTTACCTGCATCGAACCTTTGCTGTGATTTAGATAAAAAGGGAGGTCACAGTGTTACATTCTTAACCATGGCTCTCAATAACCATAAGTAAGTAATCAGGGCATTTGAGTATGTGTGTTCAAGAGTCATTCATCTTATTAGGAGGGGAGAAATAAGCATGTCTCTGTTAGGAGGGGGCAGAAACCTTTACTTATCCATTGTGACATCCCCTCTGTCTGGCCTCTGGAACACCTTCAGCCTTTCCCGTGCGCTCTCCTGATAGTCGTGCGCTCTGCCCGCACGTCGAGTCCCCGCCGTGTTCCAGGGCAGAAGGCTGTTGATGTCTCCACAGTGATGTCCTCGGGTTTTCGAGAAGATAACGGCCCCACCGTGAAACCACGTCTCCTTAGATCCTCCGCGGCGTCCTCGGCGTTGCTATACGTGGCCGAGCCAGAGTCGAAGTGCACGCGCATCTTTGTAAGAGGGGTTTGAAAACGAATCCTCTTTTCCTTGAGTACTTTCTTAATGGGGTTGTACTCCTTCCTCCTCTGCTGTACCTTCTCAGCGTAATCGTGGTCAAAAAACACACGATTTTCTTGGATGTAGATGGGTTTCTTCCATGCAGCTCGGAGGATTTTCTCCTTGATGTTAAACTGTAGGAAGCGGACCACTGTTGAGCGCGGAGCCGCGCCCGCAGGTGGCTGCGGCCCTGGCGCCCTGTGCGCTCTCTCGATTCCCAAACTTTGCTCTCTGCTCAGGTCCGCGATGTCTCCCAGCTCCGTCAGCATCATATTTTCGACATACTTTAACATGGAGGTGCCCTCTGCGTTTTCGGGGATGCCGTATATCCTTATATTATTTCGGCGAGAGCACCCTTCTAAGTCCATTACCTTTTCTTGAAGTAACTTTTGGTTATTCAGCAATTGAACCAAAGTGTCTTTAACTCCAATGTCCCATGTCTCCTTCCCAGCCATGCTCCTCTCCATTTCTCCCAGTCGTGCAGCCACCTCCTCAATCTTCCCAGTAGCGGCGCTAACCTGCTGGTTAATTTCGGTAGTGAGCTCGTCAAGCTGGATCTTCATGTCCTCTTTAAAACTCACTCGCATCTGTGACAGTTCTTTTTTTTATCTCTGATTTAAGATCTTGCATGCCTTCTGCTACAACTTCGCTCACCACCTTTCTCAGTGAGCAAAGGGCAGCAGGTGAGCTCTCCACCGTCCCGTCGCCATTTTCACCCGTTCGTACTTTGCTAGCAGTGCCGTCACTTCGAGTTTCTAGGTCGGTTTGGCTTCGAGATGTGACTCTCACCTTTTTGTTTTTGTCCCCGCTCATTGTTCTTCTGATATAGTATACATATAAAGGGTTAAGTACTCGAATTATGGGGTATCATCTCCATCGATGCGAGAGCTCCTTTTTATGCTGCCATCTTAGTTGCCTAGCCGCCGGAAGTCCCGACCTGGGAGTTTTTTGAGCCTGACACCACTATTTATTGCATTTGGACATATTTCTTTCTTAATTAATTTTTAATGTATTTTATAATGTTACTATGAGCATTATAGCTCAATAACTGCCAGGTCATTTGACCTGCTGGCTCTAAATCAACACAGAATGGTTGAACTAAGCCTGCTCTATGAGACACACCACTTTCTATTGCATGTGGACACAATTCATATTTTTTTATGAATTTTTTAATGTATTTTATAATGTAAATATGAGCATTATATTTCAATAGGTCCCAAGTCATGTGACCTATTGGCTCACAATCAATACAGAATGGTAGAACTCAGCCTGCTCTATGAGACACACCACTATTTATTACATTTGGACACAATTTTATAATTTTTAGTGAATTTTGAATGGCTTGACCACCTTGAAATCGAGGCGGCTGACATGACCGCAGTGATATTTTGTATGTGATGCACACCAAATGGACCCACAGTCTGGCGGCCTTTATTATCTTGGTTTACTGTGCACTGGCTAGTCTTTCATCATAGAACTATCCTGGTGTTGCACAGGGGAGGCCCTTCTTACCTGAAGGTCTTTTTTCCTACCATTTGAGAAGTTATTTCAAAGAAACTTCAACTATGGAAGTCACTTTTGAGTATTAATATATATTGTGTTGTTTGTGTAAATATGTTCAGGTCATCTTGGGTCTGCAGTATGGAAAAAAAACATGCAACTGAAAAAGAATGGGTGAGCAAGTGTATAATGTAGTCACACTTAACATTAATGGGTTACAAAATCCAGTGAAGAGAGGAAAGCTTCTAACTAAGATGAAAAGGGAAAACCTACATATAGTATTTTGGCAGGAAACCCATCTAATGCAAAAAGAACATGAAAGACTTAAAATATTAGGATTTAAAAATATTTTTTTTTCCCTCTTACATGAGAGGACATGCCAGGGGAGTAGCAATATTAATTTCAAACAAAGTGTCTTTCAGGCTCCTCTCTCAGATTTCTGATAAGGAGGGACACTATGTCCTGGTAAAGGGGATTCTGGATTCTATAGAAGTTACATTGTTCAATGTTTATAAGCCACCTAGACAAGATAAACTGTTAACGAAAATGATATTTAAAGCTGGGGTTGGCGATCTGATTTAGATACACTTTTTTTAATACTGGTTAAAATGGTTTTTATGACCCGATGGTAATCAACTCATTATGTGGTCTTAAAACAGAGTGAAAAATATCCGCTATCTACAGCAGGAGTAAAACAGGGAAACACCAACCAATAATCTTGCTGGGATACCTGTTTTTACACCAATCAAATCCCGTCACCATTCTGCGTGCCTGCTGCGCGTGCATTTTCCCGGCATGCACCGACAGTGCGTGTAGAATGTAGCATGTAGGGAACAGACTCTGCTGGAGAACACTTACCTTTCAAGTTTTGTCTTTGAAAATCAGGGAAGTCCGCTGTGAGCTGTCCCACAACCCCAACCAAGCTCCAGTATCCCTCACATTTAAGACAGGTGTACAAGAAATCTAAAATAAACTCTGTTTTTCTAAGTTTGTTCCGCTGTTGGCTCTAATCTCGCGAGAACTGCCGTCCATGCTACTGCAGGTGGCAGTTCTCGCGAGACTTCATCTTCTTCGGTGGTTGGCATCCATCATTTTGGAGCATTACTGCCCCCTTCAGGCTAGAGACAGACAGCTAGTTCTCCAAAATCGCCAACCCCAGCTTTAATTTGATTGCTACAGAAACTCAAGGTATACTGATATGTGGAGGAGATTGGAATGTGCAGCTGCACCCCCCTCTTGATTCAACTAATCCAACAAAAAAGATTAATGCTGAAGTAATGTATATAAAGAAAATGGTCTGACTGATGTTTGGAGGGAGATCCATCCATCTACAAAACAGTTCACTTTCTTTTCCTATCCACATGCCGTTTATTCAAGGATTGACTATTTTTCATGTTTCAGTCAGAGAGAATAATGGATTGCAGTATAGGGATCAGAGATGTTTCTGACCATGCAGCAGTGTACTTGAAGCTCCATCTTGATCCAGTCCAAAAACGCCACCTGGAGACTTAATACCAGCTTTTAAATGACCAAAAATGTGAAGATTTTGTAAAGCATGAATTTAATGATTATTTGGAATTTAATAACCATGAAGGAATGTCATCTAGTGTTATATGGGATGCAGCAAAAGCTGTTTTGAGAGGAAAATTAATAATGTGGTCTTCCAGGAGGAAAAAAGGACAGAAACAGTTAAACGAAATCACTAACAAAATTAAAACACTTGAACAACAACATATAGAGTTAAATGATCCCCAAAAACTTAAACAAATAAACCTAAACAAACAAATCTTAAACAATATACTTGATAAACAAGTGGAGATTAAATACATTAAACAAAATTACTATGAGAACGGACCTAGAGCCAAAAAGATACTTGCATGGAAACTGCGGAAACAACAAACTGAAAGATCAGTTTTTAAAATCAGAGATCCCGTCACAAACACTATATGTTATAAACCTGAGGAAATAGAACGGTCCTTTGACAAATATTATAAGGAGTTATACTCCCAACCAAAAGCAGCAGAGGCATCTGTTATTAAACATTTTTTAGATTGCTTTGATTTACCATCAATTGGTGCTGAACAGAATAAAATAATAACACAAGAAATTACAAAGGAAGAGGTTGATAACACTATATCAAGACTTAAAACTGGCAAAGTACCAGGGGGAGAAGGTTTTCCAGCCAGTTGGTACAAGAAATTTAGGGGTATATTGACACCCTTACTCCTTAGGTGTTTTAACTACGTACTCAAAGGAGGGGAAACTCCAGCATCCTGGAAACAGGCAATTATATCTATTATCCACAAAACAGGGAAAGACAAGATGGATTGCAGTTAACAGACCAATTTCAGTTTAAAACATTGATTACAGATAATTTGCCTCAATAATTGCTAAAAGAATTGAAATCATATTACCTGATCTGGTTGAGACAGATCAAACAGGTTTTGTAAAAGACAGACAGACACATGATAATATAAGACGTGTATTGTTCTTGGTTGAGAGTATGAGTCAAAGTAATTATAAATCTCTTGCAATAAGCTTTGATGCAGAAAAGGCATTTGATTCTGTACGATGGAAGTATCTGTATTTGGTGCTGCAACGTTTTGGTTTTCAAGATACAATAATAAATTGTCTCAAATCGTTGTACCAGTCCCCGACAGCACAGGTTAAAATAAATGGAAATCTTTCCAGGACTATTATTCTGGAACGGGGGTGCCGCCAGGGCTGTCCTCTGAGCCCCACCCTTTTTGCATTGTTCATAGAACCTCTTGCCCAAACAATTAGAGAAGATGTTAGTATAACAGGAATTCAAATAAAAGGAATAGAACATAAAATATGTCTCTACGTGGACGATATTTTAGTGACTCTCTCCAACCCAGATTCCAGCCTCCCCAGACTCATGTCATGCCTAGAGCAATACGGTTTGTATTCAGGATATAAATTAAACACACACAAAACTCAAACCCTCACCAACATTTTCAACATAAACTATGATCCTATCACCAAAGATATAAAAGATGACTTGATAGATAGATGGTCTTCTTTGACTCTCAACCTACATAATAGAATCGAAATCATAAAGATGGTTGTCCTGCCTCGATTATTTTATTTTTTTCAGTCGTTATCTATAGAGATTCCAAAGAAACAATTTAATGAATGGCAATGCTCAATTTCTAGATTTTTATGGAAAGGTCGAAGACCTAGGGTACGACTTAAAACATTGCAGCTTGCAAAAGATAAGGGAGGATTATCACTCCCTTGCTTGGAAGATTATTATAAAGCAGCACAATTAAAATATTGAATTCACTGGTGCATCAAGGATTACTCTGCTAAATGGAAGGACCTAGAGTTTCTCAGCTGGGTATCCCTCTTCCATCCATACTAGGAGATAAAATCTGAAGAAACTACATTCAGATAAATAAAGCAGTTGGACCATGATTCCTCTAAACATCTGGTTTAAAGAATGTAATCGACCCCAGGGGGGGAGGGGTGCTAGATTATTAAGATGGGTGGCACATGATGAGGATTTTAGACCCGCCCAGCAGGATTCTAGGTTTCACCAGTGGATCTTGAAAGGGATTACATCGTACTGTTTAATTGCCAGCAGCACCAAACTGAAAAGCTTCCAGCACCTTGCAGATATCTATAATTTGGAGAGGAAGGACTTTTATAGATATTTGCAACTTAGGAGTCACTTCACTAAAAATATCAAAGCTCATGTCAACACTGATATGAACCTCACCAATATTTTTATTGATGCATATAAGGGTAACATTCATAAGAAAGTTATTACTAAAATATACTCAAGCTTACAGTTGTCTAAAAAGCTGTCTACAGAATATGTGAAAACTAAATGAGAACGAGAAGCAAATATAAGCCTGACCGATGATGACTGGTCAAATATCTGTAAAATACAGTCCACCACTTCAAATCCTGATTCTTGGAGAGAATTCTCTTGGAAGAACATAATAAGATTTTTTATTACCCAGAAGATAAAATATCTTCAAAATGGTGACCCAAAATGTGGTCACTGCTGGAGAGAGTGGAATAACTTACTCGCTGACCACTTTCACTTATTCTGGGACTGCCAGATGATTCAGCCTTACTGGTCAGACATAATAGCAATAATTAAATTAGTGTTGGGTTACCAGCTGGATGATATTTTTCAAACCATATATTTAGGAAACCTACCCTACACGCTTAATGCCCAGGATAAATACCTTCTCAAAATATTTCTAGTTGCAAGCAAAAAAGCAACAACTAGGAAATGGCTTGCCAAGGAACCGCCCACAAAAGCAGAGTGGATAACAATTGTAAAGGAATTGTATGACATGGAGAGGTTGACCTTTTCTTTAAGATTATGTTTATGAAAATTCAGTAAATTTTGGTCCAAATGGATAACATTTTTGAACAGAAATATTTGATGGGAGGCGGCGGATGTATATAATTTTCTCTGTAAAACTGCATGTATGATTTTGCTAGAGCCTCTTGTCCCTTTGATGATTAATTTTCATTTGGACTATCTGATGGACTGGTGAGAACAACCCTGACTTAACCCCCTTTTGGAAATGAACTGTATTGTACAACCTCTGATGGCCTGCTTGTTTGTTGACTTGTTACTTTTCCTGTATTCTGTTATATTCATAAAAAAGCTTTAATAAAAATATAGTAAAAAAAAAAAAAAAACATAACAGATTAATATTTTTTGTACTTTTTTCCACTTAAAATCATTCACTAAACTCCATTTCTAATAAAAAATAACAAATATTTAATTTTTATTTTATTTTAACCGTTTAAATTTGAATGAATGTGAATATATATGAATAAATGATGTCATTCCTTTTTATGAAAAAACATATAAAATGAGTTATATCCAAGATAATACATGTAAGAGGGCGGGGGATTTATTTTAAAAGATCAGGCTTAAATAAGCATATGATTAGAGCTAAAATTGATTTTCATCCTTGTTTATTTTTTTGCCGTGTCAGATTCTAACTTATGAGCCTTTCACATAAACAACACAGTAATGTTCCATTGTGTCCCATTACTACCACAATTTTGAAATCCCACTGTCATTACACTATATAATCATGCATTCTCTGATTTCAGGGTTTCATTATAGAGAAAATAGTTTAAAAAAAATCATTTTTAGTGTTTACCATGAGATCACAACTCTACTCAACTCAACTTTATTTATAAAGCACTTTAAAAACAACCACAATTGAAACAAAGTGCTGTACACAAATAGACAAAACAAAACAGACAAAAATTAATTAAAAACTATGGATGAAATAAAGCTGATACAAATACTAAAACAATTCTTTCAATGTTTTAAAAAACTAATTTAAAAACAGTAGAAACAGTAGAGATGGGACAAATTTCCCGCTGTATGTCTATGGATAAAACAATGGTCATTCTTCATGGAAAAACAACAATGAAAATACTCTAGCACTGCTGTTTTCCACTTTCCCTAAAACAATTTTAAAATCATCGTTTTCTTCAATTTGAGCATTTATCCTCCATGTTTCAACTATTTTGTAAACTACAATCAACACTCCATCCCTTCTTCATACTGTCTGTGTCTTCTATGTCCAGTTGATTCTGAGTGTTGATTGTAGTTTTACAAATAGTCATAAAAAACATAGACATGCTCATAAAAACATGATATCTTTCTGTAAAAATCCTCCACTTCAAAAACGAGCTCTGCTGTGTTTATCTGCTCCCTGTTTCTTGTCTTTTCTGAAGCTTCATCGTGGACACGCCTCCGTTTTAAAAGCTTGAAGCTTTCACAGCAGATGATGTATTAAAGTAAGAGAGTTGATCAAACCATGGGCTGGAAAAGCTTCATCAAATGTTTGAAACAACATCACAGGTGAGCTCAGAGCTAAAGATGCAGCAGCAGCTCTCCCTCTGCTGCAGGTCACACAGAGGTCATGGGAGGAGCACACATGATGACAGCTGACAATGTGAAAGAAATAATCATTTAAAAATACATTTGTTTGTAGGTAGAGCTAAAACATGCAGAAATAACATGAATGAATTAGAGTTTTATTGAAGATAAAGGAGGAGTTTTTGTCTTTTCTGTATTTAGCATCACAAAATGTTCCTGCAGAAAGCGTCCGTCCACTGGGTGTCTGGGTGTAAGCGCTGCACAGCGGAGCAGGCTGTGGAGATGGGTGAGGCGCGTTTACACCTGCACAACAACAGGACAAACAGAAATGAAAGTGGCCTGTCTGGTTGACTCATTCAGTTAAAGTTTATAAAGTAGCAGATATATCAGGGTGCTTCTTTGGTGGAGTGGTTAGCAACCAGGCACCCCATGTACCTGCTTCTGCTGGTCCAGGTTTGAATCCCACCTGTGACCAGTTTGCAGAGTGTCTACCCCGACTCTCTCTCCCCTTTCACAAGCCCATCTACTGTCTCTCTCCTATTAGTCCGGTGGCTTAGTGAAAGGATTGTGCACTCTGTGGATAAAAGCACCATTTTTACATGATGATTTCTTAGGGTCAGTTATTGAATTTTAGGATAGGAGCCCCTGACAAATATCTATTTTAAGTATCAAAATGCAAAACTATAAATATCAATGAAATATGTGAAAATCTGCCTGGTGTTTTTCAGACTATCTGCATCATAAAATGATCAAATTACTTCCAAATGTGATAAAGTTGACTAACTTTGACATTATTAAAGTCACAGAACATGAAATTTTTATCAATAACGTCTTTATTGCCATGATGAATAAAAATGAAAGTGTATCTTAGAGTGAAAACATGTTATAGAGCTGTGCATTCTGTTATAGAGCCGTGCATTCTGTTATAGAGCTGTGCATTCTGTTATAGAGCCGTGCATTCTGTTATAGAGCCGTGCATTCTGTTATAGAGCTGTGCATTCTGTTATAGAGCTGTGCATTCTGTTATAGAGCTGTGCATTCTGTTATAGAGCTGTGCGTTCTGTTATAGAGCTGTGCGTTCTGTTATAGAGCTGTGCGTTCTGTTATAGAGCTGTGCATTCTGTTATAGAGCTGTGCATTCTGTTATAGAGCTGTGCATTCTGTTATAGAGCTGTGCATTCTGTTATAGAGCTGTGCATTCTGTTATAGAGCTGTGCATTCTGTTATAGAGCTGTGCATTCTGTTATAGAACTGTGCATTCTGTTATAGAGCTGTGCATTCTGTTATAGAGCTGTGCATTCTGTTATAGAGCTGTGCATTCTGCCTGTCACAACTGCTCAGTCTCAGAGAGATGTCAATGCATTATGAGTAATTCATCACAAAAATAAGAGAAAAAAGCAGAAAATAGGTATAAGAAACATAAAAATGAGTTTGTTTGGATAATAAGAAAATAAAAAAAGCAATTCTATAGTAAAAGTGGTACAAATATTAAGACGACATGGGCAATAATACACAGTGTAATTAGGAAAGGTATGGTAAAGAAGGATATTCCCAACTATTTTGTGAAAGATAATAAAGACATATGAGGAAAAATACAGTAGTAAATTAATTTGATAAATTCTTTAGAGAAGTGGCTCCTATTCTCTGAGGTAAGACCGCCTACCTTATTAACATAGGTGCACAGAAATACAGGAATAAATAAAACTAGAAATGTAGCACAGGAATTAAGAAAGAAAGAAATGAGAAAATTTAAGATGAAAATACATATTTGAATAAATAAATGAATGTAGAAATGTATTAGAAAAATGTTTGAATAAATGAATGTAGAAGTACAGAAATGAAAAATTGCACTAAAGGATGAAACTGATGGGAACTAAGGAAAATATATTGATTTACGATTTATGAATTAATGTGGAACTAAATCAATAAATGTTTGAACACCTAATGAAGTTTATATGGAAATGTTTAAATAAATGTTGAAATATAGAAAAATATACATAAATAAATAAAAAAATAGAAATGCATAAAATAATTGAATGTAAAATACAGGAAAAGCCCTTTTAATCGCCAAAATATATTTATATATATTCATTTTTTTTTCATGTAGTTATTATTAATTTATATATTTATCCTCGTGTCATTTTTTCTTCTCCATATTGAAGATGACCTCCTTCTTGGTATAAATAAAACTGTGTGTGCCTGGAGCTCCACATGTCAGCTGGTGTGTCCAAACGGACTTGAAGCAGTTTGCTGCTCTTACTAACGTTGTTCCTCAGGTTCAGATTCTTGCTCGTGTTGTTCTGACTCTCAGATGGTCGTGGCTCTGGACAAAAGCGTCTGCTGAATGACTTTGAAACATTTCAACAAACTTTAAGACTTAATGAGCAGACAGTGACAGGTATATAATGATGTGTTCAATGACAGCTCAGAAAAATGATGATTAGACAAATATATAACATTTCATCATGGTGTGTTCAAATGTTGACGAGAAAAGGAAAATTGAGTTCCTGACCAAAGATCGAGGATGTTTGTGGAAATATGTTTTCATATTATTTATCAAATTGTTTTACTTCCTCATTTATTTCCTTATAAAGTAAAATAAAACAATGTTTTTGGAGCTAAACTGGACCATGTGACAGCAGACTGTGACTGTGAGCTCAGATTGAAGTGTTTAGATGTGAAGGTTTGATCCTGACAGAAAAATCTGAGCTCTGCTGTTTACACTTTAGAGAAACAGGAGGAACGGATCAAGACGTGTGTGAAAGCAGCTGAGACAAACTGAAGTACAGGAGGCAGAGCAGCAGCTGATTGGCTCTGCTGAGCAGACTGTGTGATGTGGACACATCTGATTGGATCCTAAAGAGTTTTTCTCTTCATTCTCTTCTTTATTCAGACTGTGGGGCTGCAGTTTGTCAGAGATCAGCTGTTCTTCTTTAGCCTCAGCTCTGAAGTCCAACCCCTCCCATCTGAGACAGCTGGACCTGAGCCACAACGATCTTCCTGATTCAGGAGTGAAGCTGCTGTGTGATTTTCTGCAGAGTCCAAACTGTAGACTGGAGATTCTGATGTAAGTTCATGTTTTCTCTGTTTCTATTGTAGATCTTGTGTGTGTGATTATTAACTGAAGCATCTTCATGTCCAGATGTTTGACTGATCATATGTAGGGATGCATGATGGTGGATTTTTGCTGATATCTGATCTGCTGACAGTTCAACCTTCTTTGAGCTCCTCCTGATATATCTCCACTCATCTTCTGTAGTAAATCAGACCAAGTGTGTCCTGTAGGAAAACAAGACAAACAACATCTGATTCAACAATAAATGACAGATGTATTCTTTTCAAATACAGACATTTATTCATGAAAACTGAAGGTCATTTCTTCTTCACATGTTCATTTAATGTCAGATTTAATTTTCACAACAGAGTTAAACTTCTTCAGATGAACAAACAGTGATGATGATAAAGTATGGGGAAGAAAAAATTCAGGATAAATAAATAGTTAATTAATTATAAAAATAAATTATTAAATGCAAAAACATGAAAAAATAAATGTATAAATATATTTCATTATTATAAAGGTCTTTCTTGTTTTTTGCATTTATTTATTGATGCATTTTTATTTTTATCTATTCATGTATTTTTTTATTTCTGCATTTATTTATAAATTACCCCTTTAATGTATTTATTCATTCATACATTTATTTATTTATTTATTCCTGTGTTTCTATATTTATTTTATTATTTATTTATTTATGGTCTCCTATGTAAATGATTTAGGCGGTCCTACCTCAGTCTGAGGCCTGATTGGTTACATCGGTGTGATCTCATCTCTCAGTGCTGTCTTGACTTGACTGGTACCAAAGAGCTGTTTCAGCTCCTTAACCGTCTGTGCTGGTACACAGGTTAGCCTTTAGCTGGCTAGCAGCCTGTTAGCCGCTATAGTTCTGTAGTCCTGTGATGGAAAGTTTTTTAGGAGCCATTGATTTAAGATCATTGGTGATGATCTTTGAAAACAAAGCACCCACGGACTATCTAGAGTTTGGTCTTGAAGGATGATGGAGGACTGACTTGAGCTCACTGCTGATATGGATATTATAATGACTTCAGATCTGTTAGCAAACTGCTTTATTTAAAAAAAAAATGCTTTTGTTGCATTGTTAATTTTGTTTTGCAGTTGCAATGATTACCTCCCTTTTGAGGTAATCAGAGGACATAAATGTCCTCTCCCAAAAGCTGCAATAAAAACATAACAGATTCAAACCCCAGGTCAATGGTGATCTGCTTCTTGGAGTACAGCGTTAAGGAATCGGTGCTTCTCTCGGCGTGGAAACAGAGAAATTTGTGTCGGCGGACACAGAGTGTATTTGGATCACGACTACCCCATGGAGATTCAGAGGAAAAGGAAAGCTTACACCCCGATCAGAAGACTATTAAAAGAGCAGGGTTTCCGTTTTCAGTCACCACACCTCGCCAAACTTTGAGTGTTTTATGACAGCGGTCCAGTCACATACAGCAGCGCAGTGGAGGCGATGCAGGATTTAAAAAGAAGAGGACTCACCACGGACGATGACAGCCCCGCTGATGCAGCCCCAGAGAAGCCAGTGGCGGTTCTGGGGAGGGGCCAACAGGGGCCAGTGCCCCTGTAAAACTGAGCCTGGACCCCCCTGTGGCCCCCCCTCCACACCAAGCATATACAATCATTAAAGGCTGTGGTGTCCCGCTGATGTAATAAGCGGAACAAATGATGCGACACTGGGTTCCAGTCAGACCCCTTAGGTGCTACACTGCCAGAACCTCTTGGGAGAAAAAGAGAATATGCCGACAGAATCATCACAGTGATACAAGAAGACTTACCACAGAGAATTGTGGTGAGTAAAGCTGTGTTGTTTGTGTAATTTTTACACGGTAAGACCAGGAAATGTTGTTGACCAACTTGAGTTAATAGGAGGTTGATAAAAGCACAGAGGCTGATGTGGTCTACCAAGTTTTACGCACCGGCTGTGATACGCACGCCTTTGACTGGCTTCACGCACTCTCGCGCGCGCCACACCTCCGATTTTTTACGCTGGGTTTATAGGTACAAATCCCATGGGGGCCGCAGGAGTGTAGCATACGTGGTGCCCACAAGAAAACGTCCTGAAATATCTTGTAACAACAACAAAATGCAGAGATTAGTATAGCGTGGCTGTGTGTCTTGAACTTTCCTCGAGTCTGTGCGCACTCCTCTGTGTGCAGGTGAGCGTAAAGACGCAGACAGGCGCACATCACAGGGACAGTGAGGGACCGTCAGTCACTCAGTGTGTTTTTATGATTCAAACTGTGTCTTCATAGCTCATGTGCTCTGTTTAACTTAACGAAAATACTTAAAAAATGACGAGTCGGCCTGTTAATGAATCAAAACTCAATATTGTTCATCAGTCCAGTTCTGGGCAGCTGTTTTCACTGAAGCACTGTTTTCTAAATGATAAATTCACCCAGAGGCTTCCTGCATCACTTATGCTCCATGATATAAGAACAATCTGTAAGTATTAAGCTTCAAATAACATCTTCTACTGCAGTGGTTCTTAACCTGTGGGTGGAGGCCCATAAGAGGGTCTCAGAGCTGTTTTCAGTGGACGGTGTATAAATCAGGTAAAAATGTGGCAAATATGCCTTCAGTGTATGGAGGCCCTAAGAGGACAAACACCCATCAGAGTATGTCAGAGTTTACCCACTAGAATAAACCAGACTGCACCACTCATCCTTTCCCCCTTCCATAAAGTTGATCCCACAAAAAATCCCCATTGTAAACACAAATAAATGTTTTTCAATGGTGTAACTGCGTTTGGTGACTGTACAATACGAGTTAAATATGACAGTGTTTCAGATTTCTCTAGTGAGATTTTTCTGTCCAGAAATCATAAATTCATTTATGTCGGCTGTTATTACTTTTAGTTTGGTGTTCTTTTATAGATGTATTGATTTAAAATAAAGTAGTGATAACTGTGACTTTGTATCACAAATTTGTATCACTAAAAGGGTATAGTGGATGCTCTCATTGTTTTTATTGTCCGAATTGCTACAGAAACAATTACCAATACTGTTTTTAAATTTTGTTTTGAAGTAAATGTGTTCAAGGTTTGAACATCGTGTTGTTGATGAAGACAAAAACAATGTATTATTTTGTTTATTTAACAATTTCTTTGGACATATTGTTGAAAAAATGTAACTAACATACAATAAATTTAACTAAATAAATAAACAAATAAACTTTCCTGCAACTGAAATACTTTTACTAGTATTTTGTATTACATTAGACTAAATATTTTAAATGCAAGAACACTTCTCAGTTTCTTTTGTCGGGATTGAATGTGTCCCTCTGACAACACCCTTGGCCCCAGCCTGGCCCCCTGTGAAATTGGTCTAGAACCGCCACTGAGAGAAGCTGATGAAAACCTCCTGGGACACTGTGGGCAAGAAAAGCGACGGAACCGGAAACACACCGAGAGAGTCCAGAATCTACTGAAGGTTTTCGCTCACGGCGATCAGGACGTTTGACTTTTCCTTACGTTTAAGAAAAACACACCCCAACTAGTAAACCCCGGGTAAGGTAAAGAAAGAAACGTCTCTAACATCCGTCATTTTACACGGACTGTGAGTGAGGTTATGTTTATTTAGAATAATGCTGGCTCCTTCTGATTGTTTTATTTTTGTGGGATATTTTGACTGTGATGCACACCAACAAATGGACCCACAGTCTGGCAGCCTTTAAAATCTTGGTTTGCTGTGCACTGACTAGTTTTTCCATCATAGAACTATCCTGGTGTTGCACAGGGGAGGCCCTTACTACTTAAAGGTCTTTTTTCCTCCCATTTGAGAAGTTATTTCAAAGAAACTTCGACTATAGAAGTCACTGTTGAGTTCACTTGTGAAATGTTCTGTATCATATATATTGTGTTGTTTGTGTAAATATGTTCAGGTCATCTTGGGTCTGCAGTATGGAAAAAAACATGCAACTGAAAAAGAATGGGTGAGCAAGTGTATAAAGTAGTCACACTTAACATTAATGGGTTACAAAATCCAGTGAAGAGAGGAAAGCTTATAACTAAGATGAAAAGGGAAAACCTACATATAATATTTTGGCAGGAAACCCATCTAATGCAAAAAGAACATGAAAAACTTAAAATATTAGGATTTAAAAATACTTTTTATTCCTCTTACATGAGAGGACATGCCAGGGGAGTAGCAATATTAATTTCAAACAAAGTGTCTTTCAGGCTCCTCTCTCAGATTTCTGATAAGGAGGGACGCTATGTCCTGGTAAAGGGGATTCTGGATTCTAAAGAAGTTACATTATTCAATGTTTATAAGCCACCTGGACAAGATAAACTGTTAATGAAAAGGATATTTGATTTGATTGCTACAGAAACTCAAGGTATACTGATGTGTGGAGGAGACTGGAATGTGCAGCTGCACCCCCCTCTTGATTCAACTAATCCAACAAAAAAGATTAATGCTGAAGCAGTATATATTAAGAAAATGGTCTGACTGATGTTTGGAGGGAGATCCATCCATCTACAAAACAGTTCACTTTCTTTTCCTATCCACACGCCGTTTATTCAAGGATTGACTATTTTTCATGTTTCAGTCAGAGAGAATAATGGATTGCAGTACAGGGATCAGAGATGTTTCTGACCATGCAGCAGTGTACCTGAAGCTCCATCTTGATATCCAGTCCAAAAACACCACCTGGAGACTTAATACCAGCTTTTTAAATGACCAGAAATGTGAAGATTTTGTAAAGCATGAATTTAATGAGTATTTGGAATTTAATAACCATGAAGGAATGTCATCTAGTGTTATATGGGATGCAGCAAAAGCTGTTTTGAGAGGAAAATTAATAATGTGGTCTTCCAGAAGGACAAAAGAAGGACAGAAACAGTTAAATGAAATCACTAACAAAATTAAAACACTTGAACAACAACATATAGAGTTAAATGATCCCCAAATACTTAAACAAATAAACTTAAAACAAACAAATCTTAAACAATATACTTGATAAACAAGTGGAGATTAAACTTAAATACATTAAACAAAATTACTATGAGAACGGACCTAGAGCCAAAAAGATACTTGCATGGAAACTGCGGAAACAACAAACTGAAAGATCAGTTTTTAAAATCAGAGATCCCGTCACAAACACTATATGTTATAAACCTGAGGAAATAGAACGGTCCTTTGAAAAATATTATAAGGAGTTATACTCCCAACCAAAAGCAGCAGAGGCATCTATTATTAAACATTTTTTAGATTCCCTTGATTTACCATCAATTGGTGCTGAACAGAGTAAAATAATTACACAAGAAATTACAAAGGAAGAGGTTGATAACACTATATCAAGACTTAAAACTGGCAAAGTACCAGGGGGAGACGGTTTTCCAGCCAGTTGGTACAAGAAATTTAGGGGTATATTGACACCCTTACTCCTTAGGTGTTTTAACTACGTACTCAAAGGAGGGGAAACTCCAGCTTCCTGGAAACAGGCCATTATATCTATTATCCACAAAACAGGGAAAGACAAGATGGATTGCAGTTAACAGACCAATTTCAGTTTTAAACATTGATTACAGATTATTTGCCTCAATAATTGCTAAAAGAATTGAACTCATATTACCTGATCTGGTTGAAACAGACCAGACAGGTTTTGTAAAAGACAGACAGACACATGATAATATAAGACGTGTATTGTTCTTGGTTGAGAGTATGAGTCAAAGTAATTATAAATCTCTTGCAATAAGCTTTGATGCAGAAAAGGCATTTGATTCTGTACGATGGAAGTATCTGTATTTAGTGCTGCAACGTTTTGGTTTTCAAGATACAATAATAAATTGTCTCAAATCGTTGTACCAGTCCCCGACAGCACAGGTTAAAATAAATGGAAATCTTTCCAGGACTATTATTCTGGAACGGGGATGCCGCCAGGGCTGCCCCCTGAGCCCCACCCTTTTTGCATTGTTCATAGAACCTCTTGCCCAAACAATTAGAGAAGATGTTAGTATAACAGGAATTCAAATAAAAGGAATAGAGCATAAAATATGTCTCTACGTGGACGATATTTTAGTGACTCTCTCCAACCCAGATTCCAGCCTCCCCAGACTTATGTCATGCCTAGAGCAATACGGTTTGTATTCAGGATATAAATTAAACACACACAAAACTCAAACCCTCACCAACATTTTCAACATAAACTATGATCCTATCACCAAAGATATAAAAGATGACTTGATAGATAGATGGTCTTCTTTGACTCTCAACCTACATAATAGAATCGAAATCATAAAGATGGTTGTCCTGCCTCGATTATTTTATTTTTTTCAGTCGTTATCTATAGAGATTCCAAAGAAACAATTTAATGAATGGCAATGCACAATTTCTAGATTTTTATTGAAAGGTCGAAGACCTAGGGTACGACTTAAAACATTACAGCTTGCAAAAGATAAGGGAGGATTATCACTCCCTTGCTTGGAAGATTATTATAAAGCAGCACAATTAAAATATTGAATTCACTGGTGCATCAAGGATTACTCTGCTAAATGGAAGGACCTAGAGTTTTCTCAGCTGGGTATCCCTCTTCCATCCATACTAGGAGATAAAATCTGAAGAAACTACATTCAGATAAATTAAGCAGTTGGACCATGATTCCTCTAAACATCTGGTTTAAAGGGGGAGAGGCACATGATGAGGACTTTAGACCCGCCCAGCAGGATTCTAGGTTTCAGCAGTGGATCTTGAAAGGGATTACATTGTACTTTTTAATTGCCAGTAGCACCAAACTGAAAAGCTTCCAGCACCTTGCAGATATCTATAATTTGGAGAGGAAGGACTTTTATAGATATTTGCAACTTAGGAGCCACTTCACTAAAAATATCAAAGCTCATGTCAACACTGATATGAACCTCACCAATATTTTTATTGATGCATATAAGGGTAACATTCATAAGAAAGTTATGACTAAAATATACTCAAGCCTACAGTTGTCTAAAAAGCTGTCTACAGAATATGTGAAAACTAAATGAGAATGAGAAGCAAATATTAACCGATGATGACTGGTCAAATATCTGTAAAATACAGTCCACCACTTCAAATCCTGATTCTTGGAGAGAATTCTCTTGGAAGAACATAATAAGATTTTTTATTACCCCGAAGATAAAATATCTTCAAAATGGTGACCCAAAATGTGGTCACTGCTGGAGAGAGTGGAATAACTTGCTCGCTGACCACTTTCACTTATTCTGGGACTGCCAGATGATTCAGCCTTACTGATCAGACATAATAGCAATAATTAAATTAGTGTTGAGTTACGAGCTGGATGATAGTTTTCGAACCATATATTTAGGAAACCTACCCAACACTCTTAATGCCCAGGATAAATACCTTCTCAAAATATTTCTAGTTGCAAGCAAAAAAGCAATAACTAGGAAATGGCTTGCCAAGGAACCGCCCACAAAAGCGGAGTGGATAACGATTGTAAAGGAACTGTATGACATGGAGAGGTTGACCTTTTCTTTAAGATTATGTTTATGAAAATTCAGTAAATATTGGTCCAAATGGATAACATTTTTGAACAGAAATATTTGATGGGAGGCGGTGGATGTATATAATTTTCTCTGTAAAACTGCATGTATGATTTTGCTAGAGCCTCTTGTCCCTTTGATGATTAATTTTCATTTGGACTATCTGATGGACTGGAGAGAACAACCCTGACTTAACCCCCTTTTGGAAATGAACTGTATGGTACAACCTCTGATGGCCTGCTTGTTTGTTGACTTGTTACTTTTCCTGTATTCTGTTATATTAAAAAAAAGCTTTAATAAAAATATAGTAAAAAAAAAAAAAAAACATAACAGATTAATATTTTTTGTACTTTTTTCCCCTTAAAATCATTCACTAAACTCCATTTCTAATAAAAAATAACAAATATTTAACTTTTTATTTTATTTTAACCGTTTAAATTTGAATGAATATGAATATATATGAATAAATGATGTCATTCCTTTTTATGAAAAAACATATAAAATGAGTTATATCCAAGATAATACATGTAAGAGGGCGGGGGATTTATTTTAAAAGATCAGGCTTAAATAAGCATATGATTAGAGCTAAAATTGATTTTCATCCTTTTTGATTTTTTTGCCGTGTCAGATTCTAACTTTTGAGCCTTTCACATGAACAACACAATAATGTTCCATTTTGTCCCATTACTACCACAATTTTGAAATCCCACTGTCATTACACTATATAATCATGCATTCTCTGATTTCAGGGTTTCATTATAGAGAAAAATAGTTTTAAAAAAAAAATCATTTTTAGCGTTTACCATGAGTTGGGACAAATTTCCCACTGTATGTCTATGAATAAAACAATGGTCATTCTTCATGGAAAAACAACAATGAAAATACTCTAGCACTGCTGTTTTCCACTTTCCTTAAAACAATTTTAAAATCATCGTTTTCATCAATTTGAGCATTTATCCTCCATGTTTCAACTATTTTGTAAACTACAATCAACACTCTATCCCTTCTTCATACTGTCTGTGTCTTCTATGTCCAGTTGATTCTGAGTGTTGATTGTAGTTTACAAAATAGTCATAAAAAACATGGTCATGCTCATAAAAACATGATATCTTTCTGTAAAAATCCTCCACTTCAAAAACGAGCTCTGCTGTGTTTATCTGCTCCCTGTTTCTTGTCTTTTCTGAAGCTTCATCGTGGACACGCCTCCGTTTTAAAAGCTTGAAGCTTTCACAGCAGATGATGTATTAAAGTAAGAGAGTTGATCAAACCATGGGCTGGAAAAGCTTCATAAAATGTTTGAAACAACATCACAGGTGAGCTCAGAGCTAAAGATGCAGCAGCAGCTCTCCCTCTGCTGCAGGTCACACAGAGGTCATGGGAGGAGCTCACATGATGAAAGCTGACAATGTGAAAGAAATAATCATTTAAAAATACATTTGTTTGCAGGTAGAGCTAAAACATGCAGAAATAACATGAATGAATTAGAGTTTTATTGAAGCTAAAGGAGGAGTTTTTGTCTTTTCTGTATTTAGCATCACAAAATGTTCCTGTCAGAAACGTCCCGTCCACTGGGTGTCTGGGTGTAACGCTGCACAGCGGAGCAGGCTGTGGAGATGGGTGAGGCGCGTTTACACCTGCACAAAAACAGGACAAACAGAAATGAAAGTGGCCTGTCTGGTTGACTCATTCAGTTAAAGTTTATAAAGTAGCAGATATATCAGGGTGCTTCTTTGGTGGAGTGGTTAGCAACCAGGCACCCCATGTACCTGCTTCTGCTGGTCCAGGTTTGAATCCCACCTGTGACCAGTTTGCAGAGTGTCTCCCCCGACTCTCTCTCCCCCTTTCACAAGCCCATCTACTGTCTCTCTCCTATTAGTCTGGTGGCTTAGTGAAAGGATTGTGCACTTGTGGATAAAAGTGCCATTTTTTACATGATGATTCCTTAGGGTCAGTTATTGAATTTTAGGATAGGAGCCCCTGACAAATATCTATTTTAAGTATCAAAATGCAAAACTATTAATATCAATGAAAAATGTGAAAATCTGCCTGGTATTTTTCAGACTATATGCATCATAAAATGATCAAATTACTTCCAAATGTGATAAAGTTGACTTACTTTGACATTATTAAAGTCACAGAACATGACATTTTATCAGTAACGTCTTTATTGCCATGATGAATAAAAATGAATGTGTATCATAGAGTGAAAACATGTTATAGAGCTGTGCATTCTGTTATAGAGCTGTGCATTCTGTTATAGAGCTGTGCATTCTATTATAGAGCTGTGCATTCTGTTATAAAGCTGTGCATTCTGTTATAGAGCTGTGCATTCTGACTGCCTGTCACAACTGCTCAGTCTCAGAGAGATGTTAATGCATTATGAGTAATAAGCAACAAAAATAAGAGAAAAACAGAAAATAGGTATAGGAAATATAAAAATGAGTTTGTTTGGATAATAAGAAAATAAAAAAAGCAATTCTATAGTAAAAGTGGTACAAATATTAAGACGACATGGACAATAATACACAGTGTAATTAAGAAAGATGGTAAAGAAGGATATTCCCAACTATTTTGTGAAAGATAATAAAGACATATGAGGAAAAATACAGTAGTAAATTAATTTGATAAATTCTTTAGAGAAGTGGCTCCTATTCTCTGAGGTAAGACCACCTACCTTATTAACATAGGTGCACAGAAATACAGGAATAAATAAAACTAGAAATGTAGCACAGGAATTAAGAAAGAAAGAAATGAGAAAATTTAAGATGAAAATACATATTTGAATAAATAAATGAATGTAGAAATGTATTTGAAAAATATATGAATAAATGAACGTAGAAGTGCAGAAATGAATTAATGTGGAACTAATTCAATAAATGTTTGAACACCTAATGAAGTTTACATGGAAATGTTTAAATAAATGTTGAAATATAGAAAAATATACATAAATAAATAAATAAAAATAGAAATGCATAAAATAAATGAATGTAAAATACAGGAAAAGCCCTTTTTATCACCAAAATATACAGTATTTCTATATATTTATTTGGTTCTTCATGTATTTATGTATTTAATTATTTATTTATCCTTGTGTCATTTTTGTTCTCCATATTGAAGATGATCTCCTTCTTGGTCTAAATAAAAATGTGTGTGCCTGGAGCTCCACATGTCAGCTGGTGTGTCCAAACGGACTTGAAGCAGTTTGCTGCTCTTACTAACGTTGTTCCTCAGGTTCAGATTCTTGCTCGTGTTGTTCTGACTCTCAGATGGTCGTGGCTCTGGACAAAAGCGTCTGCTGAATGACTTTGAAACATTTCAACAAACTTTCAGACTTAATGAGCACACAGTGACAGGTATATAATGATGTGTTCAATGACAGCTCAGAAAAATGATGATTAGACAAATATGTAACATTTCATCATGGTGTGTTCAAATGTTGACGACAACAGGAAAATTGAGTTCCTGACCAAAGATCGAGGATGTTTGTGGAAATATGTTTTTGTAGTATTCATCAAATTGTTTTATTTCCTCATTTATTTCCTTATAAAGTGAAATAAATAAATGTTTTGGAGCTAAACTGGACCATGTGACAGCAGACTGTGACTGTGAGCTCAGATTGAAGTGTTTAGATGTGAAGGTTTGATCCTGACAGAAAAATCTGAGCTCTGCTGTTTACACTTTAGAGAAACAGGAGGAACGGATCAAGACGTGTGTGAAAGCAGCTGAGACAAACTGAAGTACAGGAGGCAGAGCAGCAGCTGATTGGCTCTGCTGAGCAGACTGTGTGATGTGGACACATCTGATTGGATCCTAAATAGTTTTTCTCTTCATTCTCTTCTTTATTCAGACTGGAGTACTGCAGTTTGTCAAAGATCAGCTGTTCTTCTTTAGCTTCAGCTCTGAAGTCCAACCCCTCCCATCTGAGACAGCTGGACCTGAGCTTCAACAAACTTCATGATTCAGGAGTGAAGCTGCTGTGTGATTTTCTGCAGAGTCCAAACTGTAGACTGGAGATTCTGATGTAAGTTCATGTTTTCTCTGTTTCTATTGTAGATCTTGTGTGTGTGATCATTAACTGAAGCATCTTCATGTCCAGATGTTTGACTGATCATATGTAGGGATGCATGATGGTGGATTTTTGCTGATATCTGATCTGCTGACAGTTCAACCTTCTTTGAGCTCCTCCTGATATATCTCCACTCATCTTCTGTCGTAAATCAGACCAAGTGTGTCCTGTAGGAGAACTGATGTGTTCCTCTGATTGTGACAGTCTGTTTGTTTTAGAAACAGGAAACAAGACAAACAACATCTGATTCAACAATAAATGACAGATGTATTCTTTTCAAATACAGACATTTATTCATGAAAACTGAAGGTCATTTCTTCTTCACATGTTCGTTTGATGTCAGATTATGTTTTCACAACGGAGTTAAACTTCTTCAGATGTGCAAACAATGATGATGATAAAGTATGGGGAAGAAAAAATGAATTCAGGATCAATAAATAAATAAATAATTAATTATAAAATAAATAATTAAATGCAAAAACATGAAAAATAAATATATAAATATATTTCATTATTAAAAAGGTCTTTTTTGTGTTTTTGCATTTATTTATTGATGCATTTCTATTTTTATCCATTTATTCATGTATTTCTTTATTCCTGCATCCTGTATTTCTAAATTTATTTATTTAATTATTTATTTATTCCTGGTCATCTATGTTAATAAGGTAGGCGGTCCTACCTCAGTCTGAGGCCTGATTGGTTACATCGGTGTGATCAGATCTCTCAGTGCTGTCTTGACTTGACTGGTACCAAAGAGCTGTTTCAGCTCCTTAACCGTCTGTGCCGGTACACAGGTTAGCCTTTAGCTCGCTAGCAGCCTGTTAGCCGATATAGTTCTCTAGGATATATACAGTAGTAAATTAATTTGATAAATTCTTGAGAGAAGTGGCTCCTATTCTTGCAAATACATTAATAAATAAATCCAAAATCAACAGAAAATGAGACTATGGGCCACTCAGTCAGAGGTGATGTCAACAGTATTTTTCTTGGTAAAGCAGAAAAGGAAGACAAACTGAATACTATGATGTGCAAGTAAGAATCAACTGACTGTGAGACCATTGACATGACACTGAGTAAGAGTGTAATAGAGTTTGCTATTGTATGAATTCTGTATAAATGTAATCTGCCCTTTTCAACAGGAGTATTTCCTGATGAGATGAAAACTGCCAATGTGATTCCACTTCATCAGAGTGGAGGTTAACATTGTGTCTCAACTTCAGACCAGTATTCCTGCTTTCCACAATTTTCAAAAAAAAAACAATAAAAAAATTTTTTGTTGCCAGATTAGATGTGTTTCTTGACAAATACAGTGTTTTATCAGTGGGGTTGGATTGAGGGAAAATGGATTTAACTAAATAAGTCTGCACAGAAATTGACCAGAAAAATCATTTTAAGCTTCTTTGTTGATCTTGACACCAAAGATCAGACTATACTTCTTTAAAACTTGGTAACTTTAGTTTTAGAAAACTGGACTCAAAGAAAAAGCTATTAAAAAAACAGAAAACACTTATTTCAGATAAATGATATAAAACTGAATGTAAAAAACATCACCTGTTGAGTACCTCAGGGGTCAGTCCTAGAACCCAAACTGTTTTGTTTGTATGTAAATGGTATTGTTTATGTTTCTTAATTTCTTGATAGATTTTTTGCAAATTTTACTACCTGGAAAAAATAAAATCAAGTACTGGATGTGGTCAAAATAGAATGAATAAAATAAAAGAATGGTCTGATATTAATCAATAATTATTGGATCTTAAAAATACATACTTTATGATTTTAAGTAATAAAGGGAAAAACCAAAATGCTCCAATACACACCACATGGCTAAAAAGAAAAACCCCAAAATAACCATTTGAATTTAACTAAACAGACAGGGAATAGCCTCCTGTTGGTTAAGAACTGCATGTGTGATTATTTTTCAGCTGGAGACAAGTTATTGAACTCCAGCTGATGTAATGAGCAGCTTCTCATTTCTTCAACAACCATGTCAAAGACACATCCTGTGGTCGTGGAAAAGATGTTAGTCTGTTTAAGAAGGGTCAAATCATTGGCATCAAGCAGAGAAAACATCTAAGGAGATTGAAGAAACTACTAAAACTGGATTAAGAACTGTCCAACACATTATTAAAAACTGAAGGATAGTGGGGAACCATCGTCTTCAAGGAGGAAATGTGGTCAGAATAAAATCCTGAATGATGGTGATCGGTGAATCACTTAAACGTTTGGCCAAATCAAACCAAAGAAAAACAACAGTAGAACTCAGGGGTGTGTTTAATAGTGAAAGTAAGAGCATTTCCAAGTTATACAGTAGTGCAGCAGGTAGTGCACGTACCTCACAGCAAGAAGGCACCTGGTTTGATCCCTGAGTCGGTCAGGGCCTTTCTGTGTGAAGTTTGCATGTTCTTCCCGTGCCTGCGTGGGCGTGGATTAGGACTAAACAGCTGTGTAGCCTTAAGAAAACCACTAATCAGTGAGGCTAAGCAGAAAAAAGGCTTCAGTTTGCTAGGGAGCATAAAGATTGGACTGTGGAGGACTGGAAGAAGGTCATGTGGTCTGATGATTCCAGATTGACCCTGTTCCAGAGTGATGGGAGCATCAGGGTAAGAAGAGAGGCAGGTGAAGTGATGCACCCATCATGCCTAGTGCCTACTGTCCAAGCCTGTGGGAGCAGTGTTGTGGTCTGGGGCTGCTGCAGTTGGTCAGGTCGAGGTTCAGCAACATTATGGCCCAAAGAATGAGCTCAGCTGAGACCTGAATTTACTGAAGGACCAGGTTATTCCATCAGTGGATTTTTTCTTCTCTAATGTCACGGGCATATTCAGAGAAGACAATGCCAGGATTTATGAGGCTCAGATTGTAAAAGAGAGGTTCAGGAAGCATGAGGCATAACTTTCACACATGGATTGGCGCCCACAGAGACCAGACCCTTAACTCCATTGAGAATCTAAGGGATGTGTC
Organism: Scarus forsteni; assembly: GCA_036419115.1. Taxonomy (NCBI): domain Eukaryota; kingdom Metazoa; phylum Chordata; class Actinopteri; order Labriformes; family Labridae; genus Scarus; species Scarus forsteni. The sequence continues at coordinate 955,975 of JAZDUH010000029.1, read as the reverse complement.
AGAGAAGGCTTTGAGTTGTAGTCAGACTCTCCATCATCAATACAAGATCTTAGTGAAAAATTAATGCAGCACTGGATGTAAATAAATCTGTGACACTGCTGAAGCTTATCCAAACAGTGCCACAGCAAATGTGTGCTGTAATCAAAGCTAAAGGCGGACCAACAAAATATTACAGTATGTGACCTTTTGTTTTGGTGGCAACTGTTTTTTTGTCCAGTTAGTGTTTGTTGGTGGTGTTGAAATTCATAAAGTAAATTAAATGTAGATTTAAGGAGTCATGATTGTTTAAATTCTCACTCTGGTTTTTGATATATTTATATTAAATGTGAAATATCACAAACCAGAGTGGAGGGCTCATTAAATGAAAAAGCCCTGTGCCTTTTGTATCTCAGTGATTGTTTCATATCCGACCTCCTGTGTGAAAGTTCAGGGAAGTGATTGTAAAACATTTACTCATTACATACTTGTTTTACAAAAAAAAAGAGTCATTAGAGCAATTAGTAGGTCACATAAAGATAGAACAAAGCCATTATTTACAAAGTCAAACTTGTTAAAATTGTATGCATAAGTGGTTTTCAGCATTCTTCTATTTGTGTTTAATGCTCTTAAGAAAACTTGACCAACAACCAAACAGAAAAGTTTTTAAAAAATAGAGTCAGTATGACTTAAAGAGAGCAGAGATCTTTAAAAAGCTGAGGTGTAGGACCAAACAGTTCAGCTTATTTTATTTACTGCCATCTGAATGTAAAGTGACACAGTATTTGTCTATTTGAACCACTTGATATTTAAATTTTAAAGAAAAAAGAGGGAATTCTATACATTGGAAGGACATTTTTTCTCCCTATTTTTAAATTCCGCCTTTACTTTGCAGGACTTTATGGCAGATGTACAGGTACCAGGTGTCTTGGTACTCTATTTTACACATCATTAGGAGAGGTTAATAATCAGAGGATAAATTAAAACATTTTCAAGTTCTTTACTGGACAAAAAAAGAACAATTTATCATCAATGTCCTTCTTATGACTCACAGAACTATTACTTTTACATGAAAAATAACATATGAAAAACAACACCAAAGTTGTTTTCGATATCTGTGTTGGGCTCCTAAGCTAAAGTCCTTTAGTTGGTCTGAAAGAAGCCTCATACAAAAGTTGGCGCTTTTATCCACATGGGCACAATCCACCCAAAAATGTGCGCTAAGCCTCTGGACTAAATCAATAAAGGCACAAAATGCCCCAAAAAATACATCAAAAAAAAAAAAAAAAGTAGCAGATATATCCACTGGAAGCCATTGCATGTAGTGATGAATGCCAAGCTAGCTAGCTGGGGCCTGTTGCATGAAAGTAGGATAAGGGATTAAGCCGGGATATCTTGGTTATCCTGGATCAATTAATCCATGATCTGGTTGCACAAAATGCGGATAGGGCGAAGTGGGAAATGTTTTGATATATGTTACCATGGAGATGTATTCTTTAGCTCTAGCCTGCTCCAGACCAGGCTAAGTTCAGGATTTATTTAATCTCATCCCTTTTCTCAGTCAGCAGTCCCCACAAACGGAAAACAATTTTTATTCCATCACCCACCACACATCTTTATCACATTAAACAAGACCCACAGTCATTATTTGGATATTTGTCAGCATTTATTGCAGTGATTTTAGATGAAATTATGATTTTACATGATTTTGCAATCATTAGATAAGACTTATCCAGAGAATATTTAAAATGCACATCCTACATTAGTTAGTATAAAAGTCAAAGAGTCACATGGTGTTTAGTGAGTAAGGATAAATCAGAGCAGGTGAACCATCAGCTCCTTTAAAACTGAAGTTACACAGAGCTCAACACACAAAGCACAGAATCAGAACACATAAACAAAATCAAATCATAAAATCACCGAAAAAAACACTCTCAGTATAATTAAATTAAAACTAATGATTACTATTAACTTTTAAAATAGAAAAGCTCACAATGATTTAAAAGTTAATGTACAGTTATTGCATAGTGTAAATGTTTATGTACAGTTATTTTTTATGCTGACTACATGGCCATTTGAAGTATCTGATGCTGATTTTTTTTTAGTTACAGTTTATTACAATGTTTATTATTTTTTCACCTATTTTAAGGGTTTTTATTTTGTGGTGATGGTATATCTTATTACAGAATTTTTTGTATTAAGGCTGTTTATTTGTTGAGCACATTTGGTGATTAATTTTTTTATAAATTAAAGACAATGTTTAAAGGGCCCATATTATGCAAAAACCACTTTATTAAGTCTTTTGGTGAAATTTTGAGGTCTGTGGCTTTCCTCCCAGCCCAAAAAATGTGATATTTAGTGACAAATCTTGTGCTGCGTGGTGCTGGTGAATGTAAAATCCCGCCCCCTATTGAGGCATTCTTTCATTTGAGTTGTACCGTCGTCACAGGGGAATTTTTTGACCAATCAGGAGCAGACACCCCCACCCCGTCCCCGCCCACTCCTCCCTCCGCTGCTGGTGAGATCGCTATGTGTAGAGCAGCCATGATGGATTTACCGGCAGTGAGACATCGTACTTCAGCTTGAGTTACTGCTGCAGTGTTGTGGGCTGTAACAAGCCACGAACTTCCTTACACAAGCTGCCTGACTCTGAAGATTTAAAAACTAAGTGGCTGGAGTTCATATATGATGGAAAAGTGCCAGAAAAACAAAGAAAAAATGTGCATGTTTGTGCCAGTCACTTAACGGCTGACAGTTCTGCAAACTTTGGACAGTACACAAAGGGGCTCGCAAATAGACTGGTCCTTAACCCAGGATCAGTGCCAACCATCCACCAGCAAACCTCGGACCCTGGAAATGTGAGTATTCCAAATGCTGTGTGCTGTTATTTTGCTAATTGCTATGAGCTGCTAACAGCAGAGGGAAGAGGAGCAGATGTAAGAGCTATTCCTGTGTTAGCCTCAGGAGGCTAAGCTTAGCTGCGGTTAGCCTGTTGTTTTAGCCTGTAATGTTACAATAAACGAGCTTTGCTGTTTTCTAACCATATCGTGTCTTTTCTAAGCCATAATATTAGTCTCTGTGTCTATTACTTTGCTGCTGTGAGATGTACCGCTGTGTGAGTAGAGGCCTGCTACTCTCTCTGAGGCATTGTAATTAATAAATTATCTCATAAAGTATCAAAACTCATTCCGTGTCCAAACTGAGGACATGGGAAACGACCAGTGAAGGCTGTGTCTCTCTGTGTTTTGCAGCACAGCATGTAAATATTGATAACAGGGGAAAGTATATTTCTACGCTAACGTCGGCTCAAAACAGTGTATCTGTAGATGTGATAACTGGCTTTATTGGCCACAGCATCGTCATTACCAACAGGTTTAATCAGATTTAGATGTATGAATATTCTCACAGTAGTAGAGGAGTATAACAGCTGGAGGATAATTATTATTATTCCTTGTACAGCCCTCCTCTCCTCGATGCATCTGTTAGCTCTCGGGGGCTAAGCTTAGCTGCGGTTAGCCTGTTGTGTTAGCCTGTAATGCTACGAGAAACGAGCTTCGCTGTTTTGTAAACATGAGGACCATACAGGCAATGTAATAGATAAATTATCTCTGAAGGTATCCAAACTCATTTCGTGTCTAAGCTGTGGATGAGGGAAACGATCAGGCTTTGTTCTTCTGTGTTACAGCAGATCATGTAAATATTGAAAACAACAGGGAGTGTATATGACGTGTGACGCTAACGCTGCAGATGTCGTTATCACCAAACTAATTTAATCAGATTTCTGTGAGTTTAAACACTCAGAGATGCCCACAGAATGCTGTCATACGAGCTGTGTGACTGGGGATAAGTTACAATTACTAACAGGTCAGTGATTTATGAAAAACGGAGGGAGGCAAATAAGATGTCTGATTTAGTTATCCTCCCGTTTTATTTACTAACAATATATAGGCATAGACATTTTATAATGCATCACATAATGTGACATTTGTAAGTAAAAACTCATTAACCCTTGAAAAGCTTGTATCTTATTTGAGACTTACTTTTGGTATGTGTCTGATCAAAATTATCAAAGAATATCACAAAAAAAAACCCAAATGAATACAGTCAGATAAATGATAAATATAAAAGTCCTCAGCTGAATTATCACTTGCCAGAAACACCTAATGTATCTAATGAGTAACAGTAACTATTTGTAACATCTCATGTAATTTATTTAGATTTTAGTACAACGTGAAATAAACATTTTATCAACAAAAGAGGTAAAAATGCATGGCTATTATTTGTGTTTTCATGCACAAACAGGTTAAATAGTTTTCTTTCTTGTGTCTATGCTGGTCGACCTCAGGCAGCATCTTCTGATGGTGAACCGCTGGTTACAGTCAGCTTCTCAAAATCCAAGGAGGAAGGATGTACAGCAAAGCCAGTGAGAGCAGAGCCAGCTTTCCGTAAGTCAAACAATTCTTTATTAAAATCAACACATTTAAAAACATTGGCAAATAGGCATAGCATGGAAAGGAAAAGATAAAGGAAACTGGAATAAAAATGTTATCAAAATGGAATTGAGAATATATAATCAATAAGGATATTGTGACAATAAAAGACTGAAAAAACATTACAACACTGCAGTGAGGTGTTTTGGTTTTGGTGCCATTTCTTGTAAACATATATTTTTGTGTCTTGCATTTCAGATCATGCAGATGCACTGTTGGACCTTGTCTTTGGGAAGGTTTTCCAGGACCCTGCTCCACACCTGAAGGAGCTGCAGAAAATACCAGACCATATGCTCCTTTTCCAAATACCAGGAAGCGCTGACCCTCTCATACTGGTCTTCTGCATCAGGAAACTCTGCAGTACAACACAGGCAGCATCAGCTCACAAAGGCTCTGTAGGCCAGGCATCTGTAAGGGCTGGACATGATAAGATTATGTCAGCAATGAAAATTACTGTCATAGGTGTTTTTATCTATATGTTCATATTTTTATCAATATGGTTCTATGGCTTGTGTTTAAAAATTCCTTTTCTTTCTTCATGCCTTTTTTACCTCCTTTATGTAAAAATGTCTAGAGTACCAGCCGGTACATTTGGTGTTTTTATATGTCAAAATATCATTCACAATAAAAGGTCTACATGAACTGTTTTGTGTGTTTTCAGTTTTCCATATGTTACATGTAATGTTAATAATTAAATAACAAGAAAGAAAAAAATGAGATGGAGGAAACAGTTCTTTTAATCTTTACTGTTTTTGTTCAACAGTCATGGAAGTGTTTATATCAAAATACTTATCCATTACTCCTCTTAGATGTAAAGGCTCATAGTCTGCTCTATAAATATAGAATGCATGTTGTAGTGAAAAACACACTCAGAGTCAGAGTCCAGGATGGTTGGACTGGGAGTTCCTGCAGTTTTCCTCTGACCTACTTAATTAAAACAGGTAAGTCAGTGACACAGTACAGGAAAGGTTATGTACTAAATTGTTATTTAGCACTAATTTTTCACAATACCTTTGGTATCTCCATTCAACAAACATTTTCAGGCTGTAGGAATTTTCACACAATTGCCACAGGAGCACCTCTGTAGGAGAAGAGTGAAAACAGGATGTTCAGGAGAATTTTTATATAAAGGAAATGTTCTGTTATTGTATAAGAATATACACAGAGCTGTCATAACATACAATAATGCAAGTGAAGAGGTTTTTTAGACAGCTACTGTGTGGCATATAGAAAAGAAAACCTTTTAAAATAAGGTTCACAGAAAACTGTTGGCTGCTCACAGTTACAGGTAATAAACGTTCTCAGTTACTGTTACTGTCACTAAAGGCTATGGCTTTATTAAATGCTGTATTCTGATGGGTCAGTCACATTACTAATGTTATTTCTGTAAAACACTGAAGAGCCCTGACTATTTACACATCACAACAACAGAGAAGACCCCCTCTCTGTCTTATTTCACTATCAGAAGCAACGGCCCCTTCAGTGTTACTTAGAGGTGAAAGTTAATTCACATCGGTGTTTTAGTTAATTCTCATCTCTGCAGTAACCCGCTCACTTTACATTAGCTCTTACTAGACTCTATCTAACGCCAGTCTTAGCACTGCACGTCTGCTAACAGACATGCTAACATCGACAACAACAGGGGGAGGGGGAGAGAAACGGCAGAACAACTTTGATTCGTCAACATTATAGCATTGAAGAAACAAACTTTATATACAGACCACTGCGAAACATCCCGGTTTATCCTTGGTCCTCGTCTCTCTCCTGGTTCCTCTTATTTTCGGGATCTGACTCGGTTAAAGCGTTCAGTGCTGCGCTCCTCATGTAGCGACACAGACGCTAACCGGAGCTCTGTTGACATAGTCATGCGCATGTGCGGCTGCGCCGACACGGAAGTGCGGGGCGGTTTCAGCGGGGGCTCATTAACATATAGTTACGCCCACAAAAATGAAGTGTTTTCCAGAGAGGCTCCTGGAAGGCATCGAGACGATACGGCTGGGCATGTTTTATTGAGTTTTTTGACCAAAGCATGCTACTAAGGCTTCATGAAGACATCAAAGATCAATATTACACTGCAGAAAAAGAGCATAATATGGGATCTTTAAAACAATGCTATTCGATTTCTTCTGTAAGCATAAAAATCACAGATGGAGGTAGGTATCAAATAAAATCTCTCTTAGGGCCCAATGTTAGAGACGACTCTGCATGCATGCGCAAACTCGTGCACACTTGCACACATACCTATCCATCAGCAGCATGTAGCATAAAGAGTAAATGTGGATGTTTTGATTTCAGCTTCACGTGCAATTTTAACAAGTTCATATAAGGGCACAACTTTGATTCTGGAGACTTTATTGAACTATTTAAAATGATGTTTTGATGTTTCAGTGGAGTATGGAGTGATTATCAGTGCACTATTATACATTCAGGCGGTCCGCAGAGCTTCCTGTCGTTGTTGTGTCGCTGTGGCGGTGTTTTCTCTTTTTTAATTCGGTCTTTTACCTCCTAATACGCCTCCATGAGGACTTCCTGCTTCGACGGAGACAAGCACGCCGCTCTCGTTGTCATGGTGAATCCGTGATTCTGTGATCGATCGCGGGGTCTGTTGAAGTAATCGCGTGCGCTCACTGATCCAGGATGGGTTAAACCTGGCTTGAAGAATCCGTGTGCTCTCATCCTCGCTTGGTCTTTTGTGCAACCAAATAAGCCTGAACCCCCTTGTTTCGGATTCGATGAGCCAGCTTAATCATTTAGCCTGGATGTCTGAATCCTACTTATATATATATATATATATATATATATATATATATATATATATATATATATATATGTATATATGTATATATATGTATATATGTATATATATACATATATGTGGGCCATTCTACCGAATTTGTCCAAACTGTGGTCCCACACTAAAAAACTATGTAACAAAACAATTAAGAATTCAGACTTTACATATTTACTAAGATTCTGTTATGATCTATTTAACACACAAGACAGCAAATAGATAGTGATAAGCTAAATATATACAAAATCATCATTTATAGTGTACTTTCTATTGGGGAGTGGTTGTCCCAACCCCTAAGCCCTAAATTTTGACCTATGAAAATAATACTTAAAACAATTTTGTATTTTTTTCAATGATGTTTTTTTTTAAATATCTTGTTGATTTCTTTTAAACAGCATTGAAAAGATTTGGATGTATTGTGGGTTTATTTTTTCAATTTAAAAAGATCATTCAAAAAATGCTGTCCCACGCTTTCATGTCACACCCGAAACACAGATAGTTTTACCACATAGGTTGAGCCTGTTTTTAGCCACACCCCTGCATTTTTGATCAGGCAGAGACTCAGCATCCCTCTACCTCATGGCATCATGGTGAGTAGTTACCTCTCATCATTTTGGAGTAAATGTGTTCTAAAATCTGAAAATCTGTCGGGAACATTTTTAATTGTCACTACCAAACACATATTCTCTGTAATTAGGTAAACTTTTGGAGGTTTAATGCAACACATTATGTTTTTATGGGTGTACACCTGTTCAAACATCCATTTGCTGGTCATGTGCTTAGTAGCATTTTTTAGTTATTAACTAAAATAAGCTAAAATTGTCATAACCGAAACAGATGGTAGAGTTTTGGTTGTGACAACATGTAATGGTCCACTCACTTAAGTCAATGTTTGATCATTATTACCTCTTAAAACATGTAGATAATGCTGATTCATGTTTTATATTGTAAAGCATCAGGAGAAAGCAACAGGGAGAAATGAAAAAAACACCAATATGGCAAAACAAATATTTAAAAAACTAGACTTTTAGCCCAAAGGTGTCGACCACGTTATTCTTAAGAAGTTGTTTGTTTTGTTTTAAGTTCATTAAAGTTCTTGCATAACACTTTTTGGTGTGTGTATTTTTAAAAAAAAAGATGTTTTAAAGGGACTGTGAGGAGTTTCTAAATAATTACAAAAAGTCTCCCTTTTAGATATATGCCTGATGGAAATACACACTTTAAGATGAGTTTTATAACATCAAAATAGGTTATCTATAAATGCTATTCCTTAACTTCACAGTCAGGTGGGACAGGACTGGACTGGCCTGGATACTCAACTTCAGGAACAAGACAATTAAAACTAGAGCAAATTTATATTATTCAGACACGTCTTAGAGCACCGGGCTGTAAGTAGAGATATTTAGCCAGCTACAAAACTATGATACTAAGTTTTCTAAAAATTGCTTGTTGTCACACCTCAAAAACTACCGCTACATAACTAGAAAGAGATACATTACCTCGTCGCTTTGCATCCTGTAAGTTGTTGAAAAAAGAAGTTGTAAAGCAATGCAGAGTTCTGAGGAAGGTCCAAGCTGCATTCATTAGCATCACAACAAACACACGCTTTGGCTTGTGGTGCGTTCCAGTTGTAGTCGGAAGTTGGAATTTCTGAATTTCGAGTAGAAGACTACAACTGAAACGTCCCCTGAAGTGGAAATTTCCTACTGGGAACTCGGTGAAACTTCGCCACCCCCGAGTTGACAATGGAAGATGGATGCCCCCAGTGTGAACAGTTATTTAGCTCCTGTAATAATCCATTTATTTGCACTTCTGACTGGGGTGTGTCGCTCTAGATCAGCTGTATACAGTGGCTGCGGTCGAAAAGTCATTTTTGCTTAGGAAGGTTCCTAACGGAGTGAAATGAACCGGAAGTAGTTCGTGATTAGAGCTGTTCGAATAGTCTAAATGCTTAGGAAAGGAGGCTCAATGCTTCCTTTATTATCTCCTTTAGCATAGGATACACCGGACCATCCTTTATGAAAGGAGAGGAGATTATTCTGTCCCACAATTCACCACGGCAACAGCTTTTATAAACAGCACGTATTCTGACTGCTTCCTAATTCAACCGAATAATGATGAACAAATCCCTCAGACCATGTGAGTTCCCTCTGCTGCTCATCCTTTCTAAAGTTTACCAAAACCTGCCTTAACTTTCCAGCAGTCTGATTCTCTGAAGAGAGCAGGATATGAGACATTTGAGGTTGATTATGTTTTAAACATGGTTCAATATGAATCATTTGTACACCATTAGATTGTGGTCTTAACAGTTTATGCCTTTCTTTCCTTCAGTTCATTTATTTTCATGCACTGGTTGGCGTTCATGTTGATAATGAGAGGACAGATTTATTTAAATCCTCACTTCAACATCGGTTATGCAGATGTCATTTTTACCAGGTTATTATGTTCAGTGTTGTCTGAAAGGAACAACATTGTCATGATTAATGAGCACTTCGATGATGCGTCTTTTGTAGTCCACCTTCAGAAAATTGTAGTTTCACCGCAGCAGTAACATCCGCCGTCACATGATGACGAAGCGTAGTGAAGGTGTAGTCAGATTCTCTCTGTATGGCAGTTTTCCTTTCCTAAGTCCTTCTGAATTCTCCTTTCTCCTTTCCTTAACCTCATGACGTTTTCCATCAGGGTTAAGGAAAAGTAGATAGGAAAGGACTTAGGAGGTGACTATTCGACCGCAGCCATAGTATTGTTAGACTTATATTTACAAAAATGTTGCCATAGTGACAATCACATTCTTCATACAACAACACAGGGCGTGCTAACAACAGCTAACAATAGCCTGGTAGATCAGCATGTTTTTTTCAGACTTCAACTGGAACGCCGATAAGTCAGAGATGATGTCACTCCCAGTTCAGAGGTTACTGGAATGCAGCATTACAACAGTCGCCGCGCGTGCTCATGGGTAGCAGAGTCTTAATGTCGTCAGTAATAGATTCTCCTCATAGCACCTTTAAAAGCAATATCTTCAGAATGTTCAATAATTATAACTCATGTTTGACCCTCTAACTCCCAGCTCAGCTGTTTGGCAGAAGTCAATACATTCAGGAATGTTTAATGTGTAAAAAAAAATCATTGTTTATTTGTGACAGAAAAAACTGCTTTAACTGCTTCAACTACTTTTTAATGTTACAGTAGATGTGTTGTGATGTTTGAGTAGGCTAATGCTGGCCTTCAAAGTAAATGTCATTTGATTGATTATAAACGTTTGTGTTCATAATATTCCCAATGTAAGACATGTTTGAAGTTAATATTAAGCAATAAGGTGGAGGGAATATGATACAACCTTTCAAACAAAAAAATAGTGGTCACTACCAAAATAGTGCAGTCACAACCGAAACGGTGCAGTCACAACCGAAACACTGGGTGTTTTGTAAAAAATAAAAGATATTGAGTCATCAACTAACATTTTATGATGACTGTTCTTTAAATGTATGTTCAGTTTCATAACTCATTAACTGTGAGATCTATATAATCAGTGGAATTCATTTTACAAGAAAAGATTGGATTTTGATTTTGATGAGTCTTAGAAATTGAACTTTGGAAAATGTTTAAAATATCATTTTTATTGATTTTGTTGTAAAACCCTTCAAGAAAAATGTGTAAAAATATTCTTTAGAGGGGGCATGGAAGTACAATATGAACAGATTAATATAATACCTTTTATTGCAGTGTGTTGCTATGTTTCGGTTGTGACACATTCTGGGAGTAGAAAAAACATTTCAAGAACAGGCAGAAATTAACATATGAATATTGACTGCACTATACAAGATATATGTACCTTACATGTGGTACAACATATGTATGGACAAAGTTTTGGGAAAAAAAACACTGAAAAAAAAAAAAAATTCCAACCCTGCACTTTGGACAAATTCGGTAGAATGGCCCATACATATATATACTGTATATATATACTGTATATATATATATATATATATATACATATATATATATATATATATATATATATATATATATATATATATATATATATATATATATATATATATATATATGTATATATATATATATATATATATATATATATATATATATATATATATATATAGGTATTAAAAAGGCCTTTCCTGTGGTTTTACATGTATTTACTTTTTCATTTCTAATTTTTCTATTTATTCGTGTATTTCTTTATTCCTACATTTATTTATTTATAAATTACCACATTAATGTATTTATTTATTCATACATTTATATATTTATTCCTGTATTTCTAAATTTTATTATTTCATTATTTATTTATTTCTGGTCACCTATGTTAATAAGGTAGGAGGTCCTACCTCAGTCTGAGGCCTGATTGGTTACATCGGTGTGATCTGATCTCTCAGTGCTGTCTTGACTTGACTGGTACCAAAGAGCTGTTTCAGCTCCTTAACCGTCTGTGCTGGTACACAGGTTAGCCTTTAGCTGGCTAGCAGCCTGTTAGCCGCTATAGTTCTGTAGTCCTGTGATGGAAAGTTTTTTAGGAGCCATTGATTTAAGATCATTGGTGATCATCTTTGAAAACAAAGCACCCACAGACTATCTAGAGTTTGGTCTTGAAGGATGATGGAGGACTGACTTGAGCTCACTGCTGATATGGATATTATAATGACTTCAGATCTGTTAGCAAACTGCTTTACCACCTGACATGACTGCTCTGTAATGGCTCATGTTTGTTTTGTTGCTTTAACCTGGTATTTTTGTTCCACCATATTATATTGTCAGAATGAATTTAGAGCTAAATGACAACAGTGGTGTGTTTACTTTGATAATATGGCTCATCAACAAAAATAACAGTTCATGTTAGCCTGTGTTATCTCTGTTATTATTTTATTTGTCTTTGTTGTTCCTCAGGTTTTTCCACAGGATCAGGTTTTACCTGCAGTGGGTAAATCATAAATATTTATGTATCATCATCAGGTGAGATGGGGGTCAGAGGGTCTTCTCCTAAAATTTTTAATCTGAAGTCATTTCTTTCCTGCATTCTGATCACTTTTTATGAACAGTTTTATAATAATCAGGAGCTAGTCTTGTGATCTTTGAGGAGCTTTTGTAAATGTCAGTGTTTTCTTAAACTTGTGTCACTTTAATAATGACTCAGTTTTTAGTTTGATGTGGTTGATGTGTGATGAACAGATGACACAATAACTGTCACACCTGAGTTTGTTACTGAATGACAGAGAGAGTAAAGGCCTACTAATAGGGGTGTAACGAAATGGTCAACTCACGAAACGATACTAAATACGAAACAGGGCTCACGATACGAAATATTCACGATACGAAAAAAAGATTAAGGAAAATCCCCAACAGTAGAAAGTTATACAAAAATCTCATTTTCTTTATTTTCTTCCTAATGCAAAAAATTAATAATACGATACAAAAAATATTGCTGCATCAGTACAAAATAAAGGCTCTTTGAAAAAAAACAAAATTGTAGTTTTTTCCCCTTATTTAGACTACAGTGCAAATACAAACATAAAATCTCAATAAAGTGCTTTGTTGTTGTAACAATCAGGATAAGTACATTCTTGAATGAAAAGGAAAACAAACAGCAGTCCTCAGAGCTGCAGTTTAGACCTATAAATGTCTGAACTGTGAACTATAATATTTAGCCTATAACAGTGCATATACTTCTGATCTTCAAGTATGATCAAATTCTGTCAACTCAACAGTAGATGCAAAAATCAAACATTGTTTTTATATGCAGACTTATACAAACATAGTGGAGCAGTTTTATGGTTTGTTATGTGTTCAATGTGGATGTTAATGTTTCCTGAAAACTGAAGATCAGTGAAGGGGCCAGGAGGGCGGGGCGAGCGGGTCAGAGTTCAGAGGAGAGAGTTAGTGTGTGTTTTAGCGAGGAGGGAGAGAGCCATTGGCAGGAGGAGTAGAGATTACTACTCACTGTTTTGTTCGTGAATTAAAATTGTAGTTGTCGAGGTCACAGCCCACACTGACTGTTAAATAAAAGCAGGTATTCCCAAGCCGGAGTCTCCTTTAATTTCATGTCCGACAGACATCACAGTTCGAAGTTGGTAGTAGTTTTACTCGCCACAGTATGCGGCAAACTGTAGCGGCACATGTTGCACACGGTTGTTGTTTTGTCCTCAATCTTCTCACTCTTCTCTCGTCGTTACATGGGAAGCCAAAATAGGTCCACACAACCGATTTATTCGAAATTTCGTTTCACCCCTACCTACTAACATAGGTGCACGGATATACAGAAATAAATAAATGTAGATATACAGGAATATATAAATGAGTTCATGTGGAACTAAATTAATACATGTTTGAATACTTAATTAATTTATATGGAAATTTATAAATAAATAAATAAATGTTGAAATATAGAATAACATAAATATATACATAAACAAAAATAGAAATGCATAAAATAAATGAATGTAAAATACAGGTAAAGCCCTTTTTATCACCAAAAGTTATTTATATAATTTTTTATTTGTTTCTTCGTGTATTTATGTATGCAATTATTTATTTATTTATCCTTGTGTCATTTTTTGTTCTCCATATTGAAGATGATCTCCTTCTTGGTATAAATAAAAATGTGTGTGCCTGGAGCTCCACATGTCAGCTGGTGTGTCCAAACGGACTTGAAGCAGTTTGCTGCTCTTACTAACGTTGTTCCTCAGGTTCAGATTCTTGCTCGTGTTGTTCTGACTCTCAGATGGTCGTGGCTCTGGACAAAAGCGTCTGCTGAATGACTTTGAAACATTTCAACAAACTTTTAGACTTAATGAGCAGACAGTGACATGTGTATAATCTGATTTGATTTGATTTGATTTATTTTGGATCCACCATTAGTTACAGCAAATATGCAGTAGCTATTCTTCCTGTGATCGTCTAAATACACCTTCAACAAAACCATATCATCCTTTTGAGCATGACTTATACACACTGCACTCATAACATTCATATCAATCCACTCATACCGTAGCTCTATTATTCCCCACTTGATTACAAAAAGCAAACCAATACACAAAAAAGTTTATAAAAAGAAATAAACAGAGAGACAAACCACAGAACTCTCCTTACCTTTTGGGACGACAAGAAAAATTCACATCATTAGGGAGAAACAATTAACATTATTATCTTTCAGGTAAGCCATATGTAAACTAATACATCTTTAAGTTCTTGTTGAAGAAACTTCTGTCACTGTCTAAGATTAAAAATCTTATGTTCCTTGGAGAAGAATGTTAATTTATTATAGAGCACTTCTGGGACTTCATTTATAATAATGTTCTTTATAAAGGACACAAGTAAATAGTGTAATTTACTTTAAACATTTAACCAGATTAGTTTATTAAAGATCAATGTGCTGCTCGTTCTATATGAACAATTCAAAGCTATATGGGCAGCTTTATTTTGTGCTACTGCAGCTGATATAAATTACTTTGTGTTGTATTTGACCAGATGACTGCACAATAATCTAAATATGAACGAACTGGTGCCTGAATAAGTTGTTTGATTAGGTAGCTTGGCATAAATTTCTTAGTGTCTTACCACTGCCATGCCTCTGCCCACCTTTACCACTGTCTGACCAATATAACTTTTCCATAACATTTTATCATCAATAATTAATCCCAATAACTTCACCTCTGTCTTTTGTTCTATGCATTTATTTCCTATGCTCAAATTCAAGATTGGTGCCAATTTCAGCCTATATTTTGAGGCTAGAACCATGGATTTTGTCTTTTCAGTATTAAGAGCTAATCTATTTTCTGTAACCCAGTCCTTAATAAGCATTAGTTCTTTATTCAACACCTCATTCAACTCTTCTGCAGTGCTTGTTGAATCATATATTGTGACATCATCAGCATACAAAACTATTGTGGCAGACTTTAATACCAGTGGCAATCATTTATAAAAATAGAAAATAAGAGTGGCCCAAGGCAGCTTCCCTGAGGCACCCCATACTCCACCTCTCTTATTCCAGAATAACTACCATTAAAGTAAACTGAATATTTCCTATTTGTTTGATAACTTTTAATCCATTTATATGCAGAATCTTCAAATGCATAACAACTCAACTTTTCCAATAAGAGGGAATGATCCAGTTTGTCAAAGGCTGAACTAAAATCTAATAATATAGTGACAATTATTTTTTGTGTCTCCATATCTCTCAACCAGTCATCTGTCATCTGAGTTAGTGCTTTTGTTGTTGAGTGCCCCTTTTTATATGCATGTTGAAATACAGTGTTTAAGTTATTATTACAAAAGTACCCTTGAATTTGTTCATAGAAAATTCTCTCCATGATTTTACTCAGAGCAGGTAGTAAGCTTATTGGTCGACTGTTTTTCCTTGAGAATATGTCCTTACTGTCTTTGGGTAATAGAATAATCTTGGCAATTTTCCACTCTGAAGGAAAATTATGTTTTTTAAAACTTAAAGGGCAACTCCGTTTTTTTGACACCTTATTTATAGGTTTGTGCATGCTCATATACTCACTCAGACAAACATCGTGCAGCTCGGAGTCCTTCAGAAGTTGTTTAGATCCAGCCGATTTAGCCGTACTTAGCGGGGGCCACGGCAACGGAGCTTCAGCGCGGGACATAATCTCTGCAAAATCGCTCATTTCGACTTTATTTTTTCATCCATCGCCAGTGTTATCATAAAGTTAGCTCGTCTACCGTCTTCAGGTGGGTCAGCTGACCTGGTAAACAAACTTTTGATGATGTCATAGCCGCGCGACACAAAGGTACAGCTCATTTACTTTTTGCCAGCATTGCTGAGCAACATGGCAGAATATTTATCTGATGTTGAAGAGTCAGACTACGACGACCTGTTTGAGTCTGAGTACATGGATGAGGAGCTCCATGAAAGAAGAATGCAGAGGGAGAGAGACGAACAGCTGGCTCGAGAACAACAAACAGGAGCACGTCCACGACTCAATGCTAACTGGTGGTGCGCTTGTGGACAGTGTTAGCCTATAGCAACAGAAGAGGAGTGTGTTAGCTGCTCAGAGTGGGACTTGAAACCGGCTGACACGCGTATGGATCTATCCAGGAATATATGTCTGACTACTCTGGAGGATTTCTCTGCAATGACAAACCGGGCAGTGGTAGAGACGAGCGATTTTGCAGAGATTATGTCCCGCGCTGAAGCTCCCTTGCCGTGGCCACCGCTAAGTGCGTCTAAATTGGTTGGATCTAAATAACTTCTGAAGGACTCCGAGCTGCACGATGTTTGTCTGAGTGAGTATATGAGCATGCACACACCTATAAATAAGGTCCAGGTGTCAAAAAACCGGAGTTGCCCTTTAAATCAATAAAAAAGGCAAAAGGTAAGGCAATCAGACCTGCCACAGGTTTTAGTAACTTTATATCCAGGTTATCACACCTGAGGGGGTTTCTTTTGCTCTTTGTAGAAGTTTTTCTACTGCATCTTCCGTTATAGCATCAAATCGAAAGCAGCATTGTTTATCATTCATTATTTTGTCTTTGATTAACTACTTGGGATGCAGTCTTTAGCTTTCCTGGTATCCATACCATCCTGAAGTTTCTGAAGTTTGTCACTGAAAAAATAACTTAAATAGTTTGCGATCTCTGCTTGCTTATTGAGAATATTTCCATCAGCTTCCAAAAAAGATGGAGTTGATCTGTTTCTTTTTCCCATTAATCCATTTAGTATATTCCATATTTTCTTACTGCCCGTTCTTGCATCTATTATTCCCCTTTGATAGTACATCTTTTTTCATTTTGTTTCGTTTTTCACATTGTTCCTTAATTTCCTGTAAACATTCGATTGTGACACATCTGCTGATTTGATTGCCTCTACCTTAGCTTTATTCCTCTGCTCCATAAGTTCTTTACGTTCTTGGTCTAACCATGGTGCAGTTACATTTCTCACTGTTTCTTTCCTTACAGGTGCATGATTTTTTTAACTGGTCCTAAGAATTCATTAAATGCCTGTAAAGACCCTGATCTGGGTCTTCTTGCTTAGAACTGCTGCCCAGTTAATATTTCTTACATCCTCAAAGGAGTTTGTTTTATTAGAATTTTTAAACATTCTTTTTAATATAATTTTCCGAGCAGCTTTTGGGACTTTGGTTTTCCTCCCATGTGCTACTAAATTATGGTCGCTGCAGCTCACTGAATTGATATTGTTTTTGAGCACAGCTCAAAATATGAATAGAAATAGAAATATGTTTTTATATTATTTATCAAATTGTTTTATTTCCTCATTTATTTCCTTATGAAGTAAAATAAATAAATGTTTTGGAGCTAAACTGGACCATGTGACAGCAGACTGTGACTGTGAGCTCAGATTGAAGTGTTTAGATGTGAAGGTTTGATCCTGACAGAAAAATCTGAGCTCTGCTGTTTACACTTTAGAGAAACAGGAGGAACGGATCAAGACGTGTGTGAAAGCAGCTGAGACAAACTGAAGTACAGGAGGCAGAGCAGCAGCTGATTGGCTCTGCTGAGCAGACTGTGTGATGTGGACACATCTGATTGGATCCTAAATAGTTTTTCTCTTCATTCTCTTCTTTATTCAGACTGTTGCACTGCAGTTTGTCAGAGATCAGCTGTTCTTCTTTAGCCTCAGCTCTGAAGTCCAACCCCTCCCATCTGAGACAGCTGGACCTGAGCATCAACGATCTTCATGATTCAGGAGTGAAGCTGCTGTGTGATTTTCTGCAGAGTCCAAACTGTAGACTGGAGATTCTGGAGTAAGTTCATGTTTTCTCTGTTTCTATTGTAGATCTTGTGTGTGTGATTATTAACTGAAGCATCTTCATGTCCAGATGTTTGACTGATCATATGTAGGGATGCATGATGGTGGATTTTTGCTGATATCTGATCTGCTGACAGTTCAACCTTCTTTGAGCTCCTCCTGATATATCTCCACTCATCTTCTGTCGTAAATCAGACCAAGTGTGTCCTGTAGGAGAACTGATGTGTTCCTCTGATGGTGACAGTCTGTTTGTTTTAGAAACAGGAAACAAGACAAACAACATCTGATTCAACAATAAATGACAGATGTGTTCTTTTCAAATACAGACATTTATTCATGAAAACTGAAGGTCATTTCTTCTTCACATGTTCATTTGATGTCAGATTTAATTTTCACACCTGAGTTTATTACTGAATGACAGAGAGAGTGAAGGAGAGACTGACAGCTCTCACACACAGCAGACATGCTCATAAAAACTTGATATCTTTCTGTAAAAATCCTCCACTTCAAAAACGAGCTCTGCTGTGTTTATCTGCTCCTGTTTCTCGTCTTTTCTGAAGCTTCATCGTGGACACGCCTCCGTTTTAAAAGCTTGAAGCTTTCACAGCAGATGATGTATTAAAGTAAGAGAGTTGATCAAACCATGGGCTGGAAAAGCTTCATCAAATGTTTGAAACAACATCAGAGGTGAGCTCAGAGCTAAAGATGCAGCAGCAGCTCTCCCTCTGCTGCAGGTCACACAGAGGTCATGGGAGGAGCACACATGATGAAAGCTGACAATGTGAAAAAAAATAATTACTTAAAAATACATTTGTTTGCAGGTAGTGCTAAAACATGCAGAAATAACATGAATGAATTAGAGTTTTATTGAAGATAAAGGAGGAGTTTTTGTCTTTTCTGTATTTAGCATCACAAAATGTTCCTGCAGAAACGTCCCGTCCACTGGGTGTCTGGGTGTAACGCTGCACAGCGGAGCAGGCTGTGGAGATGGGTGAGGCGCGTTTACACCTGCACAAAAACAGGACAAACAGAAA
Source organism: Scarus forsteni (assembly GCA_036419115.1). Classification (NCBI taxonomy): domain Eukaryota; kingdom Metazoa; phylum Chordata; class Actinopteri; order Labriformes; family Labridae; genus Scarus; species Scarus forsteni. The sequence goes on along the minus strand of JAZDUH010000029.1, from coordinate 936,934 downwards.
TGAAAGTGGCCTGTCTGGTTGGTTAATTCAGTTAAAGTTTATAAAGTCGCAGATATATCCACTGGAAGTCATTGCATGTAGTGATGAATGCCAAGCTAGCTAGCTGGTGTCATCAATCATGGGATTACAAGTCGTTTGCTTCTGTCTGCTTCACATACTCGACCAATCTGACTTTAGACTGAGGTAGGACTGTCTACCTTATTAACATAGGTGCACAGAAATGCAGAAATAAAAAAATGTAGAAATACAGGAATATATAAATAAATGAATGTGGAAGTAAATGAATAACTGTTTGAATACCTAATTAAGTTTATATGGAAATTTATAAATAAATAAATGTTGAAATGTAGAAAAATAAATAAATACAAATAGAAATGCATAAAATAAATGAATGTGAAATACAGGAAAAGCCCTTTTTGCTACCAAAATATATTTATATCTTTATTTTTTCACATATTAATTAATTAATTAATTTATCCTTGTGTCATTTTTTCTTCTCCATATTGAAGATGATCTCCTTCTTGGTATAAATAAAAATGTGTGTGCCTGGAGCTCCACGTGTCAGCTGGTGTGTCCAAACGGACTTGAAGCAGTTTGCTGCTCTTACTAACGTTGTTCCTCAGGTTCAGATTCTTGCTCGTGTTGTTCTGACTCTCAGATGGTCGTGGCTCTGGACAAAAGCGTCTGCTGAATGGACAAACTTTAAGACTTAATGAGCAGACAGTGACAGGTACACATGTGGACAAAATTGTTGGTACCCTTCATTTAATGAAAGAAAAATTCACAGTGGTCAGAGAAATAACTTGAATCCGACAAAAGTAATAATAAATCAAAATTCTATGACATTTAATCAATGAAAGTCAGACATTGCTTTTCAACCATGCTTCAACAGAATTATTTAAAAAAATAAACTCATGAAACAGGCCTGGACAAACATGATGGTACCCCTAGAAAAGACTGAAAATGATGTGACCAAAGGGACATGTCAATCCAAGCTGTGTCCACTAATTAGCATCACAGGTGTCTTCAAGCTTGTTATCAGTCAGTGGGCTCATATATAGGGCGACAGGTAGCCACTGTGCTTTTTGGTGACATGAAGTGTACCACACTCAACATGGACCACAGAAAGCTAAGGAGAGAGCTGTCTCAGGAGATTAGAAAGAAAATTATAGACAAGCATGTTAAAGGTAAAGGCTATAAGACCATCTCCAAGCAGCTTGATGTTCCTGTGACTACAGCTGCACAGATTATTCAGAAGTTTAAGGTCCACAGGACTGTAGCCAACCTCCCTGGACGTGGCTGCAGGAGGAAAACTGATGACAAATCAAAGAGATGGATAATACGAATGGGAACAAAACAGCCCAGAAAAACTTCTAAAGAGATTAAAGGTGAACTTCAAGCTCAGGGAACATCAGTGTCAGATCGCACCATCCGTCGTTGTTTGAACCAAAGTGGACTTCATGGGAGACGACCAAGGAGGACACCATTGTTAAAAACAAGTCATAAAAAATCAAAACTGGAATTTGCCAAATGACATGTTGACAAGCCACAAAGCTTCTGGGAGAATGGGACATTTATTTCAGAACATTTCAATATTCTAGTCTAATAATCGTTTATTCATTTTATAGCTTCATACGCACCCTCCCGCTGCAACAGCGGCATCCCTCACCCAGTCCACACTGGATTTTATGCCTCATATAAACACCCAAATGCAAAAATGACATCACAGAAGGAATTGACAGTTTTATTTCTTGGGATATAAGGCCCATTGGTGTCGTGGAAGGCCAAGAAAAACATTGGAACCTGGATATTTAGTGCCAGCCGCCAGACAATTACGCACACCCTCACGGCAAAATACGAGGGAGTAAAAAAGAGAAAGTTTCTGAGTTAATAGATAAAGATAACAGATGTGTACGTCTCTTCAAATGGAGTCCTTTATGAAAGTGACTGTCCATTTCATTGATGAAGACTGGAAAGCAAAGAGTCTTGTGTTGAGAAAAGAAAGGAGGGAAAGAGGTGCGAACAGGGGAGAAACGCGGCGGCAGCGTGGGGGAGTGGGGGGGTCGATTGGTCGATTTTTGGTCGACAATTGCTGTGTTTTAGTCGACCAACAATTTCTTTGGTTGATTACAGCCCTATCTGGCACAGGGTGTCTTGGATCTGTGCCGGTACAATGAAATCTCAGGACTATCAAGGGATTCTAGAGAGAAATGTGCTGCCCAGTGTCAGAAAGCTTGGTCTCAGTCTTAGGTCATGGATCTTGCAACAGGACAATGACACAAAACACACAGCTAAAAACACCCAAGAATGGCTAAGAGGAAAACATTGGACTATTCTCAAGTGGCCTTCTATGAGCCCTGACCTACATCCGATCGAACATCTTTGGAAAGAGCTTAAACATGCCATCTGGAAAAGGCACCCTTCCAACCTGAGACAGCTGGAGCAGTTTGTTCATGAGGAGTGGGCCAGAATACCTGCTGAAAGGTGCAGAAGTCTCATTGACAGTTACAGGAATCGTTTGATTGCAGTGATTGCCTCAAAAGGTTGTGCAACTAAATATTAAGTTATGGGTACCATCATTTTTGTCCAGGCCAGTTTCATGAGTTCATTTTTTAAAAATAAGTCAGTTGAAGCATGGTTGAAAAGCCATGTCTGACTTTCATTGGTTAAAGGTGTAGTCAGCGATGTGGGAGAAAACGAGTTGGGGGTTTGTTTATATTCGAACTTAGACCCGCCTCCCGAAAGCTGATTGATGTGCATCGTCATGGAAACGGCCGTAGAAACTGCGTAGCTGACGTAGCTAAGGAAACCCCGACTCGTCAGACAACTGGACTGCCGTTATTGAAAACATCACAACAACAGTACATTCTGGCAGATTAGACAATAAGATGAATGTCTGACGGCTGTTACTGTTATGTGAAGCACCACGAAGCTAATGCTGCTTAGCTTACCTATCCAGCAGACGGACGGCGACATCCGCGTCCGTTTTCAGGTCTTTCAATTAGCAGAGTCCCCTCCACCGTCAGAAAGCAACACCAATGTTGATCCGGGTCTTTGCTCTTTTGGTCATAGCCCTTCTTTTCCACTTTTCACTCCTCTGACCTTTTTCTTTTGGGCTGTTTTCAGGCAACTATTGTATCTCTCTCTTATGCTAACTGCGCACGCTACGCGAACTACGACTCCCCCTCCCCCCTCTGTCTGATCAGCACATGAGTATGATCGCCCCCTGGATGAGGGGGGGTTTACTTTGTTTTGGTAACTCGGCTCGAGCCACAGTATTTACCAAGGCTGTGTATTGAAACTGGACTTATTTTTCAACATGCTGTCAGTGGTGACATCTTGTGGATGGAGAGGAGAAATATGGTGAATTTCGCAAATACTGCATCAGATTAGAAGATTAGAAGATCGCTGACTACACCTTTAAATTTCGTAGAATTTTTATATGTTATTACTTTTGTCAGATTCAAGTTATTTCTGTGACCACTATGAATTTTTCTTTCATTAAACGAAGGGTACCAACAATTTTGTCCACATGTGTATATAATGATGTGTTCAATGACAGCTCAGAAAAATGATGATTAGACAAATATATAACATTTCATCATGATGTGTTCAAATGTTGATGAGAAAAGAAAAAATCAGTTCCTGACCAAAGATCGAGGATGTTTGTGGAAATATGTTTATATATTCTTTATCAAATTGTTCTATTTCCTCATTTATTTCCTTATAAAGTAAAATAAATAAATGTTTTTGGAGCTAAACTGGACCATGTGACAGCAGACTGTGACTGTGAGCTCAGATTGAAGTGTTTAGATTTGAAGGTTTGATCCTGACAGAAAAATCTGAGCTCTGCTGTTTACACTTTAGAGAAACAGGAGGAACGGATCAAGACGTGTGTGAAAGCAGCTGAGACAAACTGAAGTACAGGAGGCAGAGCAGCAGCTGATTGGCTCTGCTGAGCAGACTGTGTGATGTGGACACATCTGATTGGATCCTAAATAGTTTTTCTCTTCATTCTCTCTTCTTTATTCAGACTGGAGAGCTGCAGTTTGTCAGAGATCAGCTGTTCTTCTTTAGCCTCAGCTCTGAAGTCCAACCCCTCCCATCTGAGACAGCTGGACCTGAGCCACAACAAACTTCATGATTCAGAAGTGAAGCTGCTGAGAGATCTTCAGAAGAATCCAAACTACAGACTGGAGACTCTGGAGTAAGTAGAGAGTTGAATTTACCATAAATCCTAGAATATAAATCTCTCTGTTTTCTCTTTTTTGAGTCTCTCAGAGGGAAAATGAATTTCTGCGTCTTCCTGCCTGATGATTTCTGTGACGTTCAGCAAAACCTTCAAAGTTCAGTTTGTGTCAAACTGCTGCTCTTTAGTCCACCTGCTGTGACCTGCTGAGCCTTTGCTCCTTATATTACGGTAGCTGAGCTTTCAGCTTGAAGTGGATTGTTGTGAAGCTCAAACACTAGAGGAGTCCAAAAAGACGGTTTTCCTTTGAGATGTTTTACATTCAGAATCAGTGTAGACGTCCATGAATCTGTTTTTGTCTTTGGTTTCTAAAACAGGTCTAAAATGTGGTTTATACTCCAGACTTTACGGTAATCCGTGCTGATCTGTCCGTCTTTGAGCTGAACTGGGTTCAGTCAGGAGAGGCTTCATGATGACAGCAGTTTAAAGTCATGAAACCTGTGAGACTCTGCAGGTGGTCCAGGTGAAAATCTGCCCTTCAAAGTGTCTTCAGTTTGTGCTGCTGTCTCTGAATCCTCTCAGAAAAGTCAAAGAAATGAGAAACAGCTGCTGCTGACGTGTGAACATGTGAATCCACTGATGAAAATCTCCTTTATTCTCTTTCAAAACAAACATGAACGCTGTGATCTGACAGAAGAGGCAGAAATCAAGCTCATGAAGCCGTCATGGTCCTGCTGAAGTTCAGCAGAAGAATCAATCTGATCATGAAGAGCAGATGATTTCTTTGAACTGTGGTCATGGTCCCATCCCTAGAGCTGGACCACTGCAGTCCAACATGTGACAGGCTTTGGTGTGCTGGACACAGAGCAGAGTGAAAACTCAGCAAACACATGAAGATCCACCAAAGCTGCAGCTTCAGCCTGAACTGAAGAGAGTCCTCACACAGACTGATGGAGCTCAGTGATTGGAGGCTCCTGATTCATTCTTCTGCTCTGACCACAGATCAGCAGCTCTAATCTCTGCTCTCATGTTTACTACAACAGGTGCTGATACCTGAGGATCATCATCATCATCATCAGTGAGTCCGTCCACAGTCAGTCAGTGATCCACTGGGGACGTCCTGCAGCTGTTTCCTTCACAGACAGTCCACACAGACTCTGTTCAGGTCCCTGCAGATCCTCCAACAGTCTGACAGAGTCTCTCATATGGTTTTGAAACCTGAGGCCTTCAGAGTGTCAGCCGCTGCAGTTTGTGGTTTTCTTCTGAACTCAGGATCTTTACCAAAAGCATGAACAGGTCCTGCAGGCTCACACTGACTCAGATGTAAAAGAAATGCCTGATTAATAGAACTACAGATGATTAAAGCAAAGAAATAAACGGACATGTTGTCTTATAAATCAGAGAGCGATGGTAAAAAATATGCTGCTGGATTTCTTTAGTTAGTGTTTGTAAATCACTGATGGGCACAGATCTGATTATTTTTGGACTTTATGGTTTTAATCCACATCTGTTCATCTGATTTTGAATTGACTGTAAATATCTAAAGTGTTTTTTTTCATCTTCAATAAACTTTGAACCTTTTGGAGAGTCTTGAGTGACCTTTGACCTTTCGGTGGTGTTCAGTGAGTTCATTTTTCTCTGACAAAGACTCACACTGACCCCTGACCCCTCAGGGCACTTTTCACATCTCACACTGATGATCATCAAGAGAGGAGGGTCAGAGTTCGTCCTCCCTGTGGACTTCATGTCCTGCTCTCACGTCCTTCACAGCACCAAAGACGTCTGCTCCACTGTTTCTTTATTTTCTGTTTGGTTTGTGGATTAGTTACATGTTTGATTGATTGTCTTTTTCTTAGTGTGTCTGTGTTTTTGTTTTGTCTGATTGTTTGTTCATTTGTTGGTTTGGCTGTTTGTTTCTGTGTTTGGTTTTTTTTTCTGTTTATTTGATAATTTAGGGGTTTTTTTTGACTGTTTGGATGCCAGTTTTTGTTTGTCTGTATTTTAATTTGTCAGTTTGTTTATCAATTTTGTTATTACCTCCGCCAAGGAGGTAATGTTTTCAGGAGAGTTTGTTTTGTCCGTCCGTGAACAAAATAACTCAAAAGTTATGGATGGATTTGGATGAAATTTTCAGGAAATGTTCAGCATGGGAAAAGGAAGAACTGATTCGATTTTGGTGTTGATCTGGATCAGCGTCCGGCGCCACAGCGAAAAATGTGATTTCTGTAACGACTGAACTAAAATAGATATCATTATGAATCCAGTTGCTAATGGTATGTTTTCATGGTCAAAGAATCTAAATATTTAGTATGAAATAAAGGTAGGACTAATATTTATGGTCAATATGACAATATGGCTGAGAACTGTGATGAACTGGCTGCTGGCTGAGGTCTCCGCTTCCGAGAGTTAAATAAATTTGTTGTTGGTGTTTGTTTTCTGTTTGTTCGTTCATGTTCTTCTTTATAGTTTGTTTTTCATTAGCTTTTTGTGTGTCTATCTGTTTCGAAATTTGGTTTCCTTTTGTCTTTGTTGTCTTTGTCACTTTGTCCAGTTTATTTTTGTTGTTATTTTTTTGTGTTTTTTTCTGTGTGTTTTTCTGTGATTTTGAATTTTTGCTTCTGTTTATACTACAGATGATTAAAACAAAGAAATAAACTGACATGTTGTCTTATAAATCAGAGACGATGGTAAAAATATGCTGCTGGATTTCTTTAGTTAGTGTTTGTAAATCACTGATGGGGCACAGATCTGATTCTTTTTGGACTTTTATGGTTTTTAATCCACATCTGTTCATCTGATTTTGAATTGACTGTAAATATCTAAAGTGTTTTTTTCATCTTCAATAAACTTTTAACCTTTTGGAGAGTCTTGAGTGACCTTTGACCTTTGGGTGGTGTTCAGTGAGTTCATTTTTCTCTGACAAAGACTCACACTGACCCCTGACCCCTCAGGGCACTTTTCACATCTCACACTGATGATCATCCAAGAGAGGAGGGTCAGAGTTAGTCCTCCCTGTGGACTTCATGTCCTGCTCTCACGTCCTTCACAGCACCAAAGACGTCTGCTCCACTGTTTCTTTATTTTCTGTTTGGTTTGTGGATTAGTTACATGTTTGATTGTCCTTTTCTTAGTGTGTCTGTTTTTTTGGTTTGTCTGATTGTTTGTTCATTTGTTGGTTTGGCTGTTTGTTTCTGTGTTTGGTTTTTTTTTCTGTTTATTTGATAATTTAGGGTTTTTTTTGACTGATTGTTTGGATGCCAGTTTTTTGTTTGTCTGTATTTTAATTTGTCAGTTTGTTTATCAATTTTGTTATTACCTCCGCCAAGGAGGTAATGTTTTCAGGAGAGTTTGTTTGTCGGTCCGTGAACAAAATAACTCAAAAGTTATGGATGGATTTGGATGAAATTTTCAGGAAATGTTCAGCATGGGAAAAGGAAGAACTGATTCGATTTTGGTGTTGATCTGGATCACCGTCTGGCCGCCACAGCGAAAAATGTGATTTCTGTAAATATCGACTGAACTAAAATAGATATCATTATGAATCCAGTTGCTAATGGTATGTTTTCATGGTCAAAGAATCTAAATATTTACATGAAATAAAGGTAGGACTAATATTTATGGTCAAAATGACAATATGGCTGAGGTCTGCGCTCTCCGAGTGCTTTCTAGTTTTTATTTGTGTCTGTTTCTTTGTCAGATGGTCTGTTTGTCTGTTCATCTTCTTTATAGTTTATTTTGTAGACGGTCTTTTGTGTGTCTATCTGTTTCCTTGAAATTGGTGTGTCTTTGTCACTTTGTCAGTATTTTTGTCTGTTTATATTTGTGTGTTTCTGGTTGTGTTTTTCTGTGTTGATTTTGTGTCTGTTTATCTGTTTGTTTCTTTGTGACTGTTTCTGTTTCATTGAGGTCTGTGTACTTGTAGTTGTAGTCTGATTGTTTTAATTGTTCTTTTTCATTTTTTTTTGTTTGTTAGATTTTTTTGTCTGTCTGTTTATCAAATCAAATCAAACTTTATTTATAAAGCACTTTTCATACATTAAAAATGCAGCACAAAGTGCTCTACATGTTTAATACAGTCCCCACCCTCCACCCCCCTCATTCAAACTCCATCCCAACACATACACGCACACACATGCACACACACACACACACACACACACACACACACACACACACATAACATGATTTAAAATGTGTGATTTTTTATCTGACTGCTCTTCTGTCTGTCAGTTTGTTTCAGGGTGTTGGCCTGTTTTATATCCAAAAACGTCATGTTTGATCATAGTATTTTTTGTCTCAGTCCAGAATGGTAAAAAAGTCACATGTTAGCCTGAGTGTTTTTCTCAAATCCTGAGCTGAGAGCAAAAGGCTCATGAGTCCATTTTAATGCCAAATATGACCAAATCATCTGCATTAGCATGTTTTCTGGCCTGTTTCACATCCAAAAAGTCATGTTTGGGCCTGTTTTTTTGAAGGTGCAGGGTTTGGAGTTTTTGTTCCGGGGGGAGGGGGGACTACAAACAGACTGAGTGTGAACACTGTGGAGATGGTAGCTGTGCTGATGGCGCTCAGATGGGCTGAGCATGCTCAGATGGAGAGGATGTTAATATGCTGTGACTCAGCTTCAGTGTTAACTCGCTGAAGGTCCGTCCATTCTGGAAGCAGGCAGGGCTTGTTATAGGAAATTCTGATGTGTATGACTCGGTGTATGTGGGTCCCTGCACATGCTGGAGTGGGGGGCAATGAAGAGGCAGATGTGTCAGCTAAGAGGGCTCTAAAGAAGGAGACAGTAGAAATGCATATTAGAATAATCAAAGCAGAGGCAAAGGGGATCATTTGGGAGAAAGCAAATCAGCTGTGGCAGACTAGATGGGATAAGGAAGACAAGGGTCGACACTTCTACCAAATACAGTGAGTGTTAAAGGACAGGGAGTCAGGAGTAGCAGCAGGAGGGATGAAACAGTGATGATGAGGCTTAGACTGGGACACTGTGCACTGAATAAAACACTGAAGATGATCGGGAGGCACAAACAGGGCTGTGTGAGGGGTGTGAGGAGGAGGAACAATCAGTGGAACATGTGTTGCTGTGGTGTAGGGCGTATGAAGAACAGAGGAGAAAGTTGAGGGACAAGATGAGGAGGTGGGGGTCCCGGGATTTGAGCTGAAGCATATACTTAGTGAGGGTGGTGGAGCTTCTCAAGAGCACAGCGGTATATGACAGAATATAAGGATAAGGGGTGTAGGCGATATGTAACTGTTAATATTATTTACTATATTTTTATTTAATTAAATAGATTTTTTAATTTCATTTTATTTATTATTATTAATATTATGTTGGTATTTATTTATTTTAATTAATTAATTTTATTTTATTAATTCAGTTATTTATTCATTTATTTATTTTGTAAATTGAACAATTTATTTCCATTCATTTACTTAGGACAAGGGAATAAGCAAGTAGGGTTATCGGAGCCTGACCCACACCCGCACCAGAAGATGGCGGTGATACCAGTTTTAAAGCTGGCCAACCGCCGTTAAACTCCACAAAGAAGAAGAAGAAGGGATTATGATAAATAACATGTCTAAAATAGTCTATCAGAATGTGCAATTAATTTCCCATTAATAAAAATAATAAGTTTATTGATATAGCACCTTTGAAGAACAGCAAAGTCACAAAGTGTTTCACAAAACAAATACAAACAATACAAGCAATTTTTAAAGGTACAATAAAAGAAAACACAGCACACAACACATATTAAGCAAAGGCCAGACCAAACAAGTAGGTCTTTTTTAAAAGAATCAACTGTTTCAGCCGATCTTAAATCCAAGGGGAGCGAGTTCCACAGAGTTGGAGCCATGACACTAAAAGCACAGTCACCTTTAGTTTTTAGTCTGGAGTGTGGAACAACCAACAGGTTTTGCTCAGTGGACCGAAGAGGCCCACCAGGAATGTTTTAAAAGTTCTGAGATGTATGCTGGAGCCTGGCCATGGAGGGCTTTGAAAGTGCAAAAGTATCTTAAAATGTATTCTGAAATGTTTGGGAAGCCAGTGGAGTGAAAACAGAGTTGGTGTGATGTGTGACCTTTTTGGAGACCTGGTAAGTCGTCTGGCTGCAGCATTTTGTACTAATTGTAGACGGTTTATGGATGTTTTACTGAGACAGGTGAAAAGTGAGTTACAGTAGTCTAAACGTGAAGAAATGAATGTGTGAATAACCATCTCCATTTGAGCTGTAGAGACTGTGTCTGAGTTGTGCAATATTTCTGAGATGAAAAAACAAGAACGGACCAGGTTACTGACATGATGATCTAGAGAGAGTGAGTGGCTGAAAGAAACACCAAGATTATGTAGAGTTGTTTTAGCAAAAGTGGACAGGGTTCCCAGTCTCTGTAGTACACTGATCATAATCTTAAGACCAGTTGAAAAATTGCTAGAATATGCATTTTATTAATTTGGATCTTAATGAGGTTTTAAATAGAGCTACAATATTTTAAAGCAAGAAGGGGGAGTGTGACAAAAAGCACTTTGAAAAAGTAATTTATTGAAAACAACAAGTAAACAGAAATAGGCTGTTTATCAGCTGATCAAAAGTTTAAGACCACAGGCTATTAAAGCCAAAATCTGCTCAAAATGTTCATTTTCTGTCAGGCATTCACACGGTCATGCCCTCCTGATGGCTAAAGCTAAGAAGCTTTCTCTTCTTTAACGTGGTCGGATCGTTGAGCTGCATAAGCAAGGCCTCTCGCAGCGTGCCATTGCTGCTGAGGTTGGACGCAGTAAGACAGTCGTTCTACATTTTTTAAAGATACTGAGCATTATGGAACGAAAAAGTCAAGTGGTAGACCCAAAAAATTACACCTGCGCTGAGCTGGAGGATCCGATTGGCTGTCTGTCAGACAGGGCGGTCCTCGACCCAAACTAAGGCCCTTACTGGTGCCGACTGCAGCGCAATAACCATCAGACGGCATCTTCGGGAAAAGGGTTTCGAAAACAAAAAACAAATTCAAAGACCTCGTCTCCTTCAGCGCCACAAAACTGCCCGTTTAGACTTTGCCAGAGAGCATCAAACATGGGACACTGAGAGGTGGAAAAAAGTTTTATTCTCTGATGAGAAAAAATGTAACCTTGACGGTCCAGATGGCTTCAACATTACTGGCATGACAAGGAGATCCACCTGAGATGTTTTCTACCCGGCACAGTGGAGGGGGGTCCATCATGATCTGGGTGCTTTTTCATTCAGTGAACACTGGAGCTTCAGGTGGTGCAGGGTCGTCAAACGGCGGCTGGTTACGTCCAGATGTTGCAACGGGCATCCCTCATGACTGAGGGCCCTGTCTGTGTGGTAACAGCTGGGTTTTCAACAGGACAATGCTGCAGTTCACAATGCTCGCTTGACCAAGGACTTCTTCAGGAGAATAACATCACTCTTTTGGACCATCCGCATGTTTCCCTGATTTAAATCCCATAGAGAACATTTGGGGATGGATGGCAAGGGAAGTTTATAAAAATGGCCGTCAGTTCCAGACAGTTGATGCCCTTCATGAAGCCATCTTCACCACTTGGAGCAATGTTCCCAAAAGCTTCCTGGAAACACTCTCATCAAGCATGCCCAAACGAATTTTTGAAGTGATTAACAAGAACGGTGGAGCTATTTCAGTTTACTTGTTGTTTTCAATAAATTACTTTTTCAGAGGGTTTTTTGTCACACTCCCCCTTCTTGCTTTTGCATATTGTAGCTCTATTTAAAACCTCATGAAGGTCCAAATGTGCAAAATGCATATTCTAGCAATTATTCAACTGGTCTTAAGATTTTGATCAGGTCTGTATGTCTGGCACTAAGCTCTCTGAAGCCAAGACAAGAACTTCTGTTTTTTCAGAGTTAAGTTGTAATGACTTATCTGACATCCAGTCTCTAATGGCACTTAAACAACTGAGCAGGGTTGACACTTGAGAATAATCATTAGGTGAAAAGGATACCTGTAGCTGGATACCATCTGCATAACAGTGATACGATACATTTTTAAAACTGTTGATTAGGTGGCTTAGTGGGAGCAAGTACAGAGGAAATAATATTGGGCCGAGGACTGAGCCTTGAGGAACTCCACAAACTAGGGGTGAATTAGAAGAGGTGTTGTATGGTAACGCACATACAACTGAAAATGATGATACCTGGTGATGATGAGTTGAAGCCTCATGAGGCATTGAACCACTTGAGCCAATTGGAGAAAGGGTTCATGTCTTGAAGCTTCATGTGCACATGAGTCCACCTACTGGCCAGGTGTATAATCACAGGCAGCTTTATCTTAACCATACGATGTGTGATGCATTGTCTGTTGGGGCTTGTAGGAATGACTATGAATTTAAAAAATATATGATCGAGTAATTTCTCAACAATTTAACACATAAGTGTGTAATAAAATATTTTGAATGTACTGTGTGTTTAATGTATGAGTTTTCTTGATTTTCATTGTCAACTGCATTTGATTTGTTTTTTTTTGTTTGTTTTTGGGGAGAGGAGGGGCGGGGGCATCAGGAGGAACGAGAACTTTTTTTTTTTTTGGTTTAATTTTTGTGAATTTTGAGATTTTGAATTGACAAAAGTTTGATGAACTGCTTGTGACATTCTGAATTTTTCTCTTCGATGGACTGGGAACAAACTTGAAGACTTGTTTTGATGAACTTTATACTTTATGAATATTTTGGACTTCATTTCTTAGCTTGTTGGGACTCTTTACATTTGAATGAAGTTGAAATATTCTAGATTAGTTTTTTTTATTTTAAGACAAACTTTAAGTTTTCTGTAGTGTGGTTTAATTGAGCAATAGGCCTAATGACAGATTTAGTCATCTGTCTGGTGCCCAATTAATGTCAATTTCACAGTTCTAGTCCTTAGCAACAGTACACGAGTGGCATAGCATATGATATGGCAGGTTGTGTAATGTTTGTTTTTCACTTCAGGAGAGTGTCATGTGCTTAAGCAGAGGACAGTGAAGTGCTTGTGGAACTAAGAAGAGGGCACTTAATATGCTTGTGTCAGGATTTTGCCCATTCTTAACTCAAAAAGCTCAGTATAACTTTCACGGTCCGTACCAAAAACCCTGACATAACTCCAAAAAGGAAAAATGATGATGAGACAACTGAAGGCAAAAAGATGGGATTTAATTACAGCACCGGAGTTTACAACATGACAACAAGATGCTTGATGCTGAAAAACTGAAGATGTGTCATGTTCTGTCTCTATGAGAGTGTCAAGAAAGGTGTGTGTGTGTGTGTTGACCTCCGTACCTCAGTGTCTTGGAATGAGCCAGACTGAACTGGTGTGGAAGATGTCCCTCAACAGATAAGAGGTCGAAAGACAGCCTCCATACGAGGTCAGATACAGAGGTCATATATGGCATGTGCTTAAGGGGTGTCTAAGGTATGTGGATGAGTGTTGTGTGTATGTCAGAAGAATGCATAAGCTAGACAATGATTACAAGCACGATTACATGACAGGATTAAAACAGGGTTCAAATACATGAAAAGGTTATAAGGTTAAGTGACCATAAACACGTGTACAGAGGTTAAATACATGACTGAATACATAAACTGTACAAGGGTCAAATTATTCTTCACAGCTTGTGTAACTTGGACAAAGATGAACAGAACAGGGGAGGTTTTATTCATTTTTATTTAGAAATGTCAGTTTTTGGTTTTAAATGATTCCTTTTTTTGGACATTACCTCTCCGGCCTTTGAAAATACCCTTTCACAGGGCACAGAAGATGCCAGCATGCACAAAAACATAAGAGCAAGTTCATATAAATTTGGGTACAATAGTTTTTGCCTCTCCCAGTACTCTAGAGGGTTTTCCAGTCTGCTGATGAGTCCTCCGTGCCTCCATGACACTGATGTCCAAACAATGCCACAGTTTGCTACCTATGAGGAAACTACAGATCATGTTAGTAAGTGTTCAAGTAGTAATAAAAAAAATCTCAAAATGTAAAATAATAGATTACCTCTAGTGACATCATGAGAGGTGGAAGGCTGGGGGATTTCTTCTCTGCCTTGTTTAGACCTAATAAGTGTGGCACACTCAGAGGTCAGTCGCTTTATTGCGACTGCGACGTGTAAAGCTTCTCCCGTAGTTGCCTGATGAGATGTTCTCCCATTTCCACTGCAGCTGCAGGTGCTCACGGCTTTGTGACCTCCTCCTGAAGAGTTTGCTCCAGCATTTTCATGAGGGGAACAACTTTGGAGGCAGACACATTCTCCTCTACAGTGGCATCGTAGAAAGGAGACAGCAGGGACAAGCACCCTCCAACAATGCTGAACTCTTCTGAAATCAGGAAAGGGATGTCATGATGTAGGCCAGCTAAAGCTCCCTCACTGGCTCTCTCAAAACAAGAGCCTAATTTACAAAAGCATTAAATAACTAATAGGAGATAATGAAGAATGCTTTTATTTTGAAAACAGGAAGTTTGCTAGTGGCTGATTTTTAGCTGAATGCCGTCTCAAGAGGACTTAACATGTATGATATTACGATGATTATGATATTGTTTCAACCTGACACTGTTTTTTATTTGAGTCCGTTTTTCCAGTATTTTGTCTGATGACTGTCATTTTGAAGCCTGAGGCCGTATTATCTGACAGAGGTTTTATTGAGGGAGGTTTTCTAGAGGCTGTTTGGTCTGAGAAATGACAGAGGTTTTCCTGAGACTGAGGATGCCCTAAAATGTACACGTTTTTGCTAGTTCCAATAAAATAAACCGTGGTGTGCAGCTTAAAAAAATAGTGTTTGCAATCAATAGCCCACATTTGGGGGGTATTTTGTGGTATAGTATGTAGTAGAAAAAGCTTTTGAAATAAAACAAAAGGTTTCCTGACAAATCTGTAGGGGTGTACTCATTTATGCTGAGCACTGTGCATGTTTGATATATACAGCTGGAAAGTTGGAGATGTTTATATGTATGACTATATTATATACATTGTTTGTGCATGTACAGAATATACATCTGAATACAATAGTTTTCTACTAATGATTTTAAAAGTTAAATAAATGAACCTTGTTCTTTAGGTATAATCACTAATATTATATGAAACTTCCCCAGGAGTGCTGCTTAATTATTTTGGAGCTGGATCACAGCAGAGGCCACCTGCCCCAGATGCTTCCCTTAGTACCAGTGAAGATCCAGCAGTGGTCCAGTCAGCTCTACCATCCACATCCACAGGTGATCCTCTCACAGCAGGCAACATTTTGACAAAGACATTCTCTAAGATCAGTGTTATGTCACGGATTAAAAAAGTTCTTGTGGTTGTTCGGACCACAACTGTTTAAAATGGCATGCTTTTAGCATATTATTAGCATAACCATTAAAATTACAAATGTTTAAAAAGTCTTATATTTTTATATCTTAGGTCCATGTTCTTCACATGAGGAGCAGTCAACAAATACATTCTCTGCCTCCACTATCCTCTTGGGTTCTTTAAGAATATCCTAATAAATGCTTTAATTTTCATGACGATCTGTAAACCTGATGTCTGAGGTTAATGGGGTAAATTTTACATCTCACTAACCTGACAATTCTTTTCTTTCTTTTTTTGACTGTTTTCTCATCTTAGGTCCATCCTCTTCTCAACATGAGGAGCAGTTAACATCTGCATCCTCTGTCACTACTGTCCCCTTGGTTTCTGTGTCATCTTCAGCTGATGTTGCTGGTAAGCACACAGCTAGGAAGCATTTTTCTGTTAGGTGAAGATTATAAAGTTATTAATACTGTATAGTTTATTAAAAAACATTGCTTGAATTTCTGTTCAGGTCCTGTTGGCATCTGGTAAGCAGAGGGCCAGTGCAGATAAGGGAAAACTTCTCATTCCCTAAAAAACCTGATGGCCGAAGTTTTCATCACCACTACACCTTCAGACAATCAACAGGAGAAAAGTGAAGCAGAGCTGGCTCATTTTTTATTATTGTTGCACTGTTGAAATTTTCAGTTTGTAATTCAAAAGCAAATAAATGACACTTTTTATGATATACTGCATTGGCTGCATCTTTTAATCTTAAAGTACAAATAAACACATGATTACATCTCAAACAAAGACTTAAAAATCATGAGTGCTTAGCATTATGTTGAAGCAATATCGTGTAGTTTATAGTGGATGTGAGAGATTTAGTGTTGGTGAACGGTAACCATGTGCTAATAATTAAAAGTAGTTTATGCTTCAGTGTAAGGGGGCCCCCAAATGAAATTCGCTTAGGGCCCCATAAAGGCTTGGGCCGGCACTGTGAGCGTGAATGGTTGTGTTTATCTGGATGTTGCCCTGCGATTAGCTGGTGACCGGTCCAGGGTTTACCCCGCCTCTCGCCCAGTGACAGCTGGGATAGGCTCCAGCCCCCGCAACCCCAAAAGGGACATTATAGAAAATGAATGATTGAATGAATATCTTAAAACCAAAAATTCAAGATAATAAAAAAATAGGTGATAAAAAAAACACTTAAAGCAGAGTAAGAAAATAAAAAAGTCTGCTTAAGTCAAACTTAAAAGGTATGACTTGAGTTTGCTTTTAAAAACATGATGGTAAAAGAAAATCAGATAAATAGGAGGGACTAGGACCATTTAGGGATTTTAAAACCAAAAAAAGGACTTTAAAATCTATTTAAAGACTCAGGTAGTCAGTGTAGACACTTTAAAATCAGAGTGACGTGGTCTCTCTCTGGTCTTTGTCAGTGTGTCTTTAACTGGACGTCCTTTGGACTGAACAAACTCCTGTGTCCAGGAGAGTCTTCCATCCAGAGGAAGCTGAATTCTCCTAATGACCTCAACAATCTGTCCCAATCACATTTTTTTTTTTCTCAAAGGATTGAATTGGGGTATTTGTGGACCGATGTCTCAGCTCTTCTCTGAGCTATATTTTGACCATTTTTTCAGAATTTAATCATGAACTGACCCTGAGGGACTGTATGAGCTGACAGTGAACAGGTGTCGGTATCGGTCGATAGAGGACAAAGAGCAGAGACCTTGGTTGGTTTCTATGAATGCAGGAAGTCCCTTGAGCACTTTAACAAAGGTGGTTAATGAACTCTGAGCAGCTCAGATTACTGTTAAAGATCATTAAACAGTTTTCGATTCATTAACCACAAATCAAATGTTCTCACTTCCTTCATTCTTTCTGTCAATATTTAATTTCAGGTACACAACCAGCTCCAAACTGTGAACCAGAGACTGATTTGAGGTGAAACATTCAATCCTATCTTTGTATCTTTTCAGTGTAACTGTCAGTAACATTATTCTGAATCACAAAGGACTAAATCCACTAATTCAGATCAGAAAAACTAAGCCTCCTGATGACAAGAGCATTTTCATGTGCAGTAAATTCACCTGACACACCAGAGAGATCATCCAATATTTATTTCAATATTCATCTTTGAAAAAGCTCATAGAAAGTCTAGAAAGCAAATCAGTGAAACGATCAACCGATCACATTCATTATGAGCCAATCAGAAAAACAAATGAACATCAAAACTTGTCAGAGTGAAACTATCGTTTCTGGTGTTTAATATTTTGGATTGAATTTTGAGTTTTTGATAACATATAGGAGCGCACAGCAAAGTACAAAAAAGAGAGGAATAAAAAAAAAAAAAACCCTATCCCTTCCCAAAACTGAATTCCCCCCTGTTCACTGTCACAAAAAAAAAAAAAAAAAAAATCTGTAAATAGACCTTCATTGTCTGCCAGAACATAAAGTAAAGGTTCAGTCTTGTCCCTTTGTTGATGGTCTGTTAAAGAAAGTCAAGAAAGGCCCCCACACCTGATGAAATTTTCTTTCTGAGCCGCTCATTATATATCTAATTTTTTCAAGCTTAAGATGACACAACACATCTTTAATCCAGTGTGATTTTGTAGGGGGGACCGCATCCTTCCACCTTAGTAGAATCAATCAGCATGCTAATAAAGTTGAGAAGGCAATGAGTTTCTGACCTCCAGCAGGTAGTCTTAGCCCCTCAGCAGAAACTATCATTTCTAACAAAAATAACTTTGAGTGTTCTTGTTTTTCTTCTGACAAAGAAATGTGGTCCAGATCAGACCATCTGGTCACCCTGTTACAGATACATGTTATAAATTTAACAGAAGATTATTTAATGAAACATCCACATCATTCCTGAAAGACTCTACAGATATAATATTGAAGTGACCTGTGCTGACACAAAGTGAGTTTAGTTAGAGAGACACTGATACAGGAATACAGAATATTTAAAATAAAAGATTTAACAGGCAGCAGAGACACTGAAGATGAAGTAGTCTGATCACAGGCTCAGGTACGTACCTCAGAGTGTAGATGCTGGACCCACTGTGTCCTCCCTCTCAGCTCTGATGATGTTTTATAGCAGAGGGCACACAGCAGTGTTGATGTGGGAGTTTACCTCCATGAGGACTTCCTGCACTGAAGGTTTGACCGTTTCCCTCGGTCAAACCTTTTACCTCGATGCCATGTTTTTGCTATTTTTTGTTCATGTGGACTTCTTTTCATCCAGCAGTAATGGGTGTTGAATCTGAACCCTTTAAAGGGATAGTTCAGTATTTTTGAAGTGGGGTTTTAAGAGCTCCATATGTCTATAAGTACATTAGATGCAGTAGAAAGTTCTCTCCTCTCTGTCAGAGTCTGTTTGGCAGATCCAGCCACAAACAGGGAAATATTGTTCCAAGAACAAAGGTTATTTTCTTTGCCTACAAGAACTCTCATTAAAAAAATGATACCACAGTTTAAGAGCACGCTACCTGTGAATGTTTTAAAGTGCATCAACTTCTTGGAAATATAAAGTTTATCTGGACCCAACCAGCTCAACCTAACCCTGAATCACTCTGTCTCCCTCTTGATGGTTGGTTTCAGTTGTTGGTTGTGATTCAGTTTTGGGTTAACGTTCGATTGGGCTCAGGATTTGTAGATGCCTGACTTGTCATTGGCCCCGTTTACATGGGTCAAAAAATCCTATTTACAATCAGATTGAAAGGTCAATCAGACCTGAGGTGGAACTACTAGAAAGACTGCAGCAGGAAATGACTGCTTATACAGAGACTGACATAGGTGCTAGCAGCTTCATTAGTTTTAGAAAACAAATTGAATAATGACCAAAAATAGTGTGGAGTTACAATATGTCGTTCAAGTATCAGATTAAGATCAAACATTGAATCATAAACTGGTGTGACTTGGTTCAAAATCAAGAACATATGACAAAGGGTGTAGGAAGTCTAATATTAGCTTTAATGTCTCAGGCACACACAAATTTCCAACAAACAAACAAACATTACTTCTTACAAACTCATCCCTGACATACATCTGCATGATTTCTTCTTCAGAGCTTTACTGACATTGCTAGGTGACTTATTTTTGACTTTCAAAAGTTGCCCTACTTTGTGTTGTCAATCTCCTGGATTTGGATTCAGATTCAGATCGACATCAAAATCAAATCACGTCTTCCTTCTGCCATGATCAACATTCCTAGATAATTCAGTCAGAATCTATTGATACTTTACTGACTTATCTTGCACACGAACACACAAGCAGGTGTCCGTTAGTAACTGTTGATCTACTGAGGCCATGTTTACACGGCAACATAAAGATCTAATCCGGAAAGATTTCTCCTTAGCTTTTTGAAAAGAAATCTGAGTTTACATGAAGACACAATGAAAATAATCCTCGTTCTCACTAGTCCTCATGGAAACACTGTAGCGTGCACGCCAGAGCAGTAGATGGTGATGGAGGTTTGCAGAGAGACAGCGCTGTGTTACAACACATCTAGGAAGAAGAAAAACTTTCCGAGACCAATAATGGCAAACAGACCTTCTAAGATGCAGGAGTTTCTTGTCTGAACATCAAATCTGTCGGGAAAACAAATCTGCCTGGATATTTTTGTCTGGATAACAAACCAAAGACAGTAAACAGCTCAGATGTTACTCTGTAGACGATGAAGCTGCTGTTGTTCCTGGTATGTGCGCACAGTCTTCATGTGAAAGAGTACTGTGCATGCGGTGCCGTCATCGTTTCACCCTGAAACATTCTGGGGTGGTTGCATTGGGTGGTGGCTGAGGATAATCTGTGTCTTTTTTATGTTGAGGGCCACACCAAGCTGCATGTGAATAGGCAAAAGCATTGACAGTGCACTGCAGGTCCTCCTCTGAGTGAACCACCACAGCATTGTCATCGACATACTGCAGCTCCATGATGGATGTGATGTTGTCCTGCTTTAGACCCTGAATCTACTGATATTGAGAAGTTGTACAACAGTTTTGTACATGATTCTGACACCTGGTGGAGGTGAAATATGGCAGAGATGAAAATGAAGAACAGTGTGGGAACAATCACTCAGCCTTGCTTGACTCCTGTGTCAATCCTGAAGGTGTCAGTTGCATTCCCACTGAGTCCTGTCACTGACATGCTATCATGCAGCAGTTTCAGAGTCCGGATATACTTATGTGGGCAGCCTATTTTGGTCAGAAACACCCAGAGGGCCTGATGGTTTATGGAGTCAAAAGCTTTGGGGATGTCTATGAAGGCCGTGTATAGACGATTGAGCCCTTTTCTGGAGGACACCTGTGTGTGAGATCTTTTAATAAGGGGAGACTGGTGCACCATCAGCCTCCACACAGTCCAGTTCATCTGCTTTGTCAGCCATTGTGGTACCTCCACCATCTTCCACCTGGTCCACAGTTGAGGTTTTCACAGTTTACCTGTTGTTGGGGCTATTTACCTATAACTGGGCCAGTGGTTGACGAACATCAGTGCACATTCAAGCGCCAGTGGATGCAATATCTCTGAGTACTAGGTACTAATATAGTGGTTATTGTTAAAAAAGAGATTCCACAGGGCTGCATACTGGTCCCTCTTCAAATGATGCATGTCTTTGAATGCACTTCAATTCATTTTCTGTTTATGTTTGTGAAGAACAAAAAGATATATTAATAGTCAAACTCACTGGTGGAAACTTGGTATCCTCATGGCGCCCATTTCAGCGTACCAGCCTTCCTCCTCATTCCTGTAGGTCTCCACGCGCCCACCAACATGGCTGCTGGCCTCTATGATGGTCACCTTTAACAAAGAATGAATTTCACATTTAACA
Source organism: Scarus forsteni (assembly GCA_036419115.1). Taxonomy (NCBI): domain Eukaryota; kingdom Metazoa; phylum Chordata; class Actinopteri; order Labriformes; family Labridae; genus Scarus; species Scarus forsteni. Next base: position 915,650 of record JAZDUH010000029.1, on the reverse strand, counting down.
GATAAACTTTATACAAAAACTGTCTTTGAACATGAACATGAAAAAAAAACAAGTCACAACAAGCACACAGGACCATTTAGAGTTGCTGAAGAGTTTATCTAATGACTAAAGGTAGTGGCAGGCTAACACTACCCACTGACTCCCAGTGTTTGAGCTAAGCTAAATGGTAGTGGGCTAGCTCTGTGCGTCTCCTTGTTACTGCACACACAGTCTGAAGAATGAAGTCTATCTGCTTATGATGGACTCGGGAGTGAGGCAAGACATGAAAAGAAAAATGAAGTAAATACAGAATATTTAAAATAAAGAAGATTTTACAGGCAGCAGAGAAACTGAAGATGAAGAGAAGAATCAAACTTCACCCTCTGTAGTCCGACCACAGGCTCAGGTACGTACCTCAGAGTTCAGATGCTGTCCTCAAAATGCCCTCCTGCTCAGCTCTGATGATGTTTTATAGCAGAGGGCACACACCAGTGTGGATGTGAGAGTTTATCTTGGTAAGGACTTCCTGCTCAGACATGTTAAGACTGAGAAGAGGTTTTACGGCTAAAGACAGGAGGAAGAGTGAAACATAACGGCTGTTGTTGTCTGGAAGTGACCTCCAACCTTGATGCCATGTTTTTGCTGTTTTTGGTCCATGTAAAAAAATCTGGTGCCATAACTCAATAATTACACAAAATAACAAAATATATGAAAAAACTTACTGCACTATTCCAGGTGTATTCAGCAATAACTCCAGAATAATTTCAGTGCAATAATCCAAGTGTGTTCTCTTTTCTTTTTTAAAGATGCTATGAGGAGTTTCTAAGTAATTACAAAAAAGTCTCTATTTTAGATGCCTGATAGAAATACACACTTTAAGATGAGTTTTATAGCATCAAAATAGATTATCTATAAATGCTATTCCTTAGCTTCGCAGTCGGGTCAGACAGGTAAATCTACATTGATGGTCTTTTCTGGTGGCAAAGCATTACCTGCCAACCTTCCCAAAATCACCACAGCTCAAGGGGCAGAAATCGAACTTGTGACCTCATATAAGTATTTGGGTATCACCATTGATAATAACCTGTCATTTAAGGAGCACATTGACAGTCTTGTGTCTAAGTGTAAACTTAAAATGGGATTCTTCTTTAGAAATAAGGCCTGTTTTTCACGTCAGGTCAGAGACTATTTAATCTCTACAACCTTCTTACTGTTGTTGGACTATGGTGATTTGTTATTTATGAATGCTCCTGAAAAATACTTGAAAAAACTTGATACTGTGTATCACTGTGCTCTATGTTTTATTACTGGCTGTGGATATGGTGTCCATCACTGTCTGCTGTATGCTGCTGCAAATCGTCCCTCCCTGTCTGTCCGTAGACACTCTCACCTGCTACTCTTTATCTACAAATCTGTTCTTGGGCTGCTTCCGTCTTATTTGACCACATATTTGATCAGGTCTAGTGACCGTCGTGGACTGCGCTCACAGGATTTCATTAAAATGTTTGTTCCTAGAGTCAGAACAGAACTGGGTAAGACAGCCTTTAAATATGCCGCCCCCTCTACCTGGAATAGTCTCTCGATGGATTTGAGACTAACAGAACTGGTCACTGTTGGTGAATTTAAGACTTTGATAAAGGACCGGGAAAGAGCTAGCCTTGGACAATGTCACTGTTTTAATTCTTGACTGCTTCTCATTTTGTTTTGAATTGGTGTTTCCAGAACGGTTTGGTTTCAATGTGCTGATGTCTGAATGTATTTGTTGTTTTTATTGTGTAACTGTCTGCTGCTGCCATGCCAGGTCCCTCTTGAAAAAGAGATTTTAAATCTCAATGAGGCTTTTATCTGGTTAAATAAAGGATATAATATAATAATAATAAAAAGAGGGCTGGACTGGCCCGGATACTCAACTTCAGGAACAAGACAATTAAAACTAGAGCAAATTTATATTATTCGGACACGTCTTAGAGCACCGGGCTGTAAGTAGAGATATATAGCCGGCTACAAAACTACGATACTAAGTTTTCCCAAATTTGCTTGTTGTCACACATCAAAAACTACCGCTACGTAACTAGAAAGAGATACATTACCTCGTCGCTTTGCATCCTGTAAGTTGTTGAAAAAAGAATTTGTAAAGCAATGCAGAGTTCTGAGGAAGGTCCGAGCTGCATTCATTAGCATCACAACAAACACACACTAAAGACGTCACGTCTTTACGATAGTCGCCACACGTGCTCATGGGAAGTAGAGTCTTCATGTCACCGGAAATAGATTCTGCTCAGAGCAGCTTTAAGCACTTCAGTACTTTTCTCTGTTTTTAGTACTTGTGCATGAAGTGTTGCCATTTGAGCCATTTGGAGTGAAATTTTGTTCACATGTGCACCTGTGGTTTATATTTTGAAAGCAATAAAAATCTATTTGTGAGATACAGATATGAAATTAAACTGAAATCATGCTTTAAAAATTACAGTGTTCAGTCAGCAAACCTGCTTTAAACGCAGTAATAAACGAATCTCAGGGTCAACAGTAGGGATAAATTATGGATGATCTTCTCTTGTTTTCCTCAAAGGAAGCAGCTCCTGTGAGGAGTCATCACAAAGGTAAAGAAAATCTGTTAAAGGGGGGAGTGTGGTGATGTGTTTATAACTAGAAAAGCACTTAGAGACTGCAGTTCCATTATTTTGTGATTTCCACGCAAAATCATGGTCATATATTTATTTTACATGCACGCAAATTGAATTAAGCATTTTTAGAAAATTACTCAACCATTTTGTTTTTTGTGTCCTTTTTGAAAAAAGAAATAAAATTACATCCACATCACTGCTGAAATGCTATATGCATATTTTACATCAATCTGAAACATAATCAAGAGAGTGTTTTTCGTTTAATTCCCATTTTATCATCACAATACTAAATTATTTTGATATTCTAAATGCAGAATTGGATTTCTCATACTCAAAAACATATAATTTGATGTATAGGCCATCAAAATAGGTCAAATTATGTTTGAACCCATTCTGAATGGTGGCCATCTTGAAAAACGGCAGCCATCTTGGGTTTTCAGCTGGAAAATGTACTTTTCTTAGAAAGTACATCCTGAACATCATTTGTGCCAAATTTGGTGCTTGTATCATCAAATGAACGATTATTACATTGACTGCCTCAACTACAATGGCTTGTGACTGCCATCAGCATTAGTCCCGCCCCCTGAGTTTGATTGGACGGGACAAGAGATACAGTTATTAGGAACCATGAACTATTGCTGCGTTCCAGGCAACCCGTAACTCGTGTTTTTCCCACCTGTAACTCGTGAAATTGCACTGGAACGGCAGTCAAACTCGTAACTCACGACCGGTGAACTCGTACCAGATCGATGTGCTCCGAGTTACGACTTGTGACGTCACATCACTGCCTAACCAATAAGGCAGCCTCTTAATAAAGACAAACCCTGTAAAGTATAAACTTATGTTACATTATGCTCCGTTTCCTCGCTTCTGTTTCACTCAAATTAGTTGATGAAGCATAAATCTTATAATGGCTGCCATGTTGGTTAATTTACATACCAGAATTCTTTGCGCTCAAACCGAAGTCGTAATTTGCCTGGAATGCTTTTAGGTCGGAACTCGGAGATTTTAACTGGAAAATATCCGAGTTACGGGTCGCCTGGAATGCAGCATATTTTAATAAATGATGGAATAATCAGGTAAACAATTATTAATGACATTCCCTCTTTTAAAGTATTTTTCCCTTATTTCTCCTCTATTTTTAAACCAAGGTTGTTTTTTTTTCACATATGCTATATTTACTGTCAGTGACCGTTAGCGCTTTCTTCTTCTGTGATTGGCTGGATTGAAAAAACTCTGCATGTGATTGGCTGGCTTGCAAATGAGCGCGAAAACTTTTTTTTTTTGACAAAGCAACAGAAGGACAACCGGCTCTGACCAGTTCCTTTGCTGGTTTCATCTGCGTAGATACAGTTTGTGGACGCTGGACTGATATTGTTCGGACAGAGGACATCAGAGGCTTTAACGGTGTAAACTTTAATATTCACGGAGTGAGACTGGATTAGGTGGAAGGATACTGAACAGTTTTTCATGGGACAAATTCTTGTAGTGAAAGGTAAGTTGTGCTTTACACTGTGTTCACTTAACGGTTGAATTTAAACCTGCAAGTCTCCCCATAGTTCTGCTTGTGTCAGTTTAATGCTAAATTGATTTTTGATGAATACACTTCCATCTAATCTAATCAAACGGTAATATATTTTTGCACTGCTCTAGCTAGCAATGAGAACTATTCTCCTAAAAGCCAAAGATAACTTCAGGAATTGTGGTTTATAATCTAAAGAATTTCCTTGCTTGTCATTTTCCAACACACTGACTGGTGGTGACATTTATTTGACACAAAACAGTCGAACAAAATAAGTTTAAGTTTATTCCAGTTAACGTTCACTCCGCCGTGGGCGCGTTCACGCGAGAGCAGTTGCTGCGGGAGCGGTTACGAGCACTGCGGCCACGCCAACGGCTAACGTCAGAAGCCGAAGAACTGCGGAGAATTCAGACACAAAAGTCCCACAACTGATGTACCTCGGTCGCTCTGCCATTCTCTCCATACAGTTAGACTAATGTCAGGGCATATCCATATGCAGATATAAACACGGTATGGCTGATGAGCTCATTTAAACCTGTATAAACAGCTCCCGTCGGCAGTTAAAGACTGTGAATGTGGCTGCTTGGTTATATCGTCCCGGTAACCAGGGGCAACAAGCAGACGCTGTCAGTTGGAGGATGAACATAATGATAAATAATAAACTATTTATTTAACATGGTTTTCTGGGCCGTGTGAGACTGATTTTTATCATCATTACTAGAAAATCGTTCAGTCTGCACCGAGTTATAGTCTGAAAGAGAGACAAAACTACAGAAAATCACAGTTTACAAACTTCTCCATGGCTCCATACTAGTGTTCATTGTTTCCTATATGGATGTTATAGATTATTATACCTGCCCGGAGTGACTGATCGGGAGGACCGGGACTATTTCCGGCCTGTCGTTTGGGCCGTGAGGGTCGGTGTTAATATACATTTTTTAATATTATTATAATTTTTTGGTCTGGTGTTTATTCATGGCACTGAGTGAGTATTACATCCATGCAGTTACGCTGGCCTCTCCATCGACAGCTTTTTTTTTTTTTTTTTTAGAGGCATCGTGACGTAACAACCACGTCCGTGCAGACTAAAAACAATTAGCTCCTCCAGTCAGAGTCTGTGATGAGCCAGCTAGTAGTCACGATGCTGAGCTGCCGACAAGATGGATAAAAAGAGCAAGAGTGGCGTGGAAAAGAGAAGAATTAAAAAGAGGAAAGCGCTTGAAAATGAAGCAGAAAAATGTGCAAAACAGCCTCTTTTTTAAAGAAACGAGCTCGCGGTCTGAAACGACAGAGGATGACGATGAAACTGGTAAGACAAAAAGTTTCACAGTTATGTGACGTCATCATCACACGGTGCAAGTGTCATTTTATTCAACATCTTTTGTCTTGTAGCCCCTCAGAAGAGATGCAGCAGCACCAAGCAGCAGCCATGAGCCCAGCACAGGTGCAGAGTGGACAGGTAGGATTGTTCACTGAGTGAATATTAGAATGAATATCAGAGGATAGTGTAGACCTACTCTATATGAAAAATGCCCTGAGATAATTCATTACTACAATAATGAAACTGACTTGAATTGATCAGAAGGCTGACTATTGACTATTTTTATAAATGTGATTTAATGTCAGAGGCAGACACAGGGGAAAGAGGTGAGGAAGGGGTTGCTGCTGTTGCTGCTGTCAGTGTTGAAGAAACAGGTGAGCTGTTGGATCAGAGTGTGAACAAGCAAACATCAGTTCTAATATGACCACTTTCTGTGCCCAAATGATCGTAGTGACCCTTTTTATCATCAAAAGTAAGATGGTAAACAAAGCACACAGCTGAAAATGAATAAGATGAATGTTAGATGAAATAGACCTGCATATTTTACCAGTGAAAAAAATCTTATTGTTTAGTATTATTGGCTTTAGAGAACAGCACACTTAACATGTAAAGTTATAATGACATTATTTTAATACAGTAGGTCATGATATAAAGTGGGCCGGTCTGAGGCATGAAATCCCAGGTCTGAAAATGAGTCCCCCTCCGCCCCTGTTATTAAACATCTCTGTGTTCGCCTCGCTGTGTTCTGGAGCGCTGATGATGCACCAGAGAAGAAAAAACAGTCCGTTCCTCTGATGGCGATCAAACCCGAGTTTATTAGTGGTGTGGCAGACAGGGAAGATGCATGCACCCTGCTGCACAGTGGGTGTGGTCCTGCAGAGTGACCTGGGCTGATTGCAGGCACCTGGGGACTGAGAGTGTGTGAGGTCGTCTAAAGAGGAGCTGTTGCATGGAGGAGAAGGGTAGAGCAAGTGGCAAAAAGTGGGTTTCATTGTCCTAAAATAACCCAGAAAATCACTAACTTGACTGGATTAAGGAAGAGAAAGGAAAATCTTGGATTGGGTGAAGGTTTTTTGCCTTTTTATTTTTTACCCAAAGGATTTTTTTCCCTGCTTTCCGTGACCCTCTGGGGGTTGGATCATCCTAATCATCTCCAGCAATGTTTCCCTGCCCGGATAAACCGCAAGTTTTGCACTTCTGACACTCACACAGACACTCATACACTCCTATAGAGATTTTGGTTTGGCATTTGTTTTTTATTGGGTTATGATTTTGGGACTTGTATAATTTTGGACACTTGGAGCACTGGACTTAGTTATTTTTTTTGGACATTGATGAACTGAGAAGAACTGCTTGCGATATTGTTTTTTACCTAAATGGACTGATTACTTGATTTGTTTTTGATGAACTTTAATCCCACACATTCACTCTTGGACTTTATTTTATTTGTGGGAACACTAAGTTTTGAATTATGTTGAACTGATTTAATTTTTCTTACGTGTTCTTTGTTTGTAATTTGTTAACGGACTGAACAATTGAACTATGCCGAATAAATTTAATTTAAATTTCCTTTTTGTAGCGTGGGTTCTTTGATGGGTGGGACCACACCCTGAGATTGTTTTTTTTGATTGACAGACTTAGTCATCTGTCTGGCGCCCATAAAGATCAATTTGTCTTCTAGCCTTAAGTCACGCTACAGTGGGAAAGGAGTCACTTGCTGATTGTAAACGGGTTAACCCTCGTTTAAACAACCTGCTTTTACACGCTAAAGTGGGAAAGATGTTATTTAGGTGGAGCAAAGAAAAAATATGCTCCTGATGATCCTCTGACTTGTTTGCAGTGTAACAGAAACAGCTGAGGAGATAAGTAGATTGTTGACAAGTCCTCAGGAGTCAGGATCCCTAAAATCCTGAATCTGAACCCCCCTGAGGAGGGTACAATTGGACGAGCTGAAGTGGAGAAGAACAGAGCAAAGGATCTAACGGTATGTAGCTTGTAATTTGAACAGTTTTCTCTGATAACAATTGGAAAGTTTTGAGAGCCACACAAAATATAAAATAAAATAAATGTATTCATCTACAGTGGAGTTAAAGAGGGCTTGCTGGATGTAGCCAGTTCTGCCATAGGCCATGGGCAGTATGCCTCCTCCACAGGAGTGTTACCACATAAGCCGACAAAATCTAATGTGAAATGCAGACAGATTCACCTGGTGGCATACAGTAAAGTTTTCCTATGATTTTAAGGTAATGTCTGTTTTTAAAATCTTTGTTCATTTAGCTGTAGATGTATTTTAATACATCTTTGACTTAAAGGCACAAATGATTTTGTCCTGTTGTCATGGTAACCTTACAGATACACACTTAATGTCCTGTCATGTTCATCTATGTCAGAAAGTGGTTGTATTTAACCCTTGGAAAACGTGGCTCCTCTCATTTGGGGGACTTTGAGAGGCAGCTGCAAACACATTGAAAGATTAGGTTCTAATCAGGACCAAAAATAGGGATGTACATCAAATTAAACAGCAGAACGTGGGTAACAAGAGGATATTAACCATGGGTATTCAATTAAAAGTCACTGAGGTCCAGTTAATAAAATTTCCTCCAATGAAAGGTCTGAACCAAAGTCCAGTTTGTGTCTCATAGCCTTCCCATACGTCCACATTTACATGGTTTAAACAATATTTATGATCAGTTTCTAATGCAGGAGGTTTTATTGAGTGCACAGCGAGCTCTTTTACCATGAATGAAAATGGTCTTAGGGAAATTAATTTAAGCCCCTTGTTTGAGATTAAAAAAGAAAAACCTAAAATAAATTAAATGAAATAAAACGTGAAAACAGAGCCAAGTAACCATTTTTTTCTCTTAAATGAAAGAGGTCCCAGCCAAGAACTGAAAGCCTACACATCATGTAAGAAAGTCAAGATCTTCAGAAAATGATCAATAAAAGGGTGGCTGTTTTTAGGGAAAAATAAGTGCATACAGACTAAATATTTTTCCTCTTCTTTTTCTCAAATAAAAATGGTTACAGTCTAAAACAACGAAGGCCAACACTTTGAGTCAAAAAAAAAAAAAATCAACATCTTCATAATTAAAGAAATAAACTCTTAAAAGTCCAATCATCTGTCATCTGTGGCTGCTTTTCTGCTGTGTGGTTAAAATATAATGTAACAAGAAACTGAAAGGAACATAAATATATTTGTGTAGGTTACAGATTTTTCTTTCTCTCTCCCTTTCAATCCTGTTCTTCTCTCTCTCTTTAGTCTTTGCCCCTCTCTGTCTTTCTCACACACAAACATCGCTGCATACATTACATGAGCTCACACTTACACAGGCCAATAAAAAAATAAACACAACTGTTACTAAAACACGCAAAATGTGAAACATTGGAAAACAAACTAAAGCTGAAAACTGTAGAACTGAAACAATGAAAAAACACAAATGATCAACTTGATTAGTAAACAGTTATAAAAAGATCATAAACTTAGGATCACTCATGGCAGGACTGGATTGTGATCAGACCACAGTAGCGGTTTTAGCGTTAGCTGGAGCAGTTTATCCATGACTGTTGGAAAAGCTGCCTATCAAAATCTGTTCTTGTGAATTTGGCATCTGGATCTGGAGAGAGGTTTGTCATGTGGTGATGCCTGATAGAAACCTTTTTTAGACACCCTAAATCGACCCACTTCCCTTATTATGCCATTTTCCTGTTCACACTCATTCTGAAAATGCTTCAGACTCAGCAAACTGGTCACAGGCGGGATTTAAAGCCTTGCTAGATCTTTTTTTTTATTTTACATTTATCCTGTATGACATCTTCATTTACTCTTCACCCATATCACACATACACATATCATTCTGGTGTCTCCTTTACTGGAACACCAGAAGTATTCAAATAGACCCTATGGTTGCAGAGATAGTATTAAAATTATTCTATTATAGAGTATTTGGGGGTTTTTAAATTTCCAGGCAGAAACCAAAAAAATAGGCTCAGGCAGCAAAGTGTTAAATGTTAACATGACTTTTTAACAGGAGTGTAACTGCAGTACTGCTGTGATGCATTGATTCATGGTTGTCGGGAGAATATGTTTACACAGCTCTACATACAGTGTCAATATGTAAACATACTGTATGTACTTCAACACACGATACAGCAGCCTAACAGAAAAAGGACAATAACAGAAATCTGTCAATGTAAATAATTCTTCTTTTTCTAACAGATACATTTTGGTAAAGGGGTTTGGATTCAGGCTGACCAGTGGTAGGTTGTGAAACACCAAGGACTCACTGTTTGTAAAGGAACGTGCTGTCACAATTTGAGTCTCACAAACGCTCACAGGGAGGTCAGTGGAAGGAAAAAGTCCAACCACAAAGACAACACCAAAGCCACCCCTTACACCTGGAAAAGTGATGGCATTGAAGGGTGAATAGATATCTTTTTATTCTTTCATCCAAGGTCAATAGAGAACAGAACTCTCCACCAACACGTGTAGATTGAAGACTCATTTTATTAGTCTAATGCATTTTCGAGCCTCATTAGAGTCAACAAGAACCACATTGTAAGCAGCAGGTCAACAGTGTAGTGGGAAAAAAGACAAAAAAAAATGAAAATTAAAAATGTTAATAAATAACAATTTTAACCAATCAAAAACAGCCACATATGTAAACCAGCCAATGGGGTAACAGCACCAATGGGTTGGATAAGTGATCATATTGTTTATGTGGAGCAGAAACAGAAATGCATGGTGGGGTTAAAGAGTATTCTGGGGTCATTTTTAAGGGCCGTCTGTGAGTGATGATAAACATTTTTTATAAAATTACAAAGAAAAAAACATTTTATGAAAGACTAAAAGACATCAGTAAAAACATCTAAGAAGGGAAAGTTAAAAAAGTCCTAAACCAGGAGATATTTACTACAGCGTATTAGGGCCACTTAAAGAAGTTTTTAAAAATGTATTTTCAAGATAAAGCTCAAATTTTAGAACATCGACACTTTAGTGTTTAGAAAGTTACAAATTTACGACTTAATAAACTCATATTTCATGTTTGATTCTTCTTAGTTTTTCAGACTTGGATAAAGTTAGAAAGATTTTCACAGATTCAGATTTCACGAGTCAATAACTCATCAACAAAACAACATAGGTCCAAACCCAACGCATCTTTTTAACCACTGTCATAAAAAACTGAGCTACAACCTGGTTTTCCTTCAAATGAGCCGTCCTCCAAGCCAGACCACTTCAGCTGGTCTCATACGCTGGTTCAGAGACTTTTGGACCATCAGCAAGTTCCCATTTCAGAGGAATTCAGTAACTTCACCAGAAGAGATGTGAGGTCTTCAAAATCCCAGCACACATAAATGACCAAAGGTTATTCATACAACATATCATAATTAAAATATTTTACAGATTTTCTTTGATTGAAAATAAAGAAAATACCAACAAGTTTGAGTTCTACTGACAAATGATAATAAAACATAAATAAACATAAATAGAAAATTTAAATAAGACACTCCTCTTCCTTAAACTACAGATCTTACTTCAGCAAAAAAAGTTTTTGTTTTGATTTAAATCACTTTTAATATATTATTGTGTGAATTATTATGTAATGACAATAATTGCTGTACTAACTCAATTAAGTGATTTTTAAAAAATATATATGAGTGTTAATTAATAGATAATCACTACAGTAACTGTAACAACTGAACAACTTCACTGTTAACTTCACACCAAACTCATACTGATGATCAAACATCTCCTCTAGTTTATACTACAGTTATTAATTTATTTCAAAAAAAGTTTTATTGTAATTCATATATATTTTTTAATTGAAGTAATTTTATTAATAAGCAATAACTATAAAACTGTAAATACTTAACTGTATTTGACTGTAGTAACGCCAAACTAAGCCTGGTTATCAAACATTTCTTCATGTTTATACCATAACTCTAATGTAAGAGAATTATGTTTTTATGTATTTTGTTGGATTTTGTTCACTCAGCAGTCCAGTTATCACAGTTTTTATAGTCATATAAAAATTAGCATAAAAATACATAAAACATTTTTTCTACAATTAAAAAATCTATAAGCTTGAGATGTTTGATCATCAGTGTGAGTTCTGTGTCATTACAGTCCACAACAGTAAAGTTATCACAGTTATTGAAATAATTATCTTTGAATCAATACAATTGAGAATGTAAAAATCATTTAAATTTAATAAAAACATGTTTCTCTATGGAGCTGTAGTATAAACAAGATGTTTGATCATCAACATGAGTTTAGTGTCTCTACAGTCAATAACTGTTCAGTTAGTAAAATAATTATTGTCATTACAAATAAAGTCACACAATTCAGTTTTCAGTTTTTTTCAGTAAAAATAATTTAAATCAATTCAAAAGTTTTTTTCTAAAGTAAGAGCTGTAGTATAAAGTAGAGGAGATCACCATTCACTTTGTATTTAAATTTTGTCTGTAGATCTCGTAACCTTGATGGCATTTGCTTTATTTTTAATCAAAATATTCTGTAAAATATTTAAATTCTAAAATCTTGAAAAATATGACGTGTGAATAAACTTCAGTCATTTATGTGTGCAGTGATTTTGAAGACATTTCATCTCTTTATGGTGAAGTTGTTGAGTTTTCTGTCAGGATTTGTGAGCAGAAACAAACAGGAACAAAACAGAAGCAAGAGAGTCTCAAATGTAGATTAAGAAAAAGATTTATTTTAACTAATCAAAAAACAAAAGTCCAAAAAACTTTACCAATACAAAAAGTCAAAGTACCAACAAAATCTGCAACAAAGTAACAAATTAAACCAGGCCACCAAAAAAAGAAAAATTAGGAAAACTCAAAACTCACACAGGCTGTGACTGACAAGAGGAAATGAACTAAAAGAAGCAGCAGCAGCTGTTTGAACTCATGAAAACAAGGGAAAAACACAAGGATTTAAAACAGGAGGTGATTGGGGTTGACAAGAAACAGCTGAGGAAGAACAATCAGGGATCAGCTGTGACAGGAAGCAAAAAAAATGGCAATACGGAGAGACTGGAGAACTTATAAAATAAAACAGGAAACAACATGAAACATGAACCAAAGCAGGAACATGGGAGACACAAGACAAGAGGTCAGAATTAGAAAGGAGCAAGTACAAAATAAAAGAACAAGGAGCAAAACAGAACAGCCATTTTCTTTCTGACCATCCTCTGAAATGGTAACTTGCTGAAAAACACCTGCTATGTTCTGTTATTCTGTAAAGACAAAGATAACATGGATGTACACGTGATAGTACATTAATGCTTTTTCTATGTCTCCCTCTCTTTCTTTGACTCTAGATTGTTTTTGGGACTGGCTGCTGGGCAAAAACCTGCCAGAGGAGGTCAGGAGGAGATACTCAAAGGCCGGAAGATACATTACAGAAAAGATGATGGACATCAAAAAGAAAAAATAAAACAAGGTTTCAGTTGTTCACGAGAGAAAATAAAGCAAAGTGAAGTAAGTAATTTTCAGCGTTTTGAGTTTTTTTGGTCCTCATTGGTCCTCATGACCAACGTTTTCTGGCAGCCCATGATAAGCCAAGGCAGTGGTTCTCAAGTAGTCCAGTGTTAGTACCCAAATTCAAAGTTGCATCCCAGAAAATTTAAATTTATTTCACAAAAAGATGTGCAATAATACACAATCCCTTCATGCCTGAATGAAAGTGCTTTAAAAAATTGAGAACAATCACAATAATGTTTAAAAAATATGAGAAAATGAAGTCCTTATATTATTATTTAAATACAAAATTAGATGCTACGAGCACATTTTAGCCTTTTTTAAGGACTAACTTCCCCACAGACTTCTTCACTGAAAACTTGGTCTTCATATTTCATACAAAGCTAGGCACAATTTTGCCTCTTTTTGAAACAAAACTTTGTGTAATATAAGAACCAACTTTTTCATGGACTTACTATAACAAAGGGACATATGAGTTTTTATTTTGGTGGCTCTCGATCTCATGTTGGGTCCCTAAACTGGCCCTCAGTCATTCAAACTTTAAGAACCCTGTTAAAATGTTTCTAACTCTGTAGGAGTTTATTTTATTCAATATAATGCAGTAAAAGGTATTCTGTTCACATTTTTATTCATACTGGCTTGACCAAAAAAAGGCATGTCTGCCATGTTTGTGGAATTCAGTGAATCCTCAGCAGTCTGCTCTCCCCCTCCCTCTCGGACTCTCTCTCTCTGCTCCTGCTGCAGGGGCGGAGTTTCTCTGTTCTGCAACCTGCACACCTGCCTCCCATCATCTCATCAACTCCCCTATTTAAGACAGCCCCTGTGAGGAACTTGGCTCAGGAGTATTGCACTCGGCCGAAATGGGCTTCCTCCGCAGGGTGGCTGGCTTCTCCTTTAGAGATGGCCTGGGGACGCCTCGGGATCCCCCGGGAAGAGCTGGACAAGGTGGCCGGGGAGAGGGAAGTCTGGGCTTCCCTGCTTAGGCTACTGCCCCTGCGACCCGACCACAGATAAGCGGGAGAAGACAGTACCGTACCTTGGTTGGTACTAGTCTGGTCCTCGCACTTGGCACTTACTGTAAACAGTTATATTAAAAAGTTTAAAAACAAATTATCATGTTTTTCTCTTTTCTTCTTTTAATAAGCACATGAAAGCATGGTTATGTAGGTGCAGTAAAATCACAAGTGAATTTTACAGTATCTTACAGTGTGAGTTCAATTGTAAATTTACAGTAAATTACTGGTTAATAATTGCATTACTTTCACAGTAATTGTAAATATTTTCACAGCAATTTACTGTGTTTATTTCACAGTAATTTACATTAAGTCCACAGCTAAATACTGCTGTATTACAGTAATTCCTTGGGCCTGGCAACCGTGAATTTACAATAAAGTGTTGTTGTTTTTATGTAAACTACTGTGAAACAATTACAGTAAACTACCGTGAATTAATTACAGTAAATTGCTGTGAAAATATTTACAGCAACTTGCTGTGAAAGTAATGCAATTATTAACCAGTAACTTACTGTAATTTTACGGTGAAATTTTTTACAGTGTACATTTACACATAAAATACCTATAAGGCACCTATAATTCACTCAGGTATGACTCACTAAATCTCCTCTCACTCTCTCCGGCTCAGTCAGCTCTCTCCCTGGAGGAGTTACAGCAGTTTTAATCATCTTTTTCTTTCTCCACAGCTTCTTGTTTTAGACAGGGTGACTGTCTTCTGTTTCCCTCGACATCCTTGTAAGTCCAAACTTCAACCAGACTTCAGACTTTGTCTGTTTCGAGGGCAAATCCTCCGCAGTGGTGCCTGAGACTCCAACTTTAACTTGGTGAGGCCAAACATTGCAAACTGCACATGTGTGCCTCTGCCTGTGAGGCACCGCTGCTGCTTTACCGAGGAGCAGACACATAGTTCAGGCTGAAGCAGCATCACTGTGAGTTATTGACTCGGTGTGGTGATCAAACTCGGTTCACCGGTAATTTAAACAGGAAACAGTAATACTAACCGTGGGTTTACCATTTTACCAGTACATCCCTATTTAGGATCAAAAGTGGGCGCCAGTCACTAATTGAGTGAAACATCAGACAGTATGAAAGCAACACAGATGTTTAGACTAATAGCATGTTTTTGTCACCATTCATGCAGGTAAGATGGTAAGAAATATTAACTGGAATGAAACATCCAAATAACACAACATATAGATGCCTCAGACTGTCTGATGTGATGTGTAGTGATGCTGAACGTGACTTTGAATGGAGACAAAGGAGCCCAAAGTAACCAGTGGTAATTTAATCCAGTTACACAGCAACAGTAATATTAAAAATGAGTTATAAAACTCTTCTTAAGTGAGACACGGACAACTGTAAATAAATCCACAAACAGGTATAAAAGCTCTGGACGTCTGTAAAGCACATACATTTGTTTGCAGTTGTTGCTTCAGCATGTAATCAGAGAAATGCTAACTTTAGCATCAGCAGAGCTATGAGGCCTCACCTGCTGCTGTCTTTTATTGATCTGTTCTGTTGTTCTCTGCTCCAGAGTGACCATGCAGCCTTTTGTTTGTTAGCACAGGGCAGGGAAACAAATGCAAAAACAGGTACATGATTTAAACTAAAAATGTGTAAGAAGTCAGTTTGTGTTAATTTTGTATTTTAGAAGACGTCCACACCTCCCTCTGAAGTCCTGTGGTTGATTGAACAGGATCAGTGGAGGACAAAGTACTTAACTCCATTACTTGAGTGAAAGTATAGATACTCCTGCTCAGATATTACTCAAATACAAGTTAAAGTTGTTCAGGTCAATTTTTACTTAAAGTCCTGGAGTACCTGCTTTTGAAAATACTTAAGTATTAAAAGTTACATTATGTTTCATTATCAGTGCATTATTGTTTTATTTTTACAATGAATTTAAAGACCCTAATGACAAAAACAAACTACTGAAGCTTTGACCTGCTTATAAAACCTGTTGAATAAAAGAGCCTGTCAGATATGCTGCAGTGTCTATAGAAATGCTGATTGAAACATGATTGAACAGGACTTCAGACATGGCCAAGGGTACTCTGGTGTGGAATCTTCTTCTGTATCTGCTGTTACATCATTACTGCCAAGACGAACTGTTATCTGTTAGCTTAACTTTGACCTGTTTTCAATCTGAGCCACGCATGCACAAGGTGCAGATACAGTATGTCCACTTGAACAAATCTCACTCAGGCTGCATTTTAGAAGAGAAGAAATTTGATCGACTGACTTCAAAGCTGTACAAGTAAAGTACAGGGACTCAAAAATGTACTTAAATACAGTACTCTAGTTCAGTGGTTCTCAACCTTTCAAAGTCGCGACCCCAAATTTAACGTTCAGTACTGTCCACGACCCCCTCCCCCCCAATGAAAATGAGCTGTCCGCGGTGCTGAAACAACACCCCATCGGATATACAGATCAGACAAGCACTCATGATCACACCTCAGCCACTTTTTTTATTAGGCTACTGTATTTTTAAACATTTTTTTAACATAAAGCAGCATCAAGAGCATAACTTTTCAAGTGAGTAACAGACTGAAAGAAATGCTGTTCAAGCATGCTTCAAATGTACAACGCAAACTTTATATTTCTTTTTAATGAAAGAAAACAATAACCAACAAAATATGAAGCCTGAACAAAAAAAAAAGGAAAAAACTACACTCCTATCTGTTTGACATCATCTTTTTTTACAAAGCCAGATAGCTACAACCACTAATGTGATGACAGGGCCTGCTTTTTTGAACAGAGCAGCTCCATTTTTGGCTTTATGTTTGACACGGCCATGAGAAGATCATTTTCAACTCTGAGGAGTCGTGATCTGTACTTGTTTTTCATGTATGTCAGTGCAGAAAAGGTCTTTTCACACAGATATGTGGATGCAAATGATAACAGTACATTGGTAGCAGCTTTTGAAAGTGCTGCGTATTCTGTTGCTACTGACAACCAGAACTCTTCCAGTGACAATGCTGAGAAAGTATTTAGTATTGTGCGGTCAGAGGAGAGATCGATCAGGGCGTCCTGCAGCTCTGAAGGCAGGTGATGCGCGGTGGAGGTGGTGAAAGGCTGGCATATCCAGTCATACTTTTCTGACGTGTCACCATTTGGGAAGTACTTATTGAAACTCTCAAGAAGGATCCTGAGGTGAGAGGCAGTAATTTCTTTCATAGTTTGAGTGGTTATGTCGTAACAGCCCACCGCTGCAGCTTTCTCTTAAATGCCGTGGCCTTATCAGAGAGGATAAGGACATTTGTGTTGGGGCCTTGTAGGGACAGGTTTAAGCTGTTCAGTTTGTCAAAAATGGTGGCTAAATATGCCAGGCTAGCGACCCACTTTGAGTCAGTCAGATAGTCAGCAAGGGGAGAACTACAGTCTGATAAAAATATGCGGACCTCTTCGCGCAGCTCAAAGAGCCTCGTTAAAACTCTGCCATGTGAAAGCTACCTAACCTCTGTGTGAAAGAGAAGTGCTTCGTGGTCTGATCCCATTTCATGACTGAGTGTGGCAGAGAGTCTGCTCTGTAGCGGCCGTGATTTAATGAAATTAATCATCTTAACTGATATTAGGAGAACATCACAAAGCTCTGGCTCGAGACACCTGCCAGCAAGTGCTTCCCTGTGGATCATACAGTGTAGAAATTTCACATGGGGGGGCAACCTCCAACACGCAGGCCCTCAAACCTTTCCTTGTCCCCTGCATAGCTCCAGCTCCATCTGTGCACACAGATACACAGCTCTCCCATGTCAGTCCTTCTTTTTGTATGTTACAGTCGAGCTTGTTGAAAATGTCCCGTCTAGTGCATCTCCTGACACATCTGTGCACTTATCAATTTGCAGGGAAAATCTTCCACTCTTTCTCACCCTGTCAATCAGTTGATCTTTAATGTAATTTGCTGTGTCCTGAATGCGGCGCCCCACGGTGTCATTTGAAAGGGGAATGGTTAAAAGGGTGTTAGATATTTTCTCCCCATGCATTGCTCTTGTCATCGCTACAGCTGCGGGACGGATGAGACTCTCTGCGATCGTGTGAGCCTTTTTCGATTGAGCCACCAGATATGCCACCTCATATGAAGCTGCCAGGGCCTTAGCAGGGACAGTAGAATATTCGCTCACCACTGTTTTTTGCCGTCTTAGTTCTTGCTCCCTGTGCTGAAAAAAATCAATTGACTTATCAATTAAGCTGCTGTGTTTTGTCTCTAAATGTCTTTTAAGTTTTGCTGGCTTCAAGCTCGCGGGGGCCAGCACCTCGGAGCTAATGACACACTGTGGATAGTCAATGTTGTTTTTTGTTGTTGAGGAGAAGCCGTTTTTTAATAAGTTGGGCTGATATTTACGGTTCCTTGAACATTGATCAGCCGCTGGTGTTGACCCCAGTGCCATACGTTTAGTGGGGGGTGAGAATTCTGATGGCTCATCTTGAGACCCCTGCTGCTGCGGCTGCTGCTGAATGTGTTGGGCTGAAACATGTTTCTTAAGCCATCGCTCCATTCTTCCAGTTAGCAATCTTGCTTTAGCTAGCAAACAATAACGCATGTGTTTTTTTTCTCTCTTTTTTCCCCCTGCTGTGCTTCATTAACCAGAATCTGATGCCCATAGTTCAGATCATACAAATGCCGTTTTTACAATGAATACTGAACAGACAATGAAGCAGAAAACAACAAAAAACAACTCTCTGTTTGAAATTATGTTATTTAATATTAATGGAGCAACCCTTACTGTAAGTAGCCTAATGTTTAAGTTTAAGTTCTGCGATTTCAGACTGTCTGTGAACGCATATGTTGTGGGCAGGTATAGCCCGATGTGGTTAGTGATGAGATGAGGGGCAGGGTAGAGAGAGCTGCGTCTGTATGTGTTGTTAAAATATAAAATATAAAATGCCTGTTTGAGACCAATCACCAGTTGTCCTTCATCGTCCGGTCGGACGCCACATTAATTATGTGCATTTATATTTTTCCTAAATGATTTGGCGACTCCCAGAAATCATCTCGCGACCCCAAGGTTGAGAATGGCTGCTCTAGTTAATCTACTTTGTTACTGTCCACCCCTGAACAGGATCAGTGTTCTTCCTTCTTTTTAATTTAGGACACCGCAAATACATTTTTATTCTGTAGTGTTTTTTTTTTTTATCTCTTACTGTTCCTTTAGTGCAGTGACAGACAAACAGCTATAAGTCTGCTTTTTCAGTATCTTGATAGTGAACCACTCAAGATGGAACATTTTTTCACAATGAGTTTTCCAATAAACATGTTTAACATACAGGCATTTCAGTTTTCATCCACTTGGCATTTCCAAACACTCTCCAAAGTTGATTATTAACAGATACTGTGTTTCTTATCAGGTTTGAGCACTTAGTGTCCATGACATGTTCATCAGGAATGATCAATCATCCAATCAGTGTGAAAAGTTAAACTCATTTCAAACTTCCTACACATTTTTTTATTGTAGATAATGTTATTGTGTTAATGTTTGTTTACCTGCCCTGTGCAAAAATGCAAAAACACTCAACATGTCTTATGATCTGTCTCAGGTCGCTCTGATTAAAACAATAAAGCTCCTGCAGTAAAATGTAGACTCTGACCTTTGATTGGCTGTGGACACGGTGATAAATGGACTTTGGTACATCCTGGTGTCAGTGTGTTCTGGTTCTTCGACTCTCTGCTGCTGCGTCACAGATCTGTCCTGACCGTCGAAGTTTGGTGAGAATCTTTTTAATCTTTTCAAAACTTTAAAGTTCAATCAGGTGTGATCAGTGGGGGTGTCAGGCTTCATTTAATCATGACAATAGTGCTAATGCTAATGGTGTGAAAGCAAAAAAGTCTCATGACATTGATAACAGATCACCATTAGCATTAATGCTAATGGTGCTAATGCCAAAACCTGTGATTACGGTGCTAATGCTAATAGAGCTAATACTGAAATCCTTATGATAACAGTGCAAATGTTAACAATGCTAATGCTACCAGGTCTAATGCTAGCAATCTTAATGCTACTAGTGGTAGTGTCAACAGTGCTATTGCTAAGAATGCTAATGCTAATAGTTGTGAATATTTGCCACATTGCCTGGTTGGGTGTTTCACTGAAGTTGGTTCCAGCCTGGATGTGTTTCAGTGTCCCATAATCCAGTGTGAGCTGACTGGAAAATCTGTTATTGTGTCCAGTAGTGTGCAGCAAATATTGGAGGCACCGCTGGGATCATTAACGTGTCGAGTTTGACGGGACTGAGGACAGAGACCTTGGAGTGAGGACGACAAGAGCACAGCCTCGGGGGCGTGGACACCTTGGACATGCAGGACAAGGAGGAGAAACCGATGTCTGTGCGACAGAGGATACGTCTGCTAGAGCAGAGTCAGCAACAAAAGGTTTGTGTGTCATCCAAAATCTGGAGTGGAAATGTCCCAACAAGACGAGAGTTAATCAAGCTAATCATAGAATACATGGACGGTGTTATCAATGATGGAGAGGATGATGTTGAAATCTGTTTTCTAAGAACATGTTGAAAACAGTAGAACAAATTAAAGAAAGCTATAAGCACTGAAACTGCATAAAATACAGAGATTAAAGCACCAGATGGAAACTGCAGAAGAAGTAAGTTTAACAGAAATACACACAGCTACAACAAAACAGTCAAACTCTGCAGAAATACATGCTGATGTGCTTTTATTTCTGTGTTTACAGTGACAGAGTTGGAGTAAAGTTTATGTTCAAGCACATTAAAATCCGTCATTCTGTCCAAGTGTACATCACATCACTCATGATTGTTTTTTTTTAGTCCCTGTGTGCTGCACACCTCTTTATCTTTCTACTTCTCTTTACAAAATAAATGAAACCATAAAATAAAACTGCAAAAAGAACACAAAATTAATGACATACTAAGAAATGTAAATATAGAATATTTTTTTGTAAAGGATTGTGAGCTGACATTTGTTTGGATTTGCTGCTGTACAATAACAGACAGATTGATTCATAGACCACATCATGACCCCCCTGACCTCAGGGACCACAGGCTGATGGAGCCACCTCTGTCTTACCTGTGCTCACCTGTGTTCAGGTGTGTTCACCTCACACTGAGAACAGATCATAGAAATACAATCATAGAAATGTGATTATAGAAATATGACCATAGATATGAGTTCAGTCCTTCAGCCCATCAGAGTCTGTTGTTAACGCTCTGCTCTCTGACTCCATCACAGCTGACAGACAGCAGGGGGCGCTCTGCTGTGGATCAGACCGAAGAACCAGAGGAGACCAGACCATCTAAAACCTCTGTGAGTGAAGAAGACCAGGGTCTGAGGTGAGATGAAGATCTGCAGCCGTCACACTCTGACACCATCATCTTCATCTTCATCATCTTCATCAGTCTTTATTACAACAGTGTCAAACCATGACAGGTGTTACCTGAAGACACTTTACAGAAGAGCAGCTCAATGCCAAACTCTTCATCATCTTCATCATCATCATCATCATCATCTTCATCTCTCTGTTTGTCTGCATGTTCATCCTGTGCTAACAGCTCACTGTATCTGATGATGATGATGATGAAGATGATGATGATGATGATGATGAAGATGATGAAGATGATGATGGTGATGAAGATGATGATGATGATGATGATGATGATGATAATAGAATTTCCCTGTGTAGATCTAATAAAGGAATATATAATACAATCTAAGTTTGCTTTTCAGGATGAAGAGATCAGACCCATCTGAGCCCAGCGGTGTGTCCAAGAGGAGTAACAGCTCTCAAGATCGTGACATAGAGTTTAAGGTGAACCCACCTGCTGAGGACAGGTGAGAATCCATAAAAATGACCTTTGACCTTCATGTTTGAATCACTCAGTATGTGACTCAGAAGGTTTGGACCCAAATGCACTACAGACAGTTGAAAAGCTTAAAGCCCCACAAAGTAAGATTCATGCTTTCAGCTCTCTAGCACCCTCTGTGGTCGTTGAGTGTAACTGCACTGTTTTACCCAAACAAGCATTTGCTGACATACAGAGGGAGGAGGAGCTGACAGGACGTCCCAAGAGACAAATAAACCATGTTGACTGATCAGGTTCAGTCTGATCATGTTTCTGTTCAAATGAATCATCATGTACTGACAAGTCCAACAATAACAGGTCAAAATCAGCATCGGTCGGACATCCCTTCTTGTTTTTCAGCTCATGAACGCCAGGCCGGTACTTATTCCGTAACTGGATATTTAACTTGTTACTCTCCTGTGTTCCTTTTTTTGTCACCTCCGATAAAACTTCTTTTGCTTCTGTTTTTTTGCTGCTTCTGCCATGATAACAGCTCTACATATAGCTTTCTTCTTCTTCTTGTTTATCGGCGGATGGCATCCAGTGTCAGAGGAGCATTACCGCCACCTACTGAGCAGGAGTGTGAGCCTATTTCCATTAGGAAAATAACTGCATATTTAATTTAAACTAAATGCTGCTCATTGAATCTGTTTTAAAATTTAAAAACTGCTAAATACTGGGCATGGTTTGACTCCACAATGACTAAATATTCACTTTTCTTAACAAAGGGTAGCAGAGTTTTTATCAATAAACAATAATTAATTCTAGAATATGATTGATTTTCATGTGAAAAGAATGAGAACTCTTTATTACGTGGAAAAAGAAAGCATCAGGGGTCAACACAGCCTGCTGCATTCACAAATGTTGACAGGGCATGAGCCATCTTGGATGAAGACACTGTCTTGAGGCTAGACTGGTCCAAGGTGGTGTCCATAACACAGTTTATGTCGCCACCAAAGATCAAATGGTGAGAGTAAATATTAGATAAAGCAAAGATTAGCTAAGATACAAAGCTGGCATCATCCTAATTAGAAGCATGTAAACAAGCAAGTGCATCTTGAATATTAAAGAGGGAGCCAGTCACTATAACATATGGGCTCCTGGATCTTATCTGGACTTCTTAACAGTAAACTACATTTTTGTGTATTAATGTCACTGTTCCTTTTGCCTTGGTGTTGAATTGTAAATGAAAAAGTTGTCATATCCATGTTTCATACGATCTGCTGTTGCCAAAAGTGTTTCTTGTAAAAATAATATTTCTGTTTTTCATTTTTTAAGGTGGGTACAGATTTTTGCACATTTCACTGGCCCTCTCACGCCCTTTACATTCTAACTGGTAAAGCATACTGCTGACGCTCTAATTCTTAACCTGAGTTCACACCAAATCCGTCATTTTGGTCACCGTCACCCATCACAGTGACTCGGTGATGTCACATCCACTGAAGTTTCACTGTGATCATATCACATTCAGTGGATATAAAAGTCTACACATCCCTGTTCGAATGCCAGATTTTCTTGATGTAAAAAAAATGACAGCAAGATAAATAATTTCACAACTTTTTCCACCTTTCATGTGACCTATAACCAGAGGTGGGTAGAGTAGCCAAAATTTGTACTCAAGTAAGAGTAATGTTACTTTAGAAAAATATGACTCAAGTAGAAGTAAAAAGTAGTCATCTAAAAAATTACTTGAGTAAGAGTAAAAAAGTACTTGGTGAAAAAACTACTCAAGTAGTGAGTAACAGAAACATCTGATTTATTTGTCTTCTGTGCATGAATTCAATCAGACATACAATATAAAGGTAAATTTAATAAAGTGTATATTCAGGTAAACCTCTTTAACTAAAATGACAAATTAAATCTTTATATGAAAAAAAAAATTATATCACAAGACACACGTTCTTGCAGGTTTCAAGCATTTTCTTTGCAAAATAGTCTTTAAGACTGTCCCTGAGGTTTAACCTAAAAATATTAGACATACTGAATGACTGTAACTAAACATGTAACTTAAGGTTTACCAATTTTTAAACCTTCTTCAACAGCAGTTTTTCCACAACATAAAACCAAAACAAAGGTAACAACTCTGCAAACTTGCAGTGAAAAGATACATTAACCTTTAACTCTGCCCTCCAAATGGCACGTCACATCTAACCAGGTGTATCATATTTAGAACAAGGCAGTCTTTAAGTATAACAGGTGTCTGTGTCCAAATAAGAGAGAGAGCACACAGCCACAGAGAGAGACAGACAGAGAAAGCAGACACTCAGAGAGAAAGACAGATAGAGAGAGAGACACACACAGAGACACAGACGGACAGAGAGAGAGAGAGAGAAAGACAGACAGAATGTATGTGTTTGTGTGTGTTCAATAAAAATGATTTTTCTGCATGTTCATTGAGTGAAGTGACTGTTGAGATTCAACAGTAGTTGACTTTCAAGGTCCTTGCAGTGGAGCCGTGATCTTTTCATGTGTATCTACCAAAAAAAAAGTATCTGGGTTATCACTTGGATAACAAGAGAAGCAACAAGCCGTGAAGTGTGATGTCAAGGAGTAAGGCCCAATCTCAATTCTCCCCCTTAGCCCTTCGCCTTAGCCCTATCCCTATGATTTGCGCGTTCACGAGAGTCAAAGGGGTGTCCCAAATCTATTTTGGGAATAGGGTTTCCACCGGACCCGAAAGCGCCGCGCCGCGCAGCGTCCTGCGGAGCACTTCGCTCCCATTGTAGTCTATCAGGCAATTTCCACTGCACGCGAAAGCGCCTCGATCCTGAAGCGTCGGCGCGCGCCTAGGCGCAAGAGATACGCTTCAGGTCTATTTTCTGCGCGGCCGCTTCCAAACCTCGTAAATTCAGAGTCATTAAGAAAGCCCCAGACAGGAAGTCACCATGTGGAGTAACCGGAAGTTTCAAAATAAAACACAATGCACGGACTTTTGCACGTAATTTTCCTCAATTAATTGTCATTACGTCGAAACCGGAAGCACGAGCTTCAGGTCAGCAGTCGGTCAGAGGGTCCCAGAGACAACACGACACCATGGACGAAGAAAAGTGATTTGTAGAGGTACAGAAATATATAACACTGCATGCATGACACCATAGTCTTTCTACACGGATATAGGCGGACAGAAGTTGAATAATTCATGAAGCTGTGTGGTTGGGACCAGCAGAGGGACCAGAGACGTGAAGTGAGGTGTTGTTTATTTCTTTCCTCAGTCTATAACATGTTTTATGAGCGTGCGACATCGCTACTCTCATTAGAGCCTGTGACTCGCGGGGGATCAGCCCCCTCCCTCCGGATTGAGCTCCGCGGCGCCGCTTCCAGTGGGTTTTGAGATTCGGAGCAAGACCGTGGCGCGGCGCTTTCGCGTGCAGTGGAATTTGGGGGGCGAAGTGCGTCTTAGCCCTTTCAGATAGGCTGAATCCAGATCTCTGGACTTCACCGCACTTGCGAACTCGCGGACTTTGCGGGCGCGTTCACAGGAAGTCTGGGAGTGCTAAGGGCTGTCCAAATCCACAGTTCATCCAGTCCACAAGGGGCCTCAAGCGGACTTTCTGCAGACTTCCAGAGAGTCTGCTTGGGGTGCAGACTTCTGCAGACTTCACTAGTTTGATTACCCACAATTCATTGCAATACGGACGTGACATTTTAATTTTTGGATTTTTTTTGCAGTCTGAAGCTGAAATCATTTATGAGCCTTTATATTTATTTATTTGAGCTGAGAAAAATGATGGCAGAAAAAGGACGAAAGCAAGTCTTCCAATGTAAGTAAAACACAAATTTAATTAATATTAGTCTGGTTCTGTAAATAAACATTTCTGTTTTTGGATGTGTACAGCCTATGTGTATAAGTGTTGATTTGTTCACTCTCAAAAAAAGCCTATAATTGGGATTTATATCTTATTTGCATGATAGTTTTTCATACAGTTTCGCGGAAACGACTGAAACGGACTCCAAGTCTGTCTATTAGCTCTATTCTTAATGCAGTAGACTCTTGCTCTTGCAGACTTTACATGATGAAGGTAAAGACGTCACATTACGTATGACTGAAGTCCGCGAGGGCTCAGTCTGCGGCCCAATCCCAAACCGCCCCCTACACACTACCCCTTCACTAACGAGTGTCACTCCAAATTTGAGTCAGACTCGTAGATATGGAGGGCACTTCCACTGAAGGGGGAGGGTGTGTAAATATGACGGGCAGGAATGGGAGGCCCTCTTCACTTCACCGGAAAAGGAAAACTTCGTGGCCATGGCAACAGAAAGACGCCCCGTGTAAGGCTGTTACACTGTGGCAAAGATTATGACCCGCTAGGACATGAGTTACGTTATAGCCTAATTCAAATAATTTAAGTGATTCCATATGTCTTTCAATCCGATTACCATCTGACAATTCCAATCAAAGAAATGAATAAATGTTGCCAATTGTGCTCACATTTTATGGCGCCAGGGCTGCACAATCATATCAAACGTCAGCATCTATGATTTGTTTGTTTCATTTAAACTTTAAAACCACGCTTTATGTGATTTTCTGTCAGTGTGACAGAGGTATGGGGGAACATATGGACACATGCAGCACTTACATTCATGTTGTTTCCTGTCCCATTTAGACGTTGCACTTCCTGCCAAAGTCGATGGAAGCCTGCATCAATGCAGACTTGCTATTTAACGGCTGAACGGTCCACTTCCCCTGCGCACTCCGTGGAATGGGACAGCCCTTCATATGGCGGACCCTCCGCGCGGACGCGCAAACGGATGGGTAGTGGGTAGGGAGAGTGTGTAGGGGGCGGTTTGGGATTGGGCCTGCAAGTCCAGAGGGTGGAGATTTGGATGCAGCCATAGTTTTTTGGGATGCAGATGCTGCGTTACATTTACTTCGGAACTGGGAACTGGGAAATGGGAGTGACGTCATCTCCGACCTGGCAGCGTTCCAGTATCACAAGTTGGAAAACAAGATGGCAGCCTCCACGAAAGTTGTTCTCGCTCTTGTCCTCGCAGAATATAGGCAGTTCCTCGACAAATATGCAGTCTTATTGCAGTCGGCAATAACAGCGGATGAAGAGGAGACACAACAAAGGCGCAGAAGGTAGCGTATTATTTGTTTCGGGGTTTGTAACTACAAAAACTATCGATCGATAATCTCTCAGTGTGTAAACAAAGGGTGCTCGTGGAAGTTCTTCAACGTAATATCTCTGTGTTGATATACACCGTGTTTCCATAAAGTATTGTCAGCATTTACCTAACAAATAGTAGATGTTTAATGTATTTTTACACTTTGTGTGTGCGTGTGTGTGTGTGATTGCCGCTTTCTGTCTGTCTAGTTTATCTGTTCATACTATTGTATTTTCTATTAAGGACTGGTAACTGTGACTGCTTTATTGTTAGATTCAAATCTGTGTAAGAGTACACCGTTACAACATGAACAAAAATAAAGGAAAAGAAGTTAGAATTAAGTGGATATAAATAATATATCAGTGAACATATACGCAGTATTACTTATTACGAATATTTTGATTGTAGAAAGGCTGTTAAATTTCAGCGTGTGCTATTCTTTACTGAAATATGCCTATTCTCTTTCCTAGAGTACTTGCTGTGCTGCAACCTACACGGCAAATTATCCTGAAGTCTGGAACGAATTGGGAGATCATGCTGCACATGGATGATCACACTTTTTCACGCCATTTCCGAGTCACCAAGCCCCAGTTTGAATATCTAGTGGTGAAGCTGCAGGACAATGGCATCACAAAAGAACACAGTCAAGGTCTACCGCCAGTTCCTGCAACAAAGAAGGTCCTTGATGTTCCTGTGGTACATGGCGAATCAAAACAGCTTCCGGGAGATTTCTGATAGGTTTGATGTGTCACAGTCCACAGCACACAGGATCATCCTGCAAGCTCTCAATATCATGAGCACACTGGGACCATCCTTTATCTCCTGGCCAAATACCTGTGAGAAGGCAGCATCTGCAGCTACCTTCAACCGCCTCTGTGGCCTCAGTGGGGTCATTGGCGCTATCGATGGATGCCACATCAGGGTACAAAGGCCACCGATAAGAGGAGGAGACTACATGAACCGCAAGTCATTTTATTCTGTCCTCCTTCAGGGGATTGTGGATGAGAGGGTGCGGTTCATTGATATCTTTGCTGGCCCACCAGGGAAGGTCCATGATGCCCGGATGTTGCGAGCCTCTGACTTTCACTCATCATGGCAGGAAAAGATGGGTGACTACAGCTTGCTGGGAGAAAGTGCCTACATAGGACAGGCATTCCCGTTTATCATAACTCCAAAGCGTGACAATGGGGCTCTAACTGAGGCAGAGGAGCAGCAAAACTCCAGGATCAGCCGCGGGAGGGTGGTTGTAGAGTAAGCCTTTGGACGGATGAAGTGCAAGTGGAGGCGCCTACGAGATCTGCAGAACACCCGAATTGATGCAGTGGTCATGATCATAATGGCAGCCTGTTTTCTGCACAACATGTGCATTGGTGCTTCAGAAATCTGCCCGGAACACCCAAATGGGTGTCCAAGACAGGCAGATGACAATGAGTAGAGGACAGACTTAAAGTATTATGAGGCCATGTTCTGTATTGACCATCTCTCCTCAATATACACCAAAATGGTTCAATAATTACAGCTGCGATAAGTGCTTCTGCAATGTGTTTAAACTGTTTATTCACCAATAAAGATGAATTTCATGTGGCGTACTTGCTCCTTGTGTGTTATTATAATGACTGCTGTGATAACTATTTATAGGTTGTTTTTACTGTTTATTCACCAGTAATCTGTTGTTCCATGTGGCTTACTTGTCTGTTATTATAGTTACTGCAGAGACATCTTCAATGCCCCAGGTGGCACTTTATTAATTCCATTCAGGGGTGTAGCAGCGATTTTGAAAGTGAGGGTGTTCTAGAAGGGTTCTTATGATGTGCTTTTTGAAATTGAATTTATTTTTGCTTTTCATTACAATAATAAGAAAGTAAAATAGCATTAAGTATCAAAATGTACATTGATGTACCACACACTCCACACTAACATCCTTTGCACTTTTCTCATGCCATTATTGTTAATTTATGCTATGATTTAAGTCTTTTTTTAAGTAATATAGCAGTAACCATGCCCATGACTCATATCCAATGATATTTGTGGGTGATACTTTAAAATACAGCACCTTTTAGATTGTGTCTTAAGTCTATTTTAAATCAGCCAACTTAAAATCAGTGTCAGAAAAAGTGAACAATACTTTTAGCAAGCTTATTTTCCAATGAGCTTTATACTGATTCAAAAAAAAAAAAATCATCGGGTCTTAATGCCTTTTAACTTAACAGCATA
This sequence comes from Scarus forsteni, assembly GCA_036419115.1. Taxonomy (NCBI): domain Eukaryota; kingdom Metazoa; phylum Chordata; class Actinopteri; order Labriformes; family Labridae; genus Scarus; species Scarus forsteni. The sequence goes on along the minus strand of JAZDUH010000029.1, from coordinate 886,580 downwards.
GTTTTTTATCCGATTAATCAAGCTGGTATATCTGAATGATAGCACCTACAATGGTACATTTTTACACTAATGTAAAAACAAACAAACAAATGTTTGTAAAAATGTCTGTAAAATCTAATCTCAATACAATATCAATACAATAATACAAATCTCTGTAAAAAGTGAGGGGATGTCTTCGTGTTTCTATGAAAGTGCGGTTGTTTCAACACCCGCAACCCCCACGGGTGTGACGCCCATGATTCCAATATTGTCAATATTACTGTTATGGCTTTAAATGTAATTTATGTTAGTTTCATATGAACTCTATTAAACCAGTTTAAATTCAGTAGTGTCTTTAAGTTCAAATACCTATATCATAATTAAAATGTCATGTGATTTAAATCCAATTTGTATTTTACCTACTTTGCAAAAAAGTAGCACTTGATTTTTTAATGAGTTTTCACTGGTGAAACTGGTGCTTCTAAATACCTTGGTTGCAGAAAACATTTTTTTGTATTAAAGGGCAATGTAGATACTAGATGGCGAGAAGTCCAAGATAAATGAATGATAAACATATGAAAATGAAAACAACACAAAGTGGTAAGATATCACATAATTTATTCACAGCACAGCTGAGAATAAGAATAAGAATAATAAACATAACATTCAAAAGTCAGTGCAAATTGCAGTAGCAAAAAAGAATTCAGGGAACAAAAAAAAAATTACAATTTCTCCAATATCCGCCCAAGTAGGCCCTCAAATACCTGCTGGCCAGACTTCAGTTGGGCCAATAGGTCCTCATGTCGCTTCTGAGTTTCCTCATGGCGTTTCTGGCATGCTTTCTCAGAGTCCCGCAGAAATTGCAGTATGTCGTCTGTAACCCGTGGTCTTTTCTGGGGTCTTGTGGGTGACTTTACAGCATAGGGTGGGCGGAGTTTCACGCTTTCGAGAGGAAGAAACATGGCGCCCAACAAGGACTCGCATAAATGTAAGCCTGTTTTGCACATAATAATGCTTAAAAAGTTGTAAAAACCTGTTGTGTTCATAGTTAGAAATATTCTTAATTACGGCAGTGTTGGATGTACGTCGCTTAACATGTTATCGCTATGTTGCGTATACATCATACCTGTCAAGTCTCCCGTTTTGGACGGGAAACTACCGTATTTTACCCTCTTTCCCGCCGTCCTCCCGTATTAATATTTTCCCGTAATTCTCCCGAATGAAAAAAAAACATTCCTCTGCCTCTGCTCCCAACACTGTCAGTCGTCTGGCGAGAAATGCCACCTGGCACCTGCAGCAGCCTGCATGTTTGTTTTCCTCCTCTTTTTCTACCAAAGAGGCTGAATGACAAGATGGCTCACTACGTCTATCTTTCTTAACACCGGGGTGCATCGGTTCTATAGCGGATTTAGAGGATTTATAGCCGAGTGAGCTTCTGTCAAACATACGATCTTTGGGGTGAAGACGGGGCCGCTCGCGCGGACACACGGAGAGGGCTGAAGTGAGCGTCCTGAGGAGTAACGAGGAAACAAACGCTCATATGAATGATGGCACAAAAGAAACGGTTCTTAAGCTGGCTGCCCCAGTGTGAGAATGTGTTGGTTTTAAAAAGGATGAACAAGGTGTGAGCTCATGAACACCGACGAGCTGATATGTCGCATTTGTTTGAAAGTAGTGGCGACGAAGATGTGCAGGTGCAGCGGAGCCTTAGTCCTGACAGTCAACAGTTACTGAGGTGTTTGGTTGGCAAAGAACATATAGATAAAAGCCCAAAATGATGCGCTCACAGACAGTGTCATTCGCTACATTGCAAAAGAAGTGCAGCCCTTCAACACGGTTAAAAAGCCAGCAGTTACAAACGTTTGACAGATAGTACGAATTGACTGGGAGAAAGTACATGTCACAAACAATTCCTGAACTGTATAAACTCCATTTCATTTAGGCAGTGCCTGAATTGGCCCATAAAAGGTGCAGGAACCCTAATATATTATATAAATTGTGTAACACGAGTTCTGAATGTTTTTGTTCATATCTATCTATCTATCTATCTATCTATCTATCTATTGACAGATAGATATACACAGATATTGTACAATATATAAATACAAAAAAAATTGAAAATATGACAATCCATAAGCCTACATTTTAAATTTGATAAAGTAAAACAATACCAAAGGCAAGTCCATAATGCATGGAAATTTGCATTTATTTTCTTCAATTAAGCACTGTCAATAGATGACACCTAGTGGTGACTGAAAACATAAAAACACAACACCAAAACACAACAAATAGTGTTTTAACACAGCCCATAAACAGATTTAATCTAAACCATCACAGATATCCTCTGATAACCTCTTACACAACAAATTCATATAACTTCTTGAATGCTGTTGTATATAACATAGTTTGACTTTTGTATTTATGCAACAGAGGTAGGGCTGAACAATTTATCGTTTTCAGATCGAAATCGCAATTTTAGACAATGCAATTTTGTGATCGCCAAAGCAGCAATTTTTTGCAGCGCTCCTGGCTGACTCAGGATCTGTTGTGTCAAGTATTATACACATACTGTTTTACAAATTTGTAGACAATTTATATGTTAAAAGTGCTGGTAAGCAGGTCAACAACACAAAGCCTCTGTTTAGGAGTAGAAGTTAATGAAAACAGATTATCATCACTACTGAAGGTGAATAATGTGTTAAGTGTTTTTCATCATTTATTTCCTTACTGCTGTATAGTCGAGAGGAGATGCTCCATGCCATCGGTGTTCTCGGTGCCGTAGCTAGCACCGACATCCTCCGATTCCTTTTCGCTGACACAAGCCCCTACTGCAGAGACGGCAGCAGTTTCAAGAAGGGTACTCTCTGTCTGGTCCTCTGTCGGTTTTGGTCGGGCTTTTTGGTGAATCCATTTTAGTAAAGACATTTTAGCGCAATTTTGTGGATGTAATGTGGCTCCACCTTCCACCATGTAACAGATTTGAAGCCAGAGTATCTCCCGTCAGGGCGCCACCATTGTGCAGCCAGTAGAGAATTTGGGCCATAATCCGGTCACAGCTGTCGTAAACGGTCGCAACACCCCGAGCATACGCCGTACACAATCATTGTGAAGCTGCCGTAAACCGCGGTCATTTTTAAACTCTAATAACTAATAAAAAAGAAACTTTTCAGAAAAAAGAGGACTTGGAAAACACGCAGCCCAATAATACTTTAATGTCACCACAGCATACGGATGGGAGAAATATTTCTACGAGGTGTATTAATTTTTTGAAGTTTCACTACGGCCCGTCCAGATGAATGGGGGAGACGGAGATTTGACCTATACTGCAGCCAGTCACCAGGGGGAGCAGTTTTTGTGGTGACTTCAATTCAAGCCCAGCGACATGACGTCCATGTTTTTTACAGTCTATGGTCATGTCAACAGACAGTTTCTGTTTATGAGAAGATGAAACACAGTGAGTACCGCTGACTCACCAGGAGGTGGCGGTACTCAATAAAAAGTAACGGAACGCATACAGACAAAAATCAGAAGTGCAGGCACTCCGTACCGGTGAGTTCCGGCCCATTTCCTGCACTGCATTTAGGCCAGAGTTTTTATTGTTGTGTGAGTTTTGTTTTTTCTTCACAGAGACAGGGTCTATTTTTTTATTGTTTTTGACTAGTATAATTATTTTTATTTACATGCAATTTTGCTAAAAGATAGGCCATTTCATTTTCATTGTTTTTTTCTTTTTTTTGTTTGTTAAATTTACAATATTTTTTATTTTATTTAAAATATCCTGACCTTCCAATTACAGTTAAATATTCTTAAGAAATTAAAGTTTCTTGCTTGAGTGCACTCACTTTATTATGCCATATTTTATATTTACATCAATGAAAAAAATTTGAAAAAAAAATTGAATTAATATTGACAATAGTATCATTTATCGACAATAATTTTTTGGACTATTATCATCCAGCAAAATTTGTTATCTTGAGAGGCCTACCCTGACTCCTGTCTTAAAATGTAGGGGATACTGGAGCTTGGTTGGGGTGGTGGGACAGCTCACAGCAAGTGCTGGAAAATTTCCCTTATTTTCAAATCCAAAACTTGACAGGTATGAATGTGGTACAGTAGGAAAGGCAATAATTTAGCAAAAAGAGACAGGCATGTATACAAATAAAATAAAAATAACCAAACTTAAAAAAAAAATACTGAAAAAAGCAAGATATGGCCCAGAGTAAAAATAAAAGTATAGATTTTGATTTTGAGATCCCATTTATGCTCAGAATGTTCAAAATAAGAAAAGTAAGTTGTTAATTTAAAGGGGTGTCCCATTTCACAGGGCTGAAGTTGTATCCCTTTGACTTAACACTATTTTTTAAGCCATAGGCTAAGGGGTAGGCGAAGGGCTAAGGGGAACATACATCTATATATCTATATATCTATATCTATATCTATATATATATATATATATATATATGTATACATATATGTATATGTATATATATATATATGTGTATATATATATATATATATATATATATATATATATATATATATATATATATATATATACACACATATATACAGTCATGGAAAAAATTATTAGACCACCCTTGTTTTCTTCAATTTCTTGTTCATTCTAATATCTGGTACCACTAAACGTATAATACAATGAACACAAATAAAAAATGCAGCTGGTCACATAATACTTTATGTCCTATTTGACATTCTTAAGCTTAATTGATTCCCAGGGTATATAAGAGGCCATTTCATGTCACAAGCAGCACTGCACATGCAAAGGCCTAGAGTGGTTTCCTGCTTACATTCAAGCCGTAGCACAACTCAGAAGTTGTCAGCTCTCACATAATGCCTAAAACAAAAGAATTATGTGAAGCCACAAAGGCAGCCATCTTGGCACTGCTGGAAATTGGCATGAGGAGAGACAGGTAGCTAAAAACTGAAGATCTCCAAGACAGCCGCTCATTACAACAAAAAAACAAGCTGAACATGGCACTACCAAATTGCTACCTGGCCGTGGCAGGAAACGCCTTTTCTACCCCACGAGATGACTGCGCACTCATCCGCTCCTGTGTCAGGAATCGTCGACCTCCAGGACCTTAAAAATGAGTGGGCACTGTCGAGAAATGTGACTTGTTCAGCAAGGACAGTTCGAAACCGACTTGTTGAAGCTGGTTTGAAGTCACACAGAGCACGCAAGAAGCCCTTCATCAATGAAAGGCAGAGGAAGGCCCGGTTACTCTTTGCTCGAGACCACAAGGATTGGACTGTTGATGATTGGGCTAAGGTTCTCTTCAGTGATGAATCCAATTTTGAATTGATGCCCACTCCAGCCAACTTACTGGTTAGGAGGAAGCCTGGAGAAGCTTACAACCCAGACTGTCTTGCCCCTACAGTAAAACATGGGGTGGATCAGTCATGATCTGGGGTTGTTTCAGTCTGAGGAACAGGGCAAATGCAATTGTGTGAAGGCCGAATGAACCAGGTCATGTACAGGACTACCCTTGAAAACAGTCTTCTTCCATCAGCTGGAAAACTCTTTCCTGCCTCAATGACTGGATTTTCCAACAAGATAATGCCCCTTGCCACACGGCAAGGTCAGTTAAAGCCTGGATGGAGAACCACAACATTCAAGCACCATGCCTTGGCCTGCTCAATCACCAGATCTTAATCCAATTGAAAACCTGTGGAAAATCATCAAACTCAAAATGGAGAACCACAAGCCCAAAAACAAAGAAAATTTGTTTGAATTTGTCCAACAGGAATGGGCTGCTGTGACAGCAGAACAATGTCAGAAGCTGGTGGAGAGCATGCCAAGACGCATGGCTGCAGTCATCAAAAACAATGGTTATGCAATCAAGTATTAACTCTTGTGTGTATCATGTGTTTAAAGCAAACAGAAAAGAAAACATGGAATGCTTAAAAGTAGTGTTTTTATGTACAATGCCATAGCTATTGATGTAAGAATTTAAGTAATTTTGGTTATTATCAAGAAAACCATGGAAAATGAATAGTTCTTAGTTCTTAAATTAAACTCTCATGAGCTATTTTTGTTGTTATCATTATAATTGTCCAAACAAATGTACCTTTAGTTGAGCCAGGCATTAAAATTAACAAGAAATTGAAGAAAACAAGGGTGGTCTAATAATTTTTTTCATGACTATATATATATATATATATATATATATATATATATATATATATATATATATGTATATATATATATAGGGGTACAAAGAGAATTGGGATTGGGCCTAAGAGTTGCGTTACATTTCCACAAAAATACTCAAGTAAAAGTAAAAAGTATTGTTCATTAAATTTACTCATAAAAGTACAATTTATCAAAAAAACTACTCAAGTAAGTGTAACAGAGTAAATGTAACTCTTTACTACCCACCTCTGCCTATAACCTGTACAATGCAATTGCTTTTTAGCAGTTTAATGCCGATCTTGTCTTAGTGTGAATGGTGCTGAGGTCTGGGTTTATTCTCAATGTGATGCTCTTATATTTCACTTTGTGCTGCCTGGACCATCTCAATGTGGCGTCCTTCTCCTGGTACCAATGAAAACAGGATGATGGGCTGTGGGGGTCGTCCTGCTGCAGGCTTAGGCCCAGCTGTGTGGTGTGCACGGCTCAGGGCGGGAATACATTATCCCCCTATAACGTCTTTCAGCAACTCTGACATAAAAGTGTAGGGCCTTGGCCTTGTTCACTTCCTTCAGTCAAATTCAGGACACAAATGTTTGTTCAGCTAGATCTGTTTTCCAGGTTTTCAAGGTGATCCAGCAGGGTTGTGTTCTGGGCCTGAAGGGATTTGACAGTAGCTTCACCCTCACATATTGGAAGTTTTTACCTGTCAGGGTTTCTATTAAAATGACCCTGAAAAGAGTCAAATTCATCACATAGTCCATCTACTGAAGCCTGCAGAGGCTGAATTGACTTTTAGATTAACTCGTCCACATTTTCCTTAAAGTTGATCTGTTGCTTAGATAATTCTGTCATCAGTTCTGTTTATTGTCCCCAGGCTTTTCCTTGTTGGTGGACACAGCCATCATTGATGCTAGCTTGCTAGCTATGCTATGTCTGGTTTCTGTTTCACCATTGTGAGGGGTTAGCAGCTATATAAATAAAGTACTTTACATGCAAGTAAGACAACACCACTTTGTCGCTGAATTTGTGGGTAAAACCTTGGTTATTTACGTTGATAAGAGAGTTGATGAAGATCCCCTTCACTCTACGTCTCTCTCCTAAATTGCCAAACTGGAAACAGGTGAATTTTCAAAATAAAACAGGAAGCACAGACAAACATGAAAATCCAAGAATGGAACTTAACTAGAAGCAGGATTATGACTCTCAGAGGTGATGAGAATGATGATGATGATGATGATGATGATGATGATGATGATGATGATGATGATGATGTTTGTTTTATCAGGATGAAGAGATCAGACCCTCCTGAGCCCAGCGGTGTGTCCATGAAGAGTGACCACTCTAAAGGTCTTGACACTAACTTTAAGAAGAACCCACCTGCTGAGAGAAGGTGAGAATTCAGCATAATGACCTTTGACCTCCATGTTTGAGTCCCTCAGAGGTGATGAAGGTGTCTGTTTGATGGACCTGCTGAGGACAGGTCTGCTCTCTTTGCCCTCAGACTGTCTTAACCCTTTAGCTCCCGGCTCAGCTGTTTGGTAGACCACTCTCTGAGCCCTCAGTGAGCTGAAGGTGGAGCAGCCTGATGGTTCTTCTCCTCCACGTGTCTGTGCTCCATCATGCTGAGATGAACCATCATCTGTCCCTTTATCTAAGAAAGTGGAGTGAGGGTCTCAGTCTCCCTCCAGTCAGGAGCTCAGAAATGTAAACATGTCTGTGAACATGTGGCTCTGACCTGCTGACCTTTGAGAGGTGAGACCAGGTGTTCAGCAGAGACCCTCCTCAGTGTGGGGAAGTGGATATAAAAGGTCTACACACCCCTGCACAAATGCCAGTTTTTCTTGATGTAAAAAAATGACAGCAAGATAAATAATTTCAAGAATAAAGAACTGAGATGATGTGGTTGCATAAGTGTGAACACCCTTTTATAACTGGGCTGTGTTCAAATTTAACCAATTCCATTCAAACTGATGTTAAACTGGAGTCAGAACACACATCACCAGTTAAAGTGCCTCTGATCAACCCCAAATAAAGTTCAGCTGTTCTAGTAGGCTTTTCCTGACACTTTTGTAGCCACTTCTTCCAGAACAGGCCGTGGTCCACAGAGAGCTTCCAAAGCATCTGAGCATCACCAAAATAACACCATACCTACAGTGAAGTATGTTAGTGGCAGCATCATACTTTGGGACTGTTTTCTTCAGCTGGAACTGGGGCATTAGTCAGGGTGGAGGGAATTATGAACAGTTCCAAATATCAGTCAGTGTTGGCACAAAACCTTCGGCCTTCTGTTGGAAATCTTGAGATGAAGAGGAACTTCATCTTTCAGCACGACAATGACCCAAAGCACACATCTAAATCAACAAAAGAATGGCTTCACTGGAATAAGATTAAGGCTTTGGAATGGCCCAGCCAGAGTCCAGACCTGAATCCCATCAAACATCTGTGAGGTGATCTGAAGAGGGCTGTGGTCAGGAGATGCCCTCGCAACCTGTCAGATTTGGAGCGGTTTTGCAAAGAAGAGTGGGCAAATATTGTCACATCAAGATGTGACGCACTGATAGGCTCCTACCCAAAAAGACTGAGTGCTGTAATAAATAAAGTACTTTACATGCATGTAAGACAACGGCACTTTGTCGCTGAATTTGTGAGTAAAACCTTGGTTATTTACCTTGATAAGAGAGTTGATGAAGAGCTCCATCACTGTACATCTCTCTCCTAAATTACCAAACTGGAAACTCACCAGCAGGTGAATTTTCAAAATAAAACAGGAAACACAGACAAACATGAAAATCTAAGAATGGAACTTAACTAAAAGCAGGATTATGACTCTCAGAGGTGATGAGAATGATGATGATGATGATGATGATGATGATGATGATGTTTGTTTTATCAGGATGAAGAGATCAGACCCTCCTGAGCCCAGCGGTGTGTCCATGAAGAGTGACCACTCTAAAGGTCTTGACACTAACTTTAAGAAGAACCCACCTGCTGAGAGAAGGTGAGAATTCAGCATAATGACCTTTGACCTCCATGTTTGAGTCCCTCAGTGGTGATGAAGGTGTCTGTTTGATGGACCTGCTGAGGACAGGTCGGCTCTCTTTGCCCTCAGACTGTCTTAACCCTTTAGCTCCCGGCTCAGCTGTTTGGTAGACCACTCTCTGAGCCCTCAGTGAGCTGAAGGTGGAGCAGCCTGATGGTTCTTCTCCTCCACGTGTCTGTGCTCCATCATGCTGAGATGAACCATCATCTGTCCCTTTATCGAGGAAAGTGGAGTGAGGGTCTCAGTCTCCCTCCAGTCAGGAGCTCAGAAATGTAAACATGTCAGTGAACATGTGGCTCTGACCTGCTGACCTTTGAGAGGTGAGACCAGGTGTTCAGCAGAGACCCTCCTCAGTGTGGGGAAGTGGATATAAAAGGTCTACACACCCCTGCACAAATGTCAGTTTTTCTTGATGTAAAAAAATGACAGCAAGATTAATAATTTCACAACTTTTTCCACCTTTCATGTGACCTATGACCTGTACAACGCCATTGAAAGACAAAAAAAAATCTTTCAGGAAGGTGAAATAAAAATAAAGAACTGAGATGATGTGGTTGCATAAGTGTGAACACCCTTTTATAACTGGGCTGTGTTCAGACTTAACCAATTCCATTCAAACTGATGTTAAACTGGAGTCAGAACACACGTCACCAGTTAAAGTGCCTCTGATCAACCCCAAATAAAGTTCAGCTGTTCTAGTAGGCTTTTCCTGACACTTTTGTAGCCACATCTTCCAGAACAGGCCGTGGTCCACAGAGAGCTTCCAAAGCATCTGAGGGATCTCATTATTCAAAGATATCAGTCAGGTGAAGGCTACAAAAGAATTTACAAGTACTTAAATATTCCATGGAGCACAGTGAAGACTGTCATCATGAAGGGGAGAAAATGTGGCACAACAGTGACATTACAAAGAACACGACGTCCATCTAAAATTGATAAGATGAGAATAAAAGTAGTCAGGGAGACTGCCAAGAGGCCGACAGCAGCACTGGAGGAGCTGCAGGAATTTCTAGCAAGTACTGGCTGTGTAGTACATGTGACAACAATCTTCCGTCTTCTTCATATGTGACAACAATCTTTGGGCTCAATCTGTCTGGGCTTTGGGGTTGGTTGGTAAGATGGAAGCCTTATCTTACAAAGAAAAGCATCCAACTTAATTTTACAAAAAGACATGTGAAATCTCCCAAACGCATGTGGGAAGATGAGTTATGGTCTGATGAAACCAAGGTGGAAGTTTTTGGACATAATTCCAAAGGTATATTTGACGCAAAAAGAACACTGCACATCACCAAAATAACACCATACCTACAGTGAAGTATGTTAGTGGCAGCATCATACTTTGGGACTGTTTTCTTCAGCTGGAACTGGGGCCTTAGTCAGGGTGGAGGGAATTATGAACAGTTCCAAATACCAGTCAGTGTTGGCACAAAACCTTTGGCCTTCTGTTGGAAATCTTGGGATGAAGAGGAACTTCATCTTTCAGCACGACAATGACCCAAAGCACACATCTAAATCAACAAAAGAATGGTTTGACCAGAATAAGATTAAGGCTTTGGAATGGCCCAGCCAGAGTCCAGACCTCAATCCCATCAAACATCTGTGAGGTGATCTGAAGAGGGCTGTGGTCAGGAGATGCCCTCGCAACCTGTCAGATTTGGAGCGGTTTTGCAAAGAAGAGTGGGCAAATATTGTCACATCAAGATGTGACGCACTGATAGGCTCCTACCCAAAAATACTGAGTGTGTAATAAATAAAGTACTTTCCATGCAAGTAAGACAACGGCACTTTGTCGCTGAATTTGTGAGTAAAACCTTGGTTATTTACCTTGATAAGAGAGTTGATGAAGAGCTCCATCACTGTACATCTCTCTCCTAAATTACCAAACTGGAAACTCACCAGCAGGTGAATTTTCAAAATAAAACAGGAAGCACAGACAAACATGAAAATCCAAGAATGGAACTTAACTAGAAGCAGGATTATGACTCTCAGAGGTGATGAGAATGATGATGATGATGATGATGATGATGATGATGATGTTTGTTTTATCAGGATGAAGAGATCAGACCCTCCTGAGCCCAGCGGTGTGTCCATGAAGAGTGACCACTCTAAAGGTCTTGACACTAACTTTAAGAAGAACCCACCTGCTGAGAGAAGGTGAGAATTCAGCATAATGACCTTTGACCTCCATGTTTGAGTCCCTCAGAGGTGATGAAGGTGTCTGTTTGATGGACCTGTTTGATGGACAGGTCAGCTCTCTTTGCCCTCAGACTGTCTTAACCCTTTAGCTCCCGGCTCAGCTGTTTGGTAGACCACTCTCTGAGCCCTCAGTGAGCTGAAGGTGGAGCAGCCTGATGGTTCTTCTCCTCCACGTGTCTGTGCTCCATCATGCTGAGATGAACCATCATCTGTCCCTTTATCGAGGAAAGTGGAGTGAGGGTCTCAGTCTCCCTCCAGTCAGGAGCTCAGAAATGTAAACATGTCTGTGAACATGTGGCTCTGACCTGCTGACCTTTGACAGGTGAGACCAGGTGTTCAGCAGAGACCCTCCTCAGTGTGGGGAAGTGGATATAAAAGGTCTACACACCCCTGCACAAATGTCAGTTTTTCTTGATGTAAAAAAATGACAGCAAGATTAATAATTTCACAACTTTTTCCACCTTTCATGTGACCTATGACCTGTACAACGCCATTGAAAGACAAAAAAAAATCTTTCAGGAAGGTGAAATAAAAATAAAGAACTGAGATGATGTGGTTGCATAAGTGTGCACACCCTTTTATAACTGGGCTGTGTTCAAATTTAACCAATTCCATTCAAACTGATGTTAAACTGGAGTCAGAACACACGTCACCAGTTAAAGTGCCTCTGATCAACCCCAAATAAAGTTCAGCTGTTCTAGTAGGCTTTTCCTGACACTTTTGTAGCCACTTCTTCCAGAACAGGCCGTGGTCCACAGAGAGCTTCCAAAGCATCAGAGGGATCTCATTATTCAAAGTATCAGTCAGGTGAAGGCTACAAAAGAATTTCAAGTACTTAAATATTCCATGGAGCACAGTGAAGACTGTCATCATGAAGGGGAGAAAATGTGGCACAACAGTGACATTACAAAGGACACGACGTCCGTCCAAAAATTGATGATAAGACGAGAATAAAAGTAGTCAGGGAGACTGCCAAGAGGCCGACAGCAGCACTGGAGGAGCTGCAGGAATTTCTAGCAAGTACTGGCTGTATAGTACATGTGACAACAATCTTCCGTCTTCTTCATATGTGACAACAATCTTTGGGCTCAATCTGTCTGGGCTTTGGGGTTGGTTGGTAAGATAGAAGCCTTATCTTACAAAGAAAAGCATCCAGCTTAATTTTACAAAAAGACATGTGAAATCTCCCAAACGCATGTGGGAAGATGAGTTATGGTCTGATGAAACCAAGGTGGAAGTTTTTGGACATAATTCCAAAGGTATATTTGACGCAAAAAGAACACTGCACATCACCAAAATAACACCATACCTACAGTGAAGTATGTTAGTGGCAGCATCATACTTTGGGACTGTTTTCTTCAGCTGGAACTGGGGCCTTAGTCAGGGTGGAGGGAATTATGAACAGTTCCAAATATCAGTCAGTGTTGGCACAAAACCTTTGGCCTTCTGTTGGAAATCTTGAGATGAAGAGGAACTTCATCTTTCAGCACGACAATGACCCAAAGCACACATCTAAATCAACAAAAGAATGGTTTGACCAGAATAAGATTAAGGCTTTGGAATGGCCCAGCCAGAGTCCAGACCTCAATCCCATCAAACATCTGTGAGGTGATCTGAAGAGGGCTGTGGTCAGGAGATGCCCTCTCAATCTGTCATATTTGGAGCGGTTTTGCAAAGAAGAGTGGGCAAATATTGTCACATCAAGATGTGACACGCTGATAGGCTCCTACCCAAAAAGACTGAGTGCTGTCATAAATAAAGTACTTTACATGCAAGTAAGACAACGGCACTTTGTCGCTGAATTTGTGAGTAAAACCTTGGTTATTTACCTTGATAAGAGAGTTGATGAAGAGCTCCATCACTGTACATCTCTCTCCTAAATTACCAAACTGGAAACTCACCAGCAGGTGAATTTTCAAAATAAAACAGGAAGCACAGACAAACATGAAAATCTAAGAATGGAACTTAACTAAAAGCAGGATTATGACTCTCAGAGGTGATGAGAATGATGATGATGATGATGATGATGATGATGATGATGTTTGTTTTATCAGGATGAAGAGATCAGACCCTCCTGAGCCCAGCGGTGTGTCCATGAAGAGTGACCACTCTAAAGGTCTTGACACTAACTTTAAGAAGAACCCACCTGCTGAGAGAAGGTGAGAATTCAGCATAATGACCTTTGACCTCCATGTTTGAGTCCCTCAGAGGTGATGAAGGTGTCTGTTTGATGGACAGGACAGGTCTGCTCTTTGCCCTCAGACTGTCTTAACCCTTTAGCTCCTGGCTCAGCTGTTTGGTAGACCACTCTCTGAGCCCTCAGTGAGCTGAAGGTGGAGCAGCCTGATGGTTCTTCTCCTCCACGTGTCTGTGCTCCATCATGCTGAGATGAACCATCATCTGTCCCTTTATCTAAGAAAGTGGAGTGAGGGTCACAGTGTCCCTCCAGTCAGGAGCTCAGAAATGTAAACATGTCTGTGAACATGTGGCTCTGACCTGCTGACCTTCGAGAGGTGAGACCAGGTGTTCAGCAGAGACCCTCCTCAGTGTGGGAAAGTGGATATAAAAGGTCTACACACCCCTGCACAAATGCCAGGTTTTTCTTAATGTAAAAAATGACAGCAAGATAAATAATTTCACAACTTTTTCCACCTTTCATGTGACCTATGACCTGTACAACGCCATTGAAAGACAAAAAAAATCTTTCAGGAAGGTGAAATAAAAATAAAGAACTGAGATAATGTGGTTGCATAAGTGTAACACCCTTTTATAACTGGGCTGTGTTCAGACTTAACCAATTCCATTCAAACTGGAGTCAGCACACACGTCACTAGTTAAAGTGCCTCTGATCAACCCCAAATAAAGTTCAGCTGTTCTAGTAGGCTTTTCCTGACACTTTTGTAGCCACTTCTTCCAGCACAAGCCATGGTCCACAGAGAGCTTCCAAAGCATCTGAGGGATCTCATTATTCAAAGATATCAGTCAGGTGAAGGCTACAAAAGAATTTCAAGTACTTAAATATTCCATGGAGCACAGTGAAGACAGTCATCATGAAGGGGAGAAAATGTGGCACAACAGTGACATTACAAAGAACACGACGTCCATCTAAAATTGATAAGATGAGAATAAAAGTAGTCAAGGAGACTGCCAAGAGGCCGACAGCAGCACTGGAGGAGCTGCAGGAATTTCTAGCAAGTACTGGCTGTGTAGTACATGTGACAACAATCTTCCGTCTTCTTCATATGTGACAACAATCTTTGGGCTCAATCTGTCTGGGCTTTGGGGTTGGTTGGTAAGATAGAAGCCTTATCTTACAAAGAAAAGCATCCAGCTTAATTTTACAAAAAGACATCTGAAATCTCCCAAACGCATGTGGGAAGATGTGTTATGGTCTGATGAAACCAAGGTTGAACTTTTGGACATAATTCCAAAGGTACATTTGGTGCAAAAAAAACACTGCACATCACCAAAATAACACCATACCTACAGTGAAGTATGTTAGTGGCAGCATCATACTTTGGGACTGTTTTCTTCAGCTGGAACTGGGGCCTTAGTCAGGGTGGAGGGAATTATGAACAGTTCCAAATATCAGTCAGTGTTGGCACAAAACCTTTGGCCTTCTGTTGGAAATCTTGGGATGAAGAGGAACTTCATCTTTCAGCACGACAATGACCCAAAGCACACATCTAAATCAACAAAAGAATGGCTTCACTGGAATAAGATTAAGGCTTTGGAATGGCCCAGCCAGAGTCCAGACCTCAATCCCATCAAACATCTGTGAGGTGATCTGAAGAGGGCTGTGGTCAGGAGATGCCCTCTCAATCTGTCATATTTGGAGCGGTTTTGCAAAAAGAGTGGGCAAATATTGTCACATCAAGATGTGACGCACTGATAGGCTCCTACCCAAAAATACTGAGTGTGTAATAAATAAAGTACTTTCCATGCAAGTAAGACAACGGCACTTTGTCGCTGAATTTGTGAGTAAAACCTTGGTTATTTACGTTGATAAGAGAGTTGATCAAGAGCTCCATCACTGTACATCTCTCTCCTAAATTACCAAACTGGAAACTCACCAACAGGTGAATTTTCAAAATAAAACAGGAAACACAGACAAACATGAAAATCTAAGAATGGAACTTAACTAGAAGCAGGATGATGACTCTCAGAGGTGATGATGATGATGATGATGATGATGATGATGATGATGATGATGATGATGATGATGATGATGATGTTTGTTTTATCAGGATGAAGAAATCAGACCCTCCTGAGCCCAGCGGTGTGTCCATGAAGAGTGACCACTCTAAAGGTCTTGACACTAACTTTAAGAAGAACCCACCTGCTGAGAGAAGGTGAGAATTCAGCATAATGACCTTTGACCTCCATGTTTGAGTCCCTCAGAGGTGATGAAGGTGTCTGTTTGATGGACAGGTCTGCTCTCTTTGCCCTCAGACTGTCTTAACCCTTTAGCTCCCGGCTCAGCTGTTTGGTAGACCACTCTCTGAGCCCTCAGTGAGCTGAAGGTGGAGCAGCCTGATGGTTCTTCTCCTCCACGTGTCTGTGCTCCATCATGCTGAGATGAACCATCATCTGTCCTTTATCTAAGAAAGTGGAGTGAGGGTCACAGTCTCCCTCCAGTCAGGAGCTCAGAAATGTAAACATGTCTGTGAACATGTGGCTCTGACCTGCTGACCTCTGAGAGGTGAGACCAGGTGTTCAGCAGAGACCCTCCTCAGTGTGGGGAGGTATCTGAAGGCCAGAAGAACCAGGACTTTGGTTTAGCATCCGGAAGATGAGCCACATGACACCAGAGCTCCATGACCCCCCAAAAAACTGTCCCAACACTTTAAAACAGCTCCAATCGTGCTGAGTCATCCTGAAGATAATTATTGCTGAGTCATTGATCTCCTCTTCTTATCTACAGAGATCAGATGGAAACATCTAGACTCCTCAGTGTCTCCAAACAGTCTGAATCGGAGCTGGACTCCATATTTCTGGTGAGAACATCACACTTTAACAGTGAAGTCCAGGATCTACAAGTCTGATGCTCCACCATGATCCAGATGTTCTTCTCTTTCTCTTTGAATCTCCACTGTCTTCTGTTCTCCAGCTGCTGGAGGAGAACATCATCACCTTTGTGAAGGACCAGCTGAAGAGGATCCAGAGAGGGTTAGGTCCAGATTACCCAGAAGGCTTAGAGGCTCAGAGTGAGGATGAGGAGCAGAGGAGCATCAGAGAGGGATTTGTGAAGATGACAGTGGGCTTCCTGAGGAGGATGAATCAGGATGAGCTGGCTGAGTGTATAAGGAGAGGTAAGAGCTTTATTCAGAAGGTCAACTATGATGGGAGGGGGGACTGGAAGACCACAGCCCCACTCACCAACAGCTCAACACAGTGGGGGTCAAAGGTCACAGAGTCAGTGTAAGCACAGCAGAGCATCATGACAGGAGCTGCTGCTTCACCTGCAGGACAGTTTTCCTGAAGATCCTGATCGGGCTTTACTGAGTCTGTGGACCAACATCTCTGTGAGCAGATCCTCTCACACATGAAGAGTGCAGCTCCTCTGAGCTGATCAAACACTGACCAAACTGTCTCCTCACATGATCATCACTCAGTCTGAGGGTGGAGGCATTCTCATGTGCTCTCAGTCTTCTGTTTAAACTCTTTAATGATTTCTTCTAACATCATGTTATTTTTGTATTGTGGGTCTGTCCCGATCAGAAAAATGAACAGAGACAAACATGACGCTAGGCAAGTTCAGCTCTTGAAGTCCGATGAGTTTTATTCACAGGAGGATCAGAACAGGCTCTTTGTCATATTAAAACAGTGTAGACGGTGTTAGATACTCCTCTTTTCCTCTCACCTATATAGCATGTTCGTGCGTCATTAGACATCCTCCTCAGGAAGATGTTTTTGCCTCTCATCCCCACACACATTAATTACTCTTGACAGGTCAGCCCAACCTAACAAGGGAAAACAATGATGTCAATGTCCACCATCAGGACAGACAACTCCAAACATGGATAAGGAACACTTAGTTTTTGGCATAGTGAATTGACCAGATGTTTCCTGCTGTTCAAGGCTTTAAAGGTCTATTTTGCTACTCCACTATTTGCTGACCTCAGCACTTTGTTCATGAGTGAACATGATGAAACAGTAAATGTATAACTGTGCAGAGGACCGAGACTAAGAAAAGGTTTCAGGATTACTGTTTAGAATCTGGATTAAGACATAGACGTGGATGATTTCACAAAGACCGTACAGTTGTTGTTGCCACAGAACAGCCCAAACACAATCAAGAACAAATGTGATTTATATAATGGGATGAGTAAGTGAGTGTCAGGGTTATTGTACTTTTCAAAATGTAATTGGATTTTATTTCAATTTAGTTTTTCAGATGGTTTTTTTCTTTTTTAATTTAGTTTAATTTTAGTTTAACGAGTAAATAAAGGGGGCAACAATGGGAGTGGTAAATTTACATATTTTAAGACCTAGCAAAATATAATTAGGGACTTACATTACCAAGAATGAACAGATTTAAAAAATGTTAAGGCCTAAAATGAAGATTACCATATTTAAGACCCTTCAAAATCTTTTGCATGGCCTAAGATGTTGCCACAAATCTAAAAATAAATGCTCCAATTTATACAATATGGAGATGACTATGGGAGATGACAGGTGTCTGAGTTTTTTGATGAATGTTGTAAAGATTTGGAGGCTGTCTGTTATTATGATGGAGTGAATTACTGAGTGTGGCCTCATTCTCATGCCGACGCACTTGTAAAGTAAAACCTCTCTGTTTTGTGCTCCTAAAAGCACCTACACACCGAACACGACTTGAGCGTCCTCTGCGGTCACTGTCCGTGCTCTCAGTGTACAGCTGTGATGGGCGGGGTTAACCCTCCTGCGATGTGACTGCCGTGTTCAAGCCAATTCGCTTCATCAAAGTTTAAAAAAGTTGATCTTTTCAGGTGATGTCGTGTGTGATTGTGTGGCAACAGCCAATCAGCTGTGTGTGTGTGTGATGGTATCCCTGATGGACAGTTTTTATTCTGGACTACAGAGTAACAATCTATGTCTGTGTGGAAACATTAGTCAGTGTGGACATTAGTTCCGCTTAGACAGACCGTCGAAAACTCATAGAGGTTGCTGCTGCAGGGCATCAGCTGCAGTGTTTTGTGTTTGGTACGTGAGTGAAAAGGATGCAGTTGGAATAATGTCAGCTTATACATCCTATTATATGATACATGACATGATCGCGATGAAACTCGAGCAGATTGACGTCACCGAGCCACGGTATGGCGTCATATTTGGGTCATATGTCGAGCAAGCAATAAAACATACATACGAGCAAATTATCTTATACCACACGCGCAGAGTAAACTGCCCCACGCACTTTTTAGTCCTCGCCCGCACAAATTCAACAACCGAGAGCATACAGAGAGATGCGAGTGAGTAAAAATACACAGCAAGAGCTAAAAAAAATGCATAGTGATGGGTATATTAAACTCTACAGCACGCGCACAAGGAGTTGCTTTGCGCACGCTGGGGTGTTGCAGCGCTCTCCCTCTCTCTCTCCGTGCGCTCTGCTCGCACAGTTTATGCACTTGAGTCACAGACTTTTGACAGTTTGGGGGCGGAACCAAGGGGCCAGCCCTGCCCTCTTATGATTGGTCAATGGCAAACAAAAACAAACCCCCACTGCTGCGTAATTGGGCCCATAGAGCAGGCGCAGTAAAGTCGTCTCCCATAATGCCTCACGTCAATGGGAACGAGCGAAGCGCGGTCTTAATGAAATGATGCGCGGCCACGACAAAAATCTACAGCGGATGAAATTTACAGTATGAGAGGTGTACAAACTCAAATAATGAACTTTAGGGCACATGATCCGACTACGATGTGATATAATGACATTATACACATAATAAGTCTTTGTAATAAGAGTTTAAGAAGAGTGATTCTTATTTGATGACTTCCTATAGCTGACTATTCTAAAATCATGGGATTGCAGGCAACAAAAAACTGTCGTAGACCATATCAGTCCATCAGCCAAATAAATCAGTGTTATTTGTTCATTTTATTTATCCCATATTTGAGAGATAACTGCTTATCAGATCAACTTTCAATGATGATTCAAAGGTATGACCTCTTTTCATGGACATATTAATGAGGCACGCTTTCGCTGTAAATGTAATGAAGTTCTTAATAATGCATAAATTCAATGCATAAAAATAAATTGTGTTACCCATTCATTTTCTCTTTTTATTTCTCTGATAGGCAATCTGATAGTCTTTAGATGAACCATGGATGGAAATCGGGGATGAGACCCAGATTAAGACTGGCTTCTCCAATAATGTTCTGTTTCTTTACAGGTTTTTATCTACTTTATTAACCCTTGAGGCAAAGTTCAAGTCAGCAGAGGTCAAATTGGCTCTGTCTGTGTTTTCTTGATCAACAGAGAGCTTCCTCTGTCCTTATGGCAAAAAAATAAAAAACATAAAATACAGAAAAAATATTTTAAAACTATATATCTGTGGTTAAGTAGGAAGATGTGGAAAAGATTTTAAGCAGTAAAAGTAAAAAGAAATATTAAGATTTATCATTTTTATTAAACTTTTATGAGAAGAATCAAATTGGTACACAAGAGGTTTTTCTTTTAATTTCTTGAATAAACTAATTGCTTGTTCTAATGAATACTGTATGTGGGTCACAATTATATTTATGTATTTAGTTATGTATTTATTATTAGGCCATATTGTCCTGGTGTCTGTTTTCTGTCTGGGATTCAAAATGGTGTCACTGTCATGAAACACTCAAAAAATATGTCGACAACAGTGCATGTTAATAAAACTGTTAATGATAGTGATGTTTCAGGAATATCACTCATATTTTATCTGAACACATCAAAATTCTAAATTTGTAATAAAAGTCATGACAAAATGTACTTTATTCAAACACACACAGCGTTGAGAGTGAACAGTGTAACTACTGAACTAAAGTGAACTAAAGTGAACAAAAATATATAGGCTATGAAATAAACAAATACAACAAAACAAACACAAAAAGTTAGCTTAAAAATAAAAATAACACGTTCATAGTAAAGGTTGGAGCTTGCATTATGTAGCACAAGTCGTTACGTGGACATAATTATCATTAATTGCATTAGAAGTAAATTGTCCAAGACCTCTAAGCCACACACACTCACATAAATGGTTAGTTTTGTTTGATTTGTCCATTTCTAATGATAACTTAAAGACGTTCACTTTTAAGTGGTTAAATGCTCATGTTAAATGAAAGCCTCTGCCATGTATGTTCCCAGCCTTAAGTTTTTAAGACAGAATGTTATTTGAAGCAGCTACATTTTATGTATAATGATAGAGTAAGGGTTATATTTGTTATATTTTATTATCTATAAAATGAATAACATAACAAATGTAAGAAAACAAAATAAAAACATAATCAAATGTTTTTAAAAAAAGTTTGTTTTTGAGTCTTACTTGTGGCGGAAGCTGTAATCAGCAAAATCCGGAAAAGGGCACCCACGTGGGGGTGTGTTTCTGTTTGCCGTTAACCAATCATAAGAGGGCAGGGCTGGCCCCTTGGTTCCGCCCCCAAACTGCCAAAAGTCTGTGACTCAAGCGCATAGACTGTATGCTCGAGCGAGCAGAGCGCACGGAGAGAGAGAGGGAGAGCGCTTCCACACCCCAGCTCCTTGTGCGCATGCTGTAGAGTTTAATGTACCCATCACTATGCATTTTTTCTTAGCTCTTGCTGTGTATTTTTACTCACTCGCATCTCCCTGTATGCTCTCGGTTGTTGAATTTGTGCGGGCGAGGACTAAAAAGTGCGTGGAGAAGTTTACTCTGCGCGTGTGGTATAAGATAATTTGCTCGAATGTATGTTTTTTCGCTCGCCCAACATATGACACAAATATGACGCCATATCACGGCGGCGTGCAAAAGTGACAAAAATGAGGTATTTATGGACACACGACGCAACTTCAGTGGGCAATGCGATTACACCCACAGAGTCTTAGGAGGAGGTTATTTAACCTATTTTAAAAAAGTCAGAAATGTCAAACTGAGTGTATTGTCCTTGGACTGCTGATTAATTCTGATGTTTGGCTTATCAGGTACGAGCTCTTTCACCTGCAGCTTCTCCTGATGTGTTTTCCTCTAGAAAGGTTTTGATTTAAGTGACTTGACAGGATTATTTTGTCTCTTTCGCCATCTTCTGTCTCTGTCTCCAACTCCTGCGGATTGACCTGTCAATCATCACCCCGACGTCAGCCCCTCCCATGACAGTGGTTGGCTGTGACTTGCCCTATCTCTTGTAATGAAGAAGAGATAATAATAATAATAATAATAATAATAATACATTTTATTTAAAGGGCCCATATTATGCAAAATCCACTTTATTAAGTCTTTTAGTAAAGTTTTTGGGTCTCTGGCTTTCCTCCCAGGCCACAAAATGTGTTATTTAATAATAATGATAATAATAATAATTTTATTTGTATAGCACTTTTAAAAACATAGTTTACAAAGTGCTTTGACAAGCATTCAGCACAAAATAAAACACAAACAAACAATGAGCACAATGAAGTAAAAACAAAAAGCACAACTTAAATCAAGACTAACAGAGAAACACAATGTAAAAGACATGAGGTGAAAAGGTCCTTTCCATAATTTATAGTACTTTATAGGAACCCAGACAATACAAGAACCATGCAGCATAAAAAGAGACCATGAGGACCAAACATAAAAAACATAACATCAGCAAGAATAGGAAACGCAATAATAAAGGGATGAAAGCAGAAATCAGGTCAGAAAATATAAAAAGATGAAATGAACAATGATGATAAAATTACAAATAAAAAATAAGTGGCAATGATAAAATACAGTAATAAACATGAGCAAGCGTTAAGACAATTAGAAAGGTCTAAAAGTTATCTATAAAAAAGTTTAAAAAGGTGAACCATTAAAAAGTTAAAATCATAATTAATAGCATATAATAGTATTAATAAATTAACGTAAAAGAGTAAAAGAAGGTAAAGAAAAACAAACAATAAAACAAAATAAGATAGAGCTAAAAGACGGTAAAAGACAGTAAAAGACAGTAATAGACGGCATCACATAAAAGCAAGTCTGTAAAAGTGAGTCTTCAAAAGGGATTTAAAAGAAGCAACAGACTCCGCATGCCTTATCTCCTCTGGCAGGTCGTTCCAAAGTCGAGGAGCTCTGATGGAGAAAGCTCTATCACCCTTAGTTTTGAGTCTCGACTTTGGAACGACCAGCAGGCCTTCACCAGAGGATCTAAGGCTGCGGGCAGGCACATATGGTGTTAAAAGCTCAGATAAATAACTGGGGCCCAGCCCCTTGATTGCTTTAAACATAATCAGTAAAATCTTAAAATCATTTCTAAAACTCACAGGAAGCCAGTGGAGGGAGGCTAAAACTGGAGTGATGTGATGCCGTCTGTTAAAACCAGTTAAAAGCCTAGCTGCTGCATTCTGGACCAGTTGGAGGCGAGAGAGAGATTTTTTATTTAAACCAGTGAGGAGGGAGTTGCAATAGTCGAGCCTGGAGAAAATAAATGAATGAGTGACTTTTTGGAGGTCTGGAGGGGTGAGTATGTGTTTTATTTTTGAAATGGATCGTAAATGAAAGAAACAGGACTGGATAGTTTTATTGATGTGGGTGGAGAAGGTGAGGTCTGAATCGAAAATGACTCCTAAATTTCTGGCAGAGGGGGTGATGTTTACTGACAATGGACCAAGGCAAGACTGTATGAGGGGGGAGTTTTGAATGGTACAGAGGATTATTTCGGATTTTGAATTATTTAACTAAAGAAAGTTTTCTGCCATCCAACTGTTGATGTCCCTGAGACAGTCCATGACAGCTACGTAGGCCCTGTGGGTCCTCAGGTCTCAGAGGAAGGTATATCTGTGTGTCGTCTCCATAGCAGTGGTAGGAGACTTGGTGGCGCTGAATTAGTTGGCCAAGGGGCAGTATGTAAATAGAAAATAAAATTGGACCTAAAACTGAACCCTGCGGTACACCATAGGCAACGGCAGCAGTAGAGGAGCTGTGGTTGCCTATGGTGACCGCAAAGGTTCGCTCTAAAAGATACGACTGAAACCAGCTAAGTGCAGTGCCTCTGATACCCACCCAGTTTTTAAGACGCTCAATTAAAATGGTGTGGTCAACAGTATCAAAGGCTGCACTGAGATCTAAAAGAATTAAAACCAGACTGAAATTTCTCAAAGAGGTTATTATCAGACATAAAACTTAAAAGCTGTGTAGAAACCACCTTCTCTAAAAGTTTGGATAAAAAGGGAAGTTTTGAAATTGGTCTAAAATTGTTAAAATCAGTGGGGTCAAGGTTTGGTTTCTTTAAAATGAATTTAATGACAAAACTTGTATGTAGTAGTCCCTGTGAATGTAAAATCCTGACCCTCAGCGAGACGTTTTGAATTTGGGCGGCATGCCGACGTCCACATGCACCCTTTTGACCAATCAGGAGCAAGTCCGACCTGATTGGTCCACCGGGGCAGACAACCCCTCCCTGCTCCTCGCCTACCGCCCCTCCCCGCTGCCGGAGAGATGTCTTTGTGAAGAGCGTGCTGCTTTCATATGCAGTGAAAGGTCGGACAACAGAATGCTGAAGTTGAAGAGTTACAACTGCAGCGTTGTTGGCTGTAAACAGCCGCACACTTCCTTGCACAGGCTTCCCATCTCAGAAGAACAAAGGAGTAAGTGGCTGGAATTCATTTATGAGGGAAATGTGCCAGCTTCTCTCAGCAAAAATGTGCATGTGTGGGCTGGTCACTTCACGGCTGACATCTTCACAAACTTTGGACAGTACAACAGAGGGCTGGCGAACAGACTGGTCCTGAATCCAGGCGCGGTTCCAACCATCCACCAACAAACCTCGGACCCTGGAAATGTGAGTTGCTGTGTGCTGTTATTTTGCTAATTGCTATGAGCTGCTAATAGCAGAGGAAAGTTGAGCAAATATAAGAGCTTTTCCTCAGTGTCCCTCCGTCTCTGTGTTAGCTTCAGGAGGCTAAGTTTAGCTGCGGTTAGCCTTTTGTTTTAGCCTGTAATGTTACAATAAACGAGCTTTGCTGTTTTCTAACCATATCGTGTCTTTTCTAGGCCATAATATTAGTCTCTGTTGTCTATTACTTTGCTGGCTGCTGTGAGATGTACCGCAGTTTGAGTTTGAGGCCTGCTACTCTCACTGAGGCATTGTAATGAATAAATCATCTCAGAAGGTATCAAAACTCATTTTGTGTCTAAACTGTGGACGAGGGAAATGATCATTGGAGGCTGTGTTTCTCTGTGTTTTGCAGCACAGCATGTAAATATTGATAATGGGAAAGTATAACTACGCTAACGCCAGCTCAAAACAGTAAATGTGATAACTGGCTTTATTGGGCACAGCATCGTGATCACCAACAGGTTTAATCAGATTTAGATGTATGAATATTCTCACAGTGGTAGAGGAGTATAACAGCTGCAGGATTATATTTACTCCTCATATACTGTCTCCTGTCCCTCTGTCTCTGTGTTAGCTTCAGGAGGCTAAGCTTAGCTGCGGTTAGCCTGTTGTTTTTAGCCTGTAATGTTTCTCTGTGTTTTGCTGCAGATCATGTAAATATTGATAACAACAGGGAAAGTATATAACTACGCTAACGTCGGCTCAGATCAGTGTATCTGCAGATCTGATCACTGGGTTTTCTGGCCTCTGTCGTTATCTCCAAACTAATTTAATCAGATTTCTGTGAGTTTAAACACTCAGGAATGCCCACAGAATGTTGTCATACGAGCTGTGTGACTGGGAGGATAAGTTAGAATTACGAACACGTCAGTGATTTACGAAAAACTGAGGGAGGCAAATAAGATGTCTGATTTAATTATCCTCCCGTTTTATTTACTAACAATATATAGGCATAGACATTTTATAATGCATCACATAATGTGACATTTGTAAGAACCCATTAACCCCTGAAAAGCCTGTTGAATCTTATTTGAGACATACTTTTGATACATGTGTCTGATCAAAAATATCACAAAAAACCCAAATGAATACAGTAAGATAAATGATAAAAATACAGGTCCTCAGATGAATTATCAGTTGCCAGAAATACCTAATGTATCTAATGAGTAACAAAAAATATATGTAATATCTCATGTAATTTATTTAGATTTCAGTACAACATGAAATAAACATTTTATCAACAAAAGAGGTAAAAATGCATGGCTATTATTTGTGTTTTCATGCACAAACAGGTTAAATATTTGTCTTTCTTGTGTCTATGCTGGTTGACCTCAGGCAGCATCTTCTGATGGTGAACCGCTGGTTACAGTCAGCTTCTCAAAATCCAAGGAGGAAGGATGTACAGCAAAGCCAGTGACAGCAGAGCCAGCTTTCCGTAAGTGAAACAATTCTTTATTAAAATCAACACATTTAAAAACATTGGCAAATAGGCATAGCATGGAAAGGAAAAGATAAAGGAAACTGGAATAAAAATGTTATTAAAATGGAATTGAGAATATATAATCAATAAGGATATTGTGACAATAAAAGACTATGTAAACAATTACAACACTGCAGTGAGGTGTTTTGGTTCATTTCTTGTAAACATATATTTTTGTGTCTTGCATTTCAGATCATGCAGATGCACTGTTGGACCTTGTCTTTGGGAAGGTTTTCCAGGACCCTGCTCCACACCTGAAGGAGCTGCAGAAAATACCAGACCATATGCTCCTTTTCCAAATACCAGGAAGCGCTGACCCTCTCATACTGGTCTTCTGCATCAGGAAACTCTGCAGTACAACACAGGCAGCATCAGCTGACAAAGGCTCTGTAGGCCAGGCATCTGTAAGGGCTGGACATGATAAGATTATGTCAGAAATGAAAATTACTGTCATAGGTGTTTTTATCTATATGTTCATATTTTTATCAATATGGTTCTATGGCTTGTGTTTAAAAATTCCTTTTCTTTTTTCATGCCTTTTTTACCTCCTTTATGTAAAAATGTCTAGAGTACCAGCCAGTACATTTGGTGTTTTTTTATGTCAAAATATCTTTCACAATAAAAAGTCTACATGAACTGTTTTGTGTGTTTTCAGTTTTCCATATGTTACATGTAATGTTAATGATTAGATAAGAAAGAAAAAAATGAGATGGAGGAAACAGTTCTTTTAATCTTTACTATTTTTGTTCAACAGTCATGGAAGTGTTTATATCAAAATACTTATGCATTACTCCTCTTAGATGTAAAGGCTCATAGTCTGCTCTATAAATATAGAATGCATGTTGTAGTGAAAAACACACTCAAGCACAGAGGTCAGAGTCCAGGATGGTTGGACTGGGAGTTCCTGCAGTTTTCCTCTGACCTACTTAATTAAAACAGGTAAGTCAGTGACACAGTACAGGAAAGGTTATGTACTAAATTGTTTTTTAGCACTAATTTTTCACAATACCTTTGGTATCTCCATTCAACAAACATTTTCAGGCTGTAGGAATTTTCACACAATTGCCACAGGAGCACCTCTGTAGGAGAAGAGTGAAAACAGGATGTTCAGGAGAATTTTTATATAAAGGGAATGTTCTAGATAATCATGTTCTGTTATTGTTTAAGAATATACATAGAGCTGTCATAACATACAATAATTAGTGCTGTCAGGCGATTAAAAAAATTAATCTAATTAATTACAGGATTTGTTATTAATCAAATTAATCGCATTTTAATCACATATCTGCTTAAAGTCCCCTCATAAAGAATTTGAATTCTAGGATATAAAATTGTAATGCATGACTAATCAAATGAATACACTAAGAAGTGAAGATTTGTAAATCCACATTTTTTTTGGTGACTAAATAAAACCAAAGTCAGGGCAACTTGTCCAGAAAATTCTAAGCTCAATCAGGCAACTCAAATTACACTTTAAGTGTGTTTCATAAATCAAATTCAAAATAAGAAAAAGGTCGAGGACATCCAGCAAACCAATTAGGCCTGATGCATTATTAAAGAATGTAGTACAAATATAGATAAATAAATTCAAAAATAAAAAGCGGAGTCTTAAATAGGCCTTTCCTGTTACCTCAGCTTTGTTTGGTTTGACTAGTGACGCATGTGCCACTGCCATGTATGGGTCCTCCAATAATGGCCAATATCAAAATGTTTGTGTGCTATGATTAATCGCGATTATTTTTTTTAATGCATTAATTTGTGTTGTAATTAATTAATCTAATTAATGCACTAAAGTGACAGCCTTAAAAATAATGCAAGTAAAGAGGTTTTTAAGACAGCTACTGTGTGGCATATAGAAAAGAAAATAACCTTTTAAAGTAAGGTTCACAGAAAACTGCTGGCTGCTTAGAGTTACAGCTAATAAACGTGGCAGCACGTTACTGTCACTAAAGGCTGTTGCTCTATTAAATGCTGTATTCTGATGGGTCAGTCACATTACTAATGTTATTTCTGTAAAACAGACTCTTGCTCTGATCGGCCCTGAAGAGCCCAGACATTATTTACACATCACAACAACAGAGAAGACCCCCTCTCTCTGTCTTATTTCACTATCAGTAGCAACGGCCCCTTCAGTGTAGGGGCGAAAGTTATTTCACGTCGGGGCTTTGGGCTAATCCTGTAGTAACCCGCTCACTCTACATTACTCATTACTAGACTATTTCACGCCAGTCTAAGCACTGCATGTCTGCTAACAGCCACATAGTTCACATCGACATCAACAGATGGAGGGGGAGGGAGGAAGGAACGAACGGCAGAACAACTTTAATTCGTCTACATATTGGCACTGAAGAAACAAACTTTGCATACAGACCACAGAGAAACATCCCGGTTTATCCGCGGTCCTCGACTCTCTCCTGGTTCCTCTTTATATTCGGGTTCTGACTCGGTTAAAACGTGAAATCCTCCAGCCGTTCTCATCTCACTGCTCACTTACACTGGGCTCTGTCTTCATGTGCATGCGCGCTGCGCCGACACGGAAGTGCGGGGCGGTTTCAGCAGTGGCTCATTAACATATGAAGGTTACGTCCACAAAATCAGACCATTCTGAACGGAGGGGCTGTGAGAGCCTGGAAACAATGCTGCTGTGCTTGTTTTATTGGGTTTTTAGACCAAAGCATGCTACTAAGGCTTCATGAAGACATCAAAGATCCATCCATTCTGCAGATCCATACACTGCAGAAAAGGAGCATAATATGGGCTCTTTAAAAGCGCCTTTCAAAACACCCAAGGACACTGTACAAGAAAAAACAACAACAACAATAAAATCAACAAAACAATAGAACTATAAAATCAGCAAAGTGCAACAGATAGAGATGGAGTGGAATATTCATGATAAGGAATATGCAGTTCAGAACAGGTGGGTTTTGAGTCTGGATTTAAAAAGAGACAGGGAGGTCAGATTTCTGCAGTGGGAGAGAGTTCCAGAGCATGGGAGCAGAACACCTGAAGGCCCTGCTCCCCATGGTGCTGAGGCGGGCAGAGGGCACAGTGAGGTGGGTGGAGGAGGAGGATCTGAGGGAGCGGGCTGGAGTGGCGATGTGGAGGAGGTCCGACAGATATGGAGGGGCGAGGTTGTGGATGGACTTAAAGGTGTACAGGAGCAGTTTGAATTCAATCCTATGCTTGACCGGGAGCCAGTGGAGCTGCTTAAGGATGGGGGTGATGTGATGGTGGGAGGGGGTTCTGGTGATGATACGGGCAGCTGAATTCTGGACTAGTTGTAGTTCATGATACTGCAAATGTATAACTTTGAACGAAAGTTTATAGGCAAAGATTTTTGTGCCCCAAGGTGGAAATACGTCACAGATCAGACAACACAGATGAACAAAACAACTTTACTTGCCATCATAACTTGTATAACGTAGATTTTACTCACCTATATAAAGATTACAACTTTTTTTTTTTTTTGAAGTTATTTTTTTGGGCTTTTTATGGCCTTTATTTGACAGGACAGCTGAAGTAGACAGGAAAGCGGGTGAAGAGAGGGGGAATGACATGCAGCACAGGGCTGAGGCCGGGATTCGAACCTACAGCCGCTGCTGGGGGTCGGCAGCCCCCATACATGGGCGGACCCTCTACCAACTGAGCTAATGTCCGCCCATAAAGATTACAACTTTTTATAGGTGATTAGAAATTTTTATATTTATTTCTTTATTTTTTTAATCTCTTTTTCAAGCTAATGTTAGTGCGTGTCGCCTCGCACCCTCTATTGGCCATCTGCCACTGAGATGAATGTGATTAAATGATGATTCTGAGCGTGTGGTCTCTTTGGATATAATGATGGATCAGGTCTATGAGAGATTTAAACATTTGTGTAATTTCTGATTAAACTTGATGGACCTGGATGCTGAGGTGGTTCACTGGGCAACAGGAACATCTAGAAATGGATCTTCACAGCACAAAGGTCACCGACCCCTGATTTATGAGATCTCCTCTAATATAATATTTATAACCACAATGTTTGAATAAAAATATACTTTTGGTAAAATGAGAAGATGTGAGCAGCCCCTCTGTGACAGCAGGACGTTGTCCAGGATCCAGACTTTAATGTCATTTGTTGGTCTTCCCTCAGGATCTGACCCCTCAGTGTGCCGACGCAAACTCAAGTCCAACCTGAAGCAGAAGTTCCAGACCGTGTTTGAGGGGATCGCTAAAGCAGGAACCTGGACCCTGCTGAACCAGATCTACACAGAGCTCTACATCACAGAGGGAGAGGCTGGAGGGGTCAATGAGGAACATGAGGGGGTGCTGGTTTGGCGGAGTGGTTAGCAACCAGGCACCCCATGTACATGCTTCTGCCGGTACAGGTTCGAATCCCACCTGTGACCAGTTTGCAGAGTGTCTTCCCCTGCTCTCTCTCCCCCTTTCACAAGCCTATCCACTGTCTCTCTCCTATCAATAAAGGCACAAAATGCCCAAAAATATACATTTAAAAAAAAAAAAAATGAGGAACATGAGGTCCGACAGATCGAGTCCACATCCAGGAGACCACAGGGACCAGAGAGAACCATCAGAGGAGAAGACATCTTTAAACGACCACCTGGAGAAGATGGACCAATCAGAACAGTGTTGACCAAGGGCGTGGCTGGCATTGGTAAAACAGTCCTCACTCAGAAGTTCACCCTGGACTGGGCTGAAGACAAAGTCCACCAGGACATACAGTTCATGTTTCCATTCACCTTCAGAGAGCTGAATCTGCTGAAGAAGCAGAAGTTCAGCTTGGTGGAGCTTGTTCATCACTTCTTCAGTGAAACCAAAGAAGCAGGAATCTGCAGGTTTGAGGAGTTCCAGGTCTTGTTCATCTTTGATGGTCTGGATGAGTGTCGGCTTCCTCTGGACTTCAAACAAACAAGAATCCTGACAGATGTCACAAAGTCCACCTCAGTGGATGTGCTGCTGACCAACCTCATCAGGAGGAACCTGCTCCCATCTGCTCACATCTGGATCACCACACGCCCTGCAGCAGCCAATCAGATCCCTCCTGGATGTGTTGACATGGTGACAGAGGTCAGAGGGTTCACTGACCAGCAGAAGGAGGAGTACTTCAGGAAACGGTTCAGTGATGAGGAGCAGGCCAACAGAATCATCTCCCACATTGAGAAGTCCAGAAGCCTTCACATCATGTGCCACATCCCGGTCTTCTGCTGGATCACTGCCACAGTCCTGGACCATGTGCAGGAGACCAGAGAGGAAGGAGAGCTCCCCCAGACCCTGACTGAGATGTACATCCACTTCCTGGTGGTCCAGTCCAAACTGAAGAGCATCAAGTATGATGGAGGAGCAGAGACTGATCCTCACTGGAGTCCAGAGAGCAGGGAGATGATCCAGTCTCTAGGTAAACTGGCTTTTGAGCAGCTGCAGAATGGAAACCTGATCTTCTATGAACCAGACCTGACAAAGTGTGGTATCGACATCAGAGCAGCCTCAGTGTACTCTGGAGTGTTCACACAGATCTTTAAAGAGGAGAGGGGACTGTACCAGGACAAGGTGTTCTGCTTCATCCATCTGAGCGTTCAGGAGTTCCTGGCTGCTCTTCATGTCCATCTGACCTTCATCAACTCTGGACTCAATCTGATGGCAGAAGAACCATCAACCTCCAACAAATCTACAATCACACAGCTGTACCAGAGAGCTGTGGACCAGGCCTTACAGAGTCCAAACGGACACCTGGACCTGTTCCTGCGCTTCCTCCTTGGTCTTTCTCTGCAGACCAATCAAAACCTTCTACAAGGACTGATGACAGCTCACAGGTCTGATGATAGCTCACAGACCAATCAGGACACAGTTGAGTACATTAAGTCAAAGTTCAGTGAGGACTTGTCTGCAGAGAAGAGCATCAATCTGTTCCACTGTCTGAATGAACTGAATGATCGTTCTCTAGTGGAGGAGATCCAACAGGCCCTGACATCAGGATGTCTCTACACAGATAGACTGTCTCCTGCTGAGTGGTCTGCTCTGGTCTTCATCTTACTGTCCTCAGAGTGGGACCTGGACGAGTTTGACCTGAAGAATTACTCTGGTTCAGAGGAGGCTCTTCTGAGGCTGCTGACACACTCACAGATAAGCTCTGTCTCCTGCTGAGTGTCTCTGAAGAGCTCTGGTCTTCAGCCACAGTCTTACTGTCATCAGAGTGGGACCTGACATCAGGGCGTCTCTACACAGATAGCCTGTCTCTGCTGAGTCAGCTCTGACACAGATTTACTGTCATCAGAGTGAGGCTGAGTTTGACCTGAGAATTACTCTGGTCAAAGTCTCCAGCAAAGGCTCTTCTGAGGCTGCTGCCAGTGGTCAAAGTCTCCAGCAAAGCTCTGTAGGTGCTCCTACCTGTACATCAGATTTGTGTGTTTTTACAAGAATGATCATCATCTGTCTGCTCTTTATGTTCCTCTGATTTCTTTCTCAGGCTAAGTGAATGTAGACTGTCAGAGAGAAGCTGTGAAGCTCTGTCCTCCTCCTCAGCTCACAGTCCTCTTCTCTGAGACTCCTGGACAACCTGCAGGATTCAGGACAACCTGCAATGTGCTGGACTGACTGAAGAGTCCAAACTGCAGACTGGAAACTCTCAGGTGAGGAAACATCAGGTCTTTAAGTCCTGGATATCTGAGCAGGGTACACCTGAACCTTTAACACAGTAACAGGTCAGTGTTTGAGTCCAGTGGTGTCACTTTTAAAACACATGATGGACAAAGAAACACAGAAATATCTGCAAATACTCACTGCTCTGTAACGTCTTTGTTTCAACCTCTGATGCAGTAGAAGCTGCAGAAGGACACGTCCATCACTCAGCATCAGGGACATTTAGGCTGATTATAGATGAACCAGCATCTTCTCATTTATTTAA
Source organism: Scarus forsteni (assembly GCA_036419115.1). Classification (NCBI taxonomy): domain Eukaryota; kingdom Metazoa; phylum Chordata; class Actinopteri; order Labriformes; family Labridae; genus Scarus; species Scarus forsteni. The sequence continues at coordinate 853,828 of JAZDUH010000029.1, read as the reverse complement.
AATATTTTTATCTGTTATAAAATTTTTCAAGATTCCAGATATTTATCTATTTGTTATGATGTAGACACTAAAAAAACAGTGGTAATTAATGTACAATAAATATCTTATTTTGTGAATTTCCACCACCACATATCCTAAAATATAAAAACTTTAAAATGTAGAACTTAAAAAATATGGGGGGCACAGCATGTAAGTACATTAAAATCAATAAAGCCTTTAAGGAAGATTTGTATGACAATAAGACAATATTTATTAAGTATTAAAGATAAAAGTATTGATTTTTCTGGTTGCGATACATTCAAGATGGCAGCCTAACTAGAGAGCTCCCGACCGCACCTTTCAATTTTATTTTGAAATACCCCCAAAAAACGCAAAGTTCATCTTTATATGCTCTGATAAAACGGGGGTAAAGATGGACTCCAGACAGAAGGGCAAGAAGGGGACTCATCAGCAAGAAATAGATGAAGACGAAAGACCATGAGGCCACACACAGACCACCACTAAAACACAAAGGATATTTTAGCAGAAATGCTTAAGCAACAAACTTCGCTTGATGCTAAAATAACCAATCAGGAGTGCCGTTCTAGATGTGAAAACATACGGATCTATGGGGTTGCCGAGGGAGCCGAAAAAGCAGTCTCAATCCATGACTATGTTTGTGGAGCAGTTACTCCACAAAAACCTCGACATATCTGACGAGATGCCTCTGCAGCTGGAAAGAGCACACCGTGCGCTCGGACCACAGCCACCTGAAGACGCTGCGTCAAGATCCATCCTGGTAAGATTCCTCAGCTTCAAAACAAAGGAGAATGTTCTCTGTCTAGCTTGGCAGAAAAAAGGCTTTTCCTGGCAAGAGAGGTGAGTAAACCTGGACAATGACTACGCTCCGCGCATTCTCCAGAAAAGGAGGGCATACTCAGAGATATGAAGGATCCTTAAGGAGCGCCAGATCCCGTTCCAGACCCTGTACCCAGCGCAACCTCTATAACAATGAAACCCGAAACTATGAGAGCCCTGAGGAAGCGTCTGCAGACATGTCAAATAGAGGATACCCCATAGAGATCATCAATCCTCCAGAGACTCTGACGGTCAAACTGTGGCAGCTGACACGGGAGAGGAGCAGCCAGCAAAGGGGGAAACACGCAGCCCACTCCAGACGAGAGTCTAACTTCAAGGAGTAACTGCTGTCTGTCAGGCGAGCCTCGCCTCCAGCAACTTAAATTAAGACTAGTAATGTTCTTCTGGTAGATGAGCACCATCTATTGATCCAATATCAATGGTTTCAAATTACAAGGGGCAGAAGGGTCGTATGAGTGCTGCTATCTTGAGTTAGGGCCCCCTCTCCTGGTTACGGTGAGGGGCTTTCCCTTGAGGCTTGAGCAGGGGCACAACAAAGACCTCTGAAGTGGAAGTCACACATTCTATTATATTACTTGTTTATTTGTTCTGTATTTCCGGTTCAGTATCATTCTTTATGTTCACTCCCTGTCAGTTCCTTGGGGAGGGGAGGCTTTCATAGGAAGTGTATGGATACTGATTTTTATGTACATATAGGCAAGGTAAAACTTTAACAGTAGCTTCTTAGAATTTCAATGGTCTACACAGTCCAATCAAAAGGGGAACATTTTTTTCTGAATTAAAAGAAGAAAAAAATCAAATTGTATTCCTACAGGAAACACACCAAAGTGATGGGGAGCATAAAAAGCTAAGCAAAATGGGTTTCAAATACATATACTTTTGGTCTTATAAATCAGGACACCGCAGAGGTGTAGCTATATTGATATCTGGTAAAGTTAAATATGAACACATGTCAGACATAAGGGACAAAAGAAGGAAGATTTGTTTGGGTTATTGGGAGAATAAACAAATTCCTAATAACCCTCCTGAATGTCTGTATCCCCCCTGGAAGTGACTGGATATTTTACAAGAAAATATTTGAAATAATGACTACAAAAAGTCAGGGCATCTTAATTTGTTGAGGGGACTTTAGTATTTGCTTGAATCCTAGATTAGACTCATCCAATAGAAAGTCAGATTCAAATGCTATTAGTAAAAAAGTGAGAGCTTTCATGAAGGAAGTGGGACTTATCGATGTTTGGAGAGAGCTCTATCCATCTGGCCGAGGTTTTAGCTACTTCTCCTCACCTCATGCAGTTTACTCTAGAATATATTACTTTTTCGCCTTTAGTAAAGACTTTCATGGAATAGAACAATGTGATATCGGTCCAATTGCTTAATCAGATCACAGCCCTATATACACGTGGACAAAATTGTTGGTACCCTTCATTTAAAGCTAGGGTAGGCGATTTTGGAAAACTAGCATGAATTTGAAAGTAGCATCTCCTCAGGGCTCCGCCTAGCCCCACCCGCCACATGCACGCCACAAGAGCTTATATCCAGAAGACTGATTCAACTCCAAACCCTCAGCACAACGTGTTTGTTTCACACTACACCAAGTCATGTCTCAATCAGCACGAAGAAAACACCAAACAAACATGTAAAGTTAGTTAGTACTCACAGCCGATGTTGATCGGGGTATAGATAGTTCCTCTAACATTCTCCACATAGCTGTCAAATCTCCTGTTTTGGCCATGAAACTACCGTATTTTACGTATTTTCTCCTCTTTCCCGACATCCTCCTGTATCAGTATTCTCCTGTAAATCTCCCTGTGATGATATAATAATAAAAACATTCCTCTGCCTCTCCAAACTGAGCTCTGTCTCTAGCCTGAAGGGGGCAGTAATGCTCCAAAATGATGGATGCCAACCACCGAAGAAGATGAAGTCTCGCGAGAACTGCCACCTGCAGTAGCATGGACGGCAGTTCTCGCGAGATTAGAGCCAACAGCGGAACAAACTTAGAAAAACAGAGTTTATTTTAGATTTCTTGTACATCTGTCTTAAATGTGAGGGATACTGGAGCTTGGTTGGTGTTGTGGGACGGCTCACAGCGGAATTCCCTTATTTTCAAAGACAAAACTTGAAAAGGTAAGCATTCTCCAGCGGAGTCTGTTCCCTACGCGCTACATGCTACACGCACTGTCTGTGCACGCCGGGAAAATGCACGCGCAGTAGGCACGCAGAATGGTGACGGGATTTGATTGGTGTAAAAAAAAGGTATCCCAGCAAGATTATTGGTTGGTGTTTTCCCTGTTTTACTCCTGCTGTAGATAGCGGATATTTTTCTCTCTGTTTTAAGAACACATTATGAGTTGATTACCATCGGGTCATAAAGACCATTTTAACCAGTATATCAAAAAGTGTATCTAAATCAAATCGCCAACCCCAGCTTTAATGAAAGAAAAATTCACAGTGGTCAGAGAAATTACTGGAATCTGACCAAATTAATAATAAATAAATATTCTATGACATTTAATCAATGAAAGTCAGACATTGCGTTTCAACCATGCTTCAACAGAATTATTGAAAAAAATGAACTCATGAAACAGGCCTGGACAAAAATGATGGTACCCCTAAAGAAAAAAGACTGAAAATGATGTGACCAAAGGGACATGTCAATCCAAGGTGTGTCCACTAATTAGCATCACAGGTGTCTACAATCTTGTAATCAGTCAGTGGGCTCATATATAGGGCGACAGGTAGCCACTGTTCTTTTTGGTGACATGAAGTGTACCACACTCAACATGGACCAGAGGAAGCAAAGGAAAGAGCTGTCTCAGGAGATTAGAAAGAAAATTATAGACAAGCATGTTAAAGGTAAAGGCTATAAGACCATCTCCAAGCAGCTTGATGTTCCTGTGACTACAGCTGCACATATTATTCAGAAATTCAAGATTCATGGGACTGTAGCCAACCTCCCTGGACGTGGCTGCAGGAGGAAAACTGACGACAAATCAAAGAGATGGATAATACAAATGGTAACAAAAGAGCCCAGAAAAACTTCTAAAGAGATTAAAGGTGAACATCAGTGTCAGATCGCACCATCCGTCGTTGTTTGAACCAAAGTGGACTTCATGGGAGACAACCAAGGAGGACATCATTGTTAAAAACAAATCATAAAAAATCCAGACTGGAATTTGCCAAACTACATATTGACAAGCCACAAAGCTTCTGGGAGACTGTCCTTTGGACAGATGAGACAAAAATTGAACTTTTTGCCAAAGCACATCAGCTCTGTGTTCACAGAAGGAAAAATGAAGCATACAATGAAAAGAATACTGTACCTGTGAAACATGGAGGAGGCTCTGTTATGTTCTGGGGCTGCTTTGCTGCATCTGGCACAGGGTGTCTTGAAATCTCAAGACTATCAAGGGATTCTAGAGAGAAATGTGCTGGCCAGTGTCAGAAAGCTTGGTGCTTTCCGTCTGGAGAAGGCACCCTTCCAACTTGAGGCAACTGGAGCAGTTTGTTCATGAGGAGTGGGCCAACATACCTGCTGAAAGGTGCAGAAATCTCATTGACAGTTACAGGAATCGTTAGATTGCAGTGATTGCATCAAAAGATTGTGCAACTAAATATTAAGTTAAGGGTACCATCATTTTTGTCCAGGCCAGTTTCATGAGTTCATTTTTTTAATATTCCTGTTGAAGCATGGTTGAAAACCAATGTCTGACTTTCATTGGTTAAATTTCATAGAATTTTTATTTATTACTTTTGTCATATTCAAGTTGTTTCTCTGACCACTGTGAATTTTTCTTTCATTTAATGAAGGGTACCAAAAGTTTGGAAATTTAGACAATAAACCAAGATCTCTTCCGTAGCATCTGAATTCAAATCTTTTAAACAACCCACAGATTAAGGAAAAAATTAGGAAGGAAATAGCAGCATATCTGGAGCTGAATGATAATGGGGAGGTGACACCTTCTGTACTCTGGGATGCGCTTAAAGCAGTACTACAGGGAAAAATAATAGCAATCTCATCAAGTTAAAGGCTTATTAACTTGGAAAATAATTTAAAGGAAATACGAAGATGCCATGCAGAGACTCTAAATAAGGAGACCAGATTAAAATTAATGAATTAAAAAAGGAACTAGATGAAATGAATACTTAAGAAATACAGAAAATGTTATTTATAAAGCAACGTTACAATGAAACTGGGGGAAAATCCCTTAAACTACTACCTTACAGATTACATAAACAACAAGCAGACAATTCAATACATAAAATAAGGAATACTTACTCTGTGAAAATTGAGACACATACAGAGAGAATCCAACAAAGTTTTGAAGCGTTTTACAAATCGCTGTACTCCCAACCAAAAACAAATGATGACCTTCAGATTGAATCATTTTTAGCCACCCTTCACTTACCTACCATTACTAATGAACAAAATGACAAACTATTGTCTGAAATAGAAATAGGAGAATTAAATGTAGCAATTAGTAAATTGAAAACAGGAAAACCAGTGCAGATGGCTTCACCTCTGAATGGTACAGGACTATGAAAGAACTTTTAACTGGGTGTTGAGGAGGAAAGAAATTCCGGCCTCCTGGAGATATGCTGTTATTTCTGTGTAACCAAAAGATGGAAAAGACAAGTTGGAGTGCGGTAACTACCGACCGATTAGCGTGCTGAATATAGATTATAAACTGTTTACAACTATACTGTCCAGAAGAATTGAAAATATTCTACCAGAACTAATCCATCTCGACCAAACTGGTTTTGTAAGACAGAGACTAACACGGGACAATATTAGGAGAACTTTGCACATAATAGATCACATTACCAAACAAGGATTAGAATCAGTCATTATTAGTCTAGATGCCGAAAAGGCGTTAGATTCGGTTTGGTGGATTTTTTTATACAAAGTTTTAGAAAGATTTGACTTTCATAAATCTATTATTGAAGTATTTGAGCCATTTATGACAAACCCTCTGCAAAAATAAAAATTAAAGGTGATTTATCTAATTCCTTCATCCTGGAAAGAGGAACTAGACAAGGCTTCTGTGCCTCACCTCTCCTTTTCTCTCTGTATATTGAACCCTTGGCCCAGTGGATCAGACAAAATATAGACATTAAAGGAATAATTATGCCATCAGGAGAAAATAAATTGGCCTTATTTGCAGATAATGTATTGATATATTTATCACAACCTCCAGAATCACTCCCAAAGCTTATGAATCTGCTAGAACAATGTGGGATGTATTCAGGATATAAATTTAATATACAAAAAACACAGGTAATCACCTTTAACTATAATCCACCTACTCACATCAGAAGTAAATACAAAATGAAATGGGACGCAGATTCAATCAGATATCTTGGGGCAAACTTAACAAGGAATATCACAAAAATATTTGATTAGAATTATAGCCCCTTAAATATCCAGTTAAAAGCTGATATCGCACATTGGAATGTTATCCCTTTCTTGAGTTTGAGCTCCAGGGTGGAATCCCTTAAATGAACACATTGCCAAGACTGCTTTATCTTTTCCAAAGTCTTCCAGTGCCAATACCAATCAAACAATGTATTGAATGGGATGTGATGATATCTAGGTATTTGTGGCAGGGGAAAAAAACAGGATCAGGTTTAAGACCTCACAGCTGAGCAAAGAGAGTGGGGGTATGGGTCTCCCCTCCTTAAGAGACTATTACTTAGCAGCACAGTTGAGACCAGTGATCTGCTTAAGTACCCCAGCTTATTCTGCACGTTGGAAAGAGGTTGAAAATGTGCTACTAGAGGGGATACCTATTGAAGCTATTATCTGCCTCCATCTTTGCTATAAGCAATCCTTGTTTAAATATACTATTGTGTACTTGGCAGGAAATCGTGAGAACGTGAAGTTTAAATGACCCCATTAAACTACTGCGATGATGTGCTTATGATACCGAATTTATTCCAAATAGGTCTCATGGTAGATTTAAAGTTTGGGTTGCTAAAGGTCTAACAAATTATTCCTCATTTACTGAGGAGGGGATATTCCATAGTTTTGAATTTTTAAAGAAAAGGTACAATCTTGAACAAAAGGATTTCTATAGGTACATTCAAGTTAGAAATGATTTTAACCAGAATCTGAGAGTAAACATAGGTAAAGTAGAACCAGGAATTCTGAAAATTCTTTTGTCTGTATCAGAATCTCCATGTACTAAGATAATCTCTAAATTATACAAAGAAATATTCAACTCCAAATCAGGAAACACTTGGTATATTAAAGAAAAGTGTGAAAAAGAAAGCATGCTGATCATAACATAGGATGCTTGGAATAGAATATGCCTTGTACAATGGTCTTCAACTTGCTCGACTACTTGGTGCGAATTCTGTTGGAAAAATGTTGTTAGGTTTTTTTTTTTTTACACCTTTACAAAAGAGACACGGGGGAGGGAGGTCCAGCTGCTGGAGACAATGCGGGATGGTTGACGCCAATCATTATCATGTTTTTTGGAACTGCCCAGTCATTGTCCCATACTGGCAGGAAATCCATAAACACATTAACAATATATTTGGAGTTAATGTTCCTTTTAGTATTGACATAGTTTATATGGGAGATATTCAGTTTGATGGATGGAGAAATAATGATAAAAAGTTGGTCCAAATTCTCCTGGCTGGAAGCAAAAAAGTAATTACAAGAAACTGGCTTAAACCAAAACTACCCACTATGATGAATGGATTGATACCATTCATGAAATCTACACAATGGAGCGCTTGTCATATTCCCTCAAAGTTCAGAAAGACAGATTTTACAAAATTTTGAGTAAATGGACTGAGAATGTCAAACCTATAAGACCAGACTTCTCTTAAAATAAAGAAGAAAAGGTCAGGAAAACAGGGATTTCTTTTTCATTGTTATTATGAATCATTTCAATCTGTTGTATATCTTCCAATGTGAAAGCTTCCAATGTTCTCTTTGTAAATAATTCACATTAATGCTTACATAAAAGTCTGAAATTATCTGGAAGAGCTATAAGGACAAATATCAAGATGATCTGTGATCGCTCTTATGATAATGTCATTGCATACATATGTGTGAAGCTGACTGTAGCAGAATGTGGCATTGTCATTTAAAGGCGCACTTTCTAAATAAAAAATAAAAAAATAATAAAAGTAGTGATTTTGTTTTTGATGATTTGATGACAAATTTTATAAGTGCTATTCATTAACTTCATTAAAGCTTTAGATGTGTAAATCCTCCCCAAAACACTTGAACACAGAGGTGAGAAAGTCTTCTCCATCATGATCCTGATCAGAGCAGCTTCCTCAAAGGTAGACGGTCCTCCAATAACACAGGCAGACTTTTCAATATGATGGACTCTTCTTCACACCATCAAACCAAATCCATCAGATGGGCCAGACCAGATATCGGTACCACTCAAGGTGACGAAACTTAATTATGATTTTTGAAAACCTCTATGTCTGTAGATAATATTTTGGTATGATAACCCTTCCTGAGTGGCAGCTGTATCAAAGTTAACAGCCCATGAAGTTACCCACCCCCTTCAGAAAATTACATGTTAGACGCTGGTGTATCCTCTTGTTTAGACTCATGTACAGGACATCTGTCAGTGTTTCACTATATTGTCTTTGGTATCATTTTAAAGAGAACCTTTGAAGCTTTCATTCAAGCCAAGTTGTGAAGTTTTCTGACCAGTATAGAGGTCACTGTAGCTCTTTAAACTATAAACAACACTCATTTTTGCCAAAATGATATCTTATCTTTTAGCCGTGTGTCGTCTAGGAACGGCAGGGATATAAAATATAAGAACTAGAATAGTCACAAAACCGCAAGAATTCAGGAAATGTATAATTTACCCCTACTCTATCATTGTTACAGGTCATTGTGAGCCTTAAACTAGACAGCATTATTTACTAGAAAAGCACTCAGAGAGCACAGACCTCCGCCAGCCCCACAGTCCTCACCCATATTGTGATTTTCACCATAAATATTACTCCTACCTTTATGTCATCAAAATATTTAGATTCCTTGACCATGAAAACATACCATTAGCAATTTGCTTCATAATAATATCGATTTTAGTTCAGTAGTTATTCACAAAAATCACATTTTTCATCATGGCGGCCAGACACTGAACCGGACAACACCAAAATTGAATCACTAGATCCTTTTCCCATGCTGAACATTTCCTGAAAAATTTGTCAAAATCCATCCATTACTTTTTGAGTTATTTTTGAGTTACAAACTGGGCTTTATCTTGGCTTCATCTTCATTTGATTACTTCATGTTTTGCATCAAATGGTGATTTCTGTGTAAATGATCGCCCCCTGGTGACTCGGCCCGAGCCACAGTATTTACCTGCTGACATTCAGAGCCAAGGCTGTGTATTGAAACCAGACTTTTTTTCAACATGCTGTCAGTGGTGACATCTTGTGGATGGAGAGGAGAAATACGTTGATTTTGAAAAATTGTGCATTAGATTAGAAGACTAGAAGATCGCTGACTACACCTTTAACGTATGTGCACAAAAATTCATAAACAAATAAATTTAGAAATGTAACACAGGAACTAAGAAAGAAAGAATGAGCAAATTAATACATTAAAAAATCATATTTGAATAAATAAATTAATGTGGAAATGTATTTAAAAAATGTATGAATAAATAAATGTAGAAGTACAGAAATGCATAAATTAAAGGTGCAGTATGTAGAATTTGGCATTTTAGTGACATCTAGTGTTCAAATTCTAGGATGAACCCAACCGTAGCCAAGATGTCAGGTCACTGAATCATGTGAGGACCAAAAAGGATCCTGAATACTGCATCATTTACTAAAGTGACAAGGTTTGTAACCATTATTTTTATAGATTATAGGTCAGTTGTTAGCTGCCGATTGTAGGTTTTGTAGACTTGTAGTAACACAAACATTAGCATATAGAAGCTAATCAGATCAAGCCTGATGCGGATTTAGTGAAATAAGGTAAAGAAGAGAGAGAGTACAATGTGGCGGTAAGCTGGGCCGGAAGAATGAGAGTTTTGTAATATGATTAATGGAGTATTTATTTTCCACCGCTTATGGGCATTTTTTACAATACCAACACAATACGGGAGTTATGTAGCAGCTCAGTGGTTTACAGTATGTGTTGATCTAATCAACAATGCAATTTAAACATAATAAACACTGTTCCAAACGTAATAAAACTGCATATTGCTCCCTTACCTGTCCAGCAGAAAACAAGCAACTTCAACGTCAGTCTTCAGACAAAACTTTGTAAACAATGCTCTCCACCTTGTAAAAGCAACCCCAATGTTTATCCTCGTTTTCTGACGTTTTCTGTCTCGATTCTGCTTCATTTCGTCATGCTTTCTTTTCTTTTTTTTAAGTTGACCGGAGTCTTGACTCTTGAGTGATTTTGAATAAATGTAGTCTTCCATTTCCAAAGTTTTAAATGTAAAATACACACAGTTTAAATCTGTAGTGCAAAGTAAAAACTGTCTACACGTCCACCGCTGCCCTCTCTCCTCTTCTTCGCCTGCATTCCAGGTAGATTTCAGAACCGGCGGATTGATTCACGTTTCGTTCTTTTTGGCTACGTTCACACTGCAGTCAAAAGTGACCTGAATCCGATTTTTTGGCCCAAATGTGACCTGTATCTGATTTGTTTCTGACAGTGTGAACAGCACAAGTCGCATTGAATCTGACCTTTTCAAATCAGATTCAGGCCACTTTCAAATGTGGTACTAAATCGGATACATATCCGATTTTCTTGAATGCGACCGTGGTCTGAACAGCCAGGCCCAGGTCACATTTAATGACACTTTGACGTCATTCCAGAGCAGCAGTTCACCTCAGGGCAAATGTTTTCAAAGTCACTTCATGAACAGAACATAATCAGAGGTTAATATAGACATGATTATTAAGAGTTTGTGCATTTTTCCCTAAAATAAAGAGTTCTAGTCGTTTTTCCAGCTACAAGCTTGATTAAATAATGCATTAAGGGGGAAATGATGAGGGAAAGTGAGAGAGCGCTGGGCCGATCGACTGACGTCTCCACACACGCACAGCAGACGATTCATACATTTGTATTATGATATCTGATAAACTTGGGTTATTAACACTGCTCCGACTTTCTGAATGGATTCATCAGACCAAAATTACAGTATACAGGACGCGGAGACACCTATAATCTAATCCATCTCATCCGTGCGCATTTGCGCGCTGCCGTATGTTTCTACGAGACAGCGTCAGTCACAAAACAGTCTGTTGCTGTCTGATCTGCTCTCAGTCAAACTAAGAAACATCAGAACAGATGACAAAACTAAGTTTTTGCCTCTTTGTTCACCTGTTCAGCGCGCTATGGCTGTGAGTTTGGCTCTCCAGCAGCGATCAGCAGGATCGTCGAGAGAGAGCATCTGCCTTGAGGCTTTAAAGAAATTAAAATAGCCATAATTACTTCAATGAGAGCTCACTCACGGTGAGCTGTTGTAACATGAGGTTCTGTGTTATGGAAACAAACTTTCCCAGCATTGTGAAGCACAGTTTTGCTCAGTGTTTGTTGCCCCTCATCACTCCGTGCTGTGCGTAATGCCATTAATGTTAAACTGAGCATGCGTGTCACTTCTGAAGCCTGAGCTGTTCACATCACAGTCTGCTGTCAGGCCACATTAGAGGTGTAATCTGAACAGCCAGACAAAAAAATCGGATTTGAGCAATAAGTCGGAATTGGGCATTAAGGGCTGCAGTGTGAACGTAGCCTTTGTCCCTAAAATCCACCCGTAGACAACATGGCGGATCGTAATGTCGGCCTACATGAAAGCGGCCCGCGGTAACTCAATTTTTTAAAGCTTTTTCTAACTTAGTAAAAATAAAAGAAACATTTAATGGGGATGATTGTACACCTATTTTGATGGACTTTACATACAAATAGAAACATTGTAACCTTTATTCACCGTTTATGTTTGGCGAAATGCTGCCAAATTCTACACACTGCACCTTTAAAAGGTGGAAATTTATTTAAAAAATCAATGTGTTAATATAAATGTAGAAATACAGGAATAGATATCGCATACAGCTTTTGCTAAAAAAAAAGTCAGGTTAGAAGCATACCTGAAACAAATCAGAGAGTTAAAAGAATTGGAGCAGCAACATAAGCACTCAAAAAATTCAAGTATACTGAATCAGATCAAGGCTCTTAGGACAAAATAGATGTTATACTGTGAGAAGCGGTGGAGAGGAAAGCGAGGTTTAGTAAACATCCTCTGAGGGAGGACCTACAGCATCTAAAAACAAAGCCAGAGGGATCAGGATACAGCAAGCATTGTCTAATATACATAAAATAAGAGACCCTGTAACTGATGAGATTTCATATGAACAAGAGGACATTGAGAAGGTTTTTGAGGAGTATTATGGGGAGTTGTACTCACAGCCTTTGTTAGTAGGCGGAGAGCATCTGACAGAGTTCTTAGATTAGACCTACCAGCAATAGGCACAAAACAGAATGAGATGTTGACTTCAGAAATAACAATAAAAGAGATAAAAAAGTCAATTGGTCAGGCAAAATGAGGGAAATTGGCCAGAGCTGATGGGTTTGGGGCCTCATTTTATCAAACTTTCAAAGAGGAGTTAATCCCATTACTTCAAGAGTCTTTCACCTTTACTCTCAGATCAGGCAGGATCCCTCCTTCATGGAATAAAACCATCATCTCCATTGTTCCAAAGGATGGGAAAGATTAAGAATACTGTGGTAATTACAGACCCAAATCTCTTTTAAATGTGGATTACAAACTTTACACCTCTATTGTAGCAAAGAGATTAGAGATATTTATGCAGGACCTGATGGATGAGGACCAATGTGGGTTTATCAAAGGAAGGCAAACACAAGATAGTTTTAGAAGGAGCTTACATGTTATAGAAAACATTCAAAAGGAGAGGGAAGCACAATTTTGGTAAGCATAAATGCTGAAAAGGCTTTTGACATTGTAAATTGGAATTTTTTTGTACAGTGTATTGAAAAAAATTGGATTCAATGAACAATCTGTCAATTGTATGAGATCAATGTATCAGGAGCCAAAGGCAAGGATTAAAATAAATGTCAGTTTGACGAAACCTTTTAGTTTAGAAAAGGGGACTAGACAAGGATGTAGCCTCTCTCCAAGTCTTTTTGTGCTGTTTTTCGAGCCCAAATGATTAGACAAGAGGATGAAGTGAAAGGGGTGAAGACAGGAGGGGAGGAACATAAAATAGGATTATTTGCTGATGACATGTTGTTCTTTTTAAGGTATCTTAACGAAAACTTCCCCAGAACAATGGGATTGCTAGAATCCTATGGAGAATATTTAGGATATAGAATTAAAGGTGTAGTCAGCGATGTGGGAGAAGACGAGTGGAGGGTTTGTTTATATTTGTATTTAGACCCGCCTCCCGAAAGCTGATGGAGGTACATCGTCATGGAAACGGCGGTAGAAACTGCGTAGCTGACGTAGCTAAGGTAACCCCGACTCCTCAGACAACTCGACTGCCAATATTGAAAACATCACAACAACAGAACATTTTGGCAGATTAGACAATAAGATGAATGCCTGACGGCTGTTACTGTTATGTGAAGCACCACGAAGCTAATGTTGCTTAGCTTACCTATCCAGCAGAAAGTCGGTGACATCCGCTTCCGTTTTCAGGTCTTTCAATTGGTGGAGTTCCCTCCATCGTCGGAAAGCAACACCAATGTTTATCCGGGTCTTTGCTCTTTTGGTCATAGCCCTCCTTTTTCATTTTTCACCCCTCTGACCTTTTTCTTTTGGGCTGTTTTCAGCCATTGCTACCGCAACTATTGTATCTCTCTCTTACGCTAACTGTGCACGCTACGCAAACTGTGACTCCCCCTCCCCCTTCTGTCTGGTCTGTGCATGAGTATGATCGCCCCCTGGATGAGGGGGGGTTTACTTTGTTTTGGTAACTCGATCCGAGCCACAGTATTTACCTGCTGAAATTCAGAGCCAAGGCTGTGTATTGAGACCGGATTTGTTTTCAACACGCTGTCAGTGGTGACATCTTGTGGATGGAGAGGAGACATACGGTGAATTTCACAAATACTGCGTCAGATTAGAAGATCGCTGACTACACCTTTAATGTCACAAAACACAGATTTTGACCATAAATTATTCCACATCAAAAGAGATTAAAGATAGGTACAAGCTCAAATGGAATGCTAAATCTATTGAATACTTGGGTGTAAACTTCACAAAAGGAATAGATAAGTTATATGATTCAAATTATACTAAAATAAACCAAGAACTAAGGAGGGACCTGGAGAGATGGTCAGCTTTGTGTTTGGACTTCAGCTCAAGAATAGAGATAATAAAAATGAATGTTCCTCCAAGACTTCTATATTTATTTCAGTCTTTGCCTGTGATAATTCCACATAAACAGTTCATAGAATGAGATAAATGGATATCAAGATTTATATGGAAGGAAAGAAACCGAGGATCTGGTACACAACCCTTCAGCTCCCTAAAGAGAAGGGCGGTCTGGCTTTACAAAGTCTTTAAGAATATTTCTATGCAGCACAAATCAGACCTCTGATATATTGGTGCAATGATGAATTTGTTGTGAGATGGAAAACTGTAGAACGGTACGACAGACATGGAGGTACGAAACTTAATAGCACACAAAGGACTGCTGAGAAAAAGTAGGTAGCCAGCTGGATATAAAAACCAAAACCACAGTTTAAATATGGAAGACAGAAGTTGAAAGGTAAAATATGGAGAAAGAGATCTGGATGTTGAGTTGGTCTGAGTTTGATTCCAGGTTTATACCAGGGACAGTTGATAAAGGTTTTAAGCAATGGGCAAACAAGGGAATAACAGCAATATGCACAATAGTGAAACAGGGTAAGCTGCAGAGTTTTGAGAAGTTAAGGGACAAATTTGGACTAAATGAAAATGAAGGATATCGTTATCTACAGATAAAGGATTATTTTGAAAAGGAGATAAAAACCAACACTGATAATGTGATTATTGGGGTATTTCAGAGAGCCTATGAGAGGAAAAAGAGTAGAGTTGTCTCACTTTTTATTAAAATTTAATGTCATCCAGGGACTCTTCCTCAATGTGTATTAAAGAAAAATGTGAAAAAGAGATTAAAGAACAAATAACAGAAGAGGAATGGTTACCTCCGCCAAGGAGGTTATGTTTTCGGGAGAGTTTGTCTGTCTGTCTGTGAACAAAATAACTCAAAAAGTTATGGATGGATTTTGATGAAATTTTCAGGAAATGTTCAGCATGGGAAAAGGAAGAACTGATTCGATTTTGGTGTTGATCCGGATCACCGTCTGGATCCGCCATGACGAAAATTGCAATTTTCGTGAATAACTACTGAGCTAAAATAGATATCATGATGAATCCAATTGCTAATGGAATGTTTTCATGGTCAATGAATCTAAATGTTTAGATGAAATAAAGGTAGGACTAATATTTATTTATAAAAATCACAATATGGGAGAGGACTGTGGTGCTGGCGGAGGTCTGTGATCTCCGAGTGCTTTTCTAGTTTATCATGTGTAATGGCAGTGCACGGCCACTAGCTCCAGAATTTGGAGAAAGTTTAACAGGAAAAATATTGTCAGATTTTTTAATAACTCCAAAGATTAGGAGGAAATTGGTATCTACACAGCAGCTGTGCTGGAGATCATGTGAACACGTTGATGCACACAAACACATGTTCTGGTCATGCCCAAAATTAAAAGGGTATTGGGAAGAAATATGGCAAAGTTTGCAAAAAAATATTAGATTATCAGATACCCAAAACATGTAAGATCTTGTGTTTGGGGAATTTGTCATATGATATAATACAAGAGAAGGACGAGTATCTTGTTAAATACTATTATCAGCAAGTAAAAAAGGAATCACCAGAATGTGGTACAAAGTAGAACCACCGACTGTGGAGCAGTGGGTGTGCACTGTCGAGGAAATATTTGTATTGGAGAAACTCAAACACAAATGAAGATGACAGGAATCACAGTTTGTGGAAAAGTGGGAAAAATGGACAAAGAGGACAGCAGCACTCTCTCTGGACAATAAGGACATTGATGTGAGGAGGATGGATGAATGAGATGGAATTTGCTGTGCCCTGATACTGTAAGTGTTACAAAAATAAAATCCAATAAAACCACGATTAAAAACAGCAAAAAAGAAATACAGAAATAAACAAATAACTTTGGTAATAGATTAATAAATGTTTGACTAAATAAATAAATAAATGTGCAAATGTATAAATACAAATATGTAGAAAAATAGAAATACATAAAATAAATGATTAAATAGAAATTCATAAATAAATAAATGTTAAACCAGGAAAAGCCCTTTTTATTCCCAAAATGTTTTCAAATTTATTGATTTGTTTTTGTATTTGTTATTATTTATATATTTATTTATTTATCCTTGTGTCATTTTTCTTCTCCATATTGAAGATGATCTCCTTCTTGGTCTAAATAAAAATGTGTGTGCCTGGAGCTCCACATGTCAGCTGGTGTGTCCAAACGGACTTGAAGCAGTTTGCTGCTCTTACTAACGTTGTTCCTCAGGTTCAGATTCTTGCTCGTGTTGTTCTGACTCTCAGATGGTCGTGGCTCTGGACAAAAGCGTCTGCTGAATGACTTTGAAACATTTCAACAAACTTTAAGACTTAATGAGCAGACAGTGACAGGTATATAACGATGTGTTCAATGACAGCTCAGAAAAATGATGATTAGACAAATATATAACATTTCATCATGATGTGTTCAAATGTTGATGAGAAAAGGAAAATTGAGTTCCTGACCAAAGATCGAGGATGTTTGTGGAAATATGTTTTTATATTATTTATCAAATTGTTTTGTTTTCTCATTTATTTCCTTATAAAGTAAAATAAATAAATGTTTTTGGAGCTAAACTGGACCATGTGACAGCAGACTGTGACTGTGAGCTCAGACTGAAGTGTTTAGATGTGAAGGTTTGATCCTGACAGAAAAATCTGAGCTCTGCTGTTTACACTTTAGAGAAACAGCAGAGCTGAGCAGACTGTGTGATGTGGACACATCCGATTGGATCCTAAATAGTTTTTCTCTTCATTCTCTCTTCTTTATTCAGACTGATGTACTGCAGTTTGTCAGAGATCAGCTGTTCTTCTTTAGCCTCAGCTCTGAAGTCCAACCCCTCCCATCTGAGACAGCTGAACCTGAGCTACAACGATCTTCATGATTCAGGAGTGAAGCTGCTGTGTGATTTTCTGCAGAGTCCAAACTGTAGACTGGAGATTCTGGAGTAAGTTCATGTTTTCTCTGTTTCTATTGTAGATCTTGTGTGTGTGATTATTAACTGAAGCATCTTCATGTCCAGATGTTTGACTGATCATATGTAGGGATGCATGATGGTGGATTTTTGCTGATATCTGATCTGCTGACAGTTCAACCTTCTTTGAGCTCCTCCTGATATATCTCCACTCATCTTCTCTAGTAAATCAGACCAAGTGTGTCCTGTAGGAGAACTGATGTGTTCCTCTGGTTGTGACAGTCTGTTTGTTTTAGAAACAGGAAACAAGACAAACAACATCTGATTCAACAATAAATGACAGATGTATTCTTTTCAAATACAGACATTTATTCATGAAAACTGAAGGTCATTTCTTCCTCACATGTTCAGTTAATGTCAGATTTAATTTTCACAACAGAGTTAAACTTCTTCAGATGTGCAAACAGTGATGAGGATAAAGTATAGGGAAGACAAAAATAAGGAAAAATAAACAACTAGTTAATGATAAAAATAAATTATTAAATGCAAAAACATGAAAAAAAAATTATAAATATATTTCATTATTAAAAAGGTCTTTCTTGTGTTTTTGCATTTATTTATTGATGCATTTATATTTTTTATCTGCGTAAGCCCTAAAAGGCCATGGTTTTTCCATGTTTTTTTAGCACCGTTTTCTCATGATAAGGACTTAATTTCAGACGTTTTCTCGAGATCTCGAGTTATTTATGTCGTTATCTCGGGATAACGAAGCTTGTTTTCTCGAGATCTCGAGTTATTTATGTCGTTCGACATAAATAACTCGAGATCTTGGGAAAACGACTGAAATTACGTCCTTATCACGAGAAAACGGTGCTAAAAAACATGGAAAAACCATGGCCTTTTAGGGCTTCCGTATTTATCTATTTATTCATGTATTTCTTTATTCCTGCATTTTTTTATAAATTATCACTTCAATGTATTTATTCATACATACATTTATTTATTCCTGTGTTTCTATATTTATTTTTTTATTTATTTATTTCTGGTCATCTATGTTAATAAGGTAGGTGGTCCTACCTCAGTCTGAGGCCTGATTGGTTACATCTGTGTGATCAGATCTCCCAGTGCTGTCTTGACTTGACTGGTACCAAAGAGCTGTTTCAGCTCCTTAACCGTCTGTGCCGGTACACAGGTTAGCCTTTAGCTGGCTAGCAGCCTGTTAGCCGCTATAGTTCTGTAGTCCTGTGATGGAAAGTTTTTTATGAGTCATTGATTTAAGATCATTGGTGATCATCTTTGAAAACAAAGCACCCACAGACTATCTAGAGTTTGGTCTTGAAGGATGATGGAGGACTGACTTGAGCTCACTGCTGATATGGATATTATAATGACTTCAGATCTGTTAGCAAACTGCTTTATTTAAAAAAAATGCTTTTGTTGCATTGTTAATTTTGCATTGTTAAGGAATCGGTTTTTCGCTCGGCATGGAAAAAGAGAGAGAAGAAAAGAGAGAAATTCGTGTCAGCGGACACAGAGTGTATTTGGATCACGACTACCCATGGATGTATTATTTTAACTGGATGACGGACGGAAACATGGCGCCCGTTCATTTCTATGGGAGTTGCTCACCCAGCGCATACGCCGAAAATGTTTCTGGCTTCCGGGTTTACTTCCACATCATTGGGCCCATAGAGCAGGCACAGTAGAGTCATCTCCCATCATGCCTCACGCCAATGGAACGAGCGGGTCTTGATGAAGTGACGCGCGGCCACGATAAAAATCGACTGCGAATTAAATTTTACAGTGTGAGAGGTGTACAAACTCAAATAATGAATTTTAGGGCACATGATCCGACTACGATGTAATATAATGACATTATATATGCAATAAGTCTTTATGATAAGAGTTTAAGATGAGTGATTTTTATTTAATTGCTTTCCATAGCTTCTAAAATCATGGGATTAAACACAACAGAAAAACTGTCGTGGACCGTAGCAGTTCATCAACCAAATAAATCAGAGTTATTTGTTCATTTTATTAATCCCATATTTGAGAGATGACTGCTTATCAGATTAACTTTCAATGATGATTCAAAGGTGTTACCTTTTTTCATGGACATATTAATGAGGCAGCCTTTCGTTGTAAATGTTATACAATTCTTAACAATGCATAAAGTTCTTGTGTTACCCATTCATTTTCTCTTTTTATTTTCCTGACAGGCAGTCTGATAGTCTTTAGATGAACCATGGATTAGACCCGGGGAAGAGACCCAGATTAAGACTGGCTTCTCTGATAATGTTCCTTTATAGGTTTTTATCTACTTTGTTAACCCTTGAGGCAAAATTCAAGTCATCAGAGGTCAAACTGGCTCTGTCTGTGTTTTCTTGATCATCAGAAAGCTTATGGCAAAAAAAACAAATTATTAAATACAGAAAAATATTTAAAAACTATATCTGTGGTTAATTAGGAAAATGTGGAAAAGATTTAAGCAGTAAAAGTAAAAAAATGAAGATTTATCATTTTTATTAAACTTTTATGAGAAGAATCAAATTGGTACACAAGAGGTTTTTCTTTTAATTTCTTGAATAAACTATTTGCTTGTTCTAATGAATACTGTATGTGAGTCATAATTATATTTATGTATTTAGTTATGTATTTATTGTTAGGCCATATTGTCCTGGTGTCTATTTTCTGTCTGGGATTCAAAATGGTGTCACTGTCATGAAACACTAAAAAAATATGTAGACAACAGTGCATGTCAATAAAACTGTTAATGATAGTGATGTTTCAGGAATGTCATTCATATTTATCTGAACAAAGCAAAATACTGAATTTGTAATAAAAGTCATGATAAAATGTACTTTATTCAAACACAGACAGCATCTGGAATGAACAGTGTAACTACTGAACTAAAACTGAACTAATGTGAACTAAAAAATAGTAAAAAGTAACATTAAAAAAATAAAATTATCATGTTCATAGTAAAAGTTGGAGCTTGCATGATGTAGCCCAAGTCGTTACGTGGACATAATTATCATTAATAACATGAGGAGTAAATTGTCCAAGAGTCACACACACTCACATAAATGGTTAGTTTTGTTTGATTTGTCCATTTCTAATGATAACTTCTGTTAAGATGTTCACTTATAAGTGGTTAAATACTCATTTTAAATGAAAGCCTGTTCCATGTATGTTCCCAGCCTAAAATTTTTAAGATGGGATTTTATCTGAAACAGTTATATTTTATATATAATGTTATAGGGTAAGGATTATATTTGTTATATTTTATTTTCTATAAAATATGAATGACATAAAAAATAAGTAATAAAAAAAAATATAATAAAATATTTAATAAAATGTTTTTTTAGTCTTACTTAAATAAATGTTATTCACGTTAAGTATTTATTAATTACTCTCACAAAAAAGAACTGCCAGTGTTCTAGGTAGGCCAAAGAAGTTTGCATTTTATGCAGATTAGAGTAAATAGTGTAATACATGAGTGATACATAAAATATGACAAATACATTAGATAAATCAGAATGACCACCAAACTGTCATTAATGAAACTTGTTTATTAAACCATCCTCCACAGCTGCAGGACACATTCAGACATGTTCACTTTTTTTTTCCTGGAGTGATGCTGCTTTACCTCCAATCTCTGTTGAGAGAAAAAATCTTAAATCAAAAATTAAAAATCTTATTTAATCAACTGGAACATGACAAATGTGTTATTGATCTTTATTGTACTTTATCAATTTATTCAAGTAAAGTTTCTCGTTTTATAAAGTCTCTCCTTTATTATTATTTTTACAGTCTAAAACTTACATTATCTGAATGTATTATTTATAAAACAATAAATACATGCACATATATTCCGAATAAAGATCCATCTATCTAACACAACTCCGTGATCCCCTGACACATATTCTACACGTTAGCTACAGTTATTCTGGCATGTTTATAAAACTTTCTTTAAACTGAATACACTTGGAATGTAGGACCATCGTGTTAGTAAAATGTGTCTTACTTTATTCTTTACTTCATTGTATATTATCCCATACACAGCAGTCTGATGTAATTACAGTCAAGATACGTGGACGTGGATTTAATTGAATTATAAAGTCTAAATACGTTTACAAACCAGAACTATCAAGCGAGTGATAGTTAACTCTGAGAGAATACATGTGTTAAGTCACTCTATGTCAAACATAAACTCACCGTTTAGTCGTTTTCTCAACTTTCAGAACAATTTTGGACCAAAGAGCCTGAAAGAAGTTAGCTGGCGTCCTCGCTCCCGAGACACAGCATGACCGCGCTTTGACAGTGCGTGTGTACAGCTGTGACGTCACCAGAGAGATGGCGACTTTCCTCTGGCTTTTCTGGCCTTTTGAACACTTTTTGACTGATCAAAAGTCCAAGACTTAAAAATATAAAATACAAAGATCAGAATTGACCGTGTTTACGGTTGGAGATGTCCTGTCAACAGTTTTACAGCCGTCTCTTTTACGATTGCCGCCTATGGGAAAAATGGGCTGCATCCAAATCTCCACCCTCTGGACTTGCAGACTGAGCCCTCGCGGACTTCAGTCATACGTAATGTGACGTCTTTACCGTCATCACGTGAAGTCTGCAAGAGCGGGAGTCTACAGCATTATGAATGGAGCTAATAGACAGACTTGGAGTCCGTTTCAGTCGTTTCCGTGAAACTGTATGAAAAACTATCATGCAAATAAGATATAAATCCCATTTATAGGCTTTTTTGAGAGTGAACAAATAAACACTTATACACATAGGCTATACACATCCAAAAACAGAAATGTTTATTTACAGAACCAGACTAATATTAATTAATTTGGGTATTACCTACATCGGGAGACTTGCTTTCGTCCTTTTTCTGCCATTATTTTTCTCAGCTCAAAACATAAATAAATAAATAAATTATAAATACTCATAAATGATTTCGGCTTCAGACTGCAAAGAATCGAAAAATTAAAACGTCACGTCCGTATTGCAATGATTTGTGGGTAATCAAACTAGTGAAGTCTGCAGAAGTCTGCACCCCAAGCAGACTCTCTGGAAGTCTGCAGAAAGTCCGGTTGAGGCTGCTGGAGGACTGGATGAATTGTGGATTTGGACAGCCCTCAGCACTCCCGGACTTCCCGTGAACGCGCCCGCAAAGCCCGTTCGCAAGTGCGGTGAAGTCCAGAGATCTGGATTCAGCCATGCTTTTTGGGCCCAATGGGATTTTTTCGTTGCAATACCACGAGTGGCCACTGGGAAAAATCGGCGTGCCGCCAGAGGGGCGGTCTGGTATCCAGTTCTCATAATACATCCATGCGACTACCCCATGGAGATTCAGAGGAAAAGGAAAGCTTACACCCCGATCAGAAGACTACTAAAAGAGAAGGGTCTCCGTTTTCAGTCACATACAGCAGTGCAGCAGAGGCGATGCAGGATTTAAAAAGAAGAGGACTCGCCACGGACGATGACAGCCCCGCTGATGCAGCCCCAGAGAAGTTGATGAAAACCTCCTGGCACACTGTGGGAAAGGAAAAGCGACGGAACCGGGAAGCACACCGGGAGAGGGTCCAGAATCTACTGAAGGTTTTCCGCCGCGACGATCAGGACGTTTGACTTTTCCTTCCGGTTTAAGAAAAACACACCCCAACTAGTAAACTCCGGGTAACGTCTCTAACATACGTAATTTGGGGAGTAAAATACACGGACTGTGGGTGAGGTTATGTTTATTTAGAATAATGCTTGCTCCTTCTGATTGTTTTATTTTAGTGGGATATTTTACTGCGGTCATGTCAGCCGTTAGGAGGGTCATTTTGGAGCGAAACGTGACCGCAGTGAGCGAGGGTCCGTTTCTCAATGGATTTGTCATCTAGGAGGGCTAAAAAACAAATTTAGCCGGGGTGTATTTTTTAAAATGGCAGCATAGAAGAAGAAATCCCACATTCTGCTGTGAGCGACGGAGCCGTGGACAGACACAAGAGAGGTCAGCAGAATGTGGGATTTCTTGTTCTACGCTCCTAATTATTGCAGAGTGCGCATTTGTTTGGTTTGGTCTGCCACGGCTCCCGTAGGCACCCGTAAGTGTATCATAGAGATGCTAAGTAGTACTATTTAGGCTATAAACATGTGCTAAATGATGTCGTTTTGAGTAAATGGTGGACGTTACCCGCTCAGGACACTTGGATTACAGCGCACGAGCAGTATGGAGGAATATTGCCGACTTTTTGTGGACTTTTGTGGACTTTTAAGGACACTGTTAGATTCGGCTCGTATCTAAGTCATGATATCAATATCAGTGGACAGCGAGGATCCCCACAGATCTCCGTCTGCATCCTAGATGTTCCAAAACTACTCCACAGTGTTGTTCAGCATGAGGGTGAGTAGAAAATGAGGCCAAATCATTGTTTGGGTGTAGTGTTCCTTTAAAAAATAATGTTCAGATTTACAGCATAGAATACATTAAAATTCATTAAAAATTATAAAATTGTGTCCAAATGTAATAAATAGTGGTGTGTGTCATAGAGCAGGCTTAGATCTACCGTTCTGTATTGATTTTGAGCCAACAGGTCACATGACTTGGGAGTTATTGAACTATAATGCTCATATTTACATTATAAAATACATTAAAAATTCATTAAAAAAAGAAATATGTCCGAATGCAATAAATAGTAGTCTCATAGAGCAGGCTTCAACCATTCTGTGTAAATTTTGAGCCAACAGGTCACATGACCTGGGAGTTTTTTTTTTTTTTTTTATACTTTATTGTTTTCATTTTTTTAAAGAACAGAACAACAACAAGGACACAGGACCATTTCCACATACAAAGCACATAGGGACAACCGGTACATTTTGGTATCAAGTGATTTGGAGGCTTTTCCTTTTTTCAAGGCCGAGTGAGTCCCACTGTCTCCAATATTCCTCTCCTTTCTGCTTTTGGAGTCGTAAAGAAAAACTCATTTTCTCCATATTGTGACTGGAATTATTATGTTTATAAGGAGTTTCATGGGGGGAGGGTTCTTCTGGAGCCAGCATTTAGTGATTGCTTTTTTACTTGCAGCCAAAAATATCTTCAGAAGATATTTATCTCCTCTGCTGAGGTCCCCATGCATATTTCCAAGATATAAAGATGAGAATGAGAAGTCAATAGACCTGTCCAGAGTCTCTGTTATAAGCTGTTCTGCTCCTTTCCAGAATGTTTTTAGGTGCGGACAAGACCAAAAAATATGTATGTGGTCTGCAGGGTCTGCTCCACACTCCCTCCAGCAAACAGACTGGGCGCCACTTAGTTTTGATTTTTGATTTGGGGTAAGAAAAAATCTAATTATATTCTTCCAACAAAAATCTCTCCAGAAAAAGGAACTTGTAGAAGTGAACTGTATTTCCCAGATTTGAAACCACGCATCCTCTGAGATGCTTATATTGGCTTCTTTTTCCCAGCGTTGCCTAATTTAATCTGTTGAATTCTTGTTTATCAAAATAAAGCTTTTGTAAAGTTTGCCAATTATACCTTAAGGGGTTTTTGAATTATAGCTATCATTAAATATTTGTATAATTCTGGGGGGTTCAGGTAAATCAGGAGTCTGTATACTGTTTTTAAAAAAATGGCGGATCTGTAAATAACGGTAGAAATCCTCTTTGTCTAACCCATAAGATTGACGTAGATCTTCAAAACTTAAGAGGTTTCCATTTTTTATAATCTTATAGAAGGAAGTGATTCCGCCTTAGCCCAGTGCTTGAACCTATAGTCCTGTGATGCTGGAATGAAGTGTGGATGAAAGGCAGGCCAACTCAGAATTTTGACCTCTCTGTGTAGTTGGAACCTCTTAACCATTTCTGACCACAATTTTAAAGCAAAACTTACACAATGATTTTGTAATTGGTTTACTTTAGTACAACTGCCAGGGCAGCCCAGAATTGACTGAATGGGATGTCCATTAAAAATAACTCAATGTCCTTCCATTTAGCTTCATAGGTCGGACTACACCAACATACCAGAGGCCTTAGCTGGGCAGACAGATAATAATCTTTAAGACAGGGTAGGGCCATGCCCCCCCTCTCCCCCGGCAGCTGTAATGTTGAGTATCTCACTCTTGGATGCTTATTGTTCCAAATGAATCTTAAAAAATGTTTGTCCCACTCCCTAAATTGTTTAGCAGGAATTTCTACTGGAAGGGCTGTAAATAAATATAACAATTTCGGGAGAATGTTCATCTTTATCATACGAATTCTGCTGCCGAGGTCAAGGGGAAGCAGGCTCCACCCATCTAGATCATCATAAATTTTCTTGTTTATGTGTTCATAGTTCACCTTAAATAGCTGTGATAAGTTTTTTGTTAAGAAGACACCCAAATATTTAATTTGCTGTTGATGCCAGTTGAATTGGTGTCTATCCATCAATTGTTTTGAAGGGGCAAAATGAAAGGACAGGACTTGGGTTTTTTGAATGTTTAGGGTATACCCTGAGTATTCTCCATATTTTCCCAGGATGTTCATTAGCAACGGGATGCCAGAGTCAGGGTTTTTAATTGTTACAAGGACATCATCTGCATATAAGGAAATTTTATTTTCAACACCTCCTATTGTAATGCCCTCCAGGGCAGTTTCTTCTCTGATAGTTTGGGCAAGTGGTTCAATAAAAAGATTAAAAAGCAATGGGCTTAATGGGCAGCCTTGCCTACATCCTCTCTGAAGCTTTATTTGATTTGAGAGGCATCCATTAATTTTTATCCTTGCTGTTGGGGATGTGTAAAGCGCTTTTATACATTGTATGAATATGTCGCTAAAACCAAATCGTTCCATGACTTGAAATAGGAAGTCCCATCCTACCGAATCAAACGCCTTCTCAGCATCAAGGCTGAGAAGGACTGCGCTTAAGGTTTCTTTAGAGATGCAATTAATAATATGAAGGGCTCTTCTTATGCTATCATGTGTTTGTCTATCACTTATGAAACCTGTCTGGTCTTCATCTATCAAGGAGGGCATTACAGTGTTTAGTCTCTTAGCTAATATGGCTACGTATAATTTATAATCAGTATTTAACACACTAATTGGTCTGTACCCTTTTCAATCAGTT
Source organism: Scarus forsteni (assembly GCA_036419115.1). NCBI lineage: Eukaryota > Metazoa > Chordata > Actinopteri > Labriformes > Labridae > Scarus > Scarus forsteni. The sequence goes on along the minus strand of JAZDUH010000029.1, from coordinate 827,626 downwards.
TTGTCCTTACCCTCCTTCGGTATGACTGAAATAAATGCCTCGTTCCACGAAGGTGGGATGATCCCCTCCCTTAAAGTGTAGTTAAAGGAGGTCTTCAATAAAGGGAGCAATGATTCTCTCATACACTTAAACCACTCTGGAGGGAATCCATCGCAGCCTGGAGATTTATTGGTGTTAAGATTTGAGATTGCAGAGTCAATTTCTTCTATTGAGATTTCACAGGTAAGTTTATCATTTTGAATTTTGCCTATAGAGGGAAGGTCTAATGAGTTAAGATAAGCAAGGATTGTGGATCTGTCCGCTTTATCTGGCTGGGTGTACAGTAGTGTGTAATATTTTTCAAAGGCATTTTGAATTTCATCTGGTTTTGTAGTTATCCTGTTTGTTGCTGGATCCCTAATTTTATGAACTGTATTTACCACTTGTTGTTTTCTTAGTCTCCAAGCAAGTAACCTGGAAGCTTTAGGTCCTGCTTCGTAATATCGTTGTTTCATCAACCTTAATTTTTTCTCCACCTCTTCACTAAGGATGTTATCTATCTCCTGCTTAACAGGTCTCATTTGCTCTAATATTGAGGGATTATTAGTAGCAGAATGAAGTTTCTCCAGATGTCTTAATTGTTACTGTAAGTCGAATAGTTTTTTAGCTCTAATTTTTTTTAGACTGGCACATTTAGCAATAATTTTCCCCCTAAGAAATGCTTTTGCAGCATCCCATAAAATAACAGGACTAACCATTCCATTATCATTGTGCTCTAAATAAAGTTTCAGTTCCTCTGTCATTTCAGTTTTAAATGAGTTGCTATTTAATAAACTTGTATTCAGCCTCCATAAAGTCTTTTTAAGATTTTTGAAAAGATTAAATGTCACAGTCAATCGAGAGTGATCAGAAATATCTTTCTGTCCAATTTTGCAATCCTTCACAATGTGGTAATCTCTATTAAACATAAAAATATAATCGATTCTGGAATAGGTGTTATGCCTTGCAGAGTAAAAAGTAAATTCTCTATCAGATTTGTGTAGATATCTCCATACATCAATAAGTCCTAATTCTTGTAGAATTTTATTCACTTGTTTTTTCAATTAGACTCTTTCTTCTCCCTTGACTGGTTGTATCTAATCCAGGGTTAAGAAGAATATTGAAGTCTCCTGCACATATACAGGGACCATATGTTTCTGCAGCAATTAGGCTGAATATTTCCCTAAAAAATGCGATGTTGCTACCAGGTGGAGCATATATGTTGCACAGAGTAATTTCTTCATGTTCAAGTTTTCCTTTAATAAGGATGAATCTCCTCTCCTTATCTTTAAGTTCTGAAATTAACTCAAAGCACACAGTGTTTGATATAAGGATAGCTACTCCCCTTTTCTTTCCTGTTCTATGAGAGGAAAAGAAAGTATTTCTAAAGCCCATTTTCTTTAATTTTTCATGTTCTATGTCAGACAGATGTGTTTCTTGTAAGAAGGAAATTTTTATTTTTTCTCGTTTTAACTTTGCAATTATTTTGCTCCTTTTAATGGGATTGTTTATACCATTCACATTTAAAGATTGTATGTTATAACACTGCATGTACATTAGTCGTCCTAAGCATGTTTTCCTGTACCTGTGGGAATCTGGTCCTCATCCTCAAAACATATACAGAACAAAATAGAACATTCACTGAACTTGTGATATTAATAAAGAACAGGTCTTCCAGTTCAGAGGGTCTGATTTTACCTCTTTTGTGGAGGGGAAAAAGCCACTAAGTGGGGCCCCTCTGTAATAAAAAAGAAAAAAGGGGGTGGCTTAATGAGAGTTACCTGCATCGAACCTTTGCTGTGATTTAGATAAAAAGGGAGGTCACAGTGTTACATTCTTAACCATGGCTCTCAATAACCATAAGTAAGTAATCAGGGCATTTGAGTATGTGTGTTCAAGAGTCATTCATCTTATTAGGAGGGGAGAAATAAGCATGTCTCTGTTAGGAGGGGGCAGAAACCTTTACTTATCCATTGTGACATCCCCTCTGTCTGGCCTCTGGAACACCTTCAGCCTTTCCCGTGCGCTCTCCTGATAGTCGTGCGCTCTGCCCGCACGTCGAGTCCCCGCCGTGTTCCAGGGCAGAAGGCTGTTGATGGTCTCCACAGTGATGTCCTCGGGTTTTCGAGAAGATAACGGCCCCACCGTGAAACCACGTCTCCTTAGATCCTCCGCGGCGTCCTCGGCGTTGCTATACGTGGCCGAGCCAGAGTCGAAGTGCACGCGCATCTTTGTAAGAGGGGTTTGAAAACGAATCCTCTTTTCCTTGAGTACTTTCTTAATGGGGTTGTACTCCTTCCTCCTCTGCTGTACCTTCTCAGCGTAATCGTGGTCAAAAAACACACGGTTTTCTTGGATGTAGATGGGTTTCTTCCATGCAGCTCGGAGGATTTTCTCCTTGATGTTAAACTGTAGGAAGCGGACCACTGTTGAGCGCGGAGCCGCGCCCGCAGGTGGCTCTGACCCGGCGCCCTGTGCGCTCTCGATTCCCAAACTTTGCTCTCTGCTCAGGTCCGCGATGTCTCCCAGCTCCGTCAGCATCATATTTTCGACATACTTTAACATGGAGGTGCCCTCTGCGTTTTCGGGGATGCCGTATATCCTTATATTATTTCGGCGAGAGCACCCTTCTAAGTCCATTACCTTTTCTTGAAGTAACTTTTGGTTATTCAGCAATTGAACCAAAGTGTCTTTAACTCCAATGTCCCATGTCTCCTTCCCAGCCATGCTCCTCTCCATTTCTCCCAGTCGTGCAGCCACCTCCTCAATCTTCCCAGTAGCGGCGCTAACCTGCTGGTTAATTTCGGTAGTGAGCTCGTCAAGCTGGATCTTCATGTCCTCTTTAAAACTCACTCGCATCTGTGACAGTTTTTTTTATCTCTGATTTAAGATCTTGCATGCCTTCTGCTACAACTTCGCTCACCACCTTTCTCAGTGAGCAAAGGGCAGCAGGTGAGCTCTCCACCGTCCCGTCGCCATTTTCACCCGTTCGTACTTTGCTAGCAGTGCCGTCACTTCGAGTTTCTAGGTCGGTTTGGCTTCGAGATGTGACTCTCACCTTTTTGTTTTTGTCCCCGCTCATTGTTCTTCTGATATAGTATACATATAAAGGGTTAAGTACTCGAATTATGGGGTATCATCTCCATCGATGCGAGAGCTCCTTTTTATGCTGCCATCTTAGTTGCCTAGCCGCCGGAAGTCCCGACCTGGGAGTTTTTTGAGCCTGACACCACTATTTATTGCATTTGGACATATTTCTTTCTTAATTAATTTTTAATGTATTTTATAATGTTACTATGAGCATTATAGCTCAATAACTGCCAGGTCATTTGACCTGCTGGCTCTAAATCAACACAGAATGGTTGAACTAAGCCTGCTCTATGAGACACACCACTTTCTATTGCATGTGGACACAATTCATATTTTTTTATGAATTTTTTAATGTATTTTATAATGTAAATATGAGCATTATATTTCAATAGGTCCCAAGTCATGTGACCTATTGGCTCACAATCAATACAGAATGGTAGAACTCAGCCTGCTCTATGAGACACACCACTATTTATTACATTTGGACACAATTTTATAATTTTTAGTGAATTTTGAATGGCTTGACCACGCGAAATCGAGAGACGGCTGACATGACCGCAGTGATATTTTGTATGTGATGCACACCAACAAATGGACCCACAGTCTGGCGGCCTTTAGCATCTTGGTTTACTGTGCACTGACTGGTCTTTCATCATAGAACTATCCTGGTGTTGCACAGGGGAGGCCCTTCTTACCTGAAGGTCTTTTTTCCTCCCATTTGAGAAGTTATTTCAAAGAAACTTCAACTATGGAAGTCACTTTTGAGTATTAATATATATTGTGTTGTTTGTGTAAATATGTTCAGGTCATCTTGGGTCTGCAGTATGGAAAAAAAAAACATGCAACTGAAAAAGAATGGGTGAGCAAGTGTATAATGTAGTCACACTTAACATTAATGGGTTACAAAATCCGGTGAAGAGAGGAAAGCTTATAACTAAGATGAAAAGGGAAAACCTACATATAATATTTTGGCAGGAAACCCATCTAATGCAAAAAGAACATGAAAGACTTAAAATATTAGGATTTAAAAATACTTTTTTTTCCCCTCTTACATGAGAGGACATGCCAGGGGAGTAGCAATATTAATTTCAAACAAAGTGTCTTTCAGGCTCCTCTCTCAGATTTCTGATAAGGAGGGACGCTATGTCCTGGTAAAGGGGATTCTGGATTCTATAGAAGTTACATTATTCAATGTTTATAAGCCACCTGGACAAGATAAACTGTTAACGAAAATGATATTTAAAGCTGGGGTTGGCGATCTGATTTAGATACACTTTTTTTAATACTGGTTAAAATGGTTTTTATGACCCGATGGTAATCAACTCATTATGTGGTCTTAAAACAGAGTGAAAAATATCCGCTATCTACAGCAGGAGTAAAACAGGGAAAACACCAACCAATAATCTTGCCGGGATACCTGTTTTTACACCAATCAAATCCCGTCACCATTCTGCGTGCCTGCTGCGCGTGCATTTTCCCGGCATGCACCGACAGTGCGTGTAGAATGTAGCATGTAGCGTGTAGGGAACAGACTCTGCTGGAGAACACTTACCTTTCAAGTTTTGTCTTTGAAAATCAGGGAAGTCCGCTGTGAGCTGTCCCACAACACCAACCAAGCTCCAGTATCCCTCACATTTAAGACAGATGTACAAGAAATCTAAAATAAACTCTGTTTTTCTAAGTTTGTTCCGCTGTTGGCTTTAATCTCGCGAGAACTGCCGTCCATGCTACTGCAGGTGGCAGTTCTCGCGAGACTTCATCTTCTTCGGTGGTTGGCATCCATCATTTTGGAGCATTACTGCCCCCTTCAGGCTAGAGACAGACAGCTCGTTCTCCAAAATCGCCAACCCCAGCTTTAATTTGATTGCTACAGAAACTCAAGGTACACTGATGTGTGGAGGAGACTGGAATGTGCAGCTGCACCCCCCTCTTGATTCAACTAATCCAACAAAAAAGATTAATGCTGAAGTAATGTATATTAAGAAAATGGTCTGACTGATGTTTGGAGGGAGATCCATCCATCTACAAAACAGTTCACTTTCTTTTCCTATCCACATGCCGTTTATTCAAGGATTGACTATTTTTCATGTTTCAGTCAGAGAGAATAATGGATTGCAGTATAGGGATCAGAGATGTTTCTGACCATGCAGCAGTGTACTTGAAGCTCCATCTTGATATCCAGTCCAAAAACACCACCTGGAGACTTAATACCAGCTTTTTAAATGACCAGAAATGTGAATACTTTGTAAAGCATGAATTTAATGATTATTTGGAATTTAATAACCATGAAGGAATGTCACCTAGTGTTATATGGGATGCAGCAAAAGCTGTTTTGAGAGGAAAATTAATAATGTGGTCTTCCAGAAGGACAAAAGAAGGACAGAAACAGTTAAATGAAATCACTAACAAAATCAAAACACTTGAACAACAACATATAGAGTTAAATGATCCCCAAAAACTTAAACAAATAAACTTAAAACAAACAAATCTTAAACAATATACTTGATAAACAAGTGGAGATTAAACTTAAATACATTAAACAAAATTACTGTGAGAACGGACCTAGAGCCAAAAAGATACTTGCATGGAAACTGCGGAAACAGCAAACTGAAAGATCAGTTTTTAAAATCAGAGATCCCGTCACAAACACTATATGTTATAAACCTGAGGAAATACAACAGTCCTTTGACAAATATTATAAGGAGTTATACTCCCAACCAAAAGCAGCAGAGGCATCTATTATTAAACATTTTTTAGATTCCCTTGATTTACCATCAATTGGTGCTGAACAGAATAAAATAATTACACAAGAAATTACAAAGGAAGAGGTTGATAGCGCTATATCAAGACTTAAAACTGGCAAAGTACCAGGGGGAGAAGGTTTTCCAGCCAGTTGGTACAAGAAATTTAGGGATATATTGACACCCTTACTCCTTAGGTGTTTTAACTACGTACTCAAAGGAGGGGAAACTCCAGCTTCCTGGAAACAGGCCATTATATCTATTATCCACAAAACAGGGAAAGACAAGATGGATTGTAGTTCATACAGACCAATTTCAGTTTTAAACATTGATTACAGATTATTTGCCTCAATAATTGCTAAAAGAATTGAAATCATATTACCTGATCTGGTTGAGACAGATCAAACAGGTTTTGTAAAAGACAGACAGACACATGATAATATAAGACGTGTATTGTTCTTGGTTGAGAGTATGAGTCAAAGTAATTATAAATCTCTTGCAATAAGCCTTGATGCAGAAAAGGCATTTGATTCTGTACGATGGAAGTATCTGTATTTGGTGCTGCAACGTTTTGGTTTTCAAGATGCAATAATAAATTGTCTCAAATCCTTGTACCAGTCCCTGACAGCACAGGTTAAAATAAATGGAAATCTTTCCAGGACTGTTATTCTGGAACGGGGATGCCGCCAGTTCTGCCCCCTGAGCCCCACCCTTTTTGCATTGTTCATAGAACCTCTTGCCCAAACAATTAGAGAAGATGTTAGTATAACAGGAATTCAAATAAAAGGAATAGAACATAAAATATGTCTCTACGAGGACGATATTTTAGTGACTCTCTCCAACCCAGATTCTAGCCTCCCCAGACTTATGTCATGTCTAGAGCAATATGGTTTGTATTCAGGATATAAATTAAACACACACAAAACTCAAACCCTCATATATAATTTTTCACCTCAAGAAGATTTATATAAAACATGAATTTCAAATGGAATACAACCAGCATTAAGTATCTGGGGGTTAATATCCCAAAAGATCTAACCAACATTTTCAACATAAACTATGATCCTATCACCAGAGATATAAAAGATGACTTGATAGATAGATGGTCTTCTTTGACTCTCAACCTACATAATAGAATCGAAATCAGAAAGATGGTTGTCCTGCCTCGATTATTTTATTTTTTTCAGTCGTTATCTATAGAGATTCCAAAGAAACAATTTAATGAATGGCAATGCTCAATTTCTAGATTTTTATTGAAAGGTCGAAGACCTCGGGTACGACTTAAAACATTACAGCTTGCAAAAGATAAGGGAGGATTATCACTCCCGTGCTTGGAAGATTATTATAAAGCAGCACAATTAAAATATTGAATTCACTGGTGCATCAAGGATTACTCTGCTAAATGGAAGGACCTAGAGTTTTCTCAGCTGGGTATCCCTCTTCCATCCATACTAGGAGATAAAATCTGAAGAAACTACATTCAGATAAATTAAGCAGTTGGACCATGATTCCTCTAAACATCTGGTTTAAAGGGGGAGAGGCACATGATGAGGACTTTAGACCCGCCCAGCTGGATTCTAGGTTTCAGCAGTGGATCTTGAAAGGGATTACATTGTACTTTTTAATTGCCAGTAGCACCAAACTGAAAAACTTCCAGCACCTTGCAGATGTCTATAATTTGGAGAGGAAGGACTTTTATAGATATTTGCAACTTAGGAGCCACTTCACTAAAAATATCAAAGCTCATGTCAACACTGATATGAACCTCACCAATATTTTTATTGATGCATATCAGGGTAACATTCATAAGAAAGTTATTACTAAAATATACTCAAGCCTACAGTTGTCTAAAAAGCTGTCTACAGAATATGTGAAAACTAAATGAGAATGAGAAGCAAATATAACCCTGACCGATGATGACTGGTCAAATATCTGTAAAATACAGTCTACCACTTCAAATCCTGATTCTTGGAGAGAATTCTCTTGGAAGAACATAATAAGATTTTTTATTACCCCAAAGATAAAATATCTTCAAAATGGTGACCCAAAATGTGGTCACTGCTGGAGAGAGTGGAATAACTTGCTCGCTGACCACTTTCACATATTCTGGGACTGTCAGATGATTCAGCCTTACTGGTCAGACATAATAGCAATAATTAAATTAGTGTTGGGTTACCAGCTGGATGATAGTTTTCAAACCATATATTTAGGAAATCTACCCTACACGCTTAATGCCCAGGACAAATACCTTCTCAAAATATTTCTAGTTGCAAGCAAAAAAGCAACAACTAGGAAATGGCTTGCCAAGGAACCACTCACAAAAGCAGAGTGGATAACAATTATAAAGGAATTGTATGACATGGAGAGGTTGACCTTTTCTTTAAGATTATGTTTATGAAAATTCAGTAAATATTGGTCCAAATGGATAACATTTTTGAACAGAAATATTTGATGGGAGGCGGCAGATGTATATAATTTTCTCTGTAAAACTGCATGTATGATTTTGCACGAGCCTCTTGTCCCTTTGATGATTAATTTTCATTTGGACTATCTGATGGACTGGAGAGAACAACCCTGACTTAACCCCCTTTTGGAAATGAACTGTATTGTACAACCTCTGATGGCCTGCTTGTTTGTTGACTTGTTACTTTTCCTGTCTTCTGTTATATTCATAAAAAAGCTTTAATAAAAATATAGTTAAAAAAAAAAAAACATAACAGATCAATATTTTTTGTACTTTTTTCCCCTTAAAATCATTCACTAAACTCCATTTCTAATAAAAAATAACAAATATTTAATTTTTTATTTTATTTTAACCGTTTAAATTTGAATGAATATGAATATATATGAATAAATGATGTCATTCCTTTTTATGAAAAAACATATAAAATGAGTTATATCCAAGATAATAAATGTAAGAGGGCGGGGGATTTATTTTAAAAGATCAGGCTTAAATAAGCATATGATTAGAGCTAAAATTGATTTTCATCCTTGTTTATTTTTTTGCCGTGTCTGATTCTAACTTATGAGCCTTTCACATGAACAACACAATAATGTTCCATTTTGTCCCATTACTACCACAATTTTAAAATCCCACTGTCATTACACTATATAATCATGCATTCTCTGATTTCAGGGTTTCATTATAGAGAAAATAGTTAAAAAAAAATCATTTTTAGTGTTTACCATGAGATCACAACTCAACTCAACTCAACTTTATTTATAAAGCACTTTAAAAACAACCACAATTGAAACAAAGTGCTGTACACAAATAGACAAAACAAAACAGACAAAAATTAATTAAAAACTATGGATGAAATAAAGCTGATACAAATACTAAAACAATTCTTTCAATGTTTTAAAAAACTAATTTAAAAACAGTAGAAACAGTAGAGATGGGACAAATTTCCCGCTGTATGTCTATGGATAAAACAATGGTCATTCTTCATGGAAAAACAACAATGAAAATACTCTAGCACTGCTGTTTTCCACTTTCCCTAAAACAATTTTAAAATCCTCATCGTTTTTATCAATTTGAGCATTTATCCTCCATGTTTCAACTATTTTGTAAACTACAATCAACACTCCATCCCTTCTTCATACTGTCTGTGTCTTCTATGTCCAGTTGATTCTGAGTGTTGATTGTTGTTTACAAAATAGTCATAAAAAAAACATAGACATGCTCATAAAAACATGATATCTTTCTGTAAAAATCCTCCACTTCAAAAACGAGCTCTGCTGTTTATCTGCTCCCTGTTTCTTGTCTTTTCTGAAGCTTCATCGTGGACATGCCTCCGTTTTAAAAGCTTGAACCTTTCAGAGCAGATGATGTATTAAAGTAAGAGAGTTGATCAAACCATGGGCTGGAAAAGCTTCATCAAATGTTTGAAACAACATCACAGGTGAGCTCAGAGCTAAAGATGCAGCAGCAGCTCTCCCTCTGCTGCAGGTCACACAGAGGTCATGGGAGGAGCACACATGATGACAGCTGACAATGTGAAAGAAATAATCATTTAAAAATACATTTGTTTGTAGGTAGAGCTAAAACATGCAGAATAACATGAATGAATTAGAGTTTTATTGAAGATAAAGGAGGAGTTTTTGTCTTTTCTGTATTTAGCATCACAAAATGTTCCTGCAGAAACGTCCCGTCCACTGGGTGTCTGGGTGTAACGCTGCACAGCGGAGCAGGCTGTGGAGATGGGTGAGGCGCGTTTACACCTGCACAACAACAGGACAAACAGAAATGAAAGTGGCCTGTCTGGTTGACTCATTCAGTTAAAGTTTATAAAGTAGCAGATATATCAGGGTGCTTCTTTGGTGGAGTGGTTAGCAACCAGGCACCCCATGTACCTGCTTCTGCTGGTCCAGGTTTGAATCCCACCTGTGACCAGTTTGCAGAGTGTCTCCCCCGACTCTCTCTCCCCCTTTCACAAGCCCATCTACTGTCTCTCTCCTATGAGTCCGGTGGCTTAGTGAAAGGATTGTGCACTTGTGGATAAAAGCACCATTTTTTACATGATGATTTCTTAGGGTCAGTTATTGAATTTTAGGATAGGAGCCCCTGACAAATATCTATTTTAAGTATCAAAATGCAAAACTATAAATATCAATGAAATATGTGAAAATCTGCCTGGTGTTTTTCAGACTATCTGCATCATAAAATGATCAAATTACTTCCAAATGTGATAAAGTTGACATACTTTGACATTATTAAAGTCACAGAACATGAAATTTTTATCAATAACATCTTTATTGCCATGATGAATAAAAATGAAAGTGTATCATACAGTGAAAACATGTTATAGAGCTGTGCATTCTGTTATAGAGCTGTGCATTCTGTTATAGAGCTGTGCATTCTGTTATAGAGCTGTGCATTCTGTTACAGAGCTGTGCATTCTGTTACAGAGCTGTGCGTTCTGTTATAGAGCTGTGCGTTCTGTTGTAGAGCTGTGCATTCTGTTATAGAGCTGTGCGTTCTGTTGTAGAGCTGTGCATTCTGTTATAGAGCTGTGCATTCTGTTATAGAGCTGTGCATTCTGTTATAGAGCTGTGCATTCTGTTATAGAGCTGTGCATTCTGTTATAGAGCTGTGCATTCTGTTATAGAGCTGTGCAGTCTGTTATAGAGCTGTGCATTCTGTTATAGAGCTGTGCATTCTGTTATAGAGCTGTGCATTCTGTTATAGAGCTGTGCATTCTGTTATAGAGCCGTGCATTCTGTTATAGAGCCGTGCATTCTGTTATAGAGCTGTGCATTCTGTTATAGAGCTGTGCATTCTGTTTTAGAGCTGTGCATTCTGTTTTAGAGCTGTGCATTCTGTTATAGAGCTGTGCATTCTGTTTTAGAGCTGTGCATTCTGTTATAGAGCTGTGCATTCTGTTATAGAGCTGTACATTCTGTTATAGAGCTGTGCATTCTGTTATAGAGCCGTGTGTTCTGTTATAGAGCTGTACATTCTGTTACAGAGCTGTGCATTCTGTTTTAGAGCTGTGCATTCTGTTCTAGAGCTGTGCATTCTGTTATAGAGCTGTGCATTCTGTTTTAGAGCTGTGCATTCTGTTCTAGAGCTGTGCATTCTGTTATAGAGCTGTGCATTCTGCCTGTCACAACTGCTCAGTCTCAGAGAGATGTCAATGCATTATGAGTAATTCATCACAAAAATAAGAGAAAAAAAGCAGAAAATAGGTATAGGAAATATAAAAATGAGTTTGTTTGGATAATAAGAAAGTAAAAAAAGCAATTCTATAGTAAAAGTGGTACAAATATTAAGACAACATGGGCAATAATACACAGTGTAATTAGGAAAGGTATGGTAAAGAAGGATATTCCCAACTATTTTGTGAAAGATAATAAAGACATATGAGGAAAAATACAGTAGTAAATTAATTTGATAACTTCTTTAGAGAAGTGGCTCCTATTCTCTGAGGTAAGACCGCCTACCTTATTAACATAGGTGCACAGAAATACAGGAATAAATAAAACTAGAAATGTAGCACAGGAAATAAGAAAGAAAGAAATGAGAAAATTTAAGATGAAAATACATATTTGAATAAATAAATGAATGTAGAAATGTATTAGAAAAATGTTTGAATAAATGAATGTAGAAGTACAGAAATGAAAAATTGCACTAAAGGATGAACTGGATGGGAACTAAGGAAAATATATTGATTTAATGATTTATTATTTATTGATTTAATGTGGAACGAAATCAATAAATGTTTGAACACCTAATGAAGTTTATATGGAAATGTTTAAATAAATGTTGAAATATAGAAAAATATACATAAATAAATAAAAAAATAGTAATGCATAAAATAATTGAATGTAAAATACAGGAAAAGCCCTTTTAATCGCCAAAATATATTTATATATATTCATTTTTTTGTTCATGTAGTTATTATTAATTTATTTATTTATCCTCGTGTCATTTTTTCTTCTCCATATTGAAGATGATCTCCTTCTTGGTCTAAATAAAAATGTGTGTGCCTGGAGCTCCACATGTCAGCTGGTGTGTCCAAACGGACTTGAAGCAGTTTGCTGCTCTTACTAACGTTGTTCCTCAGGTTCAGATTCTTGCTCGTGTTGTTCTGACTCTCAGATGGTCGTGGCTCTGGACAAAAGCGTCTGCTGAATGACTTTGAAACATTTCAACAAACTTTAAGACTTAATGAGCAGACAGTGACAGGTATATAATGATGTGTTCAATGACAGCTCAGAAAAATGATGATTAGACAAATATATAACATTTCATCATAGTGTGTTCAAATGTTGACGAGAAAAGGAAAATTGAGTTCCTGACCGATGATCGAGGATGTTTGTGGAAATATGTTTTCATATTATTTATCAAATTGTTTTATTTCCTCATTTATTTCCGTTTAAAGAAAAATAAATCAATGTTTTTGGAGCTAAACTGGACCATGTGACAGCAGACTGTGACTGTGAGCTCAGATTGAAGTGTTTAGATGTGAAGGTTTGATCCTGACAGAAAAATCTGAGCTCTGCTGTTTACACTTTAGAGAAACAGGAGGAACGGATCAAGACGTGTGTGAAAGCAGCTGAGACAAACTGAAGTACAGGAGGCAGAGCAGCAGCTGATTGGCTCTGCTGAGCAGACTGTGTGATGTGGACACATCTAATTGGATCCTAAATCGTTTTTCTCTTCATTCTCTTCTTTATTCAGACTGGAGGGCTGCAGTTTGTCAGAGATCAGCTGTTCTTCTTTAGCCTCAGCTCTGAAGTCCAACCCCTCCCATCTGAGACAGCTGGACCTGAGCTACAACAATCTTCATGATTCAGGAGTGAAGCTGCTGTGTGATTTTCTGCAGAGTCCAAACTGTAGACTGGAGATTCTGATGTAAGTTCATGTTTTCTCTGTTTCTATTGTAGATCTTGTGTGTGTGATTATTAACTGAAGCATCTTCATGTCCAGATGTTTGACTGATCATATGTAGGGATGCATGATGGTGGATTTTTGCTGATATCTGATCTGCTGACAGTTCAACCTTCTTTGAGCTCCTCCTGATATATCTCCACTCATCTTCTGTAGTAAATCAGACCAAGTGTGTCCTGTAGGAGAACTGATGTGTTCCTCTGATTGTGACAGTCTGTTTGTTTTAGAAACAGGAAACAAGACAAACAACATCTGATTCAACAATAAATGACAGATGTATTCTTTTCAAATACAGACATTTATTCATGAAAACTGAAGGTCATTATTTCCTCACATGTTCATTTGATGTCAGATTAAATTTTCACAACAGAGTTAAACTTCTTCAGATGTACAAACAGTGATGATGATAAAGTATGGGGAAGAAAAAATTCAGGATAAATAAATAGTTAATTAATTATAAAAATAAATTATTAAATGCAAAAACATGAAAAAATAAATGTATAAATATATTTCATTATTATAAAGGTCTTTCTTGTTTTTTGCATTTATTTATTGATGCATTTTTATTTTTATCTATTCATGTATTTTTTTATTTCTGCATTTATTTATAAATTACCCCTTTAATGTATTTATTCATTCATACATTTATTTATTTATTTATTCCTGTGTTTCTATATTTATTTTATTATTTATTTATTTATGGTCTCCTATGTAAATGATTTAGGCGGTCCTACCTCAGTCTGAGGCCTGATTGGTTACATCGGTGTGATCTCATCTCTCAGTGCTGTCTTGACTTGACTGGTACCAAAGAACTGTTTCAGCTCCTTAACCGTCTGTGCTGGTACACAGGTTAGCCTTTAGCTGGCTAGCAGCCTGTTAGCCGCTATAGTTCTGTAGTCCTGTGATGGAAAGTTTTTTAGGAGCCATTGATTTAAGATCATTGGTGATGATCTTTGAAAACAAAGCACCCACAGACTATCTAGAGTTTGGTCTTGAAGGATGATGGAGGACTGACTTGAGCTCACTGCTGATATGGATATTATAATGACTTCAGATCTGTTAGCAAACTGCTTTATTTAAAAAAAAAATGCTTTTGTTGCATTGTTAATTTTTTTGCAGTGCCCGATTCATGATTAACTCCCTTTTGAGGTAATCAGAGGACATAAATGTCCTCTCCCAAAAGCTGCAATAAAAACATAACAGATTCAAACCCCAGGTCAATGGTGATCTGCTTCTTGGAGTACAGCGTTAAGGAATCGGTGCTTCTCTCGGCGTGGAAACAGAGAAATTTGTGTCGACGGACACAGAGTGTATTTGGATCACGACTACCCCATGGAGATTCAGAGGAAAAGGAAAGCTTACACCCCGATCAGAAGACTATTAAAAGAGCAGGGTTTCCGTTTTCAGTCACCACACCTCGCCAAACTTTGAGTGTTTTATGACAGCGGTCCAGTCACATACAGCAGCGCAGTGGAGGCGATGCAGGATTTAAAAAGAAGAGGACTCACCACGGACGATGACAGCCCCGCTGATGCAGCCCCAGAGAAGCCAGTGGCGGTTCTGGGGAGGGGCCAACAGGGGCCAGTGCCCCTGTAAAACTGAGCCTGGACCCCCCTGTGGCCCCCCCTCCACACCAAGCATATACAATCATTAAAGGCTGTGGTGTCCCGCTGATGTAATAAGCGGAACAAATGATGCGACACTGGGTTCCAGTCAGACCCCTTAGGTGCTACACTGCCAGAACCTCTTGGGAGAAAAAGAGAATATGCCGACAGAATCATCACAGTGATACAAGAAGACTTACCACAGAGAATTGTGGTGAGTAAAGCTGTGTTGTTTGTGTAATTTTTACACGGTAAGACCAGGAAATGTTAATCACTAACTTGAGTTAATAGGAGGTTGATAAAAGCACAGAGGCTGATGTGGTCTACCAAGTTTTACGCACCGGCTGTGATACGCACGCCTTTGACTGGCTTCACGCGCTCTCGCGCGCGCCACACCTCCGATTTTTTACGCTGGGTTTATAGGTACAAATCCCATGGGGGCCGCAGGAGTGTAGCATACGTGGTGCCCACAAGAAAACGTCCTGAAATATCTTGTAACAACAACAAAATGCGCAGAGATTAGTATAGCGTGGCTGTGTGTCTTGAACTTTCCTCGAGTCTGTGCGCGCACTCCTCTGTATGCAGGTGAGCGTAAAGACGCAGACAGGCGCACATCACAGGGACAGTGAGGGACCGTCAGTCACTCAGTGTGTTTTTATGATTCAAACTGTGTCTTCATAGCTCGTGTGCTCTGTTTAACTTAACGAAAATACTTAAAAAATGACGAGTCGGCCTGATGATGAATCAAAACTCATTATCGTTCATCAGTCCAGTTCTGAGCTGCTGTTTTCACTCAATTACTGTTTTCTAAATGATAAATTCACCCAGAGGCTTCCTGCATCACTTATGCTCCATGATATAAGAACAATCTGTAAGTATTAAGCTTCAAATAACATCTACTAGTGCAGTGGTTCTCAACCTGTGAGTGGAGGCCCATAAGTGGGTCTCAGAGCTGTTTTCAGTGGACGGTGTATAAATCAGGTAAAAATGTGGCAAATATGCCTTCAGTGTATGGAGGCCCTAAGACGACAAACACCCATCAGAGTATGTCAGAGTTTACCCACTAGATTAAACCAGACTGCACCACTCATCCTTTCCCCCTTCCATAAAGTTGATCCCACAAAAAATCCCCATTGTAAACACAAATAAATGTTTTCAATAGCGTAATTGCGTTTGGTGACTGTACAATACGAGTTAAATATGACACTGTTTCAGATTTCTCTAGTGAGATTTTTCTGTCCAGAAATCATAAATTCATTTATGTCGGCTGTTATTACTTTTAGTTTGGTGTTCTTTTATAGATGTATTGATTTAAAATAAAGTAGTGATAACTGTGACTTTGTATCACAAATTTGTATCACTAAAAGGGTATAGTGGATGCTCTCATTGTTTTTATTGTCCGAATTGCTACAGAAACAATTACCATTACTGTTTTTAAATTTTGTTTTGAAGTAAATGTGTTCAAGGTTTGAACATCGTGTTGTTGATGAAGACAAAAACAATGTCTTATTTTGTTTATTTAACAATTTCTTTGGACATATTGTTGAAAAAATGTAACTAACATACAATAAATTTAACTAAATAAATAAACAAATAAACTTTCCTGCAACTGAAATACTTTTACTAGTATTTTGTATTACATTAGACTAAATATTTTAAATGCAAGAACACTTCTCAGTTTCTTTTGTCGGGATTGAATGTGTCCCTCTGACAACACCCTTGGCCCCAGCCTGGCCCCCCCTGTGAAATTGGTCTAGAACCGCCACTGAGAGAAGCTGATGAAAACCTCCTGGGACACTGTGGGCAAGAAAAAGCGACGGAACCGGGAAACACACCGGGAGAGAGTCCAGAATCTACTGAAGGTTTTCCGCTGCGACGATCAGGACGTTTGACTTTTCCTTACGTTTAAGAAAAACACACCCCAACTAGTAAACCCCGGGTAAGGTAAAGAAAGAAACGTCTCTAACATCCGTCATTTTACACGGACTGTGAGTGAGGTTATGTTTATTTAGAATAATGCTGGCTCCTTCTGATTGTTTTATTTTTGTGGGATATTTTGACTGTGATGCACACCAACAAATGGACCCACAGTCTGGCAGCCTTTAAAATCTTGGTTTGCTGTGCACTGACTAGTTTTTTCATCATAGAACTATCCTGGTGTTGCACAGGGGAGGCCCTTACTACTTAAAGGTCTTTTTTCCTCCCATTTGAGAAGTTATTTCAAAGAAACTTCGACTATAGAAGTCACTGTTGAGTTCACTTGTGAAATGTTCTGTATCATATATATTGTGTTATTTGTGTAAATATGTTCAGGTCATCTTGGCTCTGCAGTATGGAAAAAAACATGCAACTGAAAAAGAATGGGTGAGCAAGTGTATAAAGTAGTCACACTTAACATTAATGGGTTACAAAATCCAGTGAAGAGAGGAAAGCTTATAACTAAGATGAAAAGGGAAAACCTACATATAATATTTTGGCAGGAAACCCATCTAATGCAAAAAGAACATGAAAAACTTAAAATATTAGGATTTAAAAATACTTTTTATTCCTCTTACATGAGAGGACATGCCAGGGGAGTAGCAATATTAATTTCAAACAAAGTGTCTTTCAGGCTCCTCTCTCAGATTTCTGATAAGGAGGGACGCTATGTCCTGGTAAAGGGGATTCTGGATTCTATAGAAGTTACATTATTCAATATTTATAAGCCACCTGGACAAGATAAACTGTTAACGAAAAGGATATTTAATTTGATTGCTACAGAAACTCAAGGTACACTGATATGTGGAGGAGACTGGAATGTGCAGCTGCACCCCCCTCTTGATTCAACTAATCCAACAAAAAAGATTAATGCTGAAGTAATGTATATTAAGAAAATGGTCTGACTGATGTTTGGAGGGAGATCCATCCATCTACAAAACAGTTCACTTTCTTTTCCTATCCACATGCCGTTTATTCAAGGATTGACTATTTTTCATGTTTCAGTCAGAGAGAATAATGGATTGCAGTACAGGGATCAGAGATGTTTCTGACCATGCAGCAGTGTACTTGAAGCTCCATCCTGATCCAGTCCAAAAACACCACCTGGAGACTTAATACCAGCTTTTTAAATGACCAGAAATGTGAATACTTTGTAAAGCATGAATTTAATGAGTATTTGGAATTTAATAACCATGAAGGAATGTCATCTAGTGTTATATGGGATGCAGCAAAAGCTGTTTTGAGAGGAAAATTAATAATGTGGTCTTCCAGGAGGAAAAAAGAAGGACAGAAACAGTTAAATGAAATCACTAACAAAATTAAAACACTTGAACAACAACATATAGAGTTAAATGATCCCCAAATACTTAAACAAATAAACTTAAAACAAACAAATCTTAAACAATATACTTGATAAACAAGTGGAGATTAAACTTAAATACATTAAACAAAATTACTATGAGAACGGGCCTAGAGCCAAAAAGATACTTGCATGGAAACTGCGGAAACAACAAACTGAAAGATCAGTTTTTAAAATCAGAGATCCCGTCACAAACACTAAATGTTATAAACCTGAGGAAATAGAACGGTCCTTTGACAAATATTATAAGGAGTTATACTCCCAACCAAAAGCAGCAGAGGCATCTATTATTAAACATTTTTTAGATTCCCTTGATTTACCATCAATTGGTGCTGAACAGAATAAAATAATTACACAAGAAATTACAAAGGAAGAGGTTGATAACACTATATCAAGACTTAAAACTGGCAAAGTACCAGGGGGAGACGGTTTTCCAGCCAGTTGGTACAAGAAATTTAGGGATATATTGACACCCTTACTCCTTAGGTGTTTTAACTACGTACTCAAAGGAGGGGAAACTCCAGCATCCTGGAAACAGGCCATTATATCTATTATCCACAAAACAGGGAAAGACAAGATGGATTGCAGTTCATACAGACCAATTTCAGTTTTAAACATTGATTACAGATTATTTGCCTCAATAATTGCTAAAAGAATTGAAATCATATTACCTGATCTGGTTGAGACAGATCAAACAGGTTTTGTAAAAGACAGACAGACACATGATAATATAAGACGTGTATTGTTCTTGGTTGAGAGTATGAGTCAAAGTAATTATAAATCTCTTGCAATAAGCCTTGATGCAGAAAAGGCATTTGATTCTGTACGATGGAAGTATCTGTATTTGGTGCTGCAACGTTTTGGTTTTCAAGATACAATAATAAATTGTCTCAAATCCTTGTACCAGTCCCCGACAGCACAGGTTAAAATAAATGGAAATCTTTCCAGGACTGTTATTCTGGAACGGGGATGCCGCCAGGGCTGCCCCCTGAGCCCCACCCTTTTTGCATTGTTCATAGAACCTCTTGCCCAAACAATTAGAGAAGATGTTAGTATAACAGGAATTCAAATAAAAGGAATAGAACATAAAATATGTCTCTACGTGGACGATATTTTAGTGACTCTCTCCAACCCAGATTCTAGCCTCCCCAGACTTATGTCATGTCTAGAGCAATATGGTTTGTATTCAGGATATAAATTAAACACACACAAAACTCAAACCCTAACCAACATTTTCAACATAAACTATGATCCTATCACCAAAGATTATAAAAGATGACTTGGATAGATGGTCTTCTTTGACTCTCAACCTACATAATAGAATCGAAATCAGAAAGATGGTTGTCCTGCCTCGATTATTTTATTTTTTTTCAGTCGTTATCTATAGAGATTCCAAAGAAACAATTTAATGAATGGCAATGCTCAATTTCTAGATTTTTATGGAAAGGTCGAAGACCTCGGGTACGACTTAAAACATTACAGCTTGCAAAAGATAAGGGAGGATTATCACTCCCCTGCTTGGAAGATTATTATAAAGCAGCACAATTAAAATATTGAATTCACTGGTGCATCAAGGATTACTCTGCTAAATGGAAGGACCTAGAGTTTTCTCAGCTGGGTATCCCTCTTCCATCCATACTAGGAGATAAAAATCTGAAGAAACTACATTCAGATAAATTAAGCAGTTGGACCATGATTCCTCTAAACATCTGGTTTAAAGGGGGAGAGGCACATGATGAGGATTTTAGACCTGCCCAGCAGGATTCTAGGTTTCAGCAGTGGATCTTGAAAGGGATTACATCGTACTGTTTAATTGCCAGCAGCACCAAACTGAAAAGCTTCCAGCACCTTGCAGATATCTATAATTTGGAGAGGAAGGACTTTTATAGATATTTGCAACTTAGGAGCCACTTCACTAAAAATATCAAAGCTCATGTCAACACTGATATGAACCTCACCAATATTTTTATTGATGCATATAAGGGTAACATTCATAAGAAAGTTATTACTAAAATATACTCAAGCCTACAGTTGTCTAAAAAGCTGTCTACAGAATATGTGAAAACTAAATGAGAATGAGAAGCAAATATTCGCCTGACCGATGATGACTGGTCAAATATCTGTAAAATACAGTCCACCACTTCAAATCCTGATTCTTGGAGAGAATTCTCTTGGAAGAACATAATAAGATTTTTTATTACCCCAAAGATAAAATATCTTCAAAATGGTGACCCAAAATGTGGTCACTGCTGGAGAGAGTGGAATAACTTGCTCGCTGACCACTTTCACATATTCTGGGACTGCCAGATGATTCAGCCTTACTGATCAGACATAATAGCAATAATTAAATTAGTGTTGAGTTACCAGCTGAATGATATTTTTCGAACCATATATTTAGGAAACCTACCCAACACGCTTAATGCCCAGGATAAATACCTTCTCAAAATATTTCTAGTTGCAAGCAAAAAAGCAATAAGTAGGAAATGGCTTGCCAAGGAACCGCCCACAAAAGCAGAGTGGATAACAATTATAAAGGAATTGTATGACATGGAGAGGTTGACCTTTTCTTTAAGATTATGTTTATGAAAATTCAGTAAATATTGGTCCAAATGGATAACATTTTTGAACAGAAATATTTGATGGGAGGCGGTGGATGTATATAATTTTCTCTGTAAAACTGCATGTATGATTTTGCTAGAGCCTCTTGTCCCTTTGATGATTAATTTTCATTTGGACTATCTGATGGACTGGAGAGAACAACCCTGACTTAACCCCCTTTTGGAAATGAACTGTATTGTACAACCTCTGATGGCCTGCTTGTTTGTTGACTTGTTACTTTTCCTGTCTTCTGTTATATTCATAAAAAAGCTTTAATAAAAATATAGTAAAAAAAACAAAACATAACAGATTAATATTTTTTGTACTTTTTTCCCCTTAAAATCATTCACTAAACTCCATTTCTAATAAAAAATAACAAATATTTAATTTTTTATTTTATTTTAACCGTTTAAATTTGAATGAATATGAATATATATGAATAAATGATGTCATTCCTTTTTATGAAAAAACATATAAAATGAGTTATATCCAAGATAATAAATGTAAGAGGGCGGGGGATTTATTTTTAAAGATCAGGCTTAAATAAGCATATGATTAGTGCTAAAATTGATTTTCATCCTTTTTGATTTTTTTGCCGTGTCTGATTCTAACTTATGAGCCTTTCACATGAACAACACAATAATGTTCCATTTTGTCCCATTACTACCACAATTATGAAATCCCACTGTCATTACACTATATAATCATGCATTCTCTGATTTCAGGGTTTCATTATAGAGAAAAATAGTTTAAAAAAAAAAATCATTTTTAGTGTTTACCATGAGATGGGACAAATTTCCCACTGTTTGTCTATGGATAAAACAATGGTCATTCTTCATGGAAAAACAACAATGAAAATACTCTAGCACTGCTGTTTTCCACTTTCCCTAAAACAATTTTAAAATCCTCATCGTTTTTATCAATTTGAGCATTTATCCTCCATGTTTCAACTATTTTGTAAACTACAATCAACACTCCATCCCTTCTTCATACTGTCTGTGTCTTCTATGTCCAGTTGATTCTGAGTGTTGATTGTTGTTTACAAAATAGTCATAAAAAAAACATAGACATGCTCATAAAAACATGATATCTTTCTGTAAAAATCCTCCACTTCAAAAACGAGCTCTGCTGTGTTTATCTGCTCCCTGTTTCTTGTCTTTTCTGAAGCTTCATCGTGGACACGCCTCCATTTTAAAAGCTTGAAGCTTTCAGAGCAGATGATGTATTAAAGTAAGAGAGTTGATCAAACCATGGGCTGGAAAAGCTTCATAAAATGTTTGAAACAACATCACAGGTGAGCTCAGAGCTAAAGATGCAGCAGCAGCTCTCCCTCTGCTGCAGGTCACACAGAGGTCATGGGAGGAGCACACATGATGACAGCTGACAATGTGAAAGAAATAATCATTTAAAAAATACATTTGTTTGCAGGTAGAGCTAAAACATGCAGAAATAACATGAATGAATTAGAGTTTTATTGAAGATAAAGGAGGAGTTTTTGTCTTTTCTGTATTTAGCATCACAAAATGTTCCTGCAGAAACGTCCCGTCCACTGGGTGTCTGGGTGTAACGCTGCACAGCGGAGCAGGCTGTGGAGATGGGTGAGGCGCGTTTACACCTGTACAAAAACAGGACAAACAGAAATGAAAGTGGCCTGTCTGGTTGACTAATTCAGTTAAAGTTTATAAAGTAGCAGATATATCAGGGTGCTTCTTTGGTGGAGTGGTTAGCAACAAGTCACCCCATGTACCTGCTTCTGCTGGTCCAGGTTTGAATCCCACCTGTGACCAGTTTGCAGAGTGTCTCCCCCGACTCTCTCTCCCCCTTTCACAAGCCCATCTACTGTCTCTCTCCTATGAGTCCGGTGGCTTAGTGAAAGGATTGTGCACTTGTGGATAAAAGCACCATTTTTTACATGATGATTTCTTAGGGTCAGTTATTGAATTTTAGGATAGGAGCCCCTGACAAATATCTATTTTAAGTATCAAAATGCAAAACTATTAATATCAATGAAAAATGTGAAAATCTGCCTGGTGTTTTTCAGACTATCTGCATCATAAAATGATCAAATTACTTCCAAATGTGATAAAGTTGACATACTTTGACATTATTAAAGTCACAGAACATGAAATTTTTATCAATAACATCTTTATTGCCATGATGAATAAAAATGAATGTGTATCATAGAGTGAAAACATGTTATAGAGCTGTGCATTCTGTTATAGAGCTGTGCATTCTGTTATAGAGCTGTGCATTCTGTTATAGAGCTGTGCATTCTGTTATAGAGCCGTGTGTTCTGTTATAGAGCTGTACATTCTGTTATAGAGCTGTGCATTCTGTTATAGAGCTGTGCATTCTGTTCTAGAGCTGTGCATTCTGTTCTAGAGCTGTGCATTCTGTTATAGAGCTGTGCATTCTGTTATAGAGCTGTGCATTCTGTTATAGAGCTGTACATTCTGTTATAGAGCTGTGCATTCTGTTATAGAGCTGTGCTTTCTGTTATAGAGCTGTGCATTCTGCCTGTCACAACTGCTCAGTCTCAGAGAGATTTCAATGCATTATGAGTAATTAGCAACAAAAATAAGAGAAAAACAGAAAATAGGTATAGGAAATATAAAAATGAGTTTGTTTGGATAATAAGAAAGTAAAAAAAGCAATTCTATAGTAAAAGTGGTACAAATATTAAGACGACATGGGCACTAATACACAGTGTTATTAAGAAAGATGGTAAAGAATGATTTTCCCAACTATTTTGTGAAAGATAATAAAGACATATGTGGAAAAATACAGGAGTAAATAAATTTGATAAATTCTTTAGAGAAGTGGCTCCTATTCTCTGAGGTAAGACCACCTACCTTATTAACATAGGTGCACAGAAATACAGGAATAAATCAAACTAGAAATGTAGCACAGGAATTAAGAAAGAAAGAAATGAGAAAATTTAAGATGAAAATACATATTTGAATAAATAAATGAATGTAGAAATGTATTTGAAAAATATATGAATAAATGAATGTAGAAGTGCAGAAATGAATTAATGTGGAACTAAATCAATAAATGTTTGAACACCTAATGAAGTTTACATGGAAATTTTTAAATAAATGTTGAAATATAGAAAAATATACATAAATAAATAAATAAAAATAGAAATGCATAAAATAAATGAATGTAAAATACAGGAAAAGCCCTTTTTATCACCAAAATATACAGTATTTCTATATATTTATTTGGTTCTTCATGTATTTATTTATTTATCCTTGTGTCATTTTTTGTTCTCCATATTGAAGATGATCTCCTTCTTGGTATAAATAAAACTGTGTGTGCCTGGAGCTCCACATGTCAGCTGGTGTGTCCAAACGGACTTGAAGCAGTTTGCTGCTCTTACTAACGTTGTTCCTCAGGTTCAGATTCTTGCTCGTGTTGTTCTGACTCTCAGATGGTCGTGGCTCTGGACAAAAGCGTCTGCTGAATGACTTTGAAACATTTCAACAAACTTTAAGACTTAATGAGCAGACAGTGACAGGTATATAAAGATGTGTTCAATGACAGCTCAGAAACATGATGATTAGACAAATATATAACATTTCATCATGGTGTGTTCAAATGTTGACGAGATAAGGAAAATTGAGTTCCTGACCGAAGATCGAGGATTTTTGTGGAAATATGTTTTTATATTCTTTATCAAATTGCTTTATTTCCTCATTTATTTCCTTATAAAGTAAAATAAATCAATGTTTTTGGAGCTAAACTGGACCATGTGACAGCAGACTGTGACTGTGAGCTCAGATTGAAGTGTTTAGATGTGAAGGTTTGATCCTGACAGAAAAATCTGAGCTCTGCTGTTTACACTTTAGAGAAACAGGAGGAACGGATCAAGACGTGTGTGAAAGCAGCTGAGACAAACTGAAGTACAGGAGGCAGAGCAGCAGCTGATTGGCTCTGCTGAGCAGACTGTGTGATGTGGACACATCTGATTGGATCCTAAATAGTTTTTCTCTTCATTCTCTTCTTTATTCAGACTGGAGCGCTGCAGTTTGTCAGAGATCAGCTGTTCTTCTTTAGCCTCAGCTCTGAAGTCCAACCCCTCCCATCTGAGACAGCTGGACCTGAGCTTCAACAAACTTCATGATTCAGGAGTGAAGCTGCTGTGTGATTTTCTGCAGAGTCCAAACTGTAGACTGGAGATTCTGAAGTAAGTTCATGTTTTCTCTGTTTTTATTGTAGATCTTGTGTGTGTGATTATTAACTGAAGCATCTTCATGTCCAGATGTTTGACTGATCATATGTAGGGATGCATGATGGTGGATTTTTGCTGATATCTGATCTGCTGACAGTTCAACCTTCTTTGAGCTCCTCCTGATATATCTCCACTCATCTTCTGTAGTAAATCAGACCAAGTGTGTCCTGTAGGAGAACTGATGTGTTCCTCTGATTGTGACAGTCTGTTTGTTTTAGAAACAGGAAACAAGACAAACAACATCTGATTCAACAATAAATGACAGATGTATTCTTTTCAAATACAGACATTTATTCATGAAAACTGAAGGTCATTTCTTCTTCACATGTTCATTTAATGTCAGATTTAATTTTCACAACAGAGTTAAACTTCTTCAGATGTTCAAACAGTGATGATGATAAAGTATGGGGAAGAAAAAATTCAGGAAAAATACATAGTAAATTAATTATAAAAATAAATTATTAAATGCAAAAACATGAAAAAATAAATGTATAAATATATTTCATTATTATAAAGGTCTTTCTTGTGTTTTTGCATTTATTTATTGATGCATTTTTATTTTTATCTATTTATTCATGTATTTCTTTATTCCTGCATTTATTCATAAATTATCACTTTAATGTATTTATTCATTCATACATTTATTTATTTATTCCTGTGTTTCTATATTTATTTTATTATTTATTTATTTATGGTCACCTATGTTAATAAGGTAGGCGGTCCTACCTCAGTCTGAGGCCTGATTGGTTACATCGGTGTGATCTGATCGCTCAGTACTGTCTTGACTTGACTGGTACCAAAGAGCTGTTTCAGCTCCTTAACCGTCTGTGCTGGTACACAGGTTAGCCTTTAGCTGGCTAGCAGCCTGTTAGCCGCTATAGTTCTGTAGTCCTGTGATGGAAAGTTTTTTAGGAGCCATTGATTTAAGATCATTGGTGATGATCTTTGAAAACAAAGCACCCACAGACTATCTAGAGTTTGGTCTTGAAGGATGATGGAGGACTGACTTGAGCTCACTGCTGATATGGATATTAAAATGACTTCAGATCTGTTAGCAAACTGCTTTATTTAAAAAAAAAAAATGCTTTTGTTGCATTGTTAAGGAATCGGTGCTCCGCTCGGCATGGAAACAGAGAAATTTGTGTCGACGGACACAGAGTGTATTTGGATCACGACTACCCCATGGAGATTCAGAGGAAAAGGAAAGCTTACACCCCGATCAGAAGACTATTAAAAGAGCAGGGTTTCCGTTTTCAGTCACCACACCTCGCCAAACTTTGAGTGTTTTTTGACAGCGGTCCAGTCACATACAGCAGCGCAGCGGAGACGATGCAGGATTTAAAAAGAAGAGGACTCACCACGGACGATGATGCAGCCCCAGAGAAGCTGATGAAAACCTCCTGGGACACTGTGGGCAAGGAAAAGCGACGGAAACGGGAAACACACCGGGAGAGGGTCCAGAATCTACTGAAGGTTTCCCGCCGCGACGATCAGGACGTTTGACTTTTCCTTACGTTTAAGAAAAACACACCCCAACTAGTAAACCCCGGGTAAGGTAAAGAAAGAAACGTCTCTAACATACGTCATTTTACACGGACTGTGAGTGAGGTTATGTTTATTTAGAATAATGCTGGCTCCTTCTGATTGTTTTATTTTAGTGGGATATTTTACTGCGGTCATGTCAGCCGTTAGTAGGGTCATTTTGGAGCGAAACGTGACCGCGGTGAGTGAAGGTCTGTTTCTCAATTGATTTGTCATCTAGGAGGGCTAAAAAACAAATTTACCTGGGATGTATTTTTTAAAATGGCAGGGAAGTTTTTTTAGAGGCCAAAATCCAAAATGGCTGTCGTGGAAATGATCTTTTTTAAGGCTCGACCTACAATGATGGACAATAAATGCTTTCAGACCTTTTTTTTTTGTTAAGAAATACATATTTCTGAGGTACATAATGATTTGACCTTATTTTAACCTTCAAATTCAAGATGGCTGCCACTTTTGGTGTTTTTTAGGGTTTTTTTGCCTTTTTTTTTTTTTTTTTTCAGAATTATTAGAGTCTCTATAAGGTTATAATGGAAGCTCTGCCCATGATGAATTGAATAATATACTGTTAAAGTTCACAGAAATAACATCTGAAGCCAATAAAGTAGATGTTTATGTGTAAAAACACTTGTTGATTTCCCATTTAAATGGACTATGCGGTTATGACTTTTCAGGTCGGAATCACAATTTTTTTGGCCTTAGTAAATTCTTTTGCAGTTTCAGGCCCATGGAAATGATTAGATTCCTTTAATTTGCTCCCATGTAAATGAATTGACATTTACTATCACCATGGAAACCACTGGAACAAAGACATATGTGTGATGTCACAAGGAAAACGCAGGCCGTTTTCGAATTCGCCTACTACATACTGTGTATGAAAGCATTATGTAGTAGGCTCTGCATACTGCGTACCAAATTTCAATGTAGTCTGACTGTTCTGTTAGGTTTATTTGTAGTCTGCTACGCTGGGTTCCAGTTCAAGCAAAGTGGAAATAGGCTACAGCTGATTTTTTTCCAAACTTAATTTTATTAGTACAGAACAAACCATGAGTAGACTTATGAATCTGCAAAGATATTGCCTGAAGCAGCATTTTATCTGAAACAGTCTCTGAACCCTCTCAGCTCGGCTACGCGCACTGTCTGTGCACGCCGGGAACATGTACGTGCAGCAGGTGGGCAGAATGGCGACGGGATTTGATTGGATTAAAAACTGGTGACATGACATGTTTATTGGTTGGTGTCTTCCCTGTTTTACTCCTGCTGTAGATAGTAGATATTTTTTGCTCTGTTTTAAGAACACATTATGAGTTGATTACCATCGGGTCAGAAAGACCATTTTAACCAGTATTACAAAAAGTGTATCTAATTCAGATTACCAACCTCAGCTTTAAGGTTCACTGAGGTACTCAAGCTCCCTGACCACAACAGTGTGAACAGTCAAAAGGGAGTTTTTTTTTTTGTTTTTTTTTATGTTTTTATTTATTTATTTATTGTTTTTTTCCAGAAATACTGAAAGATAAAAATGTGATGAATACAAATAAATAGATAGGGAAACGAAAAACACAACTGGTACAGTATAACTATCATGCCTAAAAATAGCACTTTAAAACAATAACTGATTAATTAGTCGTCAGTTTGGAGGCAACAGCTTCTCCTTCTGGGTGACATCGCAAATTAACCATGTAATGTCAAACTGAAAAAGTTATTGTTTGAAAAGGGTGGAGAGAAGAAAACATGTTACATTGAGAAGGGATGGATATAAAGTAAGGTAAACAGGATGATATAACAAAACTTGTTGATTAATATTGAGAACCCAAGACACAGAATCACTATTCTTCATCAGAATCTGTTGATTCTCCACACTGACGTCCTTCATCATCACTGCTACTCTCATTAGAGCATTCATGAGATGTGAGCTGCTGGGGGCAAGGGGAAAGGGTATTTCATACTGGTCGTCACTTCCCATTTCACTACTGACTCGGGAAAAAATTCACAGTATGCATCGGACCAGTCTGCTTCGCCTACTGTTACCCACAATGCAAAGCGCCTAAACTGAAAATGACTGAGAGCAAAGCTTCAACAACCTGAGCAGCAATACAAATATAAGAGCCACTGCTTGTTATCTTTACCTTTTCAGCACCCAGAAGTGTGTAATAACTTGTAAAAAGGTCTGTTGTTGTTTTTCCATTGACGGTTCATAATTGCCAGACTGCGGCATTATTAGTGTAAACCACTGACAAGTAAAGTAAGACATTTTACTGTTACGTTCTGTATTTTTCCTCAGTATTTCCACCACCTTAAATTTTCCTGCTTTTCATCCTCAATACTGTATTGTGTGTGTGATGTTTATCCTTGATGTGTGTTTTTTTTTTTAAGTGGCTCTAATGTGCCGTCATAAGCCATCACAAAATAATAAGTTATTCCTCTCCGAAATGATAAGTATTCTCCAACACTGACTGTTTCAGATAAAATGCTGCTTCAGGCAATATCTTTTCAGATTCATAAGTCTACTCATGCACCACTATTTATTGCATTTGGACAGATTTCATTTTTTTATGTATTTTATAATGTAAATATGAGCATTGTAGCCGAATAACTACCAGGTGATGTGACCTGTTGGCTCAAAATCAATACAGAATGATAGATCTAAGCCTGCTCTATGATACACACCACTATCTATTGCATGTTGACACAATTCATATTTTTTTTTAATGAATTTTTTATGTATTTTATAATGTAAATATGAGCATTATAGTTCAATAGGTCCCAGGTCATGTGACCTATCGGCTCAAAATCAGCACAGAATGATAGATCTAAGCCTGCCCTATGTGACGCACCACTATTTATTGCATTTGGACACATTTCATATTTTTTATGAATTTATAAGTATATTTTATAACGTAAATATAAGCATTATAGTTCAATAGGTCCCAAGTCGTGTGACCTATCGGCTCAAAATCAATACAGAATGGTAGAACTCAGCCTGCTCTATGAGACACACCAATATTTATTGCATTTGGACACATTTCATATTTTTAATGATTTTTTGAAGATATTTTATAATGTAAATATGAGCATTATAGCTCAATAGATCCCAAGTCATGTGACCTGTTGGCTCAAAATCAACACAGAATGGTCGATCTAAGCCTACTCTATGAGACACACCAATACTTTTTGCCATTTGAACATATTTCTTTTTTTTTATGAATTTTTAATGTATTTTGTAATGTAAATATGAGCATTATAGCTCAATAGATCCCAAGTCATGTGACCTGTTGGCTCAAAATCAACACAGAATGGTCGATCTAAGCCTACTCTATGAGACACACCAATATTTTTTGC
This sequence comes from Scarus forsteni, assembly GCA_036419115.1. Classification (NCBI taxonomy): domain Eukaryota; kingdom Metazoa; phylum Chordata; class Actinopteri; order Labriformes; family Labridae; genus Scarus; species Scarus forsteni. The sequence goes on along the minus strand of JAZDUH010000029.1, from coordinate 797,730 downwards.
CATTTGAACATATTTCTTTTTTTTTTATGAATTTTTAATGTATTTTGTAATGTAAATATGAGCATTATAGCTCAATAGATCCCAAGTCATGTGACCTGTTGGCTCAAAATCAATACAGAACGGTAGATCTAAGCCTGCTCTATGCCACACCACTTTTTATTACATTTGGACACAATTTTATAATTTTTAATGAATTTTAATGTATTCTATACTGTAAATCTGAACATTATGTTTTAAAGTAGTTCTCATATATTTTCGAATGAAATTGTATTGAATACACAACCACTTATTATTTTGAAAACCGGAAGTTCACACACGCTCTTGTAGGTTAGCGCTGACTTTCGCACTTGTTTCTGTGCGCTTGCCATAAAGTATGTAATAAAGCGCACTTAAAGTTTTGGAGCGGCTGGCTTGACCATGCGAAATCGAGAGACGGCTGACGTGACCGCAGTGATATTTTGTCTGTGATGCACACCAACAAATGGACCCACAGTCTGGAAGTCTTTAGCATCTTGGTTTACTGTGCACTTGCTGGTTTTTCATCATAGAACTATCCTGGTGTTGCACAGGGGAGGCCCTTCTTACCTGAAGGTCTTTTTTCCTCCCATTTGAGAAGTTATTTCAAAGAAACTTCAACTATGGAAGTCACTGTTGAGTTCACTTTTGAAATGTTCTGTATTAATATATATTGTGTTATTTGTGTAAATATGTTCAGGTCATCTTGGGTCTACAGTATGGAAAAAAAAACATGCAACTGAAAAAGAATGGATGAGCAAGTGTATAAAGTAGTCACACTTAACATTAATGAAAAGGGAAAACCTACATATAGTATTTTGGCAGGAAACCCATCTAATGCAAAAAGAACATGAAAAATTAGGATTTAAAAATATTTTTTTTTCCCTCTTACATGAGAGGACATGCCAGGGGAGTAGCAATATTAATTTCAAACAAAGTGTCTTTCAGGCTCCTCTCTCAGATTTCTGATAAGGAGGGACGCTATGTCCTGGTAAAGGGGATTCTGGATTCTATAGAAGTTACATTATTCAATGTTTATAAGCCACCTGGACAAGATAAACTGTTAACGAAAAGGATATTTAATTTGATTGCTACAGAAACTCAAGGTACACTGATGTGTGGAGGAGACTGGAATGTGCAGCTGCACCCCCCTCTTGATTCAACTAATCCAACAAAAAAGATTAATGCTGAAGTAATGTATATTAAGAAAATGATCTGACTGATGTTTGGAGGGAGATCCATCCATCTGCAAAACAGTTCACTTTCTTTTCCTATCCACATGCCGTTTATTCAAGGATTGACTATTTTTCATGTTTCAGTCAGAGAGAATAATAGATTGCAGTACAGGGATCAGAGATGTTTCTGACCATGCAGCAGTGTACTTGAAGCTCCATCTTGATCCAGTCCAAAAACACCACCTGGAGACTTAATACCAGCTTTTTAAATGAAGATTTTGTAAAGCATGAATTTAACGAGTATTTGGAATTTAATAACCATGAGGGAATGTCATCTAGTCTTATATGGGATGCAGCAAAAGCTGTTTTGAGAGGAAAATTAATAATGTGGTCTTCCAGAAGGACAAAAGAAGGACAGAAACAGTTAAATGAAATCACTAACAAAATCAAAACACTTGAACAACAACATATAGAGTTAAATGATCCCCAAATACCTAAACAAATATACATAAACAAACAAATCTTAAACAATATACTTGATAAACAAGTGGAGATTAAACTTAAATACATTAAACAAAATTACTATGAGAACGGACCTAGAGCCAAAAAGATACTTGCATGGAAACTGCGGAAACAGCAAACTGAAAGATCAGTTTTTAAAATCAGAGATCCCGTCACAAACACTATATGTTATAAACCTGAGGAAATACAACAGTCCTTTGACAAATATTATAAGGAGTTATACTCCCAACCAAAAGCAGCAGAGGCATCTATTATTAAACATTTTTTAGATTCCCTTGATTTACCATCAATTGGTGCTGAACAGAATAAAATAATTACACAAGAAATTACAAAGGAAGAGGTTGATAGCGCTATATCAAGACTTAAAACTGGCAAAGTACCAGGGGGAGACGGTTTTCCAGCTAGTTGGTACAAGAAATTTAGGGGTATATTGACACCCTTACTCCTTAGGTGTTTTAACTACGTACTCAAAGGAGGGGAAACTCCAGCATCCTGGAAACAGGCCATTATATCTATTATCCACAAAACAGGGAAAGACAAGATGGATTGCAGTTCATACAGACCGATTTCAGTTTAAAGCATTGGAAAATTAATAACATATTTAACCTTTTAATGGCCATTTAAAGAAATATGGGATGGATAATGGGAAGGGTACAGCATCACATGACCTATTTTTCAATATAAAACATGATCAGATACAGAAGATTTTTTACGTGGCATTATAGTCTTAGATATGTCAAAGACCAGTTGCATCATTGATGTTTAATCATTTTTCATTTGTTTTGTAGTATCAGTTGTTTTTTTTAAATAGGCAGTCTCTGCTATGCCTGTTTTCAGCCACTATACTTTTAACTGCTCTAAAAACATATCAGATAAAAAAAATTTTCTACTTTTTTTGCTCAGATCTCTTAATCCACTTCTGCCTTTCTCAAAATTACCAAGCATTGATAAAAAAAAACATTTATCCTCTTAATGGCCATTTAAAGAAATATTGAATGGATTATGGGAAGGGTACATCATCAAATTACCTGTTTTTCAATATAAAACATGATCAGAGACAAATGATTTTTTATGTGGCATTATAGTCTTAGATATGTCAAAGATTTGTAGCATCATTAATGTTTAATCATTTTTGTTTATTTTGTCGTATCAGTTTTTTTCAAAATGTTAGGCAGGTACTGTGATGGCTGTTTTCAGCTACTATACTTTTAATAATAATAATAATAATAATAATACATTTTATTTAAAAGCACCTTTCTTAGCACCCAAGGACACTTTACAAAGTACATAATAAAAAACACAGTGCATTAAAATCTCAATTAAAATAAATAGAACCACATACAAGAGTGACACAGTTAAATGAGGGTGGAAAATTAAAGGGAATATGCAGTTTGGAACAGATGGGTTTTGAGTTTTGATTTGAAGTGGGGAAGGGAGTCGATGTTTCTGAGGTCCGGGGGGACCATGTCTCACGACGTGCTCCCAATCACAAATCAGTGATCGCAAGAAAATCAAACTTGTTTGAAATCCTGGTCGCTCCTCGTGAAGGTATCGCACAGTAGAAGCAGTGCTACGAGCTGAATTGCCTCAACCTCTCACACAGAGCATGCGCAATGCACAGTAAAGTGACGTCAAACCAAGCGGTCCGGGACCCATCTCCGGGCGCGTCTTCTTCTTCTCCTGCCTATATTTGACATTGCGGTCAAAACACCATAGAAGAAGAATGACACAGAGTCCGACGTGTGGTATATGGACGTATTGTGTGAGCAGTGAAGTCGCATCAGAGCATCTGGTCGTGTAGTGTGAGAACATGATTCATGGGCTGCGAACTTTTGAACTTTGCGATCTAGTCGTGCAGTTTGAGATGGAGCTGTGTCAAACGATTTAAAATATCGCACAGTGTATGCCCGGCTTACCGCTGCTGTCAAACAGGACAACACCTCAGTCATCTTCAGTCTGCTCAACATCGGCTCACTCACGAGCAAGGGTCATCTTTTCTTCATGCCTGGACTGCTTCAGTTTTCCTACTCACATAAAAGGACACAAACTGGACTTAATCTGCTGTTCTGGTCTCACCCCATCAAACTGCACAGCAGATGAACTCCCTGTTACCGATCACCTCCTCCTCACATTCAATACTACACTCACTCTCTCCTCCATCAAGCTTCCCCACTGCATTTCTTTCGGGAACTTAAAGGACATCAACTCAGACACCCTCTGTTCTAAAACTGACAGTATTCTTATCCCGGACTCTCTCTCCTACCCTGATGATCTGGTCAACCTCTATAATAACAGCCTGCAAACCATCCTCGACTCCCTCGCTCCAGTCAAAACCCGCTCAGTTTCCTTCACCACATCTGCCCCCTGGTTCACCCCTGAGCTCCGGACTATGAAAGCCAAGGGCCGTCAATTAGAGCGACTACATAAAAAGACTGGTCTAATTGTCCATAAAGACATGTACCATAACCATCTTCATCATTACAAGGATTCCATAGCTCTCACCCAATCTCAATATTACTCCGGTCTCATCAGCTCCAATGAAGGAAACTCCAGAACTCTCTTTAGTCTGCTCAATAAAATCCTCCAGCCACCAAACTCCCTCCCCCCCACTTACTTTCCACCACCTGCACATCCATATTACAGTTTTTCAACGATAAAATCACCAACATCCACCAGCTTCTATGCTTGACTGGTCAAACTCTCTCCCCACCACCCTATCCTCCACACTCTCAGCTTTTCTCAAGTTTTCAACTCCCCACTCCATCTGAAATCTCCGACCTCATCCGTAAATCCAAGCCCTCCACCTGCCAGCTCGATCCCCTCCCCACATCCCTTGTGAAATCCTCCCTCCCCTCCTTACTCCCTCTGATCTCTGCCATCATTCACTCCTCCCTCTCCACCGGCACTGTTCCCTCACCCTTCAAAACTGCAGCTGTGACCCCCATCCTCAAGAAACCTGGTTTAGATTCCAACAACTTCAAAAATCTCTGCCCCATCTCTCATTTACTTTTCATTTCCAAAATTCTTGAAAAAATTGTCGCCTGCCAACTTCACTCCCACCTTACCCACAATAACCTTTACGAGCCCTTCCAATCCGGTTTTCGCCCTCGCCATAGCACCGAAACAGCACTCATCAAAATCACCAATGACCTCCTCATGGCAGCTGATTCTGGTTCCTTGTTAATTCTCATCCTCCTTGACCTGAGTGCGGCCTTTGACACCATCTCTCACCCGTCCTCCTCAGTCGACTCTCTTCCATTGGAATCACCCATACCCCCCTCAGCTGGTTTCACTCATGCCTCACAGGCCACACTTGGTTCATTCAGTTACAGTCATTTCATTCAGACCTCTCCAGTCACAACAGGTGTGCCCCAGGGCTCTGTCCTGGGGCCCCTCCTCTTCATCACCTACCTCCTCCCACTTCGCCATATCTTTCGTAAATTTAATATTCATTTCCACTGCTTCGCGGATGACACCCAGCTCTACCTCTCCTGCAAACCAAGCGCCACGCTCCCACCTCCCTCCCTTATCTCCTGCTTATCCGATATCAAATCCTGGTTCACCTCCAATTTTCTCAAACTAAACAGTGATAAAACAGAACTTCTTATCGGCACCAAATCCACACTCTCCAAAGTTGACACCTTCTCTATCTCCATCGACACCTCCCCAGTTTCCCCCTCCCCTCAGGTTAAGAGTCTGGGTGTCATCCTCGACAGCACTCTCTCTTTTCAGTCTCACATCAATAGTATCACCCGGTCTGCTTACTTTCACCTCCGTAACATTAACCGTCTTCGCCCCTCCCTCACTCCTCACAGCACCTCCATTCTTGTTCACAGCCTCGTCACCTCCCGGTTAGATTATTGTAACTCCCTCCTCTTCGGTCTCCCCCAAAAGTCACTCCATAAAATCCAACTGGTCCAGAACTCAGCTGCCCATATCATCACCAGGACCCCCTCCCACCATCACATCACCCCCATCCTGCAGCAGCTCCATTGGCTCCCGGTCAAGCACAGGATAGAATTCAAACTGCTCCTGTACACCTTTAAGTCCATCCACAACCTCACCCTCCATATCTGTCTTACCTCCTCCACATTGCCTCTCCTGCCCGCTCCCTCAGATCCTCCTCCTCCACCCACCTCACTGTGCCCTCTGCCCGCCTCAGCACCATGGGGAGCGGTCTCCAGTCGCTCTGCTCCTCAGCTCTGGAACTCTCTTCCTCCAGACCTCTGAAACCTGACCTCCCTGTCTCTTTTCAAGTCTAGACTCAAAACCCACCTGTTCAGGACTGCATACCCCACTGGACAATAACTTACTTCCTCTCCCCACCGGTCTTTATCTGTTGTGTTTTTCTATTGTGGATTTTATCATTATTGTTGAGTTATTGTTGATTTTACTGTGGTTGTTTTTAAATATTGTTCAGCGTCCTTGAGTGTCTTGATAGGCACTTGTAAATAAAATGCATTATTATTATTATTATTATTATCATTTCTTTCCTCCATTCTGATCACTTTTTATGAACAATTTTATAGTCATCAGGAGCTAGTCTTGTGATCTTGTGACCTTTAACAGCAGATGATGTATTAAAGTAAGAGAGTTGATCAAACCATGGGCTGGAAAAGCTTCATCAAATGTTTGAAACAACATCACAGGTGAGCTCAGAGCTAAAGATGCAGCAGCAGCTCTCCCTCTGCTGCAGGTCACACAGAGGTCATGGGAGGAGCACACATGATGAAAGCTGACAATGTGAAAGAAATAATCTTTTAAAAATACATTTGTTTGTAGGTAGAGCTAAAACATGCAGAAATAACATGAATGAATTAGAGTTTTATTGAAGATAAAGGAGGACTTTTTGTCTTTTCTGTATTTAGCATCACAAAATGTTCCTGGCAGAAACCTCCCGTCCACTGGGTGTCTGGGTGTAACGCTGCACAGCGGAGCAGGCTGTGGAGATGGGTGAGGCGCGTTTACACCTGCACAAAAACAGGACAAACAGAAATGAAAGTGGCCTGTCTGGTTGGTTAATTCAGTTAAAGTTTATAAAGTAGCAGATATATCCACTGGAAGCTATTGCATGTAGTGATGAATGCCAAGCTAGCTAGCTGGTGTCATCAATCATGGGATTACAAATTGTTTGCTTCTGTCTGCTTCACATACCTGACCAATCTGGCTTTAGACTGATGTAGGACTGTCTACCTTATTAACATAGGTGCACAGAAATACAGAAATAAATAAATGTAGAAATGTAGCAGAGGAATTAAAAAATAAATAAATGTAGAAATATATTTTTAAAAATGTATGAATAAATAATTACAATAGAAATACTGCAATAAATACATTAATAAAAAATGAAAACATATATATCTATATCTATATCTATGTCTATCTATCCACATATATATATATATATATATATATATATATATATATATATATATATATATATATATATATATATTTATATATATATATATATATATATATATATATATATATATAAGTCAGGTTAGAAACAAAATCAGAAAATTAGAAAATGAAACAAAATCAGGGGTGCTGGTTTGGCGTAGTGGTTAGCACCCCATGTACCTGCTTCTGCCGGTCTGGATTCGAATCCAGCCTGTGACCAGTTTGCAGAGTGTCCTCCTCTACTCTCTCACCCACTTTCACAAGCCTATCCACTATCTCTCTCCTATCAATAAAAAGGCACAAAAATGCCAAAAAAATACATTTAAAAAGAAAATGAAACAAAACAGGAAATTATTGGAACAGAAACATAAGCACTCAAAAAAAATCAGGTATACTGAATCAGATCAAGGCTCTTGGGAAAAAATAGATGTTATACTGTGAGAAGCGGTGGAGAGGAAAGCGAGGTTTAGTAAACATACTATGAGGGAGGAACTACAGCATCTAAAAACACAGCCAGAGGGATCAGGAAACAGCAAGCATTGTCTAATATACATAAAATAAGAGACCCTGTAACTGATGAGATTTCATATGAACAAGAGGACATTGAGAAGGTTTTTGAGGAGTATTATAGGGAGTTGTACTCACAGCCTTTGTCAGTAGGCAGAGAGCATCTGACAGAGTTCTTAGATTAGACCTACCAGCGATAGGCACAAAACAGAATGAGATGTTGACTTCAGAAATAACAATAAAAGAGATAGAAAAGTCAATTGGTCAGGCAAAATGAGGGAAATTGGCCAGAGCTGATGGGTTTGGGGCTTCATTTTATAAAACGTTCAAAGAGGAGTTAATCCCAAAAGAGTCTTTCATCTTAACTCTCAGATCAGGCAGGATCCCTCCTTCATGGAATGAAACCATCATCTCCATTGTTCCAAAGGATGGGAAAGATAAAGAATACTGTGGTAATTCCAGACCCATATCCCTTTAAAATGTGGATTACAAACATTACATCTATATCATAGCTAAGATATTAGAGATATTTATGCAGGATCTGATGGATTAGGACCAATGTGGGTTTATCAAAGGAAGGCAAACACAAGATAGTTTTAGAAGGAGCTTACATGTTATAGAAAACATTCAAAAGGAGGGGGAAGCACAGTCTTGGTAAGCATAGATGCTGAAAAAGCTTTTGACATTGTAAATTGGATTTTTTTTGTACACCGTATTGAAAAATTTGGATTCAATGAGCAATCTGTCAATTGTATTAGATCAATGTATCAGGAGCTAAATGTTAGGTGTTGGTTTCAGAATATTAGGTGGACCCAGAGCAGAGGCAGAGATCAGATCAGGTTTGAACAAAAACCAGGATTTATTTACAACAGGAGCAAAAAGGTGATACGTACAAAGGTGGCAGTGGCAGGAGCTCGTGAAGACCTGGAGGAAAAAACAGAGGAGAGAGCACTGATTAGTCCACAGGTAGAAACGAGTGAATCCCACACACATCCCAGACAATAACTAGAAAAGATTCACTAGTGATAGTGAGAGGCAAAACTGAAGCCAGCACAGACGTTTGGTACGAACCACAATGTGAAAGGCAATCAGCCGGCGCCGAGAAGAATCCAACACTGGCTTAAATAGGGAGATCCCTCATCAGGAGATCAGGAACAGGTGGTGCAGGTAGGAGAGATCAGCTCCAAGGGCGCCGCCCATTCCGGAGGTCCAAAGGGAAGTGAGGAGAGCCCCATAGCGCCAACTCCCACACTGGCGAACGAGGGAAGTGCAGGACAGGAAAAGGAGAGGAGACAACCCGAGAGGGGAGGGAGAGAGGAGCAAAACAGGAGGACTGGCGAGCAGTCCTCACAGTGCCCCCCCCTCAACGGGCGTCTCCTGACGTCCGACCGGGCTTGTCTGGATGCTCCAGGTAGAAGTCCCGAAGCAGGTCTCTATCAAGGATGAGACCACGGGGGATCCAGGACCTCTCCTCTGGTCCATAACCCTCCCAGTCGACCAGATACTAGAACCCCCGCCCCCGCGGTCTGACATCCAGGATGCGGGACACTGTGAACGCTGGATGGTCGTCAATGAGTCGGGGGGGTGGAGGGGGCTCGGCCGGAGGGCAGAGCTTGCTGGTAGCCACAGGTTTAAGCAGAGAGACGTGGAATGTGGGATGGACCTTTAGTGATGCAGGGAGCCTGAGTCTCACAGAACATTGGTTAATAATTTTCTCAATGGGGAATGGACCAATGTAGCGAGGAGCAAGTTTGTTAGCCTCTACCTGCAGGGGGAGGTCCCGAGATGACAACCAAACCATCTGGCCAGGTTGGTAGTCTGGAGCAGGCTGCCGGTGGAGGTCTGCACTGCGCTTGTTCCTCTCCGACGTATCCGTAAGGGCGGACCGAGCCCTCCTCCACACCTCCTTTATGCGTCGAATGTGAGCTCCCACAGACGGAACAGAGGCCTCCCTCTCCTGCTCAGGGAATAAGGGAGGTTGATAACCAAAACAGGCTTGGAAAGGTGACATACCCGTAGCCGAGCAGGAGAGGGCGTTGTGGGCGTATTCCACCCAGGGCAGATGCTCACACCAAGACACTGGGTGGTGAGCTGCTACACAGCGCAGGGCGCTCTCCAAGTCCTGGTTGGCCCGCTCAGTCTGGCCGTTGGTCTGGGGGTGAAAACCAGACGATAGGCTGGCTGCTGCGCCCAGAGTTTGGCAAAACTCCCTCCAAACTCGAGATGAAAACTGGGGACCTCTGTCGGAAATGATGTCTTGGGGGATGCCGTGAAGTTTAAAGACATAGTGGACTAGTAGGTTTGCCGTCTCCAGGGCCGTAGGCAGCTTGGGTAAAGGGACATAATGTACCATCTTTGAAAATCGGTCGACAATAGTGAGAATGACTGAGTTACCTTGAGAAGGAGGGAGACCAGTAACGAAGTCAACCGCTATATGTGACCAGGGGCGACTAGGGACCGGCAGGGGGCGCAGCAGACCAGCAGGAGGTTGGTGAGAGGCTTTACCCCGGGCACAGACTGAGCAGGCTGCAATGAATTCCCAGGCGTCCTTAGTAATGGAGGGCCACCAGAACCTTTGCCGGATAAAGGAGAGAGTACGGTTAATGCCAGGATGACAAGCAAGCTTGGATGAGTGCCCCCACTGGAGGACCTCCGATCTGACCGAGTCAGGCACGAATAGTCTGTCCGGTGGGCCCGTTCCAGGGTCGGGGTGATGAGCTTGTGCGTCTCTGACCACCTTCTCTATCTCCCACTGCGGTGCTCCGATGATGCAGGAGGGGGAAGGATTGTAGAGGGTTCTTCAGATTCAGTTGGAAGGGAATACACCCGGGAGAGGGCGTCAGGCTTAACATTTTTTGAACCAGGGCGGTAAGAGATTGTGAAATTAAACCTGCTGAGGAACAAAGACCATCTAGCCTGCCGTGGGTTGAGGCGTCTAGCTGATTGAAGATAAGCTAAGTTCTTATGGTCTGTCCAAATGACGAAGGGTTTTTCCAGCCCCTCCAACTAGTGTCTCCACTATTGAAGAGCCCCCACCACTGCCAAAAGCTCTCGATTGCCCACGTCGTAATTGCGCTCTGCTGGGGAAAGACGACGAGAGAAGAAAGCACAGGGGTGTAACTTGTCAGTAGTAGGGTCCCATTGAGACAGGATCGCTCCTAGCCCAGATTCAGAGGCGTCTACCTCAACCACAAACTGCAGAGAGGGATTGGGGTGAAGCAGAACCGGAGCAGAGGTGAACAGTTCCTTGAGCCTCTGAAAAGCCTTGTTAGCCTCCGACGACCAGATGAAAGGGGTCTTGATGGAGGTGAGTTGGGTGAGAGGTCTGGCTACGACACTGTAATTACGAATGAACCTCCTGTAGAAATTGGCAAAGCCCAAAAAACGCTGGAGCTCCTTACGAGAGGTAGGGATGGGCCAACTGGTAACTGCCTTGATTTTATTGGGGTCAGGACGCAGCTGGCCAGCCTCAATGACGTAGCCGAGGAAGTTGACTTTTGGGGAGTGAAATTCACATTTCTCAGGCTTAATGTATAACTTATTCTCCAACAAGCGTTGGAGAACAAGACGGAGATGTTGCTTGTGTTCAGTGATGTCACGAGAGAAAATGAAAATGTTGTCCAAATAAATGAACACGAATTTATTTAGGACGTCCCGGAAAATATCGTTCATAAACGATTGAAAAACTGCCGGCGCGTTTGTAAGTCCGAAAGGCATGACCAAATACTCAAAGTGGCCCATCGGTGTATTAAAAGCAGTTTTCCATTCGTCGCCCTCTCTAATGCGGATAAGGTGATATGCGTTGCGGAGATCAAGCTTGGAAAACACCTTGGCGTTGCAGAGTGGCCCAAACGACGGATCAATGAGAGGAATGGGAGACTTGTCCTTAACTGTGATATCGTTAAGACCACGAAAATCAATGCAGGGTCTCAGGGATGAGTCTTTTTTGCCGACAAAGAAAAACCCTGCCCCGACTGGAGACAAAGAGGGCCGAATTAACCCGGAAGCCAAAGACTCAGAAATGTAGTCCTGCATAGACTCCTTCTTGGGACGCGAGAGGTTGTAAAGGCGACTAGAAGGCAAGGGAGCGCCAGGGAGTAAATTTATAGCACAATCGTAAGGACAGTGAGGAGGCAACGTCTTGGCTAGGTCCTTACTGAATACCTGCGCTAAGTCATGATAACACGAGGGAACCGAAGTGAGGTCAGGAGGCGAAAGAGTTAACGGAGGTGACGGGTTAACAGCCGCCGATTGAAGACAAAAAGCTTGACAATGAGTGCTCCAACTGACTATGGAAGAGGTGACCCAATTAACGTGCGGATTGTGGACTTTAAACCAAGGCAAACCGAGAATAACTGGGGAGCTGGGAGACGGAATAACAAAAAACTTAATCTTCTCGGAGTGATTACCAGAAAGCAGCATGTTAAGAGGGACTGTCTCAAATTTGACCACCGAAATAATTTGTCCATCCAACGCTAATACTTGTTTAGCCTGAGAAAGTGACACAGTAGGGATGTTATTGGCCTTGACAAAGTCCTCATCAATAAAATTATCATCTGCTCCTGAGTCCAAGAAAACTGCCGTTCTGAGTCTGGAAGAGGGTAAACTGAGTACAGCTGAGAGCGTGGATCTGGGGGAAGGGCTCGAGGAATTGGACGTGCGACTCACCATTACACCCTTCTCTAATGGTGAGTCCTGTCTTTTGGCAGCAAGGGACAGGACTGAAGAGAGTGCTCTGCTCTTCCGCAGTATAAGCACAGATGCTCCGCCTTGCATCTTCTCTGTTCACGGGCACTTAACCGAGTGCTCCCCAGCTGCATGGGCTCTTCCGTGTCGGTAGGGGGCGAAGGTGTTGTGGGCAAAGGACAGGCTGCAGCAGGGTGTGAGGAAGAAACTAGATGACCAGCAGGGGGACTGTTACGGGGAGTGCCCGCCGCCCTCTCCCGGCTTCTCTCTCTCATTCTACCATCAATCTTAATAGTGAGATCAAAAAGATCTTGGAGAGTGTTAGGCTCATCTCGAGTAGCTAACTCGTCCTTTAAATCCTCCGACAACCCCTTAACAAATAACGCCTTTAACGCGCCCTCATCCCAGCCACACTTCCCAGCCAAAATCTGAAAATCGACAGCAAAACTTGCCACAGAATGAGAACCCTGAGATAAAGCTAAAAGGCGTTTAGCTGCGTCTTGGCCAGAAACTGGATGATCAAAAACCCTGCGTAAGTGGGTAGAAAACTCCTCAAAAGAGGAAAGTATACTGGAACCCCCTTCCCATAACGCTGTAGCCCATTTAGCTGCCTTCCCTCTAAGGAGGTTGATGGTGTAAGCAACTTTGGCCTCATCAGAAGCGTAACCATGGGGTTGGAGTTTAAAAACCAAACTACAATGAAATAAAAAGCAACTACAGTTGCCAAAATCACAGAAAAAAGGCTCTGGTGGCGTTACAAACGGCTCTCTAGTGTGAACTGGACTAAGAGAGAGATCAGCAACAGGAGGAGGAGCAGACGAAGCACTCACCGCTGCAGACGGGGGAGATGAGGTCTCACTGAGCTGAGTGCCAATCAGCTGCACCTGGCGAGCGACTTCCTCCAGCTTGCCTGTAACCCCTTTGAGTAGAGAGTCATGCTGACCCAGAAGTGTTCCATGAGACACCAGAGCTTCTTTGATCTGATCCATCCTTGCGGACTCCAAGAAGAGGCCGGCTGATTCTGTTAGGTGTTGGTTTCAGAATATTAGGTGGACCCAGAGCAGAGGCAGAGATCAGATCAGGTTTGAATAAAAACCAGGATTTATTTACAACAGGAGCAAAAAGGTGATATGTACAAAGGTGGCAGTGGCAGGAGCTCGTGGAGACCTGGAGGAAAAAACAGAGGAGAGAGCACTGATTAGTCCACAGGTAGAAACGAGTGAATCCCACACACATCCCAAACAATAACTAGAAAAGATTCACTAGTGATAGTGAGAGGCAAAACTGAAGCCAGCACAGACGTTTGGTACGAACCACAATGTGAAAGGCAATCAGCCGGCGCCGAGAAGAATCCACCACTGGCTTAAGTAGAGGGATCCCTAATCAGGAGATCAGGAACAGGTGGTGCAGGTAGGGGAGATCAGCTCCAAGGGCGCCGCCCATTCCGGAGGTCCAAAGGGAAGTGAGGAGAGCCCCATAGCGCCAACTCCCACACTGGCGAATGAGGGAAGTGCAGGACAGGAAAAGGAGAGGAGACAACCCGAGAGGGGAGGGAGAGAGGAGCAAAACAGGAGGACTGGCAAGCAGTCCTTACACTAAAGGCAAGGATTTAAATAAACGGCAGTTAGACAAAACCTTTTAGTTTAGAAAGGGGGACTAGACAAGGATGTAGCCTCTCTCCAAGTCTTTTTGTGCTGTTTTTTGAGCCCAAATGATTAGACAAGAGGATGAAGTGAAAGTGGTGAAGACAGGAGAGGAGGAACATAAAATAGGATTATTTGCTGATGACATATTGTTCTTTTTAAAGTATCCTAATGAAAAGTTCCCCAAAACAATGGGATTGTTAGAATCCTATGGAGAATATTCAGGATATAGAATTAATGTCACAAAAACACAGATTTTGGCCATAAATTATACCCCATCACAAGAGATTAAAGATAGGTAAAGCTCAAATGGAATGCTAAATCGATTGAATACTTGGGTGTAAACATCACAAAAGGAATAGATAAGTTATATGATTCAAATTATACTAAAATAAACCAAGAAATAAGGAGGGACCTGGAGAGATGGTCAGCTTTGTGTTTGGACTTCAGCTCAAGAATAGAGATAATAAAAATGAATGTTCCAAAGGACTGCTGAAAAAAATAGGTAGCCAGCTGGATATAAAAACCAAAACCACAACTGAAATATGGAAGACAGAAGTTGAAAGGTAAAAGATGGAGAAAGAGATCTGGATGTTGAGTTGGTCTGAGTTTGATTCCAGGTTTATACCAGGGACAGTTGATAAAGGTTTTAAGCAATGGGCAAACAAGGGAATAACAGCAGTATGCACCATAGTGAAACAGGGTAAGCTGCAGAGTTTTAAGAAGTTTAGGGACAAATTTGGACTAAATGAAAATGAAGGATATCGTTATCTACAGATAAAGGATTATTTTGAAAAGGAGATAAAAACCAACACTGATAATGTGATTATTGGGGTATTTGAGAGCCTATGAGAAGAAAAAGAGTAGAGTTATCTCTCTTTTTTATTAAAATTGAATGTCATCCAGAGACTCTTCCTCAATGTGTATTAAAGAAAAATGTGAAAAAGAGATTAAAGTACAAATAACAGAAGAGGAATGGTTACCCCCCGCCAAGGAGGTTATGTTTTCAGGAGAGTTTGTCTGTTTGTCTGTCTGTGAACAAAATAACTCAAAAAGTTATGGATGGATTTTGATGAAATTTTCAGGAAATGTTCAGTATGGAAAAAGGAAGAAGTGACTCAATTTTGGTGTTGATCCGGATCACCGTCTGGATCCACCATGAAGAAAACTTCAATTTTCATGAATAACTACTGAGCTAAAAAAGATATCATTATGAATCCAGTTGCTAATGGTATGTTTTCATGGTCAAAGAATCTAAATATTTAGATGAAATAAAAGTAGGACTAATATTTATTTATAAAAATCACAATATGGGAGAGGACTGTGATGCTGGCGGAGGTCTGTGCTCTCCGAGTGCTTTTCTAGTTTATCATGTGTCATGGCAGTGCACGGCCACTAGCTCCAGAATTTGGAGAGAGTTTAACTGGAAAAATATTGTCAGATTTTTTTATAACTCCAAAGATTAGGAGGAAATTGGTATCTACACAGCAGCTGTGCTGGAGATCATGTGAACACGTTGATGCACACACACACATGTTCTGGTCATGCCCAAAATTAAAAGGGTATTGGGAAGAAATATGGCAAAGTCTGCAAAAACATATTCGATTATCAGATACCCAAAACATGTAAGATCTTGTGTTTGGGGAATTTGCCATATGATATAATACAAGAAAAGGATGAGTATCTTGTTAAATACTATTATTATCAAGTAAAAAAGGAATCACCAGAATGTGGTACAAAGTAGAACCACCGACTGTGGAGCAGTGGGTGTGCACTGTCGAGGAAATATTTGTAATGGAGAAACTCAAACACAAATTAAGATGACAGGAATCACAATTTGTGGAAAAGTGGGAAAAATGGACAAAGAGGACAGCAGCACTCTCTCTGGACAATAAGGACATTGATGTGAGGAGGATGGATGAATGAGATGGAATTTGCTCTGTCCTGATACTGTAAGTGTTACAAAAATAAAATACAATAAAACCATGATTAAAAACAACAACAAAGAAATACAGAAATAAACAAATAATTGTGGTAAACGATTAATAAATGTTTGACTAAATAAACAAATAAATGTGCAAATTTATAAATACAAATTTGTATAAAAATAGAAATACATAAATAAATGAATCTTAAAAACAGGAAAAGCCCTTTTTATTGCCAAAATGTTTTCATATTTATTTATTTGTTTTTGTATTTGTTATTATTTATTATCCTTGTGTCATTTTTCTTCCCCATATTGAAGATGATCTCCTTGTTGGTATAAATAAAAATGTGTGTGCCTGGAGCTCCACATGTCAGCTGGTGTGTCCAAACGGACTTGAAGCAGTTTGCTGCTCTTACTAACGTTGTTCCTCAGGTTCAGATTCTTGCTCGTGTTGTTCTGACTCTCAGATGGTCGTGGCTCTGGACAAAAGCGTCTGCTGAATGACTTTGAAACATTTCAACAAACTTTAAGACTTAATGAGCAGACAGTGACAGGTATATAATGATGTGTTCAATGACAGCTCAGAAAAATGATGATTAGACAAATATGCAACATTTCATCATGGTGTGTTCAAATGTTGACGACAACAGGAAAATTGAGTTCCTGACCAAAGATCGAGGATGTTTGTGGAAATATGTTTTTATATTATTTATGAAATTGTTCTATTTCCTAAATTATTTCCTTATAAAGTAAAATAAAAAAATGTTTTTGAAGCTAAACTGGACCATGTGACAGCAGACTGTGACTGTGAGCTCAGATTGAAATGTTTAGATGTGAAGGTTTGATGCTGACAGAAAAATTTGAGCTCTGCTGTTTACACTTTTGAGAAACAGGAGGAACGGATCAAGACGTGTGTGAAAGCAGCTGAGACAAAGTGAAGTACAGGAGGCAGAGAAGCAGCTGATTGGCTCTGCTGAGCAGACTGTGTGATGTGGACACATCTGATTGGATCCTAAATAGTTTTTCTCTTCATTCTTCTTCTTTATTCAGACTGTGGGACTGCAGTTTGTCAGAGATCAGCTGTTCTTCTTTAGCCTCAGCTCTGAAGTCCAGCCCCTCCCATCTGAGACAGCTGAACCTGAGCAACAACAAACTTCATGATTCAGGAGTGAAGCTGCTGTGTGATTTTCTGCAGAGTCCAAACTGTAGACTGGAGATTCTGCAGTAAGTTCATGTTTTCTCTGTTTCTATTGTAGATCTTGTGTGTGTGATTATTAACTGAAGCATCTTCATGTCCAGATGTTTGACTGATCATATGTAGGGATGCATGATGGTGGATTTTTGCTGATATCTGATCTGCTGACAGTTCAACCGTCTTTGAGCTCCTCCTGATATATCTCCACTCATCTTCTCTAAGTAAATCAGACCAAGTGTGTCCTGTAGGAGAACTGATGTGTTCCTCTGATTGTGACAGTCTGTTTGTTTTAGAAACAGGAAACAAGACAAACAACATCTGATTCAACAATAAATGACAGATGTATTCTTTTCAAATACAGACATTTATTCATGAAAACTGAAGGTCATTTCTTCTTCACATGTTCATTTAGTGAAAACACATATTTCAGATAAATAATATAAAACTGAATGTAAAAAACATCACCCGTTGGGTACCTCAGGGGTCAGTCCTAGAACCCAAACTATTTTGTCTGTATGCAAATGGCATTGTTTATGTTTCTTAAATTCTTGATGGATTTTTTGCAGATGATACCACCTGGAAAAAATAAAATCAAGTAGCCTACTGGATGTGGTCAAAATAGAGTTAATAAAATAAAAGAATGGTCTGATATTAATAATTATTGAATCTTAAAAATACATACTTTATGATTTTTAGTAATAAAGGGACAAACCTAAATGCTCCAATACACACCACATGGCTAAAAAGAAAAACCCCAAAATAACCATTTGAATTTAACTAAACAGACAGGGACTAGCCTCCTGTTGGTTAAGAACTGCATGTGTGATTATTTTTCAGCTGGAGACAAGTTATTGAACTCCAGCTGATGTAATGAGCAGCTTCTCATTTCTTCAACAACCATGTCAAAGACACATCCTGTGGTCGTGGAAAAGATGTTAGTCTGTTTAAGAAGGGTCAAATCATTGGCATCAAGCAGAGAAAACATTTAAGGGGATTGAAGAAACTACTAAAACTGGGTTAAGAACTGTCCAACACATTATTAAAAACTGAAGGATAGTGGGGAACCATCGTCTTCAAGGAAGAAATGTGGTCAGAATAAAATCCAGAATGATGGTGATCGGTGAATCACTTAAACGTTTGGCCAAATCAAACCAAAGAAAAACAACAGTAACACTCAGGGGTGTGTTTAATAGTGAAAGTAAGAGCATTTCCAAGTTATACAGTAGTGCAGCAGGTAGTGCACGTACCTCACAGCAAGAAGGCACCTGGTTTGATCCCTGAGTCGGTCAGGGCCTTTCTGTGTGAAGTTTGCATGTTCTTCCCGTGCCTGCGTGGGCGTGGATTAGGACTGAACAGCTGTGTAGCCTTAAGAAAACCACTAATCAGTGAGGCTAGGCAGAAAAAAGTCTTCAGTTTGCTAGGGAGCATAAAGATTGGACTGTGGAGGACTGGAAGAAGGTCATGTGGTCTGATGAGTCCAGATTGACCCTGTTCCAGAGTGATGGGAGCATCAGGGTAAGAAGAGAGGCAGGTGAAGTGATGCACCCATCATGCCTAGTGCCTACTTTATGAGCCTGTGGGAGCAGTGTTGTGGTCTGGGGCTGCTGCAGTTGGTCAGGTCGAGGGTCAGCAACATTATGGCCCAAAGAATGAGCTCAGCTGACTCCTGAATTTACTGAAGGACCAGGTTAGTCCATCAGTGGATTTTTTCTTCTCTAATGTCAGGGGCATATTCAGAGAAGACAATCCCAGGATTCATGAGGCTCAGATTGTAAAAGAGAGGTTCAGGAAGCATGAGGCGTCATTATCACACATGGATTGGCCCCCACAGAGACCAGACCCTTAACTCCATTGAGAATCTTAGGGATGTGTCAGAGAAGGCTTTGAGTTGTAGTCAGACTCTCCATCATCAATACAAGATCTTAGTGAAAAATTAATGCAGCACTGGATGTAAATAAATCTGTGACACTGCTGAAGCTTATCCAAACAGTGCCACAGCAAATGTGTGCTGTAATCAAAGCTAAAGGCGGACCAACAAAATATTAGAGTGTGTGACCTTTTGTTTTGGTGGCAACTGTTTTTTTGGCCAGTTAGTGTTTGTTGGTGGTGTTGAAATTCATAAAGTAAATTAAATGTAGATTTAAGGAGTCATGATTGTTTAAATTCTCACTCTGGTTTTTGATATATTTATATTAAATGTGAAATGTCAAAAAAACAGAGTGGAGGGCTCATTAAATGAAAAAGCCCTGTGCCTTTTGTATCTCAGTGATTGTTCCATATCCGACCTCCTGTGTGAAAGTACAGGGAAGTGATTGTAAAACATTTACTCATTACATGTTTGTTTTACAAAAAAAAAGAGTCATTAGAGCAATTAGTAGGTCACATAAAGATAGAACAAAACCATTATTTACAAAGTCAAACTTGTTAAAATTGTATGCATAAGTGGTTTTCAGCATTCTTCTATTTGTGTTTAATGCTCTTAAGAAAACTTGACCAACAACCAAACAGAAAAGTTTTAAAAAACAGAGTCAGTATGACTTAAAGAGAGCAGAGATCTTTAAAAGGCTGAGGTGTAGGACCAAACAGCTCAGCTTAATTTATTTACTGCCATCTGAATGTATAATGACACAGTATTTGTCTATTTGAACCACTTGATATTTAAATTTTAAAGAAAAAAGAGGGAATTCTATGCATTGAAAGGACATTTTTTCTCCCTGTTTTTAAATTCCGCCTATACTTTGCAGGACTTTATGGCAGATGTACAGGTACCAGGTGTCTTGGTACTCTATTTTACACATCATTAGGGGGGGTTAATAATCAGAGGATAAATTAAAACATTTTCAAGTTCTTTACTGGACAAAAAAAGAACAATTTATCATCAATGTCCTTCTTATGACTCACAGAACTATTACTTTTACATGAAAAATAACATATGAAAAACAACACCAAAGTTGTTTTCGATATCTGTGTTTGGCTCCTAAGCTAAAGTCCTTTAGTTGTTCTTAAAGAAGCCTCATACAAAATTTGGCACTTTTATCCACATGGGCACAATCCACCCAAAAATGTGCGCTAAGCCTCTGGACTATATCAATAAAGGCACAAAATGCCCCAAAAAATACATTAAAAAAAAAAAAAAGTAGCAGATATATCCACTGGAAGCCATTGCATGTAGTTGAAGCAGTCCCCATGAAAGTACGGAAAACAATTTTTATTCCATCACCCACCACACATCTTTATCACATTAAACAAGACCCACAGTCATTATTTGGATATTTGTCAGCATTTATTGCAGTGATTTTAGATGAAATTATGATTTTACATGATTTTGCAATCATTAGATAAGACTTATCAGATTTTCAATATGAAAATGATTAAATCCTACATTAGTTGGTAAAAAGTCAACAAAGAGTCACATGGTGTTTAGTGAGTAAGGATAAATCAGAGCAGGTGAACCATCAGCTCCTTTAAAACTGAAGTTACACAGAGCTCAACACACAAAGCACAGAATCAGAACACATAAACAAAATCAAATCATAAAATCAGTGAAAAAAATACTCAGTATAATTAAATTAAAACTAATGATTACTATTAACTTTTAAAATAGAAAAGCTCACAATGATTTAAATGTTAATGTACAGTTATTGCATAGTGTTGTAGCGCCCCTGTTACAGGCACACTCATCACACAGCCCCCACCATCCTGTGCACAGTAATCCCGAGTCAGTTTCCACACCCACGAGCCTTGCAGCACCACTCACCAACCAATGCCGCTTGCTCAAACGCTGATAGCCAGGAAGTGGGAGAGGAGAGGCCAGGGTGGGAGAGTGAAGGAGGAAGAGATCGGCGTTGTAGCGCTAGACCAGGTAAGTCCGCGTCTCATGCTCTGTGCTGGAGGTCTGTGCGTCGTCAAAGGGGCATCCGCTGAAGAGGGATTTAACCCGGAGCACTGTTTTCTGTGCGGAATAACCGGAGGAGCGCCTCATTGCTGTCGGGTCCGGAGTCCAACTGGTGGATGGAGAGACCACTGGATGACTGACCGACTGACCTTAACCGACTACGGTTCCGTGAGTGAATCTTGAGTGTGTATAGATTAATGAATGAGGGTTTCTGATCGGCGTAAAGACGCTGTGATTTTACTTCCGGTTAAAACCCGACTTTAAAATTCCAGGTGATGACTGGGTTTAAAACTTCTGAACTGTGGGATATTTCATGTTGGTTTATACTGGACTGAACTGTGTGTTTTATGTTGGATAAACTGAACTGAACGATCGAACTGAACTGTGTTTACCTGCGTGCTCACACCGCTGGTTCGCTTTATCTTGTGATTGGTTCTAACTTGCATATTGCACTGAATATAATTTGAAAAATCTACTTTGCTTTGTTTGTTTTTCCTTTCTGGTTGATATGCACATGATAATATATGGTTATTGCTTTTCATGTGTTATTTGATTTTGTGCAGGTATTTAAAAAGTTTTCTTTATTGAATTGTCAGACGTGACTCTGACTGGCACCCCAGACTAACCCGCTACAGTGTAAATGTTTATGTACAGTTATTTTTTATGCTAACTACATGGCCATTTGAAGTATCTGATGCTGATTTTTTTTTAGTTACAGTTTATTACAATGTTTATTATTTTTTCACCTATTTTAAGGGTTTTTATTTTGTGGTGATGGTATATCTTATTACAGAATTTTTTGTATTAAGGCTGTTTATTTGTTGAGCAAATTTGGTGACTAATTTTTTTTATAAATTAAAGACAATGGTAAAGAAAATGCTATTCGATTTCTTCTGTAAGCATAAAAATCACAGATGGAGGGAGGTATCATATAAAATCCCTTTTAGGGCCCAACGTTAGATAGAGACGACTCTGCATGCACGCCAAGAAACTGCACACTTGCACACATACCTATCCAACAGCAGCATGTAGCATAAAGAGTAAATGTGGATGTTTTGATTTCAGCTTCACGTGCAATTTTAACAAGTTCATATAAGGGCACAACTTTGATTCTGGAGACTTTATTGAACTATTTAAAATGATGTTGTGATGTTTCAGTGGAGTATGGAGTGATTATCAGTGCACTATTATACATTCAGGCGGTCCGCAGAGCTTCCTGTCGTTGTTGTGTCGCTGTGGCGGTGTTTTCTCTTTTTTAATTCGGTCTTTTACCTCCTAATACGCCTCCATGAGGACCTCCTGCTTCGACGGAGACAAGCACGCCGCTCTCGTTGTCATGGTGAATCCGTGATTCTGTGATCGATCGCAGGGTCTGTTGAAGTAATCGCGTGCGCTCACTGATCCAGGATGGGTTAAACCTGGCTTGAAGAATCCGTGTGCTCTCATCCTCGCTTGGTCCTTTGTGCAACCAAATAAGCCTGAACCCCCTTTGTTTCGGATTCGATGAGCCAGCTTAATCATTTAGCCCGGATGTCTGAATCCTACTTTCGTGCAACAGGCCCCTGGTGTCATCAATCATGGGATTAGAAATCGTTTGCTTCTGTCTGCTTCACATACTCGACCAATCTGGCTTTAGACTGACGTAGGACCAACTACCTTATTAACATAGGTGCACAGAAATACAGGAATAAATAAAACTAGAAATGTAGCACAGGAATTAAGAAATAAATAAATGAGAAAATTTAAGATGAAAATACATATTTGAATAAATAAATTAATGTAGAAATGTATTTGAAAAATGTTTGAATAAATGAATGTAAAAGTACAGAAATGAATTAATGTAGAACTAAATCAATAAATGTTTGAACACCTAATGAAGTTTATATGGAAATTTTTAAATAAATGTTGAAATATAGAAAACATAAATAAATAAATAAAACTAGAAATGCATAAAATAATTGAATGTAAAATACAGGAAAAGCCCTTTTTATCGCCAAAATATGTTTATATATATTTATTTGTTTCTTCGTGTATTTATGTATTTATTTATCCTTGTGTCATTTTTCTTCTCCATATTGAAGATGACCTCCTTCTTGGTATAAATAAAACTGTGTGTGCCTGGAGCTCCACATGTCAGCTGGTGTGTCCAAACGGACTTGAAGCAGTTTGCTGCTCTTACTAACGTTGTTCCTCAGGTTCAGATTCTTGCTCGTGTTGTTCTGACTCTCAGATGGTCGTGGCTCTGGACAAAAGCGTCTGCTGAATGACTTTGAAACATTTCAACAAACTTTAAGACTTAATGAGCAGCCAGTGACAGGTATATAATGATGTGTTCAATGACAGCTCAGAAAAATGATGATTAGACAAATATATAACATTTCATCATGGTGTGTTCAAATGTTGATGAGGAAAGGAAAATTGAGTTCCTGACCAAAGATCGAGGATGTTTGTGGAAATATGTTTTTGTAGTATTCATCAAATTGTTTTATTTCCTCATTTATTTCCTTATAAAGTAAAATAAATAAATGTTTTTGAAGCTAAACTGGACCATGTGACAGCAGACTGTGACTGTGAGCTCAGATTGAAGTGTTTAGATGTGAAGGTTTGATCCTGACAGAAAAATCTGAGCTCTGCTGTTTACACTTTTGAGAAACAGGAGGAACGGATCAAGACGTGTGTGAAAGCAGCTGAGACAAACTGAAGTACAGGAGGCAGAGCAGCAGCTGATTGGCTCTGCTGAGCAGACTGTGTGATGTGGACACATCTGATTGGATCCTAAATAGTTTTTCTCTTCATTCTCTCTTCTTTATTCAGACTGAGGAGCTGCAGTTTGTCAGAGATCAGCTGTTCTTCTTTAGCCTCAGCTCTGAAGTCCAACCCCTCCCATCTGAGACAGCTGAACCTGAGATACAACAAACTTCATGATTCAGGAGTGAAGCTGCTGAGTGATTTTCTGCAGAGTCCAAACTGTAGACTGGAGATTCTGATGTAAGTTCATGTTTTCTCTGTTTCTATTGTAGATCTTGTGTGTGTGATTATTAACTGAAGCATCTTCATGTCCAGATGTTTGACTGATCATATGTAGGGATGCATGATGGTGGATTTTTGCTGATATCTGATCTGCTGACAGTTCAACCTTCTTTGAGCTCCTCCTGATATATCTCCACTCATCTTCTGTAGTAAATCAGACCAAGTGTGTCCTGTAGGAGAACTGATGTGTTCCTCTGATTGTGACAGTCTGTTTGTTTTAGAAACAGGAAACAAGACAAACAACATCTGATTCAACAATAAATGACAGATGTATTCTTTTCAAATACAGACATTTATTCATGAAAACTGAAGGTCATTTCTTCTTCACATGTTCATTTAATGTCAGATTTAATTTTCACTACAGAGTTAAACTTTATCAGATGTACAAACAGTGATGATGATAAAGTATGGGGAAGGAAAAATAAGATCAGGATAAATAAATAAATAAATAAATAAATAAATAAAATAAGTAAATACTTAAAACATGAACAATATATATATATATATATATATATATATATATGTATATATATATATGTATATATATATATATATATATGGGCCATTCTACCGAATTTGTCCAAACTGTGGTCCCACACTAAAAAAAACTATGGAACAAAACAATAAAGAATTCAGACTTTACATATTTACTAAGATTCTGTTATGATCTATTTAACACACAAGACAGCAAATAGATAGTGATAAGCTAAATATATGCAAAATCATCATTTATAGTGTACTTTCTATTGGGAAGTTGTTGTCCCAACCCCTAAGCCCTAAATTTCGACGTATGAAAATAATACTTGAAGAGACTGTGAGGAGTTTTTGAGTAATTACAAAAAAGTCTCACTTTTAGACGTATGCCTGATCGAAATACACACTTTAAGATGAGTATCGATGAGTTTTATATCATCTAAATAGGTTATCTATAAATGCTATTCTTTAGCCTTCCGGTCGGGTCGGTCAGGGCTTGACTGGCCTGGATACTCAACTTCGGGGAACCAGACAATTAAAACTAGAGCAAATTTATATTATTTTATTATTTATATTACACGTCTGAGAGCGCCGGGCTGTAAGTCGCGATTTTCAGCCGTCTACAACTACGATAATAACTTTTCCCCGCATTGCTTGTCGTCACACATCAAAAACTAGAGCTACGTAACTAGAAAGAGATACATTACCTCGTGGCTTTGCATCCTGTAAGTTGTTGAAAAAGAACTTGTATAGCAATGCAGAGTTCAGACAAAGATCCATGCTGCATTTACCTCAACAAACAAACACACTTTGGCTTCACGTCTCTGGTGCGTTCAAGTTGTAGTCAGAAGTAGGAATTTTGAGCTCTGAGTAGTAAACTAAAACTGGAACGTCCCCAGAGGTCTGAATTTCCTACTGGAAACTCGGTGAAACCTCGCCACCCCGAGGTGTCAATCAAAGATGGATGCCCCCAGTGTGAACAGTTATTTAGCTCCTGTAATAATCAGTTTATTTGCACTTCTGACTGGGGTGTGTTGCTCTAGATCAGCTGTATACATAGTATTGTTAGATTTATATTTACAAAAATGCTGCCATAGTGATAATCACATTCTTCATACAACAACGCAGGGTGTGCTAACAGTAGCTAACAATAGCCTGGTAGATCGGCATGTTTTTTTCTGACTTTAACTGGAACGCCGATAAGTGGGAGATGATATTGTAGTTTCTCGCTGGTTGATCTGGAGATGCGGATGAAAAAGCAGGCTTCGCCGACACAAGCTTGTTTGCAAAAAAGAGCAGTTTATTGACAAACCAAGCAAATGTCTGCATCGGGCACTCCAGGATGTACCCGAGAGGTTTCAGCCAAATGACACCTCCTGAGCAGCGACAACGGACAACATTTATACTGTGAAACATTCTTTGAAGTACACAGAGCCACGTATGCAGGGTGGACTCTCCTTGAACCAGAGCATCTTAGGTAAATGACCAGTGGCCCCACAGGTTGACTCATGATAGCCTGAAGTGACGGCCTTTCACCTTTGACACAGGGTTCATCCCCTTAGGTGTCAATTTTAAATTCACAGCTGTTTACCTAGTCACAGGAGTTTGGTTTTCTTAAGAAGTAAAAATGTGAAGAGCGTGGGAGTCTGGTTTTCTTAAGAAGTAAAAATGTGAAGAGTGTTCTCTGTTGTGCATCCTACTCATTACATTCTGAGTGAACCTGGCCAAATTCAGTCTAATCATTAGCTCACCTCTAAGGCCACCTGTTTCCCTTTAAAGCATTCACATCAGATACATCAATATCACTCCCATTTCTGAGGTTACTGGAACGCAGCATTACGCCGGCGATAAATTCTCCTCATAGCACCTTTAAAACAATTTTGTATTTTTTTCAATGATGTTCTTTTTAAATATATTGTTGATTTCTTTTAAACAGCATTGAAAAGATTTGGATGTATTGTGGGTTTATTTTTTTAATTTAAAAAGATCATTCAAAAAATGCTGTCCCATGCTTTCATGTCACACCCGAAACACAGATAGTTTTACCACATAGGTTGAGCCTGTTTTTAGTTACACCCCTGCATTTTTGATCAGGCAGAGACTCAGCATCCCTCTACCTCATGGCATCATGGTGAGTAGTTACCTCTCATCATTTTGGAGTAAATGTGTTCTAAAATCTGAAAATCTGTCAGGAACATTTTTAATTGTCACGACCAAACACATATTCTCTGTAATTAGGTAAACTTTTGGAGGTTTAATGCAACACATTATGTTTTTATGGGTGTACACCTGTTCAAACATCCATTTGCTGGCCATGTGCTTAGTAGCATTTTTTAGCTATTAACTAAAATTAGCTAAAATTGTCATAACCGAAACAGATGGTAGAGTTTCGGTTGTGACACCATGTAATGGTCCACTCACTTAAGTCAATGTTTGATCATTATTACCTCTTAAAACATGTCGATAATGCTGATTCATGTTTTATATTATAAAGCATCAGGAGAAAGCAACAGGGAGAAATGAACAAAACACCAATATGGCAAAACAAAATATTTAAAAAACTAGACTTTTAGCCCAAAGGTGTCGATCATGTTATTCTTAAGAAGTTGTTTGTTTTGTTTTAAGTTCATTAAAGTTCTTGCATAACACTTTTTGGTGTGTGTATTTTTTAAAAATAAGATGTTTTAAAGGGACTGTGAGGAGTTTCTAAATAATTACAAAAAGTCTCCCTTTTAGATATATGCCTGATGGAAATACACACTTTAAGATGAGTTTTATAGCATCAAAATAGGTTATCTATAAATGCTATTCCTTAGCTTCACAGTCAGGTGGGACAGGACTGGACTGGCCTGGATACTCAACTTCAGGAACAAGACAAATAAAACTAGAGCAAATTTATATTATTCAGACACGTCTTAGAGCACCGGGCTGTAAGTAGAGATATATAGCCAACTACAAAACTACAATACTAAGTTTTCTAAAAATTGCTTGTTGTCACACATCAAAAACTACCGCTACGTAACTACAAAGAGACACATTACCTCGTCGCTTTGCATCCTGTAAGTTGTTGAAAAAAGAAGTTGTAAAGCAATGCAGAGTTCTGAGGAAGGTCCGAGCTGCATTCATTAGCATCACAACAAACACACGCTTTGGCTTGTGGTGCGTTCCAGTTGTAGTCGGAAGTTGGAATTTCTGAATTTCGAGTAGAAGACTACAACTGAAACGTCCCCTGAAGTGGAAATTTCCTACTGGGAACTCGGTGAAACTTCGCCACCCCCATCTCCCCCCAGTGTGAACAGTTATTTAGCTCCTGTAATAATCCATTTATTTGCACTTCTGACTGGGGTGTGTTGCTCTAGATCAGCTGTATACAGGGGCTGCGGTCGAAAAGTCATTTTTGCTTAGGAAGGTTCCTAACGGAGTGAAATGAACCGGCGGTAGTTCGTGATTAGAGCTGTTTGAATAGTTTAAATGCATAGGAAAGGAGGCTCAATGCTTCCTTTATTATCTCCTTTAGCATAGGATACACCGGACCATCCTTTACGAAAGGAGGGGAGATTATTCTGTCCCACAATTCACCG
The DNA here is from genome assembly GCA_036419115.1 of Scarus forsteni. Classification (NCBI taxonomy): domain Eukaryota; kingdom Metazoa; phylum Chordata; class Actinopteri; order Labriformes; family Labridae; genus Scarus; species Scarus forsteni. Next base: position 769,677 of record JAZDUH010000029.1, on the reverse strand, counting down.
CGGCAACAGCTTTTATAAACAGCACGTATTCTGACTGCTTCCTAATTCAACCGAATAATGACGAACAAATCCCTCAGACCATGTGAGTTACCACTGCTGCTCATCCTTTCTAAAGTTTACCAAAACCTGCCTTAACTTTCCAGTCATCTGATTCTCTGAAGAGAGCAGCATATGAGACATTTGAGGTTGATTATGTTTTAAACATGGTTCAATATTAATCATTTGTACACCATTAGATTGTGGTCTTAACAGTTTCTGCCTTTCTTTTCTTCAGTTCATTTATTTTCATGCACTGGTTGGTGTTCATGTTGATAATGAGAGGACAGATTTATTTAAATCCTCACTTCAACATCGGTTATGCAGATGTCATTTTTACCAGGTTATTATGTTCAATGTTGTCTGAAAGGAACAACATTGTCATGATTAATGAGCACTTCAATGATGCGTCTTTTGTAGTCCACCTTCAGAAAATTGTAGTTTCACCGCAGCAGTAACATCCGCCGTCACATGATGACGAAGTGTAGTGAAAGTGTAGTCAGATTCTCTCTGTATGGCAGTTTTCCTTTCCTAAGTCCTTCTGAATTCTCCTTTCTCCTTTCCTTAACCTCATGACGTTTTCCATCAGGGTTAAGGAAAAGTAGATAGGAAAGGACTTAGGAGGTGACTATTCGACCGCAGCCATAGTATTGTTAGACTTATATTTACAAAAATGTTGCCATAGTGATAATCACATTCTTCATACAACAACACAGGGCGTGCTAACAACAGCCAACAATAGCCTGGTAGATCAGCATGTTTTTTTCAGACTTCAACTGGAACGCCGATAAGTCGGAGATGATGTCACTCCCAGTTCAGAGGTTACTGGAACACAGCATTACGACAGTCGCCGCGCGTGCTCATGGGTAGCAGAGTCTTAGTGTCGTCAGTAATAGATTCTCCTCATAGCACCTTTAAAAGAAATATCTTCAGAATGTTCAATAATTATAACTCATGTTTGACCCTCTAACTCCCAGCTCAGCTGTTTGGCAGAAGTCAATACATTCAGGAATGTTTAATGTGTAAAAAAAAATCATTGTTTATTTGTGACAGAAAAAACTGCTTTAACTGCTTAAACTACTTTTTAATGTTACAGTAGATGTGTTGTGATGTTTGAGTAGGCTAATGCTGGCCTTCAAAGTAAATGTCATTTGATTGATTATAAACATTTGTGTTCATAATATTCCCAATGTAAGACATGTTTGAAGTTAATATTAAGCAATAAGGTGGAGGGAATATGATACAACCTTGCAAACAAAAAAATAGTGGTCACTACCAAAATAGTGCAGTCACAACCGAAACACTGGGTGTTTTGTAAAAAATAAAAGATATTGAGTCATCAACTAACATTTTATGATGACTATTCTTTAAATGTATGTTCAATTTCATAACTCATTAACTCTGAGATCTATATAATCAGTGGAATTCATTTTACAAGAAAAGATTGGATTTTGATTTTGACGAGTCTTAGAAATAGAACTTTGAAAAATGTTTAAAATATCATTTTTATTGATTTTGTTGTAAAACCCTTCAAGAAAAATTAGTAAAAATATTCTTTAGAGGGGGCATGGAAGTACAATATGAACAGATTAATATAATACCTTTTATTTCAGTGTGTTGCTATGTTTCAGTTGTGACACATTTTGGGAGCGGAAAAAACATTTCAAGAACAGGCAGAAATTAAAATATGAATATTGACTGCACTATACAAGATATATGTACCTTACATGTGGTACAACGTATGTATGGACAAAGTTTTGGGAAAAAAAACACTTAAAAAAAAAAAAATCCAACCCTGCACTTTGGACAAATTCGGTAGAATGGCCCATACATATATATACACTTAGGCCCAAAATTATTCATACCCTGGGTAAATTTTCACTTAAAGTTACTTTTATTCAGCTAAAAAGGTTTTTTTCTACTAGAAATGACACAGGCTTTTTTTCGAGAAGACAGTAAGATGATGTACAAGAGGCGTCATTGTGTGGAAAAGAAAATCTCAGCTTTAGTTCCCATTTAAACAAAAAGTGACATGTCCAAAATTATTCATAGCCTTCTCAATAATCAATAGAAAAGCCTTTATTGGCTATTACAGCAATCAAACGTTTACTGTAATTGCTGACCAGCTTTTTGCATGTCTCCAGTGGTATTTTTGTCCGTTCATCTTTAGCAATGACCTCCAACTCTTTCAGGTTGGAGGGTCTCCTTGCCATCACCCTGATCTTTAGCTCCCTCCACAAATTTTCAATTGGATTCAAATCTGGACTCTGGCTAGGCCACTGCAAAACATTAATGTTTTTGTCCGCCATCCATTTCTGCACCACTTTTGCCGTGTGCTTTGGGTCGTTGTCGTGCTGAAATGTCCACTGGTGACCAAGGCCAAGTTTCTCTGCACACTGTCCGTTGTTGTTGTTCAGAATTTTTATGTATTGCTCCTTGTTCATGGTGCCGTTCACTGCAATTAGTTTCCCTGGTCCACTGGCTGAAAAACACCCCCAGAACATGAGGTTCCCACCACCATGTTTGACAGTGGGGATGGTGTTCTTTGGGTTGAAGGCTTCTCCTTTCTTATGCCAAATGAAGGCTACATCATTGTGGCCAAACAATTCAATTTTAGTTTCATCTGACCATAAAACAGAAGACCAGAAGTCTTCTTCTTTGTCCAGATAAGCATTTGCAAAGGCCAAGCGGGCTTTTGTGTGCCTTTTCTGGAGAAGTGGTGTCCTCCTTGGTCTGCGTCCATGGAACCCAGCAGTGTGCAGTGTGCAGTGTCCGTTGGACTGTCTGCCTTGAGATGTTGCCACCAGCAGGGCCCAGATTCACCAGAATAGCCTTGGTGGTGATCCTAGGGTTCTTCTTCACCTCTCTAGCTATCCTCCTGGCCAGCACAGGTGTCACTTTTGGCTTCCGACCGCGTCCTTTGAGATTTTCCATAGTGTGGAACGTCTTGTATTTTTTAATAATACTTTGCACTGTTGCCACTGGAAATTCAAAACATTTTGAGATGGTTTTGTAGCCCTTTCCTGATTTGTGAGTAGCAACAATGTGCAGCCGCAGGTCCTCACTGAGCTCCTTTGTCTTAGCCATGACTGTCCACAAACCAGCTGCAGAGAGCTGCTGTTTTTCACCTGCTGAGTTGATTAAAACAGCTGTTCCAAATGAATCAGGGTAATAAGGATGCTTTAGAAAAGCTTGGACTTTTTGGAATGTTTTAGAACTTTGGATATTACTATGAATTCCTATAGACTGTGACAGTTTGCAAAGGGTATGAATAATTTTGGACATTCCACTTTTTGTACAAATGTAAATAAAAGCTAAGAAGGGTTTTTTGGCCACACTGATGCCTCTTGGACACTGTCTTATTATCTTTTGGGAGAAGCCTGTGTCATTTCCTGTCAAAAAAAAACTTGCTGGTTGAATTAAAGTAACTTTAAGTGAAAATTTACCAGGGGTATGAATAATTTTGGGCTTAACTGTATGTATGTTTTCTATATATATATATATATGTATATATATATATATATATATATATATATATATATATATATATATATATATATATATATAAAAAATATTTTGTTTTTTATATATTATTTTTTTCATTTTTTTTTTTATATATTATTATATATATTTATTCCTACATTTATTTATTTATAAATTACCACATTAATGTATTTATTTATTACATACATTTATATATTTATTCCTGTATTTCTAAATTTTATTATTTCATTATTTATTTATTTTTGGTCACCTATGTTAATAAGGTAAGCGGTCCTACCTCAGTCTGAGGCCTGATTGGTTACATCGGTGTGATCTGATCGCTCAGTGCTGTCTTGACTTGACTGGTACCAAAGAGCTGTTTCAGCTCCTTAACCGTCTGTGCTGGTACACAGGTTAGCCTTTAGCTGGCTAGCAGCCTGTTAGCCTCTATAGTTCTGTAGTCCTGTGATGGAAAGTTTTTTAGGAGCCATTGATTTAAGATCATTGGTGATGATCTTTGAAAACAAAGCACCCACAGACTATCTAGAGTTTGGTCTTGAAGGATGATGGAGGACTGACTTGAGCTCACTGCTGATATGGATATTATAATGACTTCAGATCTGTTAGCAAACTGCTTTACCACCTGACATGACTGCTCTGTAATGGCTCATGTTTGTTTTGTTGCTTTAACCTGGTATTTTTGTTCCACCATATTATATTGTCAGAATGAATTTAGAGCTAAATGACAACAGTGGTGTGTTTACTTTGATAATATGGCTCATCAACAAAAATAACAGTTCATGTTAGCCTGTGTTATCTCTGTTATTATTTTATTTGTCTTTGTTGTTCCTCAGTTTTTTCCACAGGATCAGGTTTTACCTGCAGTGGGTAAATCATAAATATTTATTTATCATCATCAGGTGAGATGGGGGTCAGAGGGTCTTCCCCTCACATTTTTAATCTGAAGTCATTTCTTTCCTGCATTCTGATCACTTTTTATGAACAGTTTTATAATAATCAGGAGCTAGTCTTGTGATCTTTGAGGAGCTTTTGTAAATGTCAGTGTTTTCTTAAACTTGTGTCACTTTAATAATGACTCAGTTTTTAGTTTGATGTGGTTGATGTGTGATGAACAGACGACACAATAACTGTCACACCTGAGTTTGTTACTGAATGACAGAGAGAGTAAAGGCCGACTAATAGGTTTGTAATGAAATGGTTAACTCATGAAACAATACAAAATATGAAACAGGGCTCACGATACGAAATATTCACAATAAGAAAAAAGATTAAGGAAAATCCCCAACAGTAGAAAGTTATACAAAAATCTCATTTTCTTTATTTTCTTCCTAATGCAAAAAATTAATAATACAATACAAAAAATATTACTGCATCAGTACAAAATAAATGCTCTTTGAAAAAAAAAAAAAAAAGTAGTTTTTTCCCCTTATTTAGACTACAGTGCAAATACAAACATAAAATCTCAATAAAAAGAGCTTTGTTGTTGTAACAATCAGGATAAGTACATTCTTGAATGAAAAAGAAAAACAAACAGCAGTCCTCAGAGCTGCAGTTTAGACCTATAAATGTCTGAACTGTGAACTATAATATTTAGCCTATAACAGTGCATATACTTCTGATCTTCAAGTATGATCAAATTCTGTCAACTCAACAGTAGATGCAAAAATCAAATATTGTTTTTTTTATGCAGACTTACACAAACATAGTGGAGCAGTTCTACTGTTTGTTATGTGTTCAATGTGGATGTTAATGCGTCCTGAAAACTGAAGGTCAGTGAAGGGGCCAGGAGGGCGGGGTGAGCGGGTCAGAGTTCAGAGGGGAGAGTTAGTGTGTGTTTTAGCGAGGAGGGAGAGAGCCGTGCAGGAGGTGTAGAGATTACTACTCACTGTTTTGTTCATGAATTAAAATTGTAGTTGGCGAGGTCACAGCCCACAGTGACTGTTAAATAAAAGCAGGTATTCCCAAGCCGAAGTCACCTTTAATTTCATGTCCGACAGACATCACAGTTCGAAGTTGGTAGTAGTTTTACTCGCCACAGTATGCAGCGAACTGTAGCGGCACATTTTGCACACGGTTGTTGTTTTGTCCTCAGTCTTCTCACTCTTCTCTCGTCGTTACATGGGAAGCCAAAATAGGTCCACACAACCGATTTATTTGAAATTTCGTTTCACCCCTACCTTCTAACGGAGGTGCACAGATATACAGAAATAAATAAATGTAGAAATACAGGAATATATAAATGAGTTCATGTGGAACTAAATTAATAAATGTTTGAATACTTAATTAATTTATGTGGAAATTTATAAATAAATAAATAAATGTTGAAATATAGAATAACATAAATAAATACATAAATAAAAATAGAAATGCATAAAATAAATGGATGTAAAATACAGGAAAAGCCCTTTTTATCACCAAAAGATATTTATATAAATTTTTATTTGTTTCTTCGTGTATTTATGTATGCAATTATTTATTTATTTATCCTTGTGTCATTTTTTCTTCTCCATATTGAAGATGATCTCCTTCTTGGTATAAATAAAAATGTCTGTTCCTGGAGCTCCACATGTCAGCTGGTGTGTCCAAACAGACTTGAAGCAGTTTGCTGCTCTTACTAACGTTGTTCCTTATGGTGTAAGAAAGCTATCAAAAAAGACGTATGCGTAATAAATGATTCGTATTTGTAATTTCAACCATATCTGTGTCAAGAATGCTGTTTCACACAAAACTCTACTGTCATATACGTAAGTCTGTGAAATTGGGTTCAGGTTACAGTTGTTTTTATACGAGTACAAAGTTTTATGAATACAACTCACTATTTTACGGCTACGAATTCTTCCCTGTGAGTACGAATCCAAGCTTACGAGTACGAATCAAAAAGTGCTGCAATGACGTCACTGAGGTCACAGGTCGCAGGGAAAGCAATCGATCTCCTCTCCTTCATGACAGCCTGGAGCGTAATCCAGCGTCGCCGCCATTTGGGAGAGGTGTCTTCACTCCGGTCCAGAAACAAGCGGAGTGAAAGCATTTATGCTCGTATTTTGTGCAGCGTAAAGTGACAGTAAACAGCGTGATATTTAAAGCAGATGACCTTTTTTGAGTTTTATTCCAACACAGCTGAGTTAAAGTTTAATACGCATATCAACATGACTTATGTAAGATGTCTGGTTTGTGTGTGCGAGCGCACGTACATAAGCCTGAAGTAGTACATTACTCACAGCACACCAAAACAAAAATGTGAAAAATTGTTGTTTTATTTGTGTACAGTGTTATGCCCCGTCTAGGGGTGGCCAGGACACAACATGAAATAAACCCGTTTCCACCGAGTTCAAACAGCCACTGGAGCCAGTTAACAGGTTTCACCGTGAATCGGTACAATTTATTTACAACAAAAACAAAAAGGTCAACTACAACTTAAACAATTTAAACACTACCTCGAGGTGACATAAATCACCTCTACATCACCAAATTACAATAACCAAAAGTCTAATGCTATCAGCACCAAGCTGACGTGGCAGTTTGAACCGCGGTTGATCCGGGGATTCCCTCCTCGCCGCGGTGACGTCAGTGAGCGCTTTTTATCGGGCCTTTTCCCTCCTCCACAACCAATCACAGGCGTCGGCGATGTTCTCAGTACAATTGGAGGCAGGAGCGCCACACCTGGTAAACGCACCCTGACGCACTCACGCACACACTCAGTCACACAGAGGGCGCAGGAGAACCCTCGCAGCACAATCACACACAGGAAAAGCCACAATACAAAACAAAATACGACCAGGGTCGTAACAACAGGATCATGATATTGTTTGTGTGTGTGTCTGTGTGGCAGAGAGAGAGAGAGAGAGAGAGAGAGAGAGAGAGAGAGAGAGAGAGACATTCAAATGAAAAATATACAATTAATTAAATACATTTATTTATATGCTGAATCATCTGTCATTGTCACACAGCATATTATTTAATATACCCCACCCATAACTAGCACAAACTATAGTGACAGCGATGGTCATTTAAAAAATGCTGTAAAATAAAATGTAATAATAATAATCATCATAATTATGATTATTGTTGTTGTTGTTATTATTAATTTTATTATAATTTTAAATTAGAAAATTACTGTTAGTGTTACAACTACTACCATTACTATATTACTATTATTTCTTATTCATCAGACTTACTCATTTATTTGTCCATTTATTTCCTTGATCCTCTTCTTGTATACTATTCGCCTTTTCATATATCTATCTATTCTTTAGGCCTTTTCATCATTCATATCCATATTTTACTATATTCTATTTATTGCCCCCTTTACAGCTTCACTCGATATAACCACAGCCACACCAATGAAAATCCCTCCCTGTCCCTACCATCTTATCACCTGCCACTAATGATGTTGTTGTTCGTCCTCTTCTCATTAATACTCCATCCAGTGTTTATTTTTATTACTCTTTTATGCTTTCTTTTTTATTTAATTGACTTACATATTTATGTATTACCTTTACAATTACAATCATTATACTGCAGCTGCTTTTGTGAAATGACTTTTCTCCCTTTTATAACGAACTATTATTACTATTGTTCTACTGATTAACTCTTTTTTAGTCTTTGTTTATATAAGCATTCGTACTATAGTTTAATTTAATTTCATTATTATTGTAACTGATGTTGCCATTGTTATCACTAAGTTTACCACGATTAAAATAATAAAAACATAAATAATAGTTTTTATTATTGTTGTTATTATCATTATTATGTGTGAAGTTGGCATTGTGAATTATTTATATGTATATATGACGACACACAAACAAATGTCTTTCTATCTATCTTGCACTCACGTTGTCTGTCCATCTCTCTGTACTGTCTCAGTGCACAATAAAAAAGAACATAATGTAAATTATTTTAACATGAAATAATGTATTTGTTAATTTGTGATAGCGTCCTGTGCCATAAGTACATCTGTCGTTTGAAACAAACTAAACCATGTAAAAATAGGGAAAAATTCGCCGAGTTATGCTCATAATAGTTGGGCATAATACACCTTTCTCAGTATAATAAACGCACTGTGAGACCCATCCAAGATGGCGGCCGGTTGAAAGTCAGCTCCAATAGGCAGCGCCGGTCAATGAGGCATCTACGTACACGCATGATGTATATATATACATAATGTCTAAGTCTACGTATATAATGTCTATGCCGGGAGGCTGTCTTCTTCTGTATTTCCCTCCATGTTTGCCTCTGGGGCTTGAGCATGAGCTGCTGGAGGAGATCGATTGCTTTCCCTGCGACCTGTGACCTCAGTGACGTCATTGCAGCACTTTTCGATTCGTACTCGTAAGCTTGGATTCGTATTCGTAGGGAAGAATTCGTAGCCGTAAAATAGTGAGTTGTATTCATAAAACTTTGTACTCGTATAAAAACAACTGTAACCTGAACCCAATTTCACAGACTTACATAAATGACAGTAGATTTTTGTGTGAAACAACATTCTTGACACAGAAATGGTTGAAATTACAAATACGAATCATTTATTACGCATACGTCTTTCTTGATAGCTTTCTTACACCATAGTTCCTCAGGTTCAGATTCTTGCTCGTGTTGTTCTGACTCTCAGATGGTCGTCACTCTGGACAAAAGTGTCTGCTGAATGACTTTGAAACATTTCATCAAACTTTAAGACTTAAAGGAATACTCCGACTATTTTGGACCCACGCCCTTTCCCTATCATTGACAGAGTGAGACAAGCTCAAAAATACCTTTTTTGTGTCTCTGCGTCCAGTGGCTGGCTCCCAGCTGTTAGCTCCGTACGTAGCTTAGCTCAATGGCTGGAAGTCAATAGGAGTCAGAGCCAGACTGACAAAAGTGGACAAAATACTCCTTGCAGTGGTCCAGTGGAGGGCGTATTAGCAGGTGAAGTAAATCCAAATGGTTATAAAACATTTTAAAAGACGTGTTTTCTTTCTTAAATCCGTTAAAATAACGTTTTGATAAACACAGAACTGCGCATGCAGAGCTCCATACGGAAGTTGGAGCCGGACTGAGTACTGCGCATATTTATGTATCAAAAGCGTTATTTTATTATTTAATGTTTACTTTAGGTGCTAATAAGCCAACTCGTTTTCTTTCTTAAATCCGTTAAAACAACGTTTTGATAGACACAGACCTGCGCATGCGCAGTGCTCCATGAACCCGAAGTAGCAACCGGACTGGCAGTGGACAAAATACTCCTTGCAGTGATCCAGAGGATGGTGTATTAGCACCTAAAGTTAATCAGAATGGTTATAAAACATTTTAATAGACGTGTTTTCTTTTTAATCCGTTAAAATAACGTTTTGATCTGGCGCAGAGACCTCTGCCAGTGCTCATGGACGGAAGTAGCCGACGGACTGACGAAAGTGGACAAAATACTCCTTACAATGGTCCAGAGGATTGCTTATTAGCACCTAAAGTAAATCAGGATGGTTATAAAACATTTTAATAGACGTGTTTTCTTTTTTAATCCATTAAAATAAGGTTTTGATACACACACAGACCTCCTTAATGCGCAGTGCTCCTATTTACCGAAGTAGCCGCCGGACTGACCAAAGTGGACAAAATACTCCTTACAGTGGTCCAGAGGATGGTGTATTAGCACCTAAAGTTAATCAGAATGGTTACAAAACATTTTAATAGACGTGTTTTCTTTTTTAATCCGTTAAAATAACGTTTTGATACGCACAGAGACCTGCGCATGCGCAGTGCTCATGGACGGAAGTAACTACGGACTGGCGAAAGTGGACAAAATACTCCTACAATGGTCAGAGGATTGCTTATTAGCACCTAAAGTATATCAGGATGGTTATAAACATTTTAAAAACGTGTTTCTTTTTTAAATCCATTAAAATAACGTTTTGATACACACACAGACCTGCGCATGCGCAGTACTCAGTCCGGCTCCTACTTCCGGTCAAGAGCTCTCATGCGCAGTTCTGTGTTTATCAAAAGCGTTATTTTAACGTTAGAAAACACTTAAAATATTACTTCACCTGCTATCGCCCTCCACTGGACCACTGCAAGGAGTAATTTTGTCAGTCTGGCTCTGACTCCTATTGACTTCCAGCCATTGAGCTAAGCTACGTACGGAGCTAACAGCTGGGAGCCAGCCACTGGACGCAGAGACACAAAAAAGGTATTTTTGAGCTTGTCTCACTCTGTCAATGATAGGGAAAGGGCGTGGGTCCAAAATAGTCGGAGTATTCCTTTAATGAGCAGACAGTGACATGTGTATAATTTGATTTGATTTGATTGGATTTATTTTGGATCCACCATTAGTTACAGCAAATATGCAGTAGCTATTCTTCCTGTGGACATCTAAATACACCTTCAACAAAACCATATCATCCTTTTGAGCATGACTTATACACACTGCACTCATAACATTCATATCAGTCCACTCATACCGTAGCTCTATTATTCCCCACCTGATTACAAAAAGCAAACCAATACACAAAAAAGTTTACAAAAAGAATAGATAAAAAAGGAGAGACAAACCACAGAACTCTCCTTACCTTTTGGGACGACAAGAAAAATTCACATCATTAGAGAGAAACAATTAACATTATTATCTTTCAGGTAAGCCATATGTAAACGAATACATCTTTAATTTCTTGTTGAAGAAACTTCTGTCACTGTCTAAGATTAAAGATCTTATGTTCCTTGGAGAAGAATGTTAATTTATTATAGAGCACTTCTGGGACTTCATTTATAATGGTGTTCTTTATAAAGGACACAAGTAAATAGTGTAATTTACTTTAAACATTTAACCAGATTAGTTTATTAAAGATCAATGTGCTGCTCATTCTGTATGGCCAGTTCAAAGCTATATGGGCAGCTTTATTTTGTGCTACTTGCAGCTTATATAAATTACTTTGTGTTGTATTTGACCAGATGACTGCACAATAATGTAAATATGAACAAACTAGTACCTGAATAAGTTGTTTGATTCGGTAGCTTGGCGTAAATTTCTTACAATGTCTTACCACTGCCATGCCTCAGCCCACCTTTACCACTATCTGACCAATATAACTTTTCCACAACATTTTATCATCAATAATTAATCCAAATAACTTCACCTGTGTCTTTTGTTCTATGCATTTATTTCCTATGCTCAAATTCAAGGTTGGTGCCAATTTCAGCACATATTTAGAGCCTAGAACCATGGATTTTGTCTTTTTAGTATCAAGAGCTAATCTGTTTTCTGTAACCCAGTCCTTAATAAGCATTAGTTATTTATTCAACACTTCATTCAACTCTTCTGCAGTGCTTGTTGAATCATATACTGTGACATCATCAGCATACATAACTATTGTGGCAGACTTTAATACCAGTGGCAAATCATTTATAAAAATAGAGAATAAGAGTGGCCCAAGGCTGCTTCCCTGAGGCACCCCATACTCCACCTCTTTTATTCCAGAATAACTAACATTAATGTAAACTGAATATTTCCTATTTGTTAGAGAACTTTTAATACATTTATATGCAGAATCTTCAAATACTTAACAACTCAACTTTTCCAATAAGAGGGAATGATCCAGTTTGTCAAAGGCTGCTCTAAAATCTAATAATATAGTACCAATTATTTTTTGTATCTCCATATCTCTGAACCAGTCATCTGTCATCTGAGTTACTGCTGTAGATGTTGAGTGCCCCTTTTTATATGCACGTTGAAATACAGTGTTTAAGTTATTATTACAAAAGTACCCTTGAATTTGTTCATAGACAATTCTCTCCATGATTTTACTCAGAGCAGGTAGTAAGCTTATTGGTCGACTGTTTTTTTCTGAGAATATGTCCTTACTGTCTTTGGGTAATAGAATAATCTTGGCAATTTTCCACTCTGAAGGAAAATTGTGTTTTTTAAAACTTAAAGGGCAACTCCGTTTTTTTGACACCTGGACCTTATTTTTAGGTTTGTGCATGCTCATATACTCACTCAGACAAACATCGTTCAGCTCGGAGTCCTTCAGAAGTTATTTAGATCCAGCCGATTTAGCCACACTTAGCGGGGCCACGGCAAGGGAGCTTCAGCGCGGGACATAATCTCTGCAAAATCGCTCATTTTGGCTATATTTTTTCATCCATCGCCAGTGTTACCATAAAGTCAGCTCGTCTACCGTCTTCAGGTGGGTCAGCTGACCTGGTAAACAAACTTTTGATGACGTCATAGCCGCGCGACACAAAGGTACAGCTGTCTTACTTTTAGCCGGCATTGCTGAGCAACATGGCAGAATATTTATCTGATGCGAAGAGTCAGACTCTGACGACCTGTTTGAGTCTGAGTACATGGACGAGGAGCGCCATGAAAGAAGAGTGTGGAGGGAGAAAGACGAACAGCTGGCTGGTGAACAACAAACAGGAGCGCGTCCACGACACGATGCTAACTGATGGTGCGCTGGTGGACAGTGTTAGCCTATAGCAACAGAAGAACAGTGTGTTTACTGCTCAGCGCGGGACTTGAGACCGGCTGACAGCCGTATGGATCTATCCAGGAATACATGTCTGACTACTGTGCACGATTTCTCTGCAATGACAAACCGGGCTGTGGTAGAGACGGCGATTTTGCAGAGATTATGTCCCGCGCTGAAGCTCCCTTGCCGTGGCCCCCGGTAAGTGCGGCTAAATCGGTTGGATCTAAATAACTTCTGAAGGACTCCGAGCTGCACGATGTTTGTCTGAGTGAGTATATGAGCATGCACAAACCTAAAAATAAGGTCCAGGTGTCAAAAAACAGGAGTTGCCCTTTAAATCAATAATAAAGGCAATAGGTAAGGCAATCAGACCTGCCGCAGGTTTTAGTAACTTTATATCCAGGTTATCACACCTGAGGGGGTTTCTTTTGCTTTTTATAGAAGTTTTTCTACTGCATCTTCCGTTATAGCATCAAATCTAAAGCAGCATTGTTTATCATTCATTATTTTGTCTTTGATTAACTACTTGGGATGCAGTCTTTAGCTTTCCTGGTATCCATACCATCCTGAAGTTTCTGAAGTTTGTCATTGAAAAAATAACTTAAAAATAGTTTGCGATCTCTGCTTGCTTATTGAGAATATTTCCATCAGCTTCCAAAAAAGATGGAGTTGATCTGTTTCTGTTTCCCATTAATCCATTTAGTATATTCCATATTTTCTTACTGTCCGTTCTTGCATCTATTATTCCCCTTTGATAGTACATCTTTTTTTCATTTAGTTTTGTTTTTCACATTGTTCCTTAATTTCCTGTAAACATTCCTGTAAACATTCCATTGTGACACATCTGCTGATTTGATTGGCTCTAGCTTAGCTTTATTCCTCTGCTCCATAAGTTCTTTAAGTTCTTGGTCTAACCATGGTGCCATTACATTTCTCACTGTACAGGTGCATGTTTTTCTATAACTGGTCCTAACAAGTCATTAAATGTCTGTAAAGACCCTGATCTGGGTCTTCCTTGCTTAGAACTGCTGCCCAGTTAATATTTCTTACATCCTCATAGTAGTTTGTTTTATTAGAATTTTTAAACATTCTTTTTAATATTATTTTCTGAGCAGCTTTTGGGACTTTGGTTTTCCTCCCATGTGCTACTAAATTATGGTCGCTGCAGCTCACTGAATTGATATTGTTTTTGAGCACAGCTCAGAATATGAATAGAAATAGAAATATGTTTTTATATTATTTATCAAATTGTTTTATTTACTCATTTATTTCCTTATGAAGTAAAATAAATAAATGTTTTGGAGCTAAACTGGACCATGTGACAGCAGACTGTGACTGTGAGCTCAGATTGAAGTGTTTAGATGTGAAGGTTTGATCCTAACAGAAAAATCTGAGCTCTGCTGTTTACACTTTAGAGAAACAGGAGGAACGGTTCAAGACGTGTGTGAAAGCAGCTGAGACAAACTGAAGTACATGAGGCAGAGCAGCAGCTGATTGGCTCTGCTGAGCAGACTGTGTGATGTGGACACATCTGATTGGATCCTAAAGAGTTTTTCTCTTCATTCTCTTCTTTATTCAGACTGTGGAGCTGCAGTTTGTCAGAGATCAGCTGTTCTTCTTTAGCCTCAGCTCTGAAGTCCAACCCCTCCCATCTGAGACAGCTGAACCTGAGCTACAACGATCTTCATGATTCAGGAGTGAAGCTGCTGTGTGATTTTCTGCAGAGTCCAAACTGTAGACTGGAGATTCTGAAGTAAGTTCATGTTTTCTCTGTTTCTATTGTAGATCTTGTGTGTGTGATTATTAACTGAAGCATCTTCATGTCCAGATGTTTGACTGATCATATGTAGGGATGCATGATGGTGGATTTTTGCTGATATCTGATCTGCTGACAGTTCAACCTTCTTTGAGCTCCTCCTGATATATCTCCACTCATCTTCTCTAGTAAATCAGACCAAGTGTGTCCTGTAGGAGAACTGATGTGTTCCTCTGATTGTGACAGTCTGTTTGTTTTAGAAACAAGAAACAAGACAAACAACATCTGATTCAACAATAAATGAAAGATGTATTCTTTTCAAATACAGACATTTATTCATGAAAACTGAAGGTCATTTCTTCTTCACAACATGTTCATTTGATGTCAGATTTAATTTTCACAGCAGAGTTTGTTACTGAATGACAGAGAGAGTGAAGGAGTGACTGACAGCTCTCACAAACAGCAGACATGCTCATAAAAACATATCTTTCTGTAAAAATCCTCCTCTTCAAAAACGAGCTCTGCTGTGTTTATCCGCTCCCTGTTTCTCGTCTTTTCTGAAGCTTCATCGTGGACACGCCTCCGTTTTAAAAGCTTGACCCTTTCACAGCAGATGATGTATTAAAAGTAAGAGAGTTCTTCCGGCGTAGCAAGCGATGGCGTAGGATGCGAGCACGACGAGCTCCTGTAGAATTTGCTAATACTTAACATTTGGGCGGTTATTGATCTTGTTGTCTTTCACCAGGACTCTGACATATGCATTATTGTCTTGAGTTTGTTGATACGAGCTGTCGAAATGCCCCCCAAAATAAGCAAAGGAGGACATACGACTCAAACTTTGATCCGGCCTACCCAACAGCCTAAAGCCCCGACCAGTGATGATTCGCCCAGCCGGGGGACGCCTTCCGCAGAAGCGGCAGGTGTGGAGGATAGACTTGACCAGCGTGAATTCCTCTCATTAATCCGTGATGACATCTCGCAAATATTCAAAGCCGAACTAAAGGCTGCCCTGGGAAATGATTTAACTTCAATTAAAAGTGAACTTAAAGCCATCAAAGCCGAGCTATCGACCAGCATAGCAACAGTTCAAGCTAGCATGGTGGGGCTAACAAGCACGGTGAACGACATGGAGCGCTGCCTCTCCACCTGCACGGATGACATCACTACTATACAGGGAACAGTCGAACGCCTTTCTGCTGAGGTATTGAGACTGGAGAATAAATGCGAGGACTTAGAATCAAGATCACGCCGTAATAACATCAGGATAATCGGCATTTCCCGAAGAAGCTAACGTAGCCCCAAACATGCTATCCAACGTACTGAAAGAGGCCTTTGGACTGGAGGCAGAGCCCCGGCTTGATCGAGCACACCGCACACTCCAACCGAAGCCCAAACCGGGGCAACGTCCTCGAGCAGTCATAGCCAGACTTCACTACTACTCGGACTGTATTGAAATTCTTCGGAAAGCGAGAGAGCTGAGGCGGGTCAAGATTCGAGAAATGACCATCTCTGTGTTCCCGGACCTCACGGCTAAAACGGCTCGGGATCGGGCCGCCTTCAACGACGTGAGACGGAGGCTCCGAGAGATTCCAGGGGTCCGGTTTGGGATACTACACCCTGCTCGTCTTCGTGTGACATACAGCGGCGTGGAAAGGGAATTCAAGACACCAGATGAGGCCAAGATTTTCTTGGATAACCTCAACATAGATGGGGACTGAGCAGGTTACCACACAAGGATTAAGGGACTGTTATATGTTTCTCAGGTGTGGTGAGTACTTAAAGCCATAATAATTAGGATTCGGAGATATAAAGAACACTGGACGGATTACTTTGGCTTAAGTAAGGGTAATATGGACATTTGATCTGTTACAGGTTTAATAGTCTCCCTTCTACAAACTAATGTAATCTCAAACCTAAGACACTTTTACTAGCACTTTTGTTTCTGTTTTGAAGTCTTGAGAAATATGTTGAAAAACTATGTATGGAAGGTGAAGTTTTTGTGTTACATTACGAAGGGGACAGAAAATGAGGGAAGGAAGGAAGAAGGAAAGAAAGGAAAAACGACAAGATTTGTTTGAAGTACAGTTAATTTAGTTTCACAAGTGCTATGGCTAACCAAGTTTTGAAGTTACTTGGACTGAACTAAGACCAATTTCAATTTCATTTTGTTATTATTATTACTATTTTTGGCAATCTGATAAGAGAGAAAGGAAGGAAAAAGCAAATGTTTAGTTTCTGTTTTTTGTTTTGTTTCTACATTACATGAGGAAAGAAAGGAAAAAAAGAGTATTTTGACAGTTATTTGTTGACTTTTATAAGATAATAGGTATAAAGAACGCCTGATTATTTGTTACACTTGATAATTCTGCAGGGGCTTGAGGCCCAGTTTTGATGGAGCTACATGGCCGCAAGCATTACCTGGATAGAATGACTCCTATTGGAGCTCATACACTGTTTTCATCGTTTGGGGATGGAAATGTGTATTTAGGGGGATTGTTGAGTTCGGATTTCAGATCTGTTAAGTTCAGGGGAGGTACACACACTTTTTCTCTTTATATATTTTTTCTTATTAATTTGTTGATTTACCTTTTTCATTTATTTATTCTTACTTTATCCTTTCTATACTTGAAAATTTATGTTTTATTATGTTTTATTATGGAGGACAATTTCCTTTTTCAGTTCTTTAAACAGTTTCTGTAATGACTAATACTACAAGGAAATCTAAACACTCTAATAGTATTAGATTGGTGAGTTGGAATGTCAAGGGAATGGGAAACCCTGTTAAAAGGTCAAAAGTATATTCTCATTTAAAACATCTTAACACAGACATCGCATTTCTACAAGAAACCCATTTGCAAAACAAAGATCAAAACAAACTTTCAAGCCCATGGGCTGGGAATATTTTCCACTCTGGTTTTTCCTCTAAAGCCAGGGGGGTTTCTATTATTATTAACAAGAGGATTCAATTTTCTCATACTATGATTAAGTCAGATATAAATGGAAGATATTTGATTGTTGTAGGCACATTACAACAAAACCAGGTAGTGCTAGTAAATGTATATGCTCCGAATTTTGATGACCCCGGCTTCATGCAAATGTTGTTTGAAAATCTTCCTTGCCTTAATGATCATCTCATGATTTTTGGGGGGGATTTAAATTGCGTCATTGACCCTGTTCTTGATCGATCCAATCCACGTACATTCACTCAATCATCTATGTCCAAAGTAGTCTCAGATTTCATGTTTAAGAATGGATATGTCGATCCATGGAGATTCTATCACCCACAGATAAAAGAATTTTCTTTTTTCTCTCATGTTCACCAATCATTTTCTCGTATAGACTATTTTTTTACTGATAGTGCCTCTATGTCAAAAATAACCTCAACAGAATATCATGCAATAATTATCTCTGATCATGCACCCCTCAGCATGGATATCCAGCTTAAAGCTTCCCCATTATTTTCTTCACCATGGAGATTTAATCCTATTTTATTAGCTGATAACTCATTTGTTGAATTTGTATCAGTTTCAATAGATGATTTTATAGCTATAAATCAGCCAAGCTGCTCTTCATATTCATTATTGTGGGAAACACTTAAAGCTTATCTTAGGGGACAAATTATTTCCTTTTCTGCCAACGCTAATAAAATACGGAAAATTAAAATAGAGGAACTTACTTCAAACATACTTAACATAGATCGACAATATGCTGCAAACCCATGCCCTGCTTTACACAAAAGGAGGCTGGAGCTTCAAACTGAATTTGATCTTATTAGTACAAATGAGGCAGAACGGCTGCTGCTGCGATCGCGTTGTGTTTATTATGAACATGGAGACAAATCAAGCAGACTTTTAGCACATCAGTTAAGACGTCAAGCAGCTTCCCATATTATTCCTCAGATCAAAAGTCCCTCGGGTCCAATGCTTTATGACTCCAGAGAGATTAATGACACGTTTAAAAACTTTTACTCATCGCTTTACAATTCAGAATGTCCAATAGACAGTACTGATATGACCTCATTCCTTGAGAATTTGGAGATGCCTACTCTTGATTCTGGTGCTATTGAGGAGTTAGATTCTCCACTAAGTATTGAAGAAATAACAATATCAATTAAGTCAATGCAAAATAACAAGGCCCCAGGACTGGATGGTTTCCCAGTGGAGTTTTTTAAAAAATTTCAAAATAAGCTGGCTCCACTTCTTCTCTCGGTGTACAATGAATCACTGAAGAGAGGTAGCCTGCCTCAGACATTAACTCAGGCATCCATAACAGTACTTTTAAAGAGTAACAGAGATCCCACACAGTGTTCCTCTTACAGGCCTGTGTCTTTGCTAAATGTTGATGCAAAGATTTTGGCAAAAGTACTAGCAAGACGGTTAGAAAAATTTCTTCCCAAATTAATATCAGAGGAACAAACGAGTTTTATTAAGGGGCGGCAACTTTTTTTCAATGTAAGAACACTGTTTAATATCATCTATTCGAAAAAATCTACAATTTTTCCGGAAGTGGTTATTTCATTAGATGCAGAGAAGGCGTTTGATCGAGTAGAGTGGCCATATCTCTTTGCTACACTTAAACGTTTTGGATTCGGAAATAAATTCACATCTTGGATCCGCCTTCTTTATACAAATCCACATGCTAATGTTCGTACAAATAACACAAGTTCTGAGTATTTTAAGTTATCGCGAGGAACCAGACAGGGTTGTCCTTTGTCGCCCTTGTTGTTTGCCCTAGTGATAGAACCTCTTTCAGTTGCACTTAGATCATCACCCTTTTATCAAGGAATTACTCGAGTAGATAAGGAATTTAAACTGTCATTATTTGCTGATGATCTTTTATTATATGTATTGGACCCTGTCAGAAATATCCCTTTTATTCAGACGACCTTGCAGAGGTTTGGATCATTTTCGGGATATAAAGTTAATCTGCTTAAAAGCATTTGTTATCCAATAAATGACCTAGCACTACAGCTACAACAGACAGGTATCCCCTTTAAAATAAACTCCA
Organism: Scarus forsteni; assembly: GCA_036419115.1. Lineage (NCBI taxonomy): Eukaryota > Metazoa > Chordata > Actinopteri > Labriformes > Labridae > Scarus > Scarus forsteni. Next base: position 749,934 of record JAZDUH010000029.1, on the reverse strand, counting down.
CTGGTTTCAGGTATTTAGGGATAAATATTACACGTAGTATGTCTTCTTTATTTTCTGCTAATTTCTTACCCCTAATAACTCAGCTAAAAACTGATCTGGAGAAGTGGAATAGTTTACCATTATCTCTCATCGGACGGATTAACACATTAAAAATGAATGTATTGCCAAAGCTACTCTTTTTGTTTCAATGTATTCCACTTTACTTGCCAAAAAAATTCTTCAGAAGCATTGAAAATATTATTTCAACCTTCTTATGGAATAAAAAGTCTCCCAGAATTAAGAAATCTCTTTTACAAAGATGTAAATTTAATGGAGGCCTTTCTATGCCTAACTTTCAGCTATATTACTGGTCAGCACATATTCAAAAGATTATATACTGGATTAAATCTCCTGATGTTTCATGGTGTAGACTTGAAAGACAGTCTTGTAGTCTTTCTTCTCTGGATGCTCTACTTACATCCTCTTTACCACTCAACCCCTCTGGCTTTACAGAAAATTTAGTTGTAAGGTCTACTCTTCGAATCTGGTATCAGTTTAGGTGTCATTTTAAATTTTTATCAGCTTCTCCTAAAGCTCCCTTAATTAAAAATCATTTGTTTCCTTTTTCATATACAGATGCCATTTCCTGGCAATGGCACAGTAAAGGAATTAAATACTTTCAGGATCTTTACAGGAATGGTGTTTTTCTCAGTTACACAGATCTTTCTAGAAAGTTTGAATTGCCGGCATCTCACCAATTCCATTTTTTTCAAGTAAGGCATTGTGCTGCTTCCATTTTCCCTAATTTTCCCTTAATGCCTTCTAAACAACCATGGGAAGACCTCCTAGAGCTTAACTCTGGTCAGAAGTCATTAATATCAAGGATATATTATCATCTGTTGTCACTTGAGGCAGAACCGAGGATAAGAGTACGAGAGATGTGGGAACGAGAACTAGGTATAACTTTTACAGAACAATGTTGGCAAAGGGCTGTTAAAAGAACCCACAACAGCACAATATGTGCTCGACTTGGGCTCATACAATATAAAGTCCTAAATAGGGTTCATTTTTCTAAAACTAGACTGTCTGAAATATTTTCTACAGTAGAGGACAAGTGTGATAGATGCCACTTATCTCCATGTAACTTAAGCCACATGTTCTATCTCTGTTCAAACTTATCAAACTTCTGGCAAAAGTATTTTGGAACCATGTCCAAAATATTAGGCAAGGATATTAGAAACTGTCCTTTTATAGCAATATTTGGTACACCTCAAGAACAGAATCAATTTACCTCTCATCAGTTGACAGTTCTAGCTTTCACATCATTGTTAGCAAGACGTAGAATTTTGTTACATTGGAAGTCTAGCAAGGTCCCACTGATTTCTCAATGGCTTCAGGATGTAATGTTCTTCCTGAAGCTAGAGAAGATACGGGAGGAGCTGAAGGGCAATTCAGAGATATTTTTAGAAAAATGGCAACCTTTCCTGACATATTTCAACTCCCTGCAGACTTTACCAACAGACTGAACACAAACTAGCACCCTTTTTTTTTTTAATATTCCTCCTATTTTTTTTATTTTTTATTTTTTTTTATTTTATGTATATATATATATATATATATATTTTAATATTTTATTTTATTTTATATTTTGTTTAATTATTTTCTCTTTCCCCTTAGTTACTTACTTATTTTACTAAACATTGGTTTAATTTCAATTATTAGTTAAAATTAATTAATTTTACTTATTTATCTTTCTGTATAAGTGTGGCTCGTACATGGTTCATGGAGGGGGGGGGGGGGGTTCAGGGGGGGGAAGTAAACAAAAAGAAAAGAAAAACAGCGAAGAATGGGAGTGCCAATGTCCTTTTCTGTATCTTCTTCACTTTGCTGGAACATGTATATGCTTCACAGCGTCCGGAAGATTGAAATGTGTCCTTTTCTTTTTCTGTAAATTTCAACTCTTCAATAAAGAAATCAAAACAAAAAAAAAAAGTAAGAGAGTTGATCAAACCATGGGCTGGAAAAGCTTCATCAAATGTTTGAAACAACATCACAGGTGAGCTCAGAGCTAAAGATGCAGCAGCAGCTCTCCCTCTGCTGCAGGTCACACAGAGGTCATGGGAGGAGCACACATGATGAAAGCTGACAATGTGAAAGAAATAATGATTTAAAAATACATTTGTTTGCAGGTAGTGCTAAAACATGCAGAAATAACATGAATGAATTAGAGTTTTATTGAAGATAAAGGAGGAGTTTTTGTCTTTTCTGTATTTAGCATCACAAAATGTTCCTGTCAGAAACGTCCCGTCCACTGGGTGTCTGGGTGTAACGCTGCACAGCGGAGCAGGCTGTGGAGATGGGTGAGGCGCGTTTACACCTGCACAAAAACAGGACAAACAGAAATGAAAGTGGCCTGTCTGGTTGACTAATTCAGTTAAAGTTTATAACTTAGCAGATATATCCACTGGAAGCCATTGCATGTAGTGATGAATGCCAAGCTAGCTAGCTGGTGTCATCAATCATGGGATTACAAATCGTTTGCTTCTGTCTGCTTCACATACTTGACCAATCTGGCTTTAGACTGACGTAGGACTGTCTACCTTATTAACATAGTGCACAGAAATACAGGAATAAATAAATGTAGAAATACAGGAATGTATAAATAAATGAATGTGGAAGTAAATGCATAACTGTTTAAATACCAAATGAAGTTTATATGGAAATTTATAAATAAATAAATGTTGAAATATAGAAAAATAAATAAATACAAATAGAAATGCATAAAATAAATGAATGTGAAATACAGGAAAAGCCCTTTTATTACCAAAATATATTTATATCTTTATTTTTTCACATATTAACTAATTAATTAATTAATTAATTTATCCTTGTGTCATTTTTTCTTCTCCATATTGAAGATGATCTCCTTCTTGGTATAAATAAAAACGTGTGTGCCTGGAGCTCCACATGTCAGCTGGTGTGTCCAAACGGACTTGAAGCAGTTTGCTGCTCTTACTAACGTTGTTCCTCAGGTTCAGATTCTTGCTCGTGTTGTTCTGACTCTCAGATGGTCGTGGCTCTGGACAAAAGCGTCTGCTGAATGAACAAACTTTAAGACTTAATGAGCAGACAGTGACAGGTACACACGTGGACAAAATTGTTGGTCCCCTTCATTTAATGAAAGAGAAATTCACAGTGGTCAGAGAAATAACTTGAATCCGACAAAAGTAATAATAAATAAAAATTCTATGACATTTAATCAATGAAAGTCAGACATTGCTTTTCAACCATGCTTCAACAGAATTATTTAAAAAAATGAACTCATGAAACAGGCCTGGACAAAAATGATGGGACCCCTAGAAAAGACTGAAAATGATGTGACCAAAGGGACATGTCAATCCAAGCTGTGTCCACTAATTAGCATCACAGGTGTCTTCAAGCTTGTTATCAGTCAGTGGGCTCATATATAGGGCGACAGGTAGCCACTGTGCTGTTTGGTATCATGGTGTGTGCCACACTCAACATGGACCACAGAAAGCTAAGGAGAGAGCTGTCTCAGGAGATTAGAAATAAAATTATAGACAAGCATGTTAAAGGTAAAGACTATAAGACCATCTCCAAGCAGTTTGATGTTCCTGTGACTACAGCTGCACAGATTATTCAGAAGTTTAAGGTCCACAGGACTGTAGCCAACCTCCCTGGACGTGGCTGCAGGAGGAAAACTGATGACAAATCAAAGAGATGGATAATACGAATGGGAACAAAAGAGCCCAGAACAACTTCTAAAGAGATTAAAGGTGAACTTCAAGCTCAGGAAACATCAGTGTCAGATCGCACCATCCGTCGTTGTTTGAACCAAAGTGGACTTCATGGGAGACGACCAAGGAAGACACCATTTTTAAAAACAAATCATAAAAAAGCCAGACTGGAATTTGCCAAATGACATGTTGACAAGCCACAAAGCTTCTGGGAGAATGGGACATTTATTTCAGAACATTTCAATATTCTAGTCTAATAATTGTTTATTCGTTTTATAACTGCATACGCACCCTCCCGCTGCAACAGTGGCATCCCTCACCCAGTCCACACTGGATTTTATGCCTCATATAAACATCCAAATGCGAAAAATGACATCACAGAAGGAATTGACAGTTTTATTTCTTGGGATATAAGGCCCATTGGTGTCGTGGAAGGCCAAGAAAAACATTGGAACCTGGATATTTAGTGCCAGCGCGCCAGACAATTACGCACGCGCTCACGGCAAAATACGAGGGAGTAAAAAGAGAAAGTTTCTGAGTTAATAGATAAAGATAACAGATGTGTACGTCTCTTCGAATGGAGTCCTATATGAAAGTGACTGTCCATTTCATTGATGAAGACTGGAAAGCAAAGAGTCTTGTGTTGAGAAAAGAAAGGAGGGAAAGAGGCGAACAGGGGAGAAAGCGGCGGCAGCGTGGGGAGTGGGGGGTCGATTGGTCGATTTTTGGTCGACAATTGCTGTGTTTTAGTCGACCAACAATTTCTTTGGTTGATTACAGCCCTATCTGGCACAGGGTGTCTTGGATCTGTGCAGGTACAATGAAATCTCAGGACTATCAAGACATTTTGGAGTGAAATGTGCTGGCCAGTGTCAGAAAGCTTGGTCTCAGTCTTAGGTCATGGATCTTGCAACAGGACAATGACACAAAACACACAGCTAAAAACACCCAAGAATGGCTAAGAGGAAAACATTGGACTATTCTCAAGTGGCCTTCTATGAGCCCTGACCTACATCCGATCGAACATCTTTGGAAAGAGCTTAAACATGCCATCTGGAAAAGGCACCCTTCCAACCTGAGGCAACTGGAGCAGTTTGCTCATGAGCAGTGGGCCAAAATACCTGCTGAAAGGTGCAGAAGTCTCAATGACAGTTACAGGAATCGTTTGATTGCAGTGATTGCCTCAAAAGGTTGTGCAACTAAATATTAAGTTATGGGTACCATCATTTTTGTCCAGGCCAGTTTCACGGGTTCGTTTTTTAAAAATAATTCAGTTGAAGCATGGTTGAAAAGCAATGTCTGACTTTCATTGGTTAAAGGTGTAGTCAGCGATGTGGGAGAAAACGAGTTGGGGGTTTGTTTGTATTCGAACTTAGACCCGCCTCCTGAAAGCTGATTGATGTGCATCGTCATGGAAACGGCCGTAGAAACTGCGTAGCTGACGTAGCTAAGGAAACCCCGACTGGTCAGACAACTCGACTGCCGTTATTGAAAACATCACAACAACAGTACATTCTGGCAGATTAGACAATAAGATGAATGCCCAACGGCTGTTACTTTTATGTGAAGCACCACGAAGCTAATGCTGCTTAGCTTACCTATCCAGCAGACGGACGGCGACATCCGCGTCCGTTTTCAGGTCTTTCAATTAGCAGAGTCCCCTCCACCGTCGGAAAGGAACACCAATGTTGACCCGGGTCTTCGCTCTTTCATGGTCATAGCCCTTCTTTTTCACTTTTCACTCCTCTGACCTTTTTCGTTTGGGCTGTTTTTCAGCCATTGCTACCGCAACTATTATATCTCTCTCTTACGCTAACTGCGCACGCTACGCAAACTACGACTCCCCCTCCCCGCTCTGTCTGATCTGCACATGAGTATGATCGCCCCCCTGGATGAGGGGGGGTTTACTTTGTTTTGGTAACTCGGCCCGAGCCACAGTATTTACCAAGGCTGTGTATTGAAACCGGACTTTTTTTTCAACATGCTGTCAGTGGGGACATCTTGTGGATGGAGAGGAGAAATATGGTGAATTTCGCAATCAGATTAGAAGATTAGAAGATCGCTGACTACACCTTTAAATGTCGTAGAATTTTTATATGTTATTACTTTTGTCAGATTCAAGTTGTTTCTCTGACCACTATGAATTTTTCTTTCATTAAACGAAGGGTACCAACAATTTTGTCCACATGTGTATATAATGATGTGTTCAATGACAGCTCAGAAAAATGATGATTAGACAAATATATAACATTTCATCATGGTGGGTTCAAATGTTGACGAGAAAAGAAAAAATCAGTTCCTGACCAAAGATCGAGGATGTTTGTGTAAATATGTTTTTATATTATTTCTCAAATTGTTTTATTTCCTCATTTATTTCCTTATAAAGTAAAATAAATAAATGTTTTTTGTAGCTAAACTGGACCATGTGACAGCAGACTGTGACTGTGAGCTCAGATTGAAGTGTTTAGATGTGAAGGTTTGATCCTGACAGAAAAATCTGAGCTCTGCTGTTTACACTTTAGAGAAACAGGAGGAACGGATCAAGACGTGTGTGAAAGCAGCTGAGACAAACTGAAGTACAGGAGGCAGAGCAGCAGCTGATTGGCTCTGCTGAGCAGACTGTGTGATGTGGACACATCTGATTGGATCCTAAAGAGTTTTTCTCTTCATTCTCTCTTCTTTATTCAGACTGGAGAGCTGCAGTTTGTCAGAGATCAGCTGTTCTTCTTTAGCCTCAGCTCTGAAGTCCAACCCCTCCCATCTGAGACAGCTGGACCTGAGCTGGAACAAACTTCATGATTCAGAAGTGAAGCTGCTGAAAGATCTTCAGGAGGATCCAAACTACAGACTGGAGACTCTGGAGTAAGTAGAGAGTTGAATTTACCGTAAATCTCAGAATATAAATCTCTCTGTTTTCTCTTTTTGAGTCTCTCAGAGGGAAAATGAATTTCTGCGTCTTCCTGCCTGATGATTTCTGTGACGTTCAGCAAAACCTTCAAAGTTCAGTTTGTGTCAAACTGCTGCTCTTTAGTCCACCTGCTGTGACCTGCTGAGCCTTTGCTCCTTATATTACGGTAGCTGAGCTCTCAGCTTGAAGTGGATTGTTGTGAAGCTCAAACACTAGAGGAGTCCAAAAAGACGGTTTTCCTTTGAGCTGTTTTACATTCAGAATCAGTGTAGACGTCCATGAATCTGTTTTTGTCTTTTGTTTCTGAAACAGGTCTAAAATGTGCTTTATACTCCAGACTTTACGGTAATCCGTGCTGATCTGTCCGTCTTTGAGCTGAACTGGGTTCAGTCAGGAGAGGCTTCATGATGACAGCAGTTTAAAGTCATGAAACCTGTGAGACTCTGCAGGTGGTCCAGGTGAAAATCTGCCCTTCAAAGTGTCTTCAGTTTGTGCTGCTGTCTCTGAATCCTCTCAGAAAAGTCAAAGAAATGAGAAACAGCTGCTGCTGACGTGTCAACATGTGAATCCACTGATGAAAATCTCCTTCATTCTCTTTAAAAACAAACATTAACGCTGTGATCTGACAGAAGAGGCAGAAATCAAGCTCATGAAGCCGTCATGGTCCTGCTGAAGTTCAGCAGAAGAATCAATCTGATCATGAAGAGCAGATGATTTCTTTGAACTGTGGTCATGGTCCCATCCCTAGAGCTGGACCACTGCAGTCCAACATGTGACAGGCTTTGGTGTGCTGGACACAGAGCAGAGTGAAAACTCAGCAAACACATGAAGATCCACCAAAGCTGCAGCTTCAGCCTGAACTGAAGAGAGTCCTCACACAGACTGATGGAGCTCAGTGATTGGAGGCTCCTGATTCATTCTTCTGCTCTGACCACAGATCAGCAGCTCTAATCTCTGCTCTCATGTTTACTACAACAGGTGCTGATACCTGAGGATCATCATCATCATCAGTGAGTCCATCCACAGTCAGTCAGTGATCCACTGTGGCGTCCTGCAGCTGTTTCCTTCACAGACGTGTCCACACAGACTCTGTTCAGGTCCCTGCAGATCCTCCAACAGTCTGACAGAGTCTCTCATTTGGTTTTTGAAACCTGAGGCCTTCAGAGTGTCAGCCGCTGCAGTTTGTGGTTTTCCTCTGAACTCAGGATCTTTACCAAAGCATGAACAGGTCCTGCAGACTCACACTGACTCAGATGTAAAGAAATGTCTGATTAATAGAACTACAGATGATTAAAGCAAAGAAATGACATGTTGTCTTATAAATCAGAGACGATGGTAAAAATATGCTGCTGGATTTCTTTAGTTAGTGTTTGTAAATCACTGATGGGGCACAGATCTGATTATTTTTGGACTTTTATGGTTTTTAATCCACATCTGTTCATCTGATTTTGAATTGACTGTAAATATCTAAAGTGTTTTTTCATCTTCAATAAACTTTTAACCTTTTGGAGAGTCTTGAGTGACCTTTGACCTTTAGGTGGTGTTCAGTGAGTTCATTTTTCTCTGACAAAGACTCACACTGACCCCTGACCCCTCAGGGCACTTTTCACATCTCACACTGATGATCATCAAGAGAGGAGGGTCAGAGTTCGTCCTCCCTGTGGACTTCATGTCCTGCTCTCACGTCCTTCACAGCACCAAAGACGTCTGCTCCACTGTTTCTTTATTTTCTGTTTGGTTTGTGGATTAGTTTGATGTTTGATTGATTGTCTTTTTCTTAGTGTGTCTGTTTTTTTGGTTTGTCTGATTGTTTGTTCATTTGTTGGTTTGGCTGTTTGTTTCTGTGTTTGTTTGTTTTTTACTGTTTATTTGATAATTTAGTTGTTTTTTTTTTGACTGATTGTTGGGATGCCAGTTTTTTGTTTGTCTGTATTTTAATTTGTCAGTTTGTTTATCAATTTTGTTATTACCTCCGCCAAGGAGGTTATGTTTTCAGGAGAGTTTGTTTGTCCGTCCGTGAACAAAATAACTCAAAAGTAATGGATGGATTTGGATGAAATTTTCAGGAAATGTTCAGCATGGGAAAAGGAAGAACTGATTCGATTTTGGTGTTGATCCGGATCAGCGTCCGACCGCCACGGCGAAAAATGTGATTTCTGTGAATAACTACTAAACTAAAATAGATATCATTATGAATCCAGTTGCTAATGGTATGTTTTCATGGTCAAGAAATCTAAATATTAAGATGAAATCAAGGTAGGACTAATATTTATGCTCAAAATGACAATATGGCGGAGGTCTGCGCTCTCCGAGTGCTTTCTAGTTTTTATTTGTGTTTGTTTCTTTGTCAGATGGTCTGTTTGTCTGTTCATCTTCTTTATAGTTTGTTTTGTAGACGGTCTTTTGTGTGTCTATCTGTTTCCTTGAAATTGGTGTGTCTTTGTTACTTTGTCAGTATTTTTTGTCTGTTTATTGTTTTTGTGTGTTTTATGCGTTTCTGGTTGTATTTTTCTGTGATTGTTAATTTTGTTTCTGTTTATCTGTTTGTTTCTTTGTGACTGTTTCTGTTTCATTGGAGGTCTATTTTTTTGTCTGCCTGTTTATCAAATCAAATCAAACTTTATTTATAAAGCACTTTTCATACATTAAAAATGCAGCACAAAGTGCTATACATGTTAAAAACAGTCCCCCCCCCCATTTAAACTTCACCCAAACACACGCATAACATGATTTAAAATGTGTGATTTTTTATCTGACTGCTCTTCTGTCTGTCAGTTTGTTTCAGGGTGTTGGCCTGTTTTATATCCAAAAACGTCATGTTTGATCATAGTATTTTTTGTCTCAGTCCAGAATGGTAAAAAAGTCACATGTTAGCCTTTGTGTTTTTTCAAATCCTGAGCTGAGAGAAAAAGGCTCACGAGTCCGTTTTAATGCCAAATATGACCAAATCATCTGCATAAGCATGTTTTCTGGCCTGTTTCACATCCAAAAAGTCATGTTTGGGACTATTTTTTTCAAGGTGCAGGGTTTGGAGTATTTGTTCCAGAGGGAGGAGGGGTCACTGAACAGGAGGACTATGAACAGACTGAGTGTGAACACTGTGGAGATGGTAGCTGTGCTGATGGCGCTCAGATGGGCTGAGCATGCTCAGGTGGAGAGGATGTTAATATGCTGTGACTCAGCTTCAGTGTTAACTCACTGAAGGTCCGTCCATTCTGGAAGCAGGCAGGGCTTGTTATATAAAATTTTGATGTGTATGACTCGGTGTATATGGGTCCCTGCACATGTAGGAGTGGGGGGCAATAAAGAGGCAGATGTGTCAGCTAAGAGGGCTCTAAAGAAGGAGAGAGTAGAAATGCATATTAGAATAATCAAAGCAGAGGCAAAGGGGATCATTTGGGAGAAAGCAAATCAGTTGTGACTGACTAGCTGGGATAAGGAAGACAAGGGTCGACACTTCTACCAAATACAGTGAGTGTTAAAGGACAGGGAGTCAGGAGTAGCAGCAGGAGGGATGAAACAGTGTGGATGAGGCTTAGACTGGGACACTGTGCACTGAATAAAACACTGAAGATGATCGGGAGGCACCAAACAGGGCTGTGTGAGGGGTGTGAGGAGGAGGAAGAATCAGTGGAACATGTGTTGCTGTGGTGTAGAGCGTGTGAAGGACAGAGGATAAAGTTGAGGGACAAGATGAGGAGGTGGGGATCCTGGGATTTGAGCTGAAGCATATACTTAGTGAGGGTGGTGGAGCTTCTCAAGAGCACAGCGGTATATGACAGAATATAAGGATAAGGGGTGTAGGCGATATGTAACTGTTAATATTATTTACTTTATTATTATTTAATTAAATAGATTTTTTTTTGTTTATTTCATTGTACTTATTATTATTAATATGTTATTATTAATTTTATTTTATTAATTTATTTATTTATTTTGGAAATTAAACAGTTTATTTCCATTCATTTACTTTGGACAAGGAAATAAGCAAGTAGGGTTATTGGAGCCTGACCCACACCCGCACCAGAAGATGGCAGTAATGCCCGTTTTAAAGCTGGCCAACCACCGTTAAACTCCTCAAAGAAGAAGAAGAAGAAGAAGGGATTATGATAAGTTACATGTCTAAAATAGTCGATCAGAATGTGCAATTAATTTCCCATTAATAAAAATAATAAGTTTATTGATATAGCACCTTTGAAGAACAGCAAAGTCACAAAGTGTTTCACAAAATAAATAAAAACAATACAAGAAATTTTTAAAGGTACAACAAAAGAAAACAGCACACAACACATATTAAGCAACGGCCAGACCAAACAAGTAGGTCTTTTTTAAAAGAATCAACTGTTTCAGCCGATCTTAAACCCAAGGGGAGCGAGTTCCACAGAGTTGGAGCCATGACACTAAAAGCACAGTCACCTTTAGTTTTTAGTCTGGAGTGTGGAACAACCAACAGGTGTGGCTCAGTGGACCAGAGAGACCTACCAGGAATGTAGTGTTTTAAAAGTTCTGAGATGTATGCTGGAGTCTGATCATGGAGGGCTTTGAAAGTGAGCAAAAGTATCTTAAAATGTATTCTGAAATGTTTGGGAAGCCAGTGGAGTGAAAACAGAATTGTTGTGATGTGTGACCTTTTTGGAGACCTGGTAAGTCGTCTGGCTGCAGCATTTTGTACTAATTGTAGACGGTTTATGGATGTTTTACTGAGACAGGTGAAAAGTGAGTTACAGTAGTCTAAACGGGAAGAAATAAATGTGTGAATAACCATCTCCATTTGAGCTGTAGAGACTATGTGTCTGAGTTGTGCAATATTTCTGAGATGAACAAAACAAGAACAGACCAGGTTATTGACATGTTGATCTAGAGAGAGTGAGTGAGTGGCTGAAAGAAACACCAAGATTATGTAGAGTTGTTTTAGCAAAAGTGGACAGGATTCTCAGTTTCTGTAGTACACTGATCATAATCTTAAGACCAGTTGAAAAATTGCTAGAATATGCATTTTGCACATTTGGATCTTAATGAGGTTTTAAATAGAGCTACAATATTTTAAAGCAAGAAGGGGGAGTGTGACAAAAAGCACTTTGAAAAAGTGATTTATTGAAAACAACAAGAAAACAGAAATAGGCTGTTTATCAGCTGATCAAAAGTTTAAGCCCACGGGCTATTAAAGCCAAAATCTGCTCAAAATGTTCATTTTCTGTCAGGCATTCACACGGTCATGCCCTCCTGATGGCTAAAGCTAAGAAGCTTTCTCTTCTTGAACGTGGTCGGATCGTCGAGCTGCATAAGCAAGGCCTCTCGCAGCGTGCCATTGCTGCTGAGGTTGGACGCAGTAAGACAGTCGTTCTACATTTTTTAAAGATACTGAGCATTATGGAACGAAAAAGTCAAGTGGTAGACCCCAAAAAAATTACACCTGTGCTGAGCCGAAGGATCCAATTGGCTGTCTGTCAAGACACAGGGCGGTCCTCGACCCAAATTAAGGCCCTTACTGGTGCCGACTGGTGCAGCGCAGTAACCATCAGACGGCATCTGCGGGAAAAGGGTTTCAAAAACAAAAAACAAATTCAAAGACCTCGTCTCCTTCAACGCCACAAAACTGCCCGTTTAGACTTTGCCAGGGAGCATCAAACATGGGACACTGAAAGGTGGAAAAAAGTTTTATTCTCTGATGAGAAAAAATGTAACCTTGACGGTCCAGATGGCTTCAACATTACTGGCATGACAAGGAGATCCCACCTGAGATGTTTTCTACCCGGCACAGTGGAGGGGGTTCCATCATGATCTGGGTGCTTTTTCATTCAGTGAACACTGGAGCTTCAGGTGGTACAGGGTCGTCAAACGGCAGCTGGTTACGTGCAGATGTTGTAGAGGGCATCCCTCATGACTGAGGGCCCTCGTCTGTGTGGTAACAGCTGGGTTTGTCAACAGGACAACGCTGCAGTTCACAATGCTCGCTTGACCAAGGACTTCTTCAGGGAAAATAACATCACTCTTTTGGACCATCCCGCATGTTCCCCTGATTTAAATCCCACAGAGAACATTTGGGGATGGAGGTCAAGGGAAGTTTATAAAAATGGTCATCAGTTCCAGACAGTTGATGCCCTGCGTGAAGCCATCTTCACCACTTGGAGCAATGTTTCCAAAAGCTTCCTGGAAACACTCAAATCAAGCATGCCTCAACAAATTTTTGAAGTGTTTAACAAGAACAGTGGAGCTATTTCTGTTTACTTGTTGTTTTCAATAAAATATTTTTTTAAAAATGCTTTTTGTCACACTCCCCCTTCTTGCTTTTGCATATTGTAGCTCTACTTAAAACCTCATTAAAGTCCAAATGTGCAAAATGCATATTCTAGCATTTTTTCAACTGGTCTTAAGATTTTGATCAGGTCTGTATGTCTGGCACTAAGCTCTCTGAAGCCAAGACAAGAACTTCTGTTTTTTCAGAGTTAAGTTGTAATGAGTTATCTGACATCCAGTCTCTAATGGCACTTAACCCTTTAAGGCCCAAGACCATAGATTATAGCCAGAAATTTCTAATTTTTTGGAGCTGAAATGTTTGTTTCACTTTCTGCTAAAATCCATAAAAATCGAAATGTCCATAAAATTCAACATATAGATTTTTTTGTATCTCATTTTATACATTAGGTGTTTTTGGCAACTTATAATCCATTTGAGGACATTTTTATCATTTATCTGATTGTATTCAAAAACATTTTTGTAATTTGTTGATAACATTGAGTAGATAGAGGTATTATAAAAGAATGTATCAAATATGATACAATTGGCTATATAGGGTTAAACAACTGAGCAGGGTTGACACTTGAGAATAATCATTAGGTGAAAAGGATTCCTGTAGCTGGATACCATCTGCAGAACAGTGATACGACACATTTTTAAAACTGTTGATTAGGTGGCTTAGTGGGAGCAAGTACAGAGGAAATAATATTGGGCCGAGGACTGAGCCTTGAGGAACTCCACAAACTAGGGGTGAATTAGAAGAGGTGTTGTATGGTAACGCACATACAACTGAAAATGATGATACCTAGTGATGATGAGTTGAAGCCTCATGAGACATTGAACCACTTGAGCCAATTGGAGAAAGGGTTCATCTCTTGAAGCTTCATGTGCACATGAGTCCACCTACTGGCCAGGTGTAAAATCACAGGCAGCTTTATCTTAACCATACGATGTGTGATGCATTGTCTGTTGGGGCTCGTAGGAATGACTATGAATTTAAAAAATACATGATCGAATAACTTCTCAACAATTTAACACATGAGTGTGTAATAAAATATTTTGAATGTACTGTGTGTTTAATGTATGAGTTTTCTTGATTTTCATTGTCAGCTGCATTTGATTTGGTTTTTTTGTTTGTTTTTTGGGGGGGAGGGGCGGGGGGCATCAGGAGGACTGAGAACTTTTTTTTTTTTTAAATTTTGTGCATTTTGAGATTTTGATTTGACAAAAGTTTGATGAACTGCTTGTGACATTCTGAATTTTTCTCTTTGATGGACTGAGAACAAGCTTGAAGACTTGTTTTGATGAACTTTATACTTTATGAATATTTTGAACTTCATTTCTTAGCTTGTTGGGACTCCTTACATTTGAATGAAGTTGAAATGTCCTACATTAGTTTTTTTAATTTAAGACAAACTTTAAGTTTTCTGTTGTGTGGTTTAATTGAGCAATAGGCCTAATGACAGATTTAGTCATCTGTCTGGTGCCCAATTAATATCAATTTCACAGTTCTTGCCCTTAGCAACAGTTCAGTAGTGGCATAGCATGTGATATGGCAGGTTGTGTAATGTTTGTCTTAACTTCAGGAGAGTGTCATGTGCTTGAGCAGAGGACAGTGAAGTGCTTGTGGAACTAAGAAGAGGGCACTTAAAGGGAAACTCCGGTATTTTGACACCTGGACCTTATTTTTAGGTTTGTGCATGCTCATATACTCACTCAGACAAACATCGTGCAGCTCGGAGTCCTTCATAAGTTATTTAGATCCAACCGATGTAGCCGCACGTAGCGGGGGCCACGGCAAAGAAGCTTCAGCGCCGGACGTAATCTCTGCAAAATCGCTCGTCTCTACCACAGTCCGGTTTGTCATTGAAGAGAAATCCTCCAGAGTAGTCAGACATATATTCCTGGATAGATCCATACGTGTGTCAGCCGGTTTCAAGTCCCACTCTGAGCAGCAAACACACTCCTCTTCTGTTGCTATAGGCGAACACCGTCCACAAGCGCACACCAGTTAGCATTGAGTCGTGGACGTGCTCCTGTTTGTTGTTCGCGAGCCAGCTGTTTGTCTCTCTCCCTCTCCATTCTGCTCTCATGGAGCTCCTCGTCCGTGTACTCAGACTGAAACCGGTCATCATAGTCTGACTTTTCGGCATCAGATAGATATTCTGCCATGTTGCTCAGCACTGCCGGTGTTGTGCCAAGGTACTTACCCCCGATAGAAAGTGTATCCCCTGTCCGCGGGAGCGTACTTACCCCCGATAGAAAGTGTATCCCCTGTCCGCGGGAGCGCGCACGTCTCGTCTGCACTTTAAGGATGGGACTTCACGCTAAACAGTGACAAATACTATCGTGCAGATTGTCTTATGGATGTTGTGAGTGTAACCGTTTTTCTGTGTTGTTCTTTTTAATTGTACAAAATTAATGTCTCAAAATAAACAAGTCCAATGTTTGAAATCCTTGGTTTTTGAACTGTCGTCCTTTATTACACTGTGTAGCGCCGTAAGAAACTGATCTGCAAAAGAATCAGCAGCCTGATTAACTGAGTAATGCTTTATCTCTCTTCATACCACGCTCATAGTTTTGATTGATTCAGTTTTGATAGCTATTTGGGATACTTTTTCTTAGATTAGCCTCCTACTGCTATTTACGATCATCCGGAAGTTCTTTGTGCACTTTCAAAATAATAGCAACTATCCCTGGAAAACGTGAGGACTAGACCAAGAGTTAAGAGGTATCCAAAATTCACAAGTTTTTTTTTCGTAACAAAGTATGACAGACTGATGATAGAGAGTTTAAAAGGACTAGCTCACTTCTTTCCTAAGATACGGGGGGATACAAATTATTTCAGGGCATATTTCGCCTGCAAAAATCTGTATCCCCCCCCCCCTTAAAATGGTCAAATCTTAAACTACCATCATGAAATTTATTTTGTGGTCATTTCAGAACAAGACTGATGATATTGGAGAGTCTGAAAGGTCTAGCTCACTTCTTCTCTAAGATACAGGGGGATACAAATTATTTCAGACCATATTTCGCCTGCAAAAATCTGTATCCCCCCCTTAAAATGGTCAAATCTTAAACTACCATCATGAAATTTATTTTGTGGTCATTTCAGAACAAGACTGATGATATTGGAGAGTTTTAATGGTCTAGCTCACTTCTTCCCTAAGATACAGGGGGATACAAATTATTTCAGGCCATATTTCGCCTGCAAAAATCTGTATCCCCCCCCCTTAAAATGGTCAAATCTTAAACTACCATCATGAAATTTATTTTGTGGTCATTTCTGATTAAGACTAATAATATTGGAGAGTTTAAAAGGTCTAGCTCACGTCTTCTCTAAGATACAGGGGGATACAAATTATTTCAGGGCATTTTTTACCCGCAAAAATCTGTATCCCCCCTCCCCTTAGAAGGGTCAAATCATAAACTACCATCATGAAATTTATTTTGTGATCATTTCTGATTAAGACTTATAATATTGGAGAGTTTGAATGGACTAACTCACTTCTTCTCCAAGTTACAGGGGGATACAAATTATTTCAGGCCATTTTTCACCTGCAAAAATCTGTATCCCCCCCTTGGAAGGGTCAAATCATAAACTACCATCATATTTATTTTTGGATGATTTCTGATGCAAACTAATAATATTAATAATAGAGAGTTTGAAAGGACTAGCCCAAATCATTAGGTAGGTGAGGGGGATACAGATTTTTGCAGGTGAAAAATGGCCTGAAATAATTTGTATCCCCCTGTAACTTAGAGAAGACGTGAGCTATTCCTTTCAAACTCTCCAGTAGTATTAGTCTTAATCAGAAATGATCACAAAATGAATTTCATCATGGTAGTTTATAATTTGACCCTTCTAAGGGGGGGATACAGATTTTTGCAGGCGAAAAATGGCCTGAAATAATTTGTATCCCCCTGTAACTTGGAGAAGAAGTGAGCTAGACCTTTCAAACTCTCCAATATTATAAGTCTTAATCAGAAATGATCACAAAATAAATTTCATGATGGTAGTTTATAATTTGACCCTTCTAAGGGGGGGATACAGATTTTTGCAGGCCAAATATGATATCTTAATAGAGCAAGCAATGTACTTAATAGATCAGTGATGTTATTATTCTTTCCATTATTATTATCATTATTATTATAATTATCATTATTATTATTATTATTATTATTATTAGGCTATTATTATCATCATTGGGCTGGCATAGCTTTAAATGAAGCTTTCAAACTTTGTGTAAAAAAAAAAAAGTTTTGAAGTTTGTGTGTGGATACCTCTAGACTCTAGGTCGAGTCCTCACGTTTTTCATGGATACGTGCTATTGTTTTGAAAGTGTGGATAGAACTTCCGGATGATCGTAAATAGCAGCATGAGGCTAATCTAAGAAAAAGTATCCCAAAGAGCAATCAAAACTCAGTGTATAAACATGGTATGATGAGAGATAAAGCATTTCAAATGAAGAGTACTGATTCTTTGGCAGATCAGTTTCTTACGGCGCAACACGGTGTAATAAAGGACGACAGTTCAAAAACGAAGCATTTCAAACAATCGATTTGTTTATTTTGATGTATTAATAAATGTACAATTAAAAAGAACAACGCAGAAAAACGGTAACACGCACTGCATCCATACAACAGTCTGCATGATAGTATTTGTCACTGTTTAGCGTGAAGTCCCATCCTTAAAGTGCAGACGAGACGTGCGCGCTCCCGCGGACAGGGGATACACTTTCTATCGGGGGTAAGTACCTTGGCACAACACCTGACAACACCTGTTACCAGGGGCAACAAACAGACGCTGTCAGTTGGAGGATGAACATAATGATAAATAATAAACTATTTATTTAACATGGTTTTCTGGGCCGTGTGATACTGATTTTTATCATCATTACTAGAAAATCGTTCATTCTGCACCGAGTTATAGTCTGAAAGAGAGACAAAACTACAGAAAATCACAGTTTAACAGCTTCTCCATGGCTCCATACTAGTGTTCATTGTTTCCTATGGATGTTATATATTATTAAACCTGCCCGGAGTGACTAATCGGGAGGACCGGGACTATTTCCGGCCTGTCGTTTGGGCCGTGAGGGCCGGTGTTAATATGCATTTTTAATATTATTATAATTTTTTGGTCTGGTGTTTATTCATGGCACTGAGTGAGTATTACTTCCATGCAGTTACGCTGGCCTCTCCATCGACAGCTTTTTTTTTTTTTTTTTTTTTAGAGGCATCGTGACGTAACAACCACGTCCGTGCAGGCTAAAAACAATTAGCTCCTCCAGTCAGAGTCTGTAATGAGCCAGCTAGTAGTCACGGTGCTGGACTGCCGACAAGATGGATAAAAAGAGCAAGGGTGGTGCGGAAAAGAGAAGAATTAAAAAGAGGGAAGCGCTTGAAAATGAAGCAGCAAAATGTGCAAAACAGCCACTTTTTAATAAAACGAGCTCGCGGTCTGAAACGACAGAGGATGAAACTGGTAAGACAAGATGTTGAATAAAATGACACTTGCACCGTGTGATGATGACGTCACATAACTGTGAAACTTTGTCTTGTCGCCCCTCAGAAGAGATGCAGCAGCACCAAGCAGCAGCCATGAGCCCAGCACAGGTGCAGAGTGGACAGGTAGGATTGTTCACTGAGTGAATATTAGAATGAATATCAGAGGATAGTGTAGACCTACTCTATATGAAAAATGCCCTGAGATAATTCATTACTACAATAATGAAACTGACTTGAATTGATCAGAAGGCTGACTATTGACTATTTTTATAAATGTGATTTAATGTCAGAGGCAGACACAGGGGAAAGTGGTGAGGAAGGGGTTGCTGCTGTTGCTGCTGTCAGTGTTGAAGAAACAGGTGAGCTGTTTTAACAGAGTGTGAACAAGCAAACATCAGTTCTATATGACCACTTTCTGTGCCCAAATGATCGTAGTGACCCTTTTTATCATCAAAAGTAAGATGGTAAACAAAGCACACAGTTGAAAATGAATAAGATGAATGTTAGATGAAATAGACCTGAATATTTTACCAGTGAAAAAAATCTTGTTCAGTATTATTGGCTTTAGAGAACAGCTCACTTAACATGTAAAGTTATAATGACATTATTTTAATACAGTAGGTCATGATATAAAGTGGGCTGGTCTGAGGCATGAAATTCCAGGTCTGAAAATGAGTCCCCCTCCGCCCCTGTTATTAAACATCTCTGTGTTCACCTCGCTGTGTTCTGGAGCGCTGATGATGCACCAGAGAAGAAAAATCTGTCTGTTCCTCTGATGGCGATCAAACCCGAGTTTATTAGTGGTGTGGCAGACAGGGAAGATGCATGCACCCTGCTGCACAGTGGGTGTGGTCCTGCAGAGTGACCTGGGCTGATTGCAGGCACCTGGGGACCGAGAGCGTGTGAGGTCATCTAAAGAGGAGCTGTTGCATGGAGGAGAAGGGTAGAGCAAGTGGCAAAAAGTGGGTTTCATTGTCCTAAAATAACCCAGAAAATCACTAACTTGACTGGATTAAGGAAGAGAAAGGAAAATCTTGGATTGGGTGAAGGTTTTTTGCCTTTTTATTTTTTACCCAAAGGATTTTTTTCCCTGCTTTCCGTGACCCTCTGGGGGTTGGATCATCCTAATCATCTCCAGCAATGTTTCCCTGCCCGGATAAACCGCAAGTTTTGCACTTCTGACACTCACACAGACACTCATACACTCCTATAGAGATTTTGGTTTGGCATTTGTTTTTTATTGGGTTATGATTTTGGGACTTGTATAATTTTGGACACTTGGAGCACTGGACTTAGTTATTTTTTTTGGACATTGATGAACTGAGAAGAACTGCTTGCGATATTGTTTTTTTTACCTAAATGGACTGATTACTTGTTTTGTTTTTGATGAACTTTAATCCCACACATTCACTCTTGGACTTTATTTTATTTGTGGGAACACTAAGTTTTGAATTATATTGAACTGATTTAATTTTTCTTACATGTTCTTTATTTGTAATTTGTTAACGGACTGAACAATTGAACTATGCCGAATAATTTTAATTTAAATTTCCTTTTTGTAAGCGTGGGTTCTTTGATGGGTGGGACCACACCCTGAGATTGTTTTTTTTGATTGACAGATTTAGTCATCTGTCTGGTGCCCATAAAGATCAATTTGTCTTCTAGCCTTAAGTCACGCTACAGTGGGAAAGGAGTCACTTGCTGATTGTAAACGGGTTAACCCTCGTTTAAACAACCTGCTTTTACACGCTAAAGTGGGAAAGATGTTATTTAGGTGGAGCAAAGAAAAAATATGCTCCTGATGATCCTCTGACTTTTTTGCAGTGTAACAGAAACAGCTGAGGAGATAAGTAGATTGTTGACAAGTCCTCAGGAGTCAGGATCCCTAAAATCCTGGATCTGAACCCCCCTTAGGAGGGTACAATTGGACGAGCTGAAGTGGAGAAGAACAGAGCGATCTAACAGTATGGAGCTTGTAATTTGATCAGTTTTCTCTGATAACAATTGGAAAGTTTTGAGAGCCACACAAAATATAAAATAAATGTATGAATCTACAGTGGAGTTAAAGAGGGCTTGCTGGATGTAGCCAGTTCTGCCATAGGCCATGGGCAGTATGCCTCCTCCACAGGAGTGTTACCACATAAGCCAACAAAATCTCTTGTGAAATGCAGACAATTTCACCTGGTGGCATACAGTGAAGTTTTCCTATGATTTTAAGGTAATGTCTGTTTTTAAAATCTTTGTTCATTTAGCTGTCGATGTATTTTAATACATCTTTGACTTAAAGGCACAAATGATTTTGTCCTGTTGTCATGGTAACCTTACAGATACACACTTAATGTCCTGTCATGTTCATCTCTGTCAGAAAGTGGTTGGAAAACGTGGGTCCTCTCGTTTGGGGGACTTTGAGAGGCAGCTGCAAACACATTGAAAGATTAGGTTCTAATCAGGACCAAAAATAGGGATGTACATCAAATTAAACAGCAGAACGTGGGTAACAAGACGATATTAACCATGGGTTTTTTAATTAAAAGTCACTGAGGTCCAGTTAATAACATTTCCTCCAATGAAAGGTCTGAACCACAGTCCAGTTTGTGTCTCATAGCCTTCCCATATGTCCACATTTACATGGTTTAAACAATATTTATGATCAGTTTCTAATGCAGGAGGTTTTATTGAGTGCACAGCGAGCTCTTTTACCAGAAATGAAAATGGTCTTAGGGAAATTAATTTAAGCCCCTTGTTTAATATTAAAAAAGAAAAACCTAAAATAAATTAAATGAAATAAAACGTGAAAACAGAGCCAAGTAGCCATTTTTTTCTCTTAAATGAAAGAGGTCCCAGCCAAGAACTGAAAGCCTACACATCATGTAAGAAAGTCAACATCTTCAGAAAATGATCAATAAAAGGTGGCTGTTTTTAGGGAAAAATAAGTGCATACAGACTAAATATTTCTCCTCTTCTTTTTCTCAAATAAAAATGGTTACAGTCTAAAACAACGAAGGCCAACACTTTGAGTCAAAACAAAAAAAAAATCAACATCTTCATAATTAAAGAAATAAACTCTTAAAAGTCCAATCATCTGTCATCTGTGGCTGCTTTTCTGCTGTGTGGTTAAAATATAATGTAACAAGAAAGTGAAAGGAACATAAATATATTTGTATTGTTCCAGATTTTTCTTTCTCTCTCCCTTTCACTCCTGTTCTTCTCTCTCTTTAGTCTTTCCCCCTCTCTGTCTTTCTCACACACAAACATCGCTGCATACATTACATGAGCCCACACTTACACAGGCCAATAAAAAAATAAACACAACTGTGTGACTAAAACACACAAAATGTGAAATATTGGAAAACAAGCTAAAGCTGAAAACTGTAGAACTAAAACAATGACAATAAGACAAATGATCAACTTGATTAGTAAACAATGATAAAAAGATCATAAACTTAGGATCACTCATGGCAGGACTGGATTGTGATCAGACCACAGTAGCGGTTTTAGTGTTAGCCGGAGCAGTATATCTGTGACTGTTGGAAAAGCTGCCTATCAAAATCTGTTCTTGTGAATTTGGTATCTGGATCTGGAGAGAGGTTTGTCATGTGGTGATGCCTGATAGAAACCTTTTTTAGACACCCTAAATCGACCCACTTCCCTTATTATGCCATTTTCCTGTTCACACTCATTCTGAAAATGCTTCAGACTCAGCAAACTGGTCACAGGCGGGATTTAAAGCCTTGCTAGATCTTTTTTTTTATTTTACATTTTTCCTGTATGACATCTTCATTTACTCTTCACCCATATCACACATACACATATCATTCTGGTGTCTCCTTTACTGGAACACCAGAAGTATTCAAACAGACCTCATGGTTGCAGAGATAGTATTATAATTATTCTATTGTAGAGTATTTGGGGGTTTTTAAATTTCCAGGCAGAAACCAAAAAAATAGGCTCAGGCAGCAAAGTGTTAAATGTTAACATGACTTTTTAACAGGAGTGTAGCTGCAGTCCTGCTGTGATGCACTGATTCATCGTTGTCTGGAGAATATGTTTACACAGCTCTACATACAGTGTCAATATGTAAACATCCTGTATATACTTCAACACACGATACAGCAGCCTAACAGAAAAAGGACAATAACAGAAATCTGTCAATATGAATAATTCTTTTTTAACAGATACATTTTGGTAAAGGGGTTTGGATTCGGCTGACCAGTGGCAGGTTGTGAAAGGAAACACCAAGGACTCACTGTTTGTAAAGGGACTTGCTGTCACAATCTGAGACTCACAAACACTGCAGGGAGGTCAGTGGAAGGAAAAAGTCCAACCACAAAGACAACACCACAGCCACCCCTTACTCCTGGAAAAGTGATGGCATTGAAGGGTGAATAGATATCTTTTTATTCTTTCAACCAAGGCCAATAGAGAACAGAACTCTCCACCAACACGTGTAGATTGAAGACTCATTTTATTAGTCTGATGCATTTTGGAGCCTCATTAGGGTCATCAAGAACCACATTGTAAGCATCAGGTCAACAGTGTAGTGGAAAAAAAGACAAAAAACAATTTGAAAAATTCAAAATGATACTTAATAACATAATTTTAACCAATCAAAAACAGCCACATATGTAAACCAGCCAATGGGGTGACAGCACCAGTGGGTTGGATAAGTGATCATATTGTTTATGTGGAGCTGACACAGAAATGCATGGTGGGGTTAAAGAGTATTCTGGGGTCATTTTTAAGGGCCGTCTGTGAGTGATGTTAAACATTTTTTATAAAATCACAAAATGAAAGACTTAAAGACATCAGTAAAAACATCTAAGAGGGAAAGTTAAAAAAGTCATAAAACAGGAGAAATCTACTTCAGCGTATTAGAGCCACTTAAACAAGTTTTTAAAAATGTATTTTCAAGAGAAAGCTCAAATTTTAGAACGTCGACACTTTAGTGTTTAGAAAGTTACAAATTTATGACTTAATAAACTCAAATTTCAAGTTTGATTATTCTTAATTTTTTTTAGTCTTGGATAAAGTTAGAAAGATTTTCACAGATTCAGATTTCACAGGTCAATAACTCATCAACAAAACAACATAGGCCCAAACCCAACGCATCTTTTTAACCAGTGTCATAAAAAAACTGAGCTATGACCTCATTCTCCTTCAAATGAGCCGTCCTCCAAGCCAGACCACTTCAGCTGGTCTCATACGCTGGCTCAGAGGCTTTTGGACATTCAGCAAGTTCCCATTTCAGAGGAATTCAGTAACTTCACCAGAAGAGATGTGAGGTCTTCAAAATCCCTGCACACATAAATGACCAAAGGTTATTCATAGGTCATATCATAATTAAAATAGTTTACAGATTTTTTGGATTGAAAAAAAAGAAAATAACAACAAGTTTGAGTTCTACTGACAAAATGATAAAACATAAACATAAATAGATAATTTAAATAAGGAACATGAATGAGGATCTCCTCTTCCTTAAACTACAGCTCTTACTTTAGCAAAAAAGTTTTTGTTTTGATTTAAATTGTTTTTCATTGTGTGAATTATGTAATGACAATAATTCCTGTACTAATTCAATTTAAGTGATTTTTAAAAAGAATATATATTGGTGTTAATTAATAGATCATCACTACAATAACTGTAATAACTTTACTGTTGTGGACTGTAATGACACCAAACTCATACTGATGATCAAACATGTCCTCTAGTTTATACTACAGTTATTAATTTATTTAAAATACAATTAATGTAATTTATTTGATTTTTTTTAATTGAAGTAATTTTATTAATAAGTAATGACAATAGAACTGTAAATACTTAACTGTTGTTGACTTTAGTAACGCCAAACTAAACCTGGTTATCAAACATTTCTTCATGTTTATACGATAACTTTTATGGAAGAGAAATATGTTTTCATGTACTTTGTATGATTTTGTTCACACAACAACAGTCCAGTTATCACAGTTTTTATAGTCATATAAAAATTAGCATAAAGATACATAAAACATTTTTTCTACAATTAAAAATCTATAAGCTAGAGATTTTGATCATCAGTGTGAGTTCTGTGTCATTACAGTCCACAACAGTAAAGTTCTTACAGTTTTTGAGGTAATTATCTTTTAATTAATACAATTGAGAATGTAAAACTCATTTAAACTGAATAAAAACATATTTCTCTATGGAGCTATAGTATAAACAAGAGGAGATGTTTGATCATCAATGTGAGTTTAGTGTCACTACAGTCAATAACTGTTCAGTTAGTAAAATAATTATTGTCATTTCATATAAAGTCACACAATTCAGTTTTCAGTTTTTCAGTAAAAATAATTTAAATCAATTCAAAAGCTTTTTTTTCTAAAGTAAGAGCTGTAGTATAAAGTAGAGGAGATCACCATTCACTTTGTATTTTAATTTTGTTGGTAGATCTCGTAACTTTGATGGCATTTGTTTTATTTTCAATCAGAAGATTTTGTAAAATGTTTAAATTCTAAAATCTTAGAACATATGACATGCATGACTAACCTTTAGTCATTTATGTGTGCGATGATTTTGAAGACATTTCATCTCTTTATGGTGAAGTTGTTGAGTTTTCTGTCAGGATTTGAGAGCAGAAACAAACAGGAACAAAACAGAAGCAAGACAGTCTCAAATACAGATTAAGAAAAATGATTTATTTTAACTCATCAAAAATCAAAAGTCCAAAAATCTTTACCAATACAAAAAGTCAAAGTACCAACAAAATCTGCAACAAAGTAACAAATTAATCCAGGCCACCAAAAAAAGAAAAATTAGGAAAACTCAAAACTCACAAAGAGGCTGTTACTGACAAGAGAAAATGAACTAAAAAAAGAAGAAGCAGCAGCAGCTGTTTGAACTCATGAAAACAAGGGAAAAACACAAGGATTTAAAACAGGAGGTGACTGGGGTTGACAAGAAACAGCTGAGGAAGAACAATCAGGGATCAGGTGTGACAGGAAGCAAAAACTATGGCAATACAGAGAGACTGGAGAACTTATAAAATAAAACAGGAAATGACATGAAACATGAACCAAAGCAGGAACATGGGAGACACAAGACAAGAGGTCCAAATTAGAAAGGAGCAAGTACAAAATAAAAGAACAAGGAGCAAAACAGAACAGCCATTTTCTTTCAGACTGTCCTCTGAAACTTTAACTTGCTGAAAAACACCTGCTATGTTCTGTTATTCTGTAAAGGCAAAGATAACATGGTCGTACACGTAATAATACATTAATGCTTTTTCTATGTCTCCCTCTCTTTCTGTTACTCTAGATTGTTTTCGGGACTGGCTGCTGGGCAAAAACCTGCCAGAGAAGGTCAGGAGGAGATACTCAAAGGCCGGAACATACAGGCACGTCTCTGACTGTAAGTCCAGCAGCTGTAATGAAGAAGGTGAGAGAAGACAGTGACATACTGAGCTGACAGTGTCTCCTAAAAACACCAAAGTCCTACATTCACTCTGCAGAACAGTCTGCTTGTTGTTCTGCCAAATGCTGTTATGAGGCTCATGCAAGAAAACATCAATACTTTAGTTAGGGTTGAAGTTTACTGATGGTTGTTGGAAGTTATAGATAGATGTCACCATACAGCCTTTAGCGTGAACTAGAAAGCACTCGGAGAGCGCAGACCTCTGCCACAGTCCTCAGCCATATTGTAATTTTGACCATAAATATTACTCCTACCTTTATTTCACCAAATATTTAGATTCCTTGACCATGAAAATATACCATTAGCAACTGGATTCATAATGATATCTATTTTAGTTCAGTAGTTATTCACAGAAATCACACTTTTCGCCATGGCGGCTAGACGCTGATCCCGATCAACACCAAAATTGAATCAGTTCTTCCTTTTCCCATGCTGAACATTTCCTGTAAATTTCATCCAAATCCATCCATTACTTTTTGAGTTATTTTGTTCACGAACGGACAGACAGACAAATTATCCTGAAAACATCACCTCCTTGGCGGAGGTAATAATAAATGTCAGAGTGTGCAGGGGCTGGTCATAGGTCGTCAACACACTTAGACTTGTTGTTAGAATTTCATCACTTTTTCAATATATCATGACTTTTCTATTGATGCAGATTTTTGTTTTAAGTTCATTTGATTAAAAATAAATTAGGAAAATAGAAAAATATGAGCGAGCAGGGCGGCAGGACCTCGTAGCTCGGCTGTGACCTCAGGAATTGCTGTTTCTCCACCTCAGCTTGAATCCAGCGTGACAGCACTGCAGCGGCCACAGCAGACAGACAGCAGATCTCACTGTAACGCATGTCGGCGACAGCAAGTCATACTCGTCCAGTGACGGTATCAGGAGCTTTTCTAAACATTTAACAGACTCGGTTCATGTGTGGAAGATGACGGTGTGATATCTTCATACTGAGGATCCAAGCAGGACTGAAGACCTGCTCCAACACATCATGGTAAGTTGACTTGTTTTTGTTTGTCTTTCTTTGGCCCTTTAAACTCTTTAAAACTGTATGTGTGTGGCACTTAGTGTTTTTAGAGACACTATAAGTGTTTAAAAAGACTTGATTACAGAGACTGGATTTAGATATCTTGCCCCCCATTTAAAATCTGGACTTATAACAGTGAAGGACTTAAACGTCAAAATTACAGTCGTAGTATTTTCACTCTGGTTCATTTTACTTAGTTTCAGCACCTGGCCAGTAGATGGAGCTGTGTGCATAAGGATTAGAGATGTAATGGTATGAAAATTTCATATCACGGTTATTGTGACCAAAATTATCATGGTTGTTGTTGTGATATTGTTGCAGTTTGCTCAAAATTTAATATTATAAGTATAATGGGCCAGTTTTGTCAATTAATGTGTCAGGAAATGTCCTTTGAGTGATAATTTCCATCCTTTTTAATGAAAAATGAAAGTAAACAATTCTGTTAAGTATTTTTCATTATTATGTTATAATGTCCATGTTACAGCTCGTTATATTAAACCATGTTCAGGTATTTTTTTACCAGCCATACTCCATGAGGCAGTTTCTCTCCAGTTAGCCCCTTTATGACTCTCCTCTGGTCTCTCCTCCCTGGCAGATCTCCTCAACACTTCCTTCTCCAATATCTCCAATTTACGCCTGATGAAATCCATAAAACACAAACTATGATGGAAGAAAGAGTCAAATTCATATTATGGCAAAATACGGCAAGTGAACGGCAAGAACTCTCCAGAATGATACTAAAAGCTGTTATTTACAACATTCATACATTTACACATCAAATACTGATAACACACCTTTAATTCACTCCGGTATGACTCACTGAATCTCCTCTCACTCTCTACGGCTCAGTCAGCTCACTCACTCGAGGAGTTACAGCGGTTTTAATCGTCTTTTTCTTTCTCCACAGCTTCATGTTTTAGACAGGGTGACCGTCTTCTATCAGTTTCCCCTCGGCATCCTTGTAAGTCCAAACTTCGACCAGACTTTCGACTTTGTCTGTTTCGAGGGAATAACCTCCGCTGTAGTACCTGAGCGAGGCTCCAACTCCAAACTGCACATGTGTGCCTCTGCTTGTGAGGCACCGCTGCTGCTTTACCGAGGAGCAGACACATAGATCAGGCTGAAGCAGCATCACCGTGAGTTACTGACACGGTGCGGTGATCAAACTCGGTTCACCGGTAATTTAAACAGGAAACAGTCATACTAACCGTGGGAAATACTGCTGTGGTTTACCATTTTACCGGTACATCCCGAATTGGGATCAAAAGTGGGCGCCAGTCACTAATTGAGTGAAATGTCAGACTGTATGAAAGCAACACAGATGTTTAGACTAATAACATGTTTTTGTCACCATTCCTACAGGTAAGATGGTAAGAAATATTAACTGGAATGAAACATCCAAATTACACCAACTTTAGATGCGTTGTGTAGTGATGCTGAACGTGACTTTGAATGGAGACAAAGGAGCCCAAAGTAACCAGTGGTAATTTAATCCAGTTACACAGCAACAGTAATATTAAAAATGAGTTATAAAACTCTTCTTAAGTGAAACATTGACAACTGAAAATAAATCCACAAACAGGTATAAAAGCTCTGGACGTCTGTAAAGCCAATACACTTGTTTGTAGTTGTTTCTTCAGCGTGTAATCAGAGAAATGCTAACTTTAGCATCAGCAGAGCTATGAGGCCTCACCTGCTGCTGTCTTTTATTGATCTGTTCTGTTGTTCACTGCACCAGAGTAACCATGCAGCCTTTTGTTTGTTGGCACAGGGCAGGGAAACAAATGCAAAAACAGGTACAAGATTTAAACTAAAAATGTGTAAGAAGTCCATTTGTGTTAATTTTGTATTTTAGAAGACGTCCACACCTCCCTCTGAAGTCCTGTGGTTGATTGAACAGGATCAGTGGAGGACAAAGTACTTCACTCCATTACTTAAGTGAAAGTATCAATACTCCTGGTCAGATATTACTCAAATACAAGTTAAAGTTGTTCAGGTCAATTTTTACTTAAAGTCCTGGAGTACCTGCTTTTTAAAATACTTAAGTATTAAAAGTTACATTATGCTTTAATATCAGTGCATTATTGTTTTATTTTTACAATGAATTTAAAGAACCTAAGACAGAAACAAACTACTGAAGCTTTGACCTGCTTATAAAACCTGTAGAATAAAATATCCTGTCAAATATGCTGCAGTGTCTATAGAAATGCTGATTGAAACATGATTGAACAGGACTTCAGACATGGTCAAGGGTACTCTGGAGTGGAATCGTCTTCTGTATCTGCTGTTACATCATTACTGCCAAGACGAACTGTTATCTGTTAGCTTAACTTTGACCTGTTTCAATCTGAGTCGCGCATGCACAAGGTGCAGATACAGTATCACCACCTGAACAAATCTCACTCAGGCTGCATTTTAGAAGAGAAGAAATTTGATCCACTGACTTCAGAGCTGTACAAGTAAAGTACAGGAACTCAAAAATGTACTTAAATACAGTACTCTAGTTCAGTGGTTCTCAACCTTTCAAAGTCGCGACCCCCAAATTAAGGTTCAGTACTGTCCGCGACCCCCCCTGTCCGCTGTCCCTGGTGCTGAAACAACACCCCATCGGATATACAGATCAGACAAGCACTCGTGATCACACCTCAGCCACTTTTTTTATTAGGCTACTGTATTTTTAAACATTTTTTTAACATAAAGCAGCATCAAGAGGATAACTTTTCAAGTGAGTAACAGACCGAAAGAAATGCTGTTCAAGCATGCTTCAAATGTACAACGCAAACTTTATATTTCTTTTTAATGAAAGAAAACGATAACCAACAAACTATGAAGCCTGAACAAAAAAAAAGGAAAAAACTACACTCCTATCTGTTTGACATCATCTTTTTTTACAAAGCCAGATAGCTACAACCACTAATGTGATGACAGGGCCTGCTTTTTTGAACAGAGCAGCTCCATTCTTGGCTTTATGTTTGACACGGTCATGAGATCATTTTCAACTCTGAGGAGTCGTGATCTGTACTTGTTTTTCATGTATGTCAGTTCAGAAAGGTCTTTTCACACAGATATGTGGATGCAAATGATAACAGTACATTGGTAGCAACTCTTGAAAGTGCTGCGTATTCTGTTGCTACTGACAACTAGAACTCTTCCAGTGACAATGCCGAGAAAGTATTTAGTAATGTGCGGTCAGAGGAGAGATCGATCAGGGCATCCTGCAGCTCTGAAGGCAGGTGATGCGCGGTGGAGGTGGTGAAAGGCTGGCATATCCAGTCATATTTTTCTGATGTGTCATCATTTGGGAAGTACTTATTGAAACTCTCAAGCAGGATCCTGAGGTGAGAGGCAATAATTCTTTTCATAGTTTTAGCGGTTATGTCGTAACTCTCCATAAATTCATCGAGCCCAGGGAACATTTCAACACTTCCCCCTTCCACTCGCACAGCCCACCGCTCCAGCTTTCTCTTAAATGCCTTGACCTTATCAGAGAGAATAAGGACATTTGTGTTGGGGCCTTGTAGGGACAGGTTTAAGCTGTTCAGTTTGTCAAAAATGCTGGCTAAATATGCCAGGCTAGCGATCCACTTTGAGTCAGTCAGTCAGCAAGGGGAGAACTACAGTCTGATAAAAATATGCGGACCTCTTCGCGCAGCTCAAAGAGCCTCGTTAAAACTCTGCCATGTGAAAACCACTTAACCTCTGTGTGAAAGAGAAGTGCTTCGTGGTCTGATCCCATTTCATGACTGAGTGTGGCAGAGAGTCTGCTCTGTAGCGGCCGTGATTTAATGAAATTAATCATCTTAACTGATGTTTGGAGAACATCATGAAGCTCTGGCTCGAGACACCTGCCAGCGAGTGCTTCCCTGTGGATCATACCATGTAGAAATTTCACATGGGGGGCAACCTCCAACATGCAGGCCCTCAAACCTTTCCTTGCCCCCTGCATAGCCCCAGCTCCATCTGTGCACACAGATACACAGCTCTCCCATGTCAGTCCTTCTTTTTTGTATGTTACAGTTGAGCTTGTTGAAAATGTCCCGTCCAGTGCATGTTCCCTCCATTGCTGAGCAAAACATCATATCCTTGTGCATTTTCCCTTCGTAGCTGTACCTCACAAAGGCCAGCAGCTGCACATCTCCTGACACATCTGTGCACTCATCTATTTGTAGGGAAAATCTTCCACTCTTTCTCACCCTGTCAGTCAGTTGATCTTTAATGTCATTTGCTATGTCCTGAATGCGGCGCCCCACGGTGTCATTTGAAAGGGGAATGGTTAAAAGGGTGTTAGATATTTTCTCCCCATGCATTGCTCTTGTCATCGCTACAGCTGCGGGACGGATGAGACTCTCTGCGATCGTGTGAGCCTTTTTCGATTGAGCCACCAGATATGCCACCTCATATGAAGCTGCCAGGGCCTTAGCAGGGACAGTAGAATATTCGCTCACCACTGTTTTTTGCCGTCTTAGTTCTTGCTCCCTGTGCTGAAAAAAATCAATTGACATCATTGAAGCTGCTGTGTTTTGTCTCTAAATGTCTTTTAAGTTTTGCTGGCTTCAAGCTCTCGGGGGCCAGCACCTCGGAGCTAATGACACACTGTGGATAGTCAATGTTGTTTTTTGTTGTTGAGGAGAAGCTGTTTTTTAAAAAGTTGGGCTGATGTTTACAAATCCTTGAACATTGATCAGCTGTCAGTGTTGACTCCAGTGCCATACGTTTGGTGGGGGGTGAGAATTCTGGTGGCTCATCTTGAGACCCCTGCTGCTGCGACGGCTGCTGAATGTGTTGGGCTGAAACATGTTTTTTAAGCCGTCGCTCCATTCTTCCAGTTAGCAATCTTGCTTTAGCTAGCAAACAATAACGCGTGTGTTTTTTTCTCTCTTTTTCCCCCTGCTGTGCTTCATTAACCAGAATCTGATGCCCACAGTTCAGATCATACAAATGCCGTTTTTACAATGAATACTGAACAGACAATGAAGCAGAAAACAACAAAAAAACAACTCTCTGTTTGAAATTATGTTATTTAATGTTAACGGAGCAACCCTTACTGTAAGTAGCTATCACTCCCTCCAGGAATTAGACGAAGCCGAGCTGTCCATACGGGTGGCTTTATTTACATTTCTTCGTGAGCTTTCTCTTCTCTCTTAAACTTCCACCGTCAAACTTACAATGACAGAGATGAAAGGACAATAATGAATACAAATTCACACATAATGGTAATAAAACACAATATAAAACACATACCTCGCTGGCCACATTAATCCGAGAGGGAATGAGGATATCAATGAGGAACAAAAAAAAGAGGTGCGTGCCTTAAAATGAGCTGGACCAGAGAACAAAAACAAAAAACCGTTCCCACTGCTTTATCACATTAAATGAAATCAGATGAAAATATTTAAACACTTTGAGTAAATAAAATAAAATAAAAATATATTAATATAAAAATGACAAAAATAATTGTGGCAGCTAAACTCCCACCAAATCACACCCTTGTGATTTCTGCATAACCTTTACATGGGATGTAAACACATACACAGTAAACACTCAATGAAAACAATAAACATCATCTTAATCTGCTTCAAGCAGTAAGACTGTTTTTTGTACAGGTCTATCAAGGTAGACTGGTTTTGAAGTACGTTTACCCTTGTTGTCTAGGTTGGAGTCGCTGACTAAAAGTCTTAACTTTCTGACTTTTCCATCAGAACTAGGATAAGCCTCAACAACTTTTGCCAATTTCCATTGGTTTCTTGGCAAACTATCCTCTTGAAGGATAACAATGTCATTCACCTTTGCATTTCTCTTGTCCTGTTGCCATATTTGTCTTTGTTGAAGATTAAGAAGATATTCCTTCTTCCATCTTTCCCAGAATTCATTTGCCAAGAACTGCACCTGACGCCATCTTTTGCGCAGATATAGATCCTGGCTCACAAACTCACCAGGGGGGGGCGATACAATGTTGGACTTCATCATGAGAATGTGGTTCGGTGTGAGAGGGTCCAAGCTTGTGGGATCATTTAAATGATCTGTTGTCAAAGGTCTGCTATTTACAATAGCCATTACTTCATATAGAAAAGTTCTGAGAGAAGTACTGTCAAGTCTTTTAGCCGAATTGTCAAGGATTGCTGTTAGAACACTCCTAATTGTCCTTATTTGTCGCTCCCAGACACCTCCCATATGGCTTGAAGAGGGGAAGTTCATGATGAACTCACATCCATATTCTTTCAGTTGTTCGGGATTCAGGTCTTTCATTGCGCTTATGAATTCTCTTTTGGCACCTACAAAGTTAGTACCTTGATCACATCTCAGCTGCCTTACATTGCCACGTATTGCAATGAATGCACGCAATGCATTAATGAAGGCGTCTGTAGAAAGATCATCAAGCATTTCAATGTGTATAGCTCTGGAACACATGCAAGTTAAAAGAAGACCATACTTCTTCAGCTCCTTTCTGGCTTCCTTCACATAAAATGGCCCAAAGCAATCTATACCACAATATGTGAATGGTGGAGTCATTTCCATCCTTTCTTCTGGCAGGTCAGCCATCTTTGGATCTTGTGTATGCCTTCTATACTTCCTGCAAGTTGTGCACTTATAGATGTGTGAGGCAACTGCACTGCTGCAACCGATGACCCAAATTCCATTAGATCGCAGTTCATTTACAGTGAGCCCTCTTCCTTGATGGTGCACTTTTTCATGAAAATGCTTAATGAGTAAGGACGTTACATGACCCTTTTTTGGTAAGATAGCAGGGTGCTTGATGTATGGATGAAGAACGGATCTTGACAAACGTCCCCCAACTCTGAGCACGCCATACTCATCCACAAATGGACTTAGCTTATGCAGTTTGTTTGCTTTATTCTTGGGTTTCACTTCTTTTCCTTGTTTTACAGCCTTGATTTCACTGCTGAATGCTTCCTGTTGCACAAGTTTGATTATGAACAGCTCTGCTTCCTGTCTTTCCTGAACACTTGTAGCTTCACTTGATTTTGGTTTGTTGTTCTTGATTTGATTAGCACAGCGCTTCAGACAAGCAATGGCTTTAACAGCTCTTTTCCAATCGGAGAACTTTGTCAGGTGGTCTAACAATGATTTTTCTTCCTTTGCTTTGGTGTTTAGCACCTGGGCCTTTCGAAGCTCTGGATCATTATCTTTGACCTCTCCAACCTTTTCATCTACTATGGGCAGCTCTCTTTCCCAAAGAAAGTCTGGGCCGGTGAACCAATTTGAAGCAACCAACTCCTCTGCTTTTGTGCCCCTGGAAGCATGGTCTGCAGGATTATCTTTTGACTGTACAAAATGCCATTTCTTGGGATCTGTTGTAGACTTGATCTTCTGGACTCTGTTTGCTACGAACACATGAAACCGTCTGGCATCATTATTTATGTACCCAAGCACACATTTGGAGTCAATCCAAAAGTATTCTTGCAAACTTTCTATCTCAAGCTCATTTCTGAGCATGACGCTTGTCCTTGCTGCTACCACTGCTGCGGTTAACTCAAGCCGTGGTACTGTGGTAACTTTTGTTGGAGCAACACGTGCTTTCCCCATTACTAGCGAGCAATGGACTTCTTCATTGTTGTTGACTGTTCTCAGATAACTGCATACACCGTAACCTGTGACGCTGGCATCAGAAAAGTGATGTAGCTCATACTGCTTGACATCTGTGAAGGTTTCTGGTATGTAGCATCTTTTAATTTTCACATTGGACAGGTTTTGAAGATCTTGTAGCCAACTTTCCCACTGCATTTTTAGGTTTTCTGGGAGTGGCTCGTCCCAACCAACCTTATCTCGACATAGTTGTTGCACAATCTGCTTTCCACAGAGAACAAATGGTGCCACAAATCCCAGTGGGTCGTAGATAGATGCTACTGTAGATAATACTCCTCTTCTTGTCATAGGATGTTCTTTAACAGTAATCCTGAACTGGAAGTCGTCAGAGGATAAACACCACTGAACACCAAGAGCTCGTTCTATGAGCGACTCTCCCAAAGCCATATCCATGGCTCTGTCACTTTTAGCACGCTCTTCTTCTGGTACTGACTCCAGTACCTTCTTGTTGTTTGAGATGAACTTGTGTAATCTAAGTTTGCCTGTACCACAAAGGTCCCTTGCTTCCTTGATCAGCTGGATTCCTTCCGCTTCAGATGACACAGACAACCAGTCCATCATCGACATAAAAATTTCTTTGGATGAAGTTAACTGTGCGTTCATTAAAATGTTCCCGACCTTCAGCAGCTAGATGTTTCAGACCAAAGTTTGCGCAGCCTGGTGAGGAGGCTGCCCCAAACAGGTGGACTTTCATCCGAAAGACTGACGGCAGAGACTCCAGATTACCATTCTCCCACCATAAGAATCTCAGGTAGTCCTGGTCTTCAGGTTTCACATGGAACTGGTGAAACATTCTTTCCACATCGCATATAATAGCGATTGGGCCTTTGCGAAACCTACAGAGCACTCCCACCAAGGTGTTCGTGAGATCTGGTCCTGTAAGAAGGTAGTCGTTTAATGCTGTGTCTTGGAATCTTGCAGAGCAATCAAAGACAACACGAATCTTGTCAGGTTTTTGAGGATGGTATACCCCGTGATGGGGAATATACCAAACTGGATGATTGGTGAGTTCTTCCTCTGGAACCTTTTCAGCATCACCACGCTCTATGATATCTTGCATAAAGCTAACATAGTCTGTATAGTACTTCTGGTCTCTCTTCAGCTTCCGTTCCAAGCACTTCAGACGCTGAACAGCACATGACTTATTGTCAGGCAGAGTTGGTTGATCCTGTTTGAAAGGTAGAGGCATTTCATAATGGCCATCGTCTTTATGCCTGATTCCTTCTTTCAGCTTGACCAAGAAGTGAAGATCTTCCTGGGAGAGAGTTGCCTCTTCTTCAGCTCTTTCACTGAAGTCTGATTCCAGGACTTTAATCACATCCTCTGGTGTGGTTATCTCCTTAATCTGAGTCTTGTAAACATAGTGAACTTCACTTTTGAGTTTGACTGTTGGCTTGATTTCAGGTATCATTTGCTTCACAATGATACGATGGCTTACTCCAATTGCATCACCATATTGCTCACATGGGTCACCATAGCTCACAATACTCCAACCCAAATCAGTTTTCTGTGCAAAAGGTTGGTTTTCTTCTCCACAAACAACTTCTCTTGGCATTAGGGCCTGTGGGCAATTGTACCCTATCAATAGAGCAATTTCACAATCCTTTTGAGGAGCAATATGTTCAGAAAGATGCTCCAAATGAGGCCATGCCATAGCAGTCTCTGGTGTTGGAATGTGTGTTCTATTGGCAGGGATGAACTCACGAGTGTACACTGTTGGTACTGTGATTTTCTTTGAAGAGAACAGCCCTCTTACTTGTAAACCATGTAGTCTTTTGCAGTTTATGATTGTTCTCTCTGAAGACATTGTAGATAATTTCAGCTTCACTTCTTCTTTGTTTGTGTTCAGAACATCTGCGACTTCCTCAAGAATGAATGAAGAGTCACTCTGCGAGTCTAGCAGGGCGTATACCAAGACTTCTTTCTCTGAATCATTTGGTATTGACACATAGACAGGTACGATTGCTGAGGTCTGAGCACTGTTGCTGTCTTGCACAACTCTATTAGATGTGGTTTCCTTAGCAACTTCTTGTTCTTGTTGTACCCGTGGTCTTTTGTCCTTATTACAACTCACTTCTTTAGGTTGTTGTTCTTTTGTTTCTTGATCCTGTTTTGATCTGTCTTCATGCAGGCATGTGGGATGACGTTTGGTGCAGGTGTCGCACACCATCCTGTTGCTGCAGCTCTTGGAATGATGACCCGGACTCAAACAGCCAAAACACAGTTTTTCACTTTGAATGAATTTCACTTTGTCGGCAATGGGCTTCTCAATAAATCTGTAACACTTGCCTAGATTGTGTCCATTCTTCTTACAAAACACACATGTGATTGTTTTCTTTTCACTGGTGGTGGTTGTGAAGATTTTAACACCAGCTGTTTTGTTCTTAGAGGTCACTACACTTTGATTTTTGATCTTTGCCTTGCCAGTTTCACCTTGATGTAGCGCCTGGAAAGATGTAATAGGGTTGCAAGCAATACTAGCCTCCATTGATAAGAACGAGACAAAGTGACTGAAACTGGGGAATCTTCCATATTGCAGTTGATACTGTGTGGCTTGTCTGTTCCACCCAGTACTTAACCAATCAGGTAACTTAGCAGCAAGTTTCTGATTCTCGATACCATCATTAAGAACTGTTAGGTTCTCATTGTGGACCATAGCACATTCACAGCTGCGTAAAAAGTCCACAAATTTCCTCAACTCTGCACTGTCCCTTGGGGCTATTTTCGGCCAAGCATATAATTTGTCTCTGAGAGCTTTAGCTGTTACAAAAGGCTGCCCATAACGTTCATTAAGTAGGTCCCATGCTGCATTGTATGAGTCTTCTGTACCAATCAGAAAGTGACCTTCTAATGCATCTTTGACCACTCCTCCTACATATTTTTGTAGAAAGAAGATTTGTTCTGCAGTTGGTATGTTTTTTCGCTCAATGAGAGTCTGAAAAGATGTTTTCCAATGACTGAACTGGAGTGGATCCCCTCGAAAGATTGAAGGCTCTGGTATAGGTATCCTGTTTGCTGATATAGCTTCAGCCAAGACCTTTACAAGCTCTCCCATATCATTTTGATGCACACCCTTAGGAGACACCTTTTCTTGTGGTTCTGTATTTTGATCCGTGTGATCCACACGATTAACTGTCTGCATAGGGGGTCCTACAATCTGTGGTCTGAGTTCTTGGACTGGAGAAAACTCATTTTCTTCATAGACTTGAAGTTTGGCTTTAGCTGCATTCAATTTCTTCAGCTCTTCTAAGCGGTTGAGTTCTCTTTTCAGGGTTTCAACAGACTTTCTCCTTGCAGCATTCTCTTCTTGCTGCTTCTTTAAGAGAGCAGCTTCTTCTTTCTCCTTTTCTAACCGTAGCTCAATTTCCTCCTTCTCTCTTTGAAGGCGACGAGCAGATGCTGCTGCTTCTTGATCTGCAGTGAGCAGCATGTCCTCAGCTTCAAGTCTTTGTAGTTCTTCTTGGTGGCGTTCTTGTTCAGCCATAATCTTTAGCACTTCACGTGTACATTCATACTCAGCTGCAGCTTCTTGTCTTTTGGCTGAGGATATGTTAGATTGAATGGTATTAGCCTTGGAATGACTTATACTATGAGATAATGCACTGGAAGCTGAAGACGCAAATACAGAGCGGGCATCTGGCCACACTAGCTCCTCTTTTGTACCTAGAATTTGAGATTCAGCATTCTTGGACACAATTCCTGTGATGGATATGCATTTATCCAATCTGCAGCGCATGTCATGAGGTGGGATATCAGTCTTCCTGTATTCATCATACACAATGTTCAGGTCAGATAACTCCTTTTGAATGCTGTCAATGTGATCTTGAAGGATGTCACTGGGATCCTGTTTTACAACTGACTTTTTAGCCACCTTTGTAAGAACCTTCCAGCGTTCATAGATACTGTCAAATCGAAGTAGTAATCCTTTAATCTTATCCATGTGTAACTCCCTTCCTTTTTCAGTTAAGGTGCGAGCTCTCCCACTTC
The DNA here is from genome assembly GCA_036419115.1 of Scarus forsteni. Taxonomy (NCBI): domain Eukaryota; kingdom Metazoa; phylum Chordata; class Actinopteri; order Labriformes; family Labridae; genus Scarus; species Scarus forsteni. The sequence continues at coordinate 711,476 of JAZDUH010000029.1, read as the reverse complement.
GGCGAGGCTCTTCTCTCTCTCCTTCTGGTTGTAGAACATTAAGCTCTTCTGCTTGCTCTAGCTCTACTGCTTCTTCTGCATTGACTTCTAAGTCCTTAGTTTCTTTACTTTTTTCTGACATCTTGATTCCTTTTGAATTGTTTTACACAATCATTAATTAGCAGGGAAAATAACACCAAAGGTTTTAAAGGATGACAACTTGAATATGTTGAACTTACTTAAATTACTCTCTTTCAAACTAAACCCTTAAATAAGGTAAGTATCTTAAACAAAGACACTATGAATTACACTTCTGATAATAACCATCATTCTCAATGAACTTATATAGAAATGTCTGTTGAAATTATGAACTTAAAAACTTGAAATGTCCCTTTAAATGTACACAAAATACCTTGTGTGTCAAATAAACAACCATGAATCACTTTCCCTTATACTTAAATGTCTTCAAACACAGTGTTGGAAACACTCTTCATAGCTTTGGAGTTTCAGTCTTTGTTCTCTTTCATTACATCGACTTCAGTGTCCTTTTACATCTTCATGAAAACTCATAAACTTGCGTGTCTCTCTCGAAACCGTGTCTTATCTGCACTCCCGTCTTGACGAGCTGACGCGCATGCGCAGGACCGGGCAGTTCAGGCAGGGCCGAGTTTGACTATCACTCCCTCCAGGAATTAGACGAAGCCGAGCTGTCCATACGGGTGGCTTTATTTACATTTCTTCGTGAGCTTTCTCTTCTCTCTTAAACTTCCACCGTCAAACTTACAATGACAGAGATGAAAGGACAATAATGAATACAAATTCACACATAATGGTAATAAAACACAATATAAAACACATACCTCGCTGGCCACATTAATCCGAGGGGGAATGAGGATATCAATGAGGAACAAAAAAAAGAGGTGCGTGCCTTAAAATGAGCCGGACCAGAGAACAAAAACAAAAAACCGTTCCCACTGCTTTATCACATTAAATGAAATCAGATGAAAATATTTAAACACTTTGAGTAAATAAAATAAAATAAAAATATATTAATATAAAAATGACAAAAATAATTGTGGCAGCTAAAGTAGCCTAATGTTTAAGTTTAAGTTCTGCGATTTCAGACTGTCTGTGAACGCATATGTTGTGGGCAGGTATAGAGGGATTATCAGTCTACGTCATCATAAAGCTGCGCACGCATCTTGACTGCAGAAGCAGCATTTAGCTCCATTCATTCAGACGAGTTAGCATTTTTAAACACTAAATTCAGCCTGTTAGCAGCATCAAAATGTACGGTTGTTCTGTGGACAGCTGTCAAAAACAATACTACACAATCGAGGCAACTTCTGTCAAGTTTCGACCGTTACAGAGCAACCGGTGTTTCGGAGTTAATAGCGACCATGCTAACTATAGTGAATTTCAGCCGACGGTAGCCGTGATTAACAGCCGAGAGTCACCAGTTAACAGGGTCACACTTTACACTGATACACCAGCGCGTCTACGTGTGTGTGATTAAATGTGTCGTCTTTATCCGACCTCAGTTAACCAGGTTTGACTGCAAACAAGCAATATTAACTGCTGATACAGATTTGACTTTGCTTATTTAATTAAAAAGTTGGTTTGGGGCTGAGGTTATGACCAAACATGGACTCAATACAGACAGTAAATAATGAGTGATCCTATAAATTATGATTAACAGAAACAGATTTTATGAACAAAGTAAAATTACGTAATATTATAAAATGATGAACCAGTCTATTAACCCTGAAATACACAACCATTAATATTCTGATTTGGTGCAGTTCTCTGGTCGTAGTTTTCTGGTTCTTTTATTATGAACTGAGTCTCAGACTCAGCAGTCTGTGTGCTCTTTTTGGTCTGGGAGGGTTTCTGATTTATTGACACATGTTTACTTCCTGGTCTGTCACAGTCTAGTAAGTGTCCATGGATAATGCAGTGTTTTTGGTGGTTAACTCCCCCACGTCGGTTGACAAACCATTATACTCTGCAGTGCTTCTGCACCCAAGTTGCGCGCGCATCCGCCGTTGTTGACAAACAAATAATCCCTCTATAGCCCGATGTGGTTAGTGATCATAGACTGTAAAAAAACATAGACGCCGTGACACTGGGCTCAAATTGAAGTCTCCACAAAAACTGCTCCCCCTGGTGACTGGCTGCAGTATAGGTCAAATCTCCGTCTCCCCCATTCATCTGAACGGGCCGTAGTGAAACTTCATAAAATTATTACACCTCGTAGAAATATTTCTCCCATCCGTATGCTGTGGTGACATTAAAGTATTATTGGGCTGCGTGTTTTCCAAGTCCTCTTTTTTCTGAAAAGTTTCTTTTTCATCAGTTATTAGAGTTTAAAAATAACCGCGGTTTACGGCAGCTTCACAATGATTGTGTACGGCGTATGCTGCGGAGTGTTGCGACCGTTTACGACAGCTGCGTCCGGATTATGGCCCAAATTCTCTACTGGCTGCACAATGGCGGCGCCCTGACGGGGGATATTTTGGCTTCAAATCCGTTACATGGTGGAAGGCGGAGCCACGCTATCCAGTTCTTATAATACATCCTTGTTAGTGATGAGATGAGGGGCAGGGTAGAGAGAGCTGCGTCTGTATGTGTTGTTGTTTTGGTGTAGTTACGGCCACAGTAATTGATTTTGAGTAATAAAATGCCTGTTTGAGACCAATCACTTGTTGTCCTTTATCATCCGGTTGGACGCCACATTAATTATGTGCATTTATATTTTTCCTAAATGATTTGGCGACTCCCAGAAATCATCTCGCGACCCCAATTGGGGTCGGGACCCCAAGGTTGAGAATGGCTGCTCTAGTTAATCTACTTTGTTACTGTCCACCCCTGAATAGGATCAGTGTTCTTCCTTCTTTTTAATTTAGGACACCGCAAATACATTTTTATTCTGTAGTGTTTTTTTTAATCTCTTACTGTTCCTTTAGTGCAGTGACAGACAAACAGCTATAAGTTTGCTTTTTCAGTATCTTGACAGTGAGCCACTTAAGATGGAACATTTTTTCACAATGAGTTTTCCAATAAACATGTTTAACATACAGGCATTTCAGTTTCCATCCACTTGGCATTTCCAAACACTCTATAAAGTTAATTATTAACAGATACTGTATTTCTTATGAGGTTTGAGCACAGTGTCCATGACATGTTCATCAGGAATGATCAATCATCCAATCAATGTGAAAAGTTAAACTCATTTCAAACTTCCTACACATTTTTTTATTTTAGATAATGTAATTGTGTTAATATTTGTTTACCTGCCCTGTGCAAAAATGCAAAAACATGCAACATGTCTTATGATCTTCCTCAGGTCGCTCTGATTAAAACAATAAAGCTCCTGCAGTAAAATGTAGACTTTGACCTTTGATTGGCTGTGGACACGGTGATAAATGGACTTTGGTACATCCTGGTGTCAGTGTGTTCTGGTTCTTCGACTCTCTGCTGCTGCGTCACAGATCTGTCCTGACCGTCGAAGTTTGGTGAGAATCTTTTAATGTTTTCAAAACTTTAAAGTTCAATCAGGTGTGATGAGAGGGGGTGTCAGGCTTCATTTAAACATGACAATAGTGCTGATGCTAATGGCGTGAAAGCAAAAAAGTCTCATGACACTGATAACAGATCACCCTTAGCTTTAATGCTAATGGTACTAATGCCAAAACCTGTGATCACAGTGCTAATGCTAATAGAGCTAGTACTGAAATCCTAATGATAACAGTGCTAATGTTAACAATGCTAATGCTACTAGGCCTGATTAGGGATTGGTACCTTTCACATTTGAACCGATACTATACCGATGCCCGGTACTTGAGAATCAGTATCGATTCTCAACGGTACCACTTTTCGATACTTTTGCGTGTGCTTAAGATCTCAATTTTTTTTTTTTTCAATTTTTTTCAATTCTCTCAGCCATGCTTGCTTTGTTGACTGAGCCCGTGGCTGCTGACATCATTATGCTATTGCTGTGCTGCATTCAAGCCCGGTATGAAAATTCACCTACTCTACCCAATAGTATGCCTGCTTCTTCCACTCCCTCACAGTCACAAGGATGCGTTTAGGTACCTCAACATGGCACTGTTTGATTTTACGTGAATCGATACTCGGTAGTACCTACAGAATTCAGTTGGTACCTCTTAAAGTACCTAATTCGATACCCATCCCTAGGCCTGATGCTAGCAATCAATGCTACTAGTGGTTGTGCCAACAGTGCTATTGCTAAGAATGCTAATGCTAATAGATGTGAATATTTGCTACATTGCCTGGTTGGGTGTTTCACTGAAGTTGGTTTTAGACTGGATGTGTTTCAGTGTCCCATAATCCAGTGTGAGCTGAGTGGAAAATCTGTTATTGTGTCCAGTAGTGTGCAGCAAATATTGGAGGCACCGCTGGGATCATTAACGTGTCGAGTTTGACGGGACTGAGGACAGAGACCTTGGAGTGAGGACGACAAGAGCGCAGCCTGGGGGGCGTGGACACCTTTAACATATAAAATAAGAAGGAAAAAACAATGTCTGTGCGACAGAGAGTACGTCTGCTAGAGCAGATTCAGCAACAAAAGGTATGTGTGTCATCCAGAATCTGGAGTGGAAATGTCCCAACAAGACGAGAGTTAATCAAGCTAATCATAGAATGCATGGACGGTGTTATCAATGATGGAGAAGATGATGTTGAAATGTGTTTTCTAAAAACATGTTAAAAACAGTAGAACAAATTAAAGAAAGCTATAAGCACTGAAACTGCATAAAATACAGAGATTAAAGCACCAAATGGAAACTGCAGAAGAAGTAAGTTTAACAGAAATACACACAGCTACAACAAAACAGTCAAGCTCTGCAGAAATACATGCTGATGTGCTTTTATTTCTGTGTTTACAGAGACAGAGTTGGAGTAAAGTTTGTGTTCAAACACATTAAAATCTGTTATTCTGTCTGAGTGTACATCACATCACTCATGATTGTTTTATTTTAGTCCCTTTGCCTCTGCACACCTCTTTATCTTTCTACTTCTCTTTTCAACATAAATGAAACCAGAAAATAAAACTGAAAAAAAGAACACAGACTAAATGACATACTAGGAAATGTAAATATATAATATTGTTTTGTAAAACGTCTTGAGCTGACATTTGTCAGGATTTGCTGCTGTACAATAACAGACAGATTGATTCATAGACCACATCATGACCCCCCTGACCTCAGGGACCACAGGCTGATGGAGCCACCTCTGTCTTACCTGTGCTCACCTGTGTTCAGGTGTGTTCACCTCTCAGGCCTCACTGTGGCCCCAGAACTGAGCAGCATTTATCAGAGACACTGATAACAGATCATAGAAATACAATCATAGAAATGTGATTACAGAAATATGACCATAGATATGAGTTCAGTCCTTCAGCCCATCAGAGTCTGTTGTTAACGCTCTGCTCTCTGACTCCTTCATCACAGCTGACAGACAGCAGGGGGCGCTCTGCTGTGGATCAGACTGAAGAACCAGAGGAGACCAGACCATCTAAAACCTCTGTGAGTGAAGAAGACCAGGGTCTGAGGTGAGATGAAGATCTGCAGCCATCACACTCTGACATCATCATCTTCATCTTCATCTTCATCAGTCTTTATTACAACAGTGTCAAACCATGACAGGTGTTACCTGAAGACACTTTACAGAAGAGCAGCTCAATGCCAAACTCTTCATCATCATCATCATCATCACTGCATCTTCATCTCTCTGTTTGTCTGCATGTTCATCCTGTGGTAACAGCTCACTGTATCTGATGATGATGATGATGATGATGATGATGATGATGATGATGATGATGATGATGATAGAATTTCCCTGTGTGGAGCTGATAAAGGAATATTTAATACAATCTAAGTTTGCTTTATCAGGATGAAGAGATCAGGCCCACCTGAGCCCAGCGGTGTGTCCATGAGGAGTGACCGCTCTCAAGGTCGTGGCATTAACTTTAAGGTGAATCCACCTGCTGAGGACAGGTGAGAATTCAGAAAAATGACCTTTGACCTTCATGTTTAAATCACTCAGTGTAACAGTATGTGACTCAGAGGGTTTGGACCCAAATGTACTGCTGACAGTTGAAAAGTTTAAAGCCCCACAAAGTAAGAGTCATGCTTTCAGCTCTCTAGCGCCCTCTGTGGTCACTGAGTGTAACTGCACTGTCTTACACAAACGTGCATTTGCTGACATACGGAGGGAGGAGAAGCTGACAGGACGTCCCAAGAGACAAATAAACCATGTGGACTGTTCAGGTTCAGTCTGATCATGTGTCTGTTCAAATAAATCACCATGTACTGACAAGTCCAACAGTAACAGGTCAAAATCAGCATCGGTCAGACATCCCTCCTCGTCTTTCAACTCAGTGAGTGAACGCCGGGCCAGTGCTTATTCCGTAACTGGGTATTTAACTTGTTACTCTCCTGCTGTCCTTTTTTTTGTCACCTCTGATAAAACTTCTTTTGCTTCTGTTTTTTTGCTGCTTCTGCCATGATAACAGCTCTACATATAGCTCTCTTCTTCTTCTTCTTGTTTATCGGTGGGTGACATCCAATGTCAGAGGAGCATTACCGCCACCTACTGTTCTGGGGTGTGAGCCTATTTCCATTAGGAAAATAAGTGCATATTTACTTTAAACTAAATGCTCTTCATTAAATCTGTTTTAAAAATTCAAAAACTGCTTTATATTCTCCTTTCCCATTATCATGCTTTCACCTCGAGGGGGAAGTGACGTATGCCGTAAAGCAGTCAAAGCAGTAAAATGTGTAGTTTATTTATTTATTTTTAGTGGAAGTGTTCCTACCATCCACACTGAAGTTACATAGTGCCAGTGAACGTGATACAGACCCCCTCAGACCATGACAGAGGTGTCACTCAACCTGTTGTAAGGTGATGTACCATCACAATGACTCTAGAATTATTATATTTAAGTGGAAAAACTGGAAAAAAATGTTTAATGATTTACCAGGCAAAGTTCACAACACAGAGAATCAGTCTGCACAGGAAACAGTGTCCAGAAAATTGTGAGGCAGAGTCAGTGTCAAAAATCAAGGCAAGGTAACACACTGATAGACTAGACAAAAGAATGCTGGGATGAAGACTGGTGAAGGTTTACGGAAGAGGATTAGGGCCACTAAGAAAAAAAAAATTTTCTCCAAAGAAAAAAACTCAGAATTCTGAGGAAAAAGTCAGAATTCTGACTTTTTTCTCAGAATTCTGACTTTAACCTCAGAATTCTGACTTTTTTCTCAGAATTCTGACGTTCTGAGAAAAAAGTCAGAATTCTGAGAAAAAAGTCAGAATTCAGTCAGAATTCTGACTTTAAACTCAGAATTCTGAGTTTTTTTCTTTGGAGAATTTTTTTTTTCTTAGTGGCCCTAATCCTCTTCCGTAAAGGTTAGATTTATGAGGTGATGGGGGTACAGAGACACAGCTGCAGAAACACAATCAGGGATCAGGTGTGACGGGACCAGACAGGAAGCAAAACCTGCAGAGACAAACACAAGCAGGGGAAATTTCTTTTTTTCTTTTTTTATCCATCAATAAATCAGTCTTTATTTGTATAGTACCACTTCACAACAAGTATTTTCTTTTTTTTAAACAAGTTTTTATTTAAAGGAATGGACATTGTTCACAAATATTCAATATCCATCGTTTCTGTTTTTTTCTTCCTCCCACCCATCTCCACCATGCTGCCAACACATAAAATTGATCAAACAGTAAAAATAAGCTCAGCGAGTAAACAGCACACCTCACATGACATTCAAAAGAGGTTACAGGTATGTAAACATGCAACATTATAACAATACTACCTAAATAATAATAATCATAATTAATGGAATAAATAAAATAAATTAACAAAAATGAGAAAAAGTGGATATGGATTTATGTCTGCTTGATTTTCAGTCTTGTGGGAGGACTTCAAGTTTCTTAAAATAATAAATTACAGGTGTCATAGAACTTTTGGGTCAACCCTCTATATTTATCTTTTCCAACTTAAGAAGTAGGATCAGGTCTGTCATCCAGGATTTGGGTGGATGCGCAGATTTCCGTTCCAACAGGATTCTTCTCAGGGCAGGAAGAGTTGGAAAATCAAGCATGTTTTTAATTTTGTTTGTCATTGGAGACCCCTCCCCAGGGACTCCAAATACAGCCACTTCAGCACTAGGGTGGATTTCTCTGCTTAAGGCTTCAGATAAAGTTTAAAATATTGTAGTCCAAAAATTATACAGTTTATTACAGGACCAGAGCATATGGGTCAGATCAGCCCATATACATATGACAATGTTCACGTGTCAGTGACATCAGAATAGATCCTGGAGAGTCTGGTTAAGCCAAGGCGAACACATGAGGTTTACCCATTTACTCTATAAAATGCATCATCCCAGGTTATTTCAGAGATATTTATTCCAAGTTCTTCTACCCAGTCTGCTCCAATCCCAGATCCTAGAGTGCTATAAATTAAACTTTGTGGAGAGAGCATCAAATGTGGCTACAGTACCAACCATGTAGAGATCACTGAAAATATTTAAGCCTGGCCTCTGCCACTGGACAAAGACTGGGTCTAATTTGGCAGAAAGACTTGAATATTACAGATGGGACTGTAAAGAGAGATGTCTGTCAGATTGAAACTTTGTCAAAATTGTGACCAAATTCTTAAAGGAGACATATCATGCTGATGCATGATTTAATACTTACATATAATATAATATATTTGAAAACAAGACCTTACACCCCCTTAATTTTCAAAAAATGAGATATTGTATTTTTTCTGATATCCTAGAACGTGATTTGATACCTCTGAAAATAGGTCATTGTGAGATGTCCGCGAGATTTCAAACGTCATGACATCTTGAGGTACCTTTCTTTTTATTGGAGTAATCTGATAAAACACTTCCTCCTCTGTGATGTCCATAAGCCCCAAACCCTCACCGAGGAACACATTCAGCAGCAGGGGTATAAAGCTCCCTCGCTCACTCTCCCTCATTACCAGCTCTGGTCTGTAGGGGGACTCAATACACGGTCGCTGCTTTAAGCCTGCCGGAAAATACAGTAGAAGAAGAAGGACAGGCTGGCTCAACCCCCGATTGAACTGACCAATCAGAGCACAAAGGGCTGTGACGTTGTGAGGTAACTTAGCGTTTCAACAAGCGCTTCATAATGGCCTAAAATGAGGATATTGAGAACGCAATTGTGGGGCAATGAAGGAACTAAATGACTTGTACTGAGGGCAGAAATGCTTTACAGGCATCCTAGTCTGGCATAGTGAAAAGGAGAAACAAGCATGATATGTCTCCTTTAAGGTGGAGATTCAAATCAAACACAAGGATAATCGTTAAGAGAGAGGAAGCTTTGAGATAAGTAACACAGGGAGTGATGATGGTATACAGGCATTCATTTCTGGTTGGCATCTGGTTTTTAAATCCAATAATCTATTTTTTGTAAGTTTGCTGCCCAATTATAATAAAACAGACTGGGCAGAGAAATCCCCCTCTCTGACTTATGCCACTGAAGGAATTCCTTACGAATTCTGAAATGTTTGTTATCCCACAGAAATGAAGAAAGCAGTTTGAAAGAGATATAAAAACCTCGACAATATGTGCATTTTAATACATGCTATTTTTCCCCAGAGGGATAGATTTAGGACACTCTGCTTCTGGAGGTCACATTGAAGATTATTACTCAGGAGAGTAAAATTTTTGTCATACAGACCAGAAAGTGAATGGGTAACATTAATTCCCAAATATTAAAATCCTGATCTGGTGAGAGAAAAGGGTAAATCTGTTTCTGCAATTTGGAGGGTTATGTTATTGATTGGAACACACTCTTTTTTTTTTTTAATTTAGATTTTATTGGTTCCTTCAAAGAACAAACATTTCTTCATATAGTTACATACAACAAGTCCCTTGCTTGCTCCTAGGAGTCAGGACAGGAGATGATACAAAATTATTCAAAGATATGTTCCAGCTCTGTACTGAATACTTTGCGTTTAACAATACATCATCTATAGAAACATGATTATAAAGAGTTGTTGGAAAGAAAGGACTCCTTAAAAATAAAGAGAGAAATAAATAATTAAATTTAAAAAATATATAATAATAAAATTTAAAAAAGATTAATGATAAAAATTAAAGGATATATATACACAAATGAAGTGAAGCCTGCGAGCTAGTTCAGGCAGACAACTCGAGCAGCGCTGCAGCTATTCACATGTCACATTTCACATTCACTTATCATACGTCACACTCTTTACATCAATCCTCCAATCACACTCTCCACCTCTCAATTTGGCGGTGTATTTAAACTGGGAGTTTACCCATCTTGAAGCTCGTCTATGCAGCCAGACTCTGATTTGCTGCATGTTCTTTCACCCCCACCTCCACCCCAGCATCCACCTGCAGGCTCCAGGGGGTGTTCTCATATGTTTTGCTCATCACTCCTCCATGCCTTCATGTAAACTTTTCTGCAAGGAGTGATGAAACTGGAGCCTGGACACCAAACCTGTATATGCAGCTACAATAAAACAATTAACGTTTGACTGACTGAAATGTAAAATACATACCTACACATATATATATATATATATATATATATATATATATATATATATATATATATATATATATATATATATATATATATATATATATATATATATATATATATATATATATATATATATATATATATATATATATATATATATATATATATATATATATATATATATATATATATATATATATATATATATATATATATATATATATATATATATATATATATATATACACATATGTGTGTGTGTATATATATATTTATATATATATATATATATATATATATATATATATATATATATATATATATATATATATACATATTCATCATATACATACAAAGCTAAACCCGTAAATATCAACCCACACACATAATTGGATTTGAGAAAAAAAAGGGGAGAACCCCACCAATTAAAGAAAGGAAATACAGTATGACCAAACATACATGAGTGCAACCTGACAGGCTGAGAGACAAATATTGAAGGAAACAGTTTTTTAATTTTCTTCCTCCCTGGAATGTTCTGACCCAGCCAGTGTCTCAAAATGGCCCTTTTGGCTGTAGTAATGGCTACCTTTAGCCATTGAGCTTGGAGCCTATCAATTCTGTCACCTTCGAGGCTGTTTAAGAGACATAAAGCAGGTGTAAGTATAACTTCTTTTCCTAGGCTATCCCCAATCTTTGCCATAACTCTTTGTTAATAATTGGCCAACCTAGGACATGTCATAAACATATGAGTAATATGTCCCTGATCTGATTTACATCGCCAGCAGATGTTGGAAAGACTAATACCAGCCCTGTGCAACTTGACCTCTCATCTGTTTCTAAAGTTCTTTGCAGATCTCTTTTCTGCACAGCTTTAAGGCTTTTATTAGAATCATATCGAACTTCCAGTAAATATTTATAAATAAGACCTGCCATGTGAGGTAACTCGCAGAGGACTCTGAATCTAGAGTAGACTGGAGACTGGAAAGGTAACACAGATTCAAGTGGAGTTGCTTCATTAAGACAGTCTCTTAGCTGTAGATACCTCCAAAAGTCCTTTTTACTAAGATTATATGTGTCTTGAAGGTTCTCAAATGTTTTAAAACTATTATTGTAATACAGATCTCCTATATTTTTAATTCCTTTTGAATGCCACTCTTTCCGAAAGAACATTTTCCCTCCTATCTTTAATTTTGGATTCATCCACACTGAGGCTGATCCTATGAGGAAGGGACATATACCCTCTCTCTTATGCATCGAGTGCCAGATGTCTTTAGTTTGTGCAATTATTGGATTCTGAGTTGCAATTTTAGGACACTGAGTTAAGTAATCAATAGCTTTAAAAGGCACCATCAATTCATCTTTCATATGCACCAGTGTTGAATTGCTCCCCCTGCTGGAGAGAAGAGAAGCTATATGAGTTCCTGTTAAAGGCTCCTGGTAGAGTCTCAAATTAGGTAGTCTCAGTCCTCCACAGTCTTTTTCTGCCTGAAGTCTCTTAAGTCTCATTCTAGCCTTTTTCTCTTCCCAGATAAAATGGCTAATCATTGTATCTAAACTTTTAAAGGTATTGTCTGGAACACGGATCGGTAACATACTGAAAAGATAATTTAGTTCAGGTGCTATTACCATCTTTATCACCTGAACTCGCCCCCATAATGAAATTTGTAGTTTGTTCCATCCCTTCAATAGAAGTTGAATCTCATTCAAAGCTGGGTCAAAGTTATCTGAGATAATATTCTCCAGCCCTGGATTTAAAAGTATTCCCAAATACTTTAGATTTTTGGTAACCCACCGGAAGTTCCAGTTTTGAAAAAGAGACCTGAAACACGACTTAGATAAAGGCATCACCCTGCATTTGGCCCAGTTTATTTTATACCCTGATAATTCTGAGAATGCATCCACTAGATCTAGGAGAGGCGGGACTGATCTATGTGGGTCTAACATCAGGACCAAAATGTCATCTGTGAAAATCGATATTTTGTGCACCTTACCCCCCATTTCAATGCTCTTTACTGCATTATTCAGTCTTATAGCCTCTGCAAGAGGTTCTAGAGCGATAATGGAAAGAAGTGGTGAAAGTGGGTCACCTTGTTTTGTTCCACGTTCTACCAGGAAAGCATCTGATCATAAGCCATTAGTTGTTACGATAGATCTTGGATTTTTATAGATGATTTTGATAATATTTTGAAATAAAGTTCCAAATCCAAATTCTTGGTGGGAGAAATTTAAGAAATCCCAGCTAATGCGATCGAACGACTTGTCTGCGTCTAAGGAGAGCGCAGCAACAGGAGCATTAAAGTCCTTAGTTTTTCCAGATCAGGTGCAGAAGGTGTCTAAGACTATCTGAAGAGGACCTACCTTTAACGAAACCAACCTGATCAGAGTGGATAAAGCTTGAAATTACTCCATTAACCCTCAGAGCGAAAAATTTTTGAAAACAATTTCACATCACAACATAAGATGCTGATTGGACAATAACTACTGCACTCCAGAGGGTCCTTCCCCTTCTTTAATATAAGGGTAATTAAAGACTCAGTCATTGATGGTGGAAGCTGATTAACTACAATTGAATTGTTAAAAGTCTGAAAAACCTCCGGGCTGAGCTCAACCACAAACTTCTTGTAAAATTCATTAGGTATTCCATCAATACCCGGAGTCTTCCCATGAGGCGAGGATCTGATTGTTTTGTTTAACTCCTCTGATGTAATCTGTCCCTCTAAATCCTTGGCCATTACCGCTGACAATCTAGGAAGCTTAAGCTGTTTGAAAAAGGCCGTAGTTTTATTTAAATCCATCTGACCTTCCTGACTGTCAAGATTCTCGTAGAATTCTCTAAAAACATGATTAATTTCCTTGTGGCAGGTTAATACCTTCCCATTTCTGTCTCTTATGCTGCTTATCTGGTGAGATACCACATGTGTGTTGAACTGACTTGCAAGAAGTTTACTGGCCTTGTCACCTGAGTCATACCATTTTTGTAAATCTTTATAAGGAATATTCTGCTTTTTTAGAGAAAATGGTGTTAAGTTCGTATTTGATCTTAACCAGCTTGGCCAAACAAACTGCATTTGGATTTTCCCAGTACTCCCTCTTTATCTGTTTTATTTCTGCTTCATAGGTATGGATCTTATTTTGGTCTTGTTTTTTAATCAGTGAAGAATGTTGCATCCATATTCCCCGTATATATGCCTTAAATCCATCCCATACAAAACCTTGTTTAGCAGACCCATTGTTGGTTTCAAAATATTGGGTGATTTGATTCTTCAGTTTCATACAAAAGGACTCATCCTGTAACAAACTTGTATTCATCCTCCAGCCTTTTATTTTTTCTATTGATGTTTCTGCTGAAATAACAAAGTCCACTGGTGCGTGATCTGTCATAGCTATTATTCCAATATTACATGCTCCTGTCTTTTCAATTACTGAATGTGAAGTTAAAAAATAATCTATATGGGACTATACATTGTGTCTGCTAGAAAATAAGGTGTAATCACGAGAAGTAGGGTTTAATAGTCTCCAGGCATCCTGTAATCCAAGATCTTCACACAATAATTTAATGGAAGCTTGTGTCTTAGATGGCCTAGACATGCGGTTTCCTGATCTGTCTAAAAACCCATCGAGCACTTCATTAAAATCCCCGCCCAAGATGACAGGAAAATCACCTAGATCAAAAATTACCCCTTCAAGTTGTAAGAAGAAGTCTGGATCCTCCAGATTGTGTGCGTATATATTGCCTAAAATTAGTTTCAGTCCTGAAATATTGACCAAAAGTATCAGTGCTCGCCCCTCTTTGTCTTTATATTCCTTTTGGATCTCTACAGTTAGCTTTTTTGAGAATAAAATAGAAACTCTGTGTCTCTTTTGAGAAAATGTGTTGTGATAAGCCTTATCAATCCATCTATCATGTATTCTGCTTGTATCCTTCCCCAGGAGGTGTGTTTCCTGCAGCATCACTACATCTGCGTTCTTCTGTTTCAAATAGCAAAGTATCTTGCACCTCTTAACATATGAGCCCAGGCCATTGACATTCTGGAACACACTTACTCTTTAAAAAGTTTAGTTTATATCTTGAAAACCTGCCAAAGTGTAACATAGTCACAATGTCAGGGACAGATGACAGTGGGTCTGAGATGTAAAGCACTAAGTTGTTTGCATATAAGGACATTCATTCTGTTTTCTGTAGATTCTCTTAAAGCGTTGTGAGGTTTGAAGCAAAATGGAGTGAGGTTCAATAGCAAAAGCAAAGAGTAGTGGGCTAAGAGAACAACCTTGCTGGGTACCCCTGGGTAGTGAGAAGGACTTTTAGTGATTCCACTTGCCATAAGTGATGCATAGAACAGCCTTATCCAAGATACAAGTTAGGATTCAAATCCAGATTTTCCCAACACTGCAAATAACTAGGCCCACTCATTCCGATCAAATGCTTTTCTGCATCCAGAGAGACCACCACCTCGGGAGTCTCCAAGGATAATCTCTTAATAGAAAATAGTCTCCAAGGATGCAGGAGGGTGAACACTGAAGAGAATGCATCTATTAGGAAAAGACTGGTGACACCTAATAAATCCTGTCTGATCTGGAGAAATCATGTCCCTTATAACAGTATCCAGGCTAATAGCAAGAAGCTTGTCCAGTATCTTAACATCTCCATTTAGAAGTGATATGGGCCTGTTGGATCACAGTTTTTCCAGGTTTTAATAAAAGTGTAATATTAACTTCTGTCAGGGTCTGTGGCAAGGCTCCCTGAGCCAGTGAATGATAAAACATTTCAAAGTAACAAAGAGACTAATTTGAATGAAAATCTTTTATAAAATTTGTTTGGCTAGCCCTCCGGTCCAGGGGCCTTACCACTTTTCGTAGTTGAAATAGAGCTGATGACTTCATTAAGTGTAATGGGCTTATGCAAATCTGTCCTCTTATCATAGTTTATAGAGGGGGAACCAAATTATCCGAAAAAATAGGATGTCTGAATCATCCTCTGGGAATTCAGATGTATAATTTTGAATAAAATGTCTAAAAATATTATTTATTTCAAGAGGGTCAACTGTTAGCTCATCAAAAGACTTCTGGATCTGTGGTATGAGCCGTTCTACATTTAAGTTGATGGGCCAAAGTCAGCCTTTTCACCATGCTTGTATATACACTCAAGACCTGAGCAGATGTTCCGTTTGTTAAATTATATTAAATATTAAATTATATTGCATTTTTAAGGCCAGCCTTTCTTTATATAATTCAGGGGAGGGTGATGTGAAGTGTCTAGAGTCTAAGTTAAGCATTGCATCTACTAGTTGTTCCTGCTTTGATTTCCTGACTTTTGTTACGTGTACGATGTTATTTCACCCCTAATTACCAATTTCAGTGTCTCCCACCAAATAGACAGTGATGTCGATAACTTATCTATCTTACCCCTCTCTCAAACCATCTGTCCTCTCTGGCTAGAATGCCACCTTGTGGTCATCAAAGGATTTATCTGAACAAGTTTGGATGACACATGGTTTGCCATCAGGAAGGGTGAAGTTGAATCTTTAACAGAACACCTCAACCCAAGTGCATCTTGAATATTAAAGAGGGAGCCAGTCACTAAAGCATATGGGCTCCTGGATCTTATCTGGACTTCTTAACAGTAAACTGTACATTTTTGTGTATTAATATCACTGTTCCTTTTGCCTTGGTATTGAATTGTAAACTAAAAAGTTGTCGTACCCATGTTTTCTGAAGTTTGATACGGTCTGCTGTTACCAAATGTGTTTCTTGTAAAAATGCTATTTCTGTTTAAATTTTTTAAGGTGGGCACAGATTTTTGCACTTTTTACTGGCCCTCTCATGCCCTTTACATTCTAACTCATAAAGCATACAGCTGAGACTCTAATTCTTAACCTGCGTTCACGCGGATGCGTCATTTCGGTCACCGTCACCCATCGCAGTGACTCGGTGATGTCACATCCACTCAAGTTTCACTGTGATCATATCACATACAGTGGATATGAAAGGTCTACACACCTGTTCAAATGCCAGGTTTTCTTGATGTAAAAAAATGACAGCAAGATAAATAATTTCACAACTTTTCCACCTTTAATGTGACCTATAACCTGTACAATGCAATTGATAAACAAAAAAAAATCTTTGTGGAAAGTGAAGTAAAAATAAACTACTGAGATAATGTGGCTGCATAAGTGTGCACACCCTTTTACAACTGGGGCTGTGTTCAGATTTTACCAATTACATTCAAACTGATGTTAAACTGGAGTCAGCACACACACGTCACCAATTAAAGTGCTTCTGATCAACCCCAAATAACGTTCTGCTGTTCTAGTAGGCTTTTCCTGACACTTTTGACACATCTTCATGCACAAGCCATGGTCCACAGAGAGCTTCCAAAGCATCAGAGGGATCTCATTATTCAAAGATATCAGTCAGGTGAAGGCTTTTTGGTAAAAGAGGAGAGATTGGAGTCCCAGAACAAAGGCAGCCGCAGTGGATTCTTCATGAATCAGCGATGAAGGTTTGGATTTAATACTTCCACTTCATCAGCAGAGCACGGTCCGTGCGGGGAAGGTACCCTAGAAACTGATAAGGACTTCCAGCCCATGCGGCTGAGCGGCGGCTGTAGAGGACGTGAGTGTTTCTTTAGTTTGATTGCACCATCAGTGGATATTTAAGTTTGCAGACTGAGACAGTACTCAATACAACACTTGGATTAAAAGGATTTTTGTTTCAGATTCGGGATTACGGACACTTGTGGACTATTTTCTTTCACTTTGGGACTGAATAGTTTTTGGCTGATTTGATTATTTGTGGAACATGGGAGTTAGGGGACTGTTGAGTCTTGTGTTTTAGACTCTCTCTTTAATACATTTAACTTAAACTTCAACTCAGTGCCTCATTTTTTGTTTTCTAAGATTAAATTCCAGCTAACTGAGAGTTAGAGAGTGGGTTATTTTCATTTTCTGGGAGCTGAATCATACTTTGTTTGGCAGGTTGACGCTGTCTAATTCCTGGCTGCGAGAGCTTTCTGCCTGCCCTGGCGTAGTACGATTCCTTTAATATGTTTTTGTTAATTACCTCAGCCAAGGAGGTTATGTTATCGAGAGAGCCTGTCTCTCTGTCTGTCTGTGAACAAAATAACTCAAAAAGTTATGGATGGATTTTGGTGACATTTTGAGGAAATGTTCAGCATGGGAAAAGGAAGAACTGATTCAATTTTGGTTTTGATCCGGATCACAGTCTGGATCCGCCATGACGAAAAAGGCGATTTTCATGAACAACTACTGAACTGAAATGGATATCATGATGAATCTAGTTGCTAATGGTATGTTTTTATGGTCTAGGAATCAAGATGTTGAAATGTAATAAAGGTAGGACTAATATTTATGGTGAAAATCACAACATGACTGAGAATTGTGGTGTTGGCAGAGGTCTGCGCTCTCTGAGTGCTTTTCTAGTTATGAATTGTCACAACTTTTAAAACCGCTCCAATCATGCTGAGTCATCCTGATGATAATTATTGCTGAGTCATTGATCTCTTATATTTGTCCTGTTCTAATCTACAGAGATCAGATGGAAACATCTAGACTCCTCAGTTTCATCTCCAAACAGGCTGAATCAGAGGTGGACTCCATATTTCTGGTGAGAACATCACACTTTAACAGTGAAGTCCATGATCTACAAGTCTGATGCTCCACCATGATCCAGATGTTCTTCTCTTTCTCTTTGAATCTGCACTGTCTTCTGTTCTCCAGCTGCTGGAGGAGAACATCATCACCTTTGTGAAGGACCAGCTGAAGAGGATCCAGAGAGGATTAGGTCCAGATTACCCAGAAGGCTTAGAGGCTCAGAGTGAGGATGAGGAGCAGAGGAGCATCAGAGAGGGATTTGAGAAGATGACAGTGGGCTTCCTGAGGAGGATGAATCAGGATGAGCTGGCTGAGTGTATAAGGAGAGGTAAGAGCTTTATTCTGAAGGTCAGCTATGATGGGAGGGGGGACTGGAAGACCACAGCCCCACTCTCCAAAAGTTCAACACAGTGGGGGTCAAAGGTCACAGAGTCAGTGAAAGCACAGCAGAGCATCATGACAGGAGCTGCTGCTTCACCTGCAGGACAGTTTTCCTGAAGATCCTGATCGGGCTTTACTGAGTCTGTGGACCAACATCTCTGTGAGCAGATCCTGTCACACATGAAGAGTGCAGCTCCTCTGAGCTGATCAAACACTGACCAAACTGTCTCCTCACATGATCATCACTCAGTCTGAGGGTGGAGGCATTCTCATGTGCTCTCAGTCTTCTGTTTAAACTCTTTTAATGATTTCTTCTAACATCATGTTATTTTTGTATTTGCTGACCTCAGCACTTTGTTCATGAGGGAACATGATGAAACAGTAAATGTGTAACTGTGCAGAGGACTGAGACTAAGAAAAGGTTTCAGGATTACTGTTTTAGAATCTGGATTAAGACATAGACGTGGATGATTTCACAAAGACCGTACAGTTGTTGTTGCCACAAAACAGCCCATACACAATCAGGAACAAATGTAATTTATATAATGAGGTGAGTGAGTGTCAGTGTTACTATGCTTTTGAAAACTTAATTGGATTTTATTTCAATTTATTTTTTCAGTTTGTTTTTTTCTGTTTTAATTTAATTTCAGTTTGATGAGTAAATAAACAAAGGGGGCAACAATGGGAGTGGTAAATTCACACACATAATTTAAGACCTAACAATATATAATTCTAGACCTACATTACCAAAAATGAACAGATTTAAGACTTTTTAAGGCCTAAAATTAAGATGATCAAATTTAAGACCCTGCAAAATCTTTTGCATGGCCTAAGATGTTGCCACAAATCTAAAAATAAATGCACCAATTAATACAATATGGAGATGGCTCTGAGTCAGGTGACTGATCATGGACACACAATGCAGCTTCAATGGGCAATCCGATTACAGTCAGAGTCGCATTCGGTGTGAACGCAGCTTAATACATCATGGAGGAGGTTATTTCACCTATTTTTAAAAAGTCAGAAGTGTCAAACTGACTGTATTGTTCTTGGACTGCTGATTAATTCTGATGTTCAGCTGATCAGGTACGAGCTCTTTCACCTGCAGCTTCTCCTGATGCGTTCTCCTCTAGAAAGGTTTTGATTTAAGTGACTTGACAGGATTTTTTAATTTCTCTTTCGCTGTCTTGTGTCTCCGTCTCCAACTCCCGCGGCTTGACCTGTCAATCATCACCCCAACATCAGTCCCTCCCTTGACGGTGGTTG
The DNA here is from genome assembly GCA_036419115.1 of Scarus forsteni. NCBI lineage: Eukaryota > Metazoa > Chordata > Actinopteri > Labriformes > Labridae > Scarus > Scarus forsteni. The sequence continues at coordinate 691,659 of JAZDUH010000029.1, read as the reverse complement.
GCTGTGACTTGCCCTATCTCTTGTAATGAAGAGGAGAGACTGCGAATGTATAACTTTGAACGAGAGTTTATAGGCAAAGATTTTTGTACCCAGAGGTGGAAATATGTCACAGATCAGACAACACAGATGAGCAAAACAACTTTACTTGCCATCATCACTTCTATAACGCAGATTTTACTCACCAATAGAAAGATAAAACTTGTTTAGAAATATATATATATATATTTTAATATTTCTTTTTAGTTTTTTTTTTTTTTATGTTTTATTCACGCTAATGTTGGTGAGGGGCGCCCTAGCGCCCTCTATTGGCCAGCTGCCACTGAGATGAATGTGATTAAATGATGATTCTGAGCATGTTGTCTCTTTGGATATAATGATGGAACAGGTCTATGAGAGATTTAAATGTTGTAGTTTCTGATTAAACTTGATGGACCTGGATGGTGAGGTGGTTCACTGAACATCTAGAAATGGATCTTCACAGCACAAAGGTCACCAACCCCTGATTTATGAAATCTCCTCTAATATGACATTTATAACCACAATGTTTGAATAAAAATATACTTTTGGTAAAATGAGAAGATGTGAGCAGCCCCTCTGTGACAGCAGGACTTAGTCCAGGATCCAGACTTTAATGTCATTTGTTGGTCTTCCCTCAGGATCTGATCCCTCAGTGTGCCGACGCAAACTCAAGTCCAACCTGAAGCAGAAGTTCCAGACCGTGTTTGAGGGGATCGCTAAAGCAGGAACCCAGACCCTGCTGAACCAGATCTACACAGAGCTCTACATCACAGAGGGAGAGGCTGGAGGGGTCAATGAGGAACATGAGGTCCGGCAGATCGAGACCACATCCAGGAGACCACAGGGACCAGAGAAGACCATCATAGGAGAAGACATCTTTAAACAACCACCTGGAGAAGATGGACCAATCAGAACAGTGATGACTAAGGGCGTGGCTGGCATTGGTAAAACAGTCCTCACTCAGAAGTTCACCCTGGACTGGGCTGAAGACAAAGTCCACCAGGACATACACTTCATGTTTCCATTCACCTTCAGAGAGCTGAATCTGGTTAAGGAGCAGAAGTTCAGCTTGGTGGAGCTTGTTCATCACTTCTTCAGTGAAACCAAAGAAGCAGGAATCTGCAGGTTTGAGGAGTTCCAGGTCTTGTTCATCTTTGATGGTCTGGATGAGTGTCGGCCTCCTCTGGACTTCCACAAAACAACAATCCTGACTGATGTGACAAAGTCCACCTCAGTGGATGTGCTGCTGACCAACCTCATCAGGGGGAACCTGCTCCCATCTGCTCACCTCTGGATCACCACACGCCCTGCAGCAGCCAATCAGATCCCTCCTGGATGTGTTGACATGATGACAGAGGTCAGAGGGTTCACTGACCAGCAGAAGGAGGAGTACTTCAGGAAACGGTTCAGAGATGAGGAGCAGGCCAACAGAATCATCTCCCACATTAAGAAGTCCAGAAGCCTTCACATCATGTGCCACATCCCGGTCTTCTGCTGGATCACTGCCACAGTCCTGGACCATGTGCAGAAGACCAGAGTGAGAGGACAGCTGCCCAAGACCCTGACTGAGATGTACATCCACTTCCTGGTGGTTCAGGCCAAAGTGAAGAACACCAAGTTTGATGGAGGAGCAGAGACTGATCCTCACTGGAGTCCAGAGAGCAGGGAGATGATCCAGTCTCTGGGTAAACTGGCTTTTGAGCAGCTGCAAAGTGGAAACCTGATCTTCTATAAACCAGACCTGACAGAGAGTGGCATCGACATCAGAGCAGCCTCAGTGTACTCTGGAGTGTTCACACAGATCTTCAGAGAGGAGAGGGGACTGTACCAGCACAAGGTGTTCTGCTTCATCCATCTGAGTGTTCAGGAGTTCCTGGCTGCTCTTCATGTCCATCTGACCTTCATCAACTCTGGAGTCAATCTGATGGCAGAAGAACCATCAACCTCCAACACATCTACAATCACACAGCTGCACCAGAGAGCTGTGGACCAGGCCTTACAGAGTCCAAACGGACACCTGGACCTGTTCCTGCGCTTCCTCCTGGGTCTTTCTCTGCAGACCAATCAAGACCTTCTACGAGGTCTGATGACACAAACAAGAAGTAGCTCACAGACCAATCAGGACACAGTTGAGTACATTAAGTCAAAGATCAGTAAGAACATGTCTGCAGAGAAGAGCATCAATCTGTTCCACTGTCTGAATGAACTGAATGATCGTTCTCTGGTGGAGCAGGTCCAACTGTTCCTGAGATCAGGACATCTCTCCACAGATAGACTGTCTCCTGCTCAGTGGTCTGCTCTGGTCTTCATCTTACTGTCATCAGAGAAGGACCTGGATGAGTTTGACCTGAGGAAATACTCTGCTTCAGAGGAGGCTCTCCTGAGGCTGCTGCCAGTGGTCAAAGCCTCCAGCAAAGCTCTGTAGGTGCTCCTACCTGCACAGGTTACATCAGATATCTGTGTTTTTACCAGAATGATCATCATCTGTCTGCTCTTTATGTTCCTCTGATTTCTTTCTCAGGCTGAGTGGATGTGGACTGTCAGAGAGAAGCTGTGAAGCTCTGTCCTCAGTCCTCAGCTCACAGTCCTCTGCTCTGAGACTCCTGGACCTGAGTATCAACGACCTGCAGGATTCAGGAGTGAGCCAACTGTGTGCTGGACTGAAGAGTCCAAACTGCAAACTGGAAACTCTCAGGTGAGGAAACATCAGGTCTTTATGTCCAGGATATCTGAGCAGGGTTTAGTCAAAGCTATGCAGTCCACACCTGAACCTTTAACACAGTAACAGGTCCAGTTTGAGTCCAGTGGTACCGTACTGTACCGTCTTCTTCCGGTTATCCGTGGTCTGGTCACGGGGACTGCAGCCTAAGCAGGGAAGCCCAGAGTTCCCTCACCCCGGCCACCTCATCCAGCTCTTCCCGGGGGATCCCGAGGCGTTCCCAGGCCAGCCGAGAGACATAGTCTCTCCAGCTTGTCCTGGGTCTACCACGGGGCCGCCTACCGGTGGGACGTGCCTGGAACACCTCATCAGGGAGGCGTCCAGGAGGCATCCTGACCAGATGCCCGAGCCACCTCATCTGGCTCCACTCAACACGTAGGAGCAGTGGCTCTACTCCGAGCTCCTCCCGAATGACTGAACTTCTCACCCTATCTCTAAGGGAGAGCCCAGCCACCCTGCGAAGGAAACTCATTTCGGCCGCTTGTACTCGAGATCTTGTTTTCCCGGTCACGACCCAAAGCTTGTGACCGTATATGAGGATAGGGGTGAAGATCGACTGGAAAATCGAGGGCTTCGCCTTACGGCTCAGCTCCCTTTTTACCACGACAGACCGGTGCAGAGCCCGCATTACTGCTGACGCCACACCGATCCGTCTATCGATCTCCCGATCCACCCTTCCTCCACTTTAAAAAGCATGATGGACAAAGAAACACAGAAATATCTGTAAATACTCACTGCTCTGTAACGTCTTTGTCTCAACCTCTGATGCAGTAGAAGCTGCAGAAGGACACGTCCATCACTCAGCATCAGGGACATTTAGACTGATTATAGATGAACCAGTATCATCTCATTTATTTAAAATATTTTTATCAAACTGTTCCAAAATTTTTCAAGATTCCAGATACTTATTTATTTGTGTCTATGATAAAGACACAAAAAAACAGTGGTAATTAATGTGCAATAAATATCTTATTCTGTGACTTCCCATCATCATATATCCTAAAATATAAAAACTTTAAAATGTAGAACTTAAAAAACATAAAAACCTGAATTATAAAATATAAATTGTACACACAGAATGAAACAGGACAGTTCAATGTGCACGTGTCAGTCACTGTGCAAAAATGACTCATATAGCAGGTAGATGAAGTTTAGTTTTTGTCCAAAGAGTTCAGTTAAAGTCAAAGATTCAGGAGCCTGATGGTCTGGAGGTGAAAGCTGTTTGTGAGTCTCGTAGTCCTTGCTTACACACACCTGTAGCGTCTGCCAGATGGTGGGAGTGTTAACAGTTTGTGTTGAGGGTGGTTTGGTCCCTGATGATGTTGTGGGCCCTCTTGGTGACCCGGGTGTTGTAGATGTCCTGTAGTGGAGGGAGGACTGCTCTACAGATGAACTGTGGTGTTTTAATGACAGCTGGAGAGCCTTTCTGTTCTGGACAGGACAGTTCCCACACCACACTGTGATGGAGTTTGTCAGGACGCTCTCTGCTGTGCATCTGCAGAAGTTTCTGAGGAGTTTCGTGGACAGTCCAAATGACCTCATCTTCCTGAAGAAGAAGAGTCTCTGCTGAGCCTTCTTGATGATCAGCTGAGTGCTGTGTGTGCAGGTAAAGTCCTCTCTGATCAGAGTGCAGAGGAGTTTGAAGGTTTTCAGCCTCTCCACATGTGTCCTGTCGATGTGTAACAGGGCGTGCTGGTCTCTCCTCTTCTTTGGGTCAAATCATCATTTCCAGGAGACCAGCTGAGCCCCCTCCTCCCTGTAGGCTGTCTCTTCTCCACCGGTGATCAGCCCGATGACTAGAGTTGTCAAAAGTATCGATACTCAAAAAAGTATTGATACTAAAATATTGTATCCGGATACGATACTCACTTTCAAAAGTATCTATACACCGCCTCCTCACACACACAGGAGAGCAGGCACCCTCCCCCTTCCCGTGACGCGCTCAATAACAAAACAGCATGAGTAGTGCTGCTGCAGGAGGGCCAAATCGACCAGTTTTGGTTAAAATAAAATTCAAAGACGCTCGAAATAAAAGGACGAAATAACCCCCCCATCGCCTCTTATGCTTAACACTTGCTGCAGGAGGACGAAGTGGAGGAATTAGCTGACACTTCTTCATCAAATAAATCAGTTGTGTGGATCTATTTTGGCTTCCCATGTTAAAGACGAGAGAACGGTGAGAAGACTGAGCACAAAACAACGACCGTGTGCAAAATATGCCGCTACAGTTCTCCGTGTACTGCGGCGGGTAAAACTACTACCAACTTCGAACTGTGACACTCCGTCGGACGTAAATAAAGGTGACTCCGGCTTGGGAATACCTGCTTTTATTTAGCAGTCACTGTGGGCTGTGACCACGCCAACTACAATTTTAATTCACGAACAAAACAGTGAGTAGTAATCTCTACTGCTAAAGGCTCTCTTCCTCCTTGCTAACACACACACACACTAACTCTCCCCTCTGAACTCTGACCCGCTGGCCCCGCCCTCCTGGTCTGTTCACTGACCGTCAATGCATAGGAAACACTAAAATCATTGAACACGTAACAAACAGTAGAACTGCTCCACTATATTTGTGTAAGTCTGCACAAAAAAACAATATTTGATTTTTGCATCTACTGTTGAGTTGACAGAATTTGATCATACTTGAAGATCAGAAGTATATGCACTGTTATAGGCTAAATATTATAGTTCACAGTTCAGACATTTATAGGTCTAAACTGCAGCTCTGAGGACTGCTATTTGTTTTCCTTTTCATTCAAGAATGTACTTATCCTGATTGCTACAACAAAGCACTTTTATTGAGATTTTAGGTTTGTACTTGCACTGTCGTCTAAATAAGGAGAAAAACTACAATTTAGCTTTATTTCAAAGAGCATTTATTTTGTTCTGATGCAGCAGTATTTTGTGTATTGTATTATTATTTTTTGCATTAGGAAGAAAATAAAGAAAATGAGACTCTGCACAACTTCCTAGAGGTTATATTTGCATTTTTTGTTAATAAAAATGTTTCTTTTAAGTATTGGGTTCTTTTTTTTTATCCTTGTGGTATCGAAAATAGTATCGAGTATCGAATATTTTCCTGAGTGTCGGTATCGAGTTGAAAATTTTAGTATCGTGACAACCCTACTGATGACAGTGGTGTCATCAGTGAACTTGATGATGGAGGTGTTTCTCTGAGAGGGGATCCAGTCGTAGGTGAAGAGGGTATACAGCAGTGGACTGAGCACACAGCCTTGGGGAGTCCCTGTGCTCACTGTCCTGGTGCTGGATATCCTGGTACCAACTCTTACTGCCTGGGGTCTGTCTGTGAGAAAGTCCAGGACCCAGCAGCAGAGGGAGGATGTCAGTGTGAGGTTGTAGAGTTTTCCAGTCAGTCTGCTGGGGCTGGCGGTGTTAAAGCAGAACTGTAGTCCACAAACAGTTTTTGAACACAGGTGTTTTTGAGGTGTGGCAGGGCTGTGTGGATGGCTGCTTTGACCTCATCAGTGGAGCGGTTATGATGATGTGCAGATTAGAGGCTCTGTTTTGTCTGAGATGTTCTCCTTATCTATGACAGGACCATCCTCTCAAACTAGGGATGCTCCGATCAACATTTTTGGGTGCCGATCCGATCACCGATCACAGGATTCACATATCTGCCGATCACCGATACCGATCACCGATACAATCACTGATATCAATCACAGAATAAATGAGAGAATAATCAATCATACTACATGTCCTGTATTTACAGTCTAGCCTTGTGCACCACTTTAAGTGGCAAAACTATTTGTGCTAAAACAAATGAATACAATAAACAAGTAACATTACATGCCCTGTCAAGTGCAATAGATGACAATGAAATTAAAATAAGTGAAATTTACTTGCCTTACTCTCCAAGTAAGGTGAAAAAAAGGCTTCAAAATCATTTTAAACAAAAAGAGGCAGTTTTATACTCAGTTGTTAATAAAATAGTAATGAAAATAGATAAATAAAATTAATAAATAAATCAAATTGAGACATACTTCTGATTATCAAAAAAAATCTCTATCCTTTTTCTGCATACTGCACTCCTTACCCTAATCATGAAACCCATTAGCACTTTCAGTTTAACCTAAACCAGACAAATTTGCAGCAATTGGTATGGTGTTATAATGACTGAACAGAATAAGACCAAAATTATGATAAACTGCAATTCTCCTCTTATTATAATGCAGTGTTTCCCCTAGGTTCATTGCCTTGCTCCGTAATGTCATAGTTACAGAGCATTTAGATCTGAATCAATATTGAACACTGATTTTGTTCACTTTTTTTTTTGCAATGGAGCCCTTTTTCATACAATACAACTACAACATTTTCAAAAAAAATTAAAATACACTGCATAAAGTATAAAAAGTATTAAAAAAACAGGAAGAATGTAACATTTCATGTAACCATGTAAGCTCAGCAGGTGGAGAGAAGATAAATCATGCTAAATAAAATCAAAGCAAGTGACTGACAATAAGGAGAAAGTACATGCTGAAAGTTTCCTACACTGCTAGCTGTGCTTCCTTCTCAGTAAGAGCAGTTGGCTTAAAAAACACTGAGATTTTTACTGCTGAAAAAAAGGCTGCATTTCGGGAGGAGATTTTAGAGGTTTCAACCCTAAGTGCCTCTTACCCAGCAGCCTCCACTACTGGACCTACCTGGGATCCCTGACCACGCCTCCTCTGCACGAGAGTGTCACCTGGATTGTCCTTAAGGACCCGCCTGCAGAGAGACGGTTTGGTTGCCACACGGCTTTTCGGTGTTGTGCGTGAGGAGGCGTTTGGGAGAGCGGAGAGGAAAAGTGAATTTTATTGAAATGCAAGCAAACCGTAGCGACACAACATTAGACTCTTACATTAGACTCTAGTGTGCTTTTTATTTGATAAGAGTCTCTGTCATAAGAACTTTGATCAAAATAAATATATATTTTTCAAATGTTCGTCGGTCTGAATCCGGTAAGCAGGGCGGGTGCGTCTGTTGGGGAGGCGGGCCGCCCTCACAAATACACTATAGGGGAAACACTGTAATGTCATATCCACATTCTGCTTAAACGTGATCGGTTTTTCTGATCGGCGCTTTCAGAGCCCACTGATCGATCGGCTTAGGTAACAATTTTTGCCGATAATGATCGGCGGCTGATCGATCGGATCATCCCTATCTCTAACTCTTCATTACAACTGAAGTGAGTGCAGCTGGAGATGTGTTGTGGTTGGCTGTGACCCTGCTGTGCCTGTGCTGTAAATCAGTGATGTGTTTCAGGCCCTGCCACATGCATCAGGGGTCTGAAGTGTGGTCGTACCCCTCCAGCTTCAGTCTGTTCTGCCTTTTGTATTTGTATTTGTATTTATTTTGATCTCCATTAGCTGTAACAAGTACAGCTACTCTTCCTGGAGTCAATTCAACATGCTCCGTGCAAAACATTTACACCAGTGCTCACATCACCAACAAAACACATACAAAAAAATAAACAAATAAATAAAACCCACATCCACCCACCCACTCCCTCCCCTCCCCCTCCCTATCCACACACATACACACACTCACACACACATCTACATATAAATGCACATATAGTACATAGACCTACACATTACGTACATATATCCATATACATACCTATATAGTACATGCATGTATATATGCACATGTACATGTACAGAAAGGACCCAGTCTTTGCTGTTTTTCTGACATTCATAGAGATTCTCAGGCTCATGGTGGTTAGTTATTTCAAATTAAGAATTCGTTACTGATAAAATGCCTCTTCAGAAGGAACTTAAACTGTTGTTTAGTGTTTGCAGAAATTATTTCACTTGGCAAAGTGTTCCAGCCAAACATTGCTCTATACATTACTGTACTTTTTCCATAGTTTGTTTCCACATTAGGTAGTTTGAATCTACCCTCCGTGGCATGTCGTGTTTCATATTGATGTTCATCAGAGCTTAGATATAACTTTTGGAAGAGTACATTTGGTAATTTAGTTGTAACAATATTCCTAGTAAAATTAAGCAATGAGGCCGTAAATCTTTCTTTAACTTTTAGCCAAGACAATGTGTTGTGCATCCAGTTCACATTAGTTCTGAGTGGACAACAAAGCGCACATCGAGCTGCTCTATTTTGGACAGTTTGTAAGGTCTTTATATGTGTTACAGCAGCACATGACCAAATCTCAGAGCAGTAATCTAACTGTGACAGCACAAGCGTCTTTATCACATCTGCTGTCATGTTGAGAGGTAACATGCGAGAACATCTTCTTACCATTGAGAGATTTTGGCCCATCCTGCGAACTACTGTACGAATATGTTCTGACCATGATAGTTTGTTGTCAATCTCAACACCAAGAAGTTTTGTCACCCGTACCTGTTCAGCACTAATGTCTTTGACAACCAGATGTAGTTTGGGTTCAGTTAACAGCATATGTTTGGTTCCAAAGACAATACTTTTTGTCTTGCCAACATTTAGGACAAGCTTGTTATTCATAACCCATTCAAGTACAGCTTTTAACTCTTCCATCAAAACATTTTGAAGTTCTTCAATTGTAGCTTGTGATGAATAAATGGTTGAGTCATCAGCGTATATTGCTATTTTTGCTTTTTTTAACACTAATGGCAGGTCATTAGTATATAGAGAAAACAGGAGTGGTCCTAGACAGCTTCCCTGTGGTATACCACAGCGAACATTTTTCCCATCTGAGAAGCTTCCATTAAAAAAGACAGCTTGCCTCCTGTTTTCTAGATAACTCTGAAGCCAAAGTGATGCTGCTTGACCGAAGCCATAACATTGCATCTTTCTTAACAGAAGGTCGTGATCAATAAGATCAAAAGCTGAGCTAAAATCCAGCAATACAGCTCCTGCCAACCTTCTGTTATCTAATGCCGTCAGCCAATCATTTGTCATCTGGGCCATAGCTGTAGCGGTTGAATGCCCTGCTCTGTACGCATGTTGGAAATCTGTATTTAAATTATTGTCTGAGAAATATTTTTGAATTTGTTCAAAAACAATCCTCTCCATAATTTTACTCAGAGCAGGTAACAGACTGACCGGTCTACTGTTAGTGCCACAGAAAGGTACGGTTGCATTTTTTGGTAATGGCACAATTTTAGCTGTTTTCCAAGCATGTGGATAGATTCCCTTATTAAAACTCAAGTTTAAAATGTGAGCAATAGGAACTGCAATGAAGCTTGCAGCAAGTTTCAATAATTTTGGATCAATATTATCTACACCCGATGGCTTTTTTTTACACTCTAATAATAATTTTTCTACCTGGCCAGCAGTAACATTAACAAACTCAAAATTGCAAGTTTTCCCTACCATAATACAATTCCTTATGAGAAATTCTGCTTTTGAGTTATTAGTTTCTCCCATATCATCTCTTAACCTATCGATTTTGTCACAAAAGTAATTGTTTAAGTGATTGGCTATATCCATTGGCTTTGTGATAAACTGATTCAAGAAATGATGGAGTGGATTTAACATTCCTTCCCAGCATACTGTTCAGGATACTCCATAATTTCTTGTTGTCATGTTTCTCATTTATAATCAAATTGTTAAAGTACACCTTCTTTTTCTTTTTATTTAGTTTAGTTACATAGTTTCTAAGTTTCCGGTATATCTGCCAATCTGTTTCATAATTAGAAACATTTGCCACTCTTTTAGCCTCATCTCTTTGTACCATGCAGTCTTTGTGTTCAGTATCAATCCAACCAGCTCTTACTTTCCTCACTGTACGCTTTTTAATCGGGGCGTGTTTATCACTCACTTCTAAAAACAGCTTGTTGAAAACTTCAACTGCTGCATCTAGATTGTTACTAATCAACACATCTTCCCAACAGATATTACGGACATCCTCAGTAAAACCATCTTCAGTAAAACTTTTATATGACCTTTTAACTATTATTTTATGCCCAGCTTTAGGAACTCTGGTTTTCCTCACCATAGCAATGAGGTTATGATCACTACAGCCCACTGGGACTGATATAGCTTTAGTACAAAAATCACCAGAGTTAGTAAAGATATGGTCAATCAAATTAGATGTCTTAGATCCATCACTCCTACAGTATATTCGTGTTGGTTTAGTTACCAACTGTTTTAAACCACATGCCTCAATAATAGAATGAAGCTTATTTCTTAAAGGACACTGTAATAAATTCCAATCTATATTAAGGTCTCCCATAATATAGACTTCATTTTGATTGTCACATATGTTGTCTATCATAGCACATACATTATCCAGGTAAGCAGAATTTGCATTGGGTGGACGGTAACAACAGCCAACCAGCAGCGGTTTTAGATGTGGAATGTGGACTTGAAGCACTAATACTTCAATCTCAGGTAAAATTAAATCCAATCTAATTTTTACTGGTATATGCTCCTGTCTATACATGGCTACACCGCCACCCCTTGCATTTCTGTCATTTCTATATATGCAATACCCCTGTATATATACTGAGGAGTCTTCAAATGAGGAATCAAGATGAGTCTCAGTAATCCCTAATATATGTACATTGCCTTCATACAAGATGTTTGAAACATCCGTTAACTTATTTCTAAGGCTACGTATGTTTAAGTGTGCCAGCTTTAGTCCCTTCTTAGGTAGCTTTGCTAAATTCACAATTCTCAGTTATTAATCTTGTACTTCATTATACTCGGATTTATTTAACCACCATAGAGCCATCATCTCTGCATTGGCATTTATAGTTACTGGGTTCAAATTCAACAGACATTTCAATACACAACCTCTCACACACACACACTCACCCCTCCCCTTCACCCCCCCAAAGTCTGTGATCATAGTGAAACTAGTGCAGTAATTTTCTCCTTATTGTCCTGCTGTACAAACAATATATTAGTCCCTCGTTCTCATATCATATATTAAGTTCCCTCCAATAATTTCATGGTTAAATATACATCCACCAGTCACTGTCCTCCAGTTGCTTACGTCACATGTGATCGTATGGTCACTCACCCAATCAGCAACGCTTGCGGCTTTACCACGTGACCGACAATGCGGAACCAAAACAACAGTATTAGTCCTCACATGGACCGGCGAATGGAAGAATACACTCCGGTGCTTGGACACAATATCTGGACAAAGGGAACTTTGGGATAGCTGACTATATGATGACATATTTCAACATTGCTGGCGTTAATTTGAGCAACCCATGTTGTAATTCCATTGGATTCTACTCTGCGTTCTTCTGACTCTTGAGGAACAGCTCTAACTTCGCCGGGTCATCAAAAAACTTGTGTTCATGGCCTTTGGATACTTTTATAGTGGCCGGATAGATCAGAAAAGCCATGAAACCAGCAAGTCGAGCCTTTTCCATGACAGGATAACAGGATTTACGTCGGACCCGAGTTGCCAAGCTGTAGTCAGCTGTGAAGCGGACCTCCTTTCCTCCGATCACAAGTGGTGAGTCCCTCGATGCTCTCAAGATTCTTGCTCTGTCCGTATATCTTAAGCACATGAAGATCATGACCCTCGATTTTGTGGCCGCATTGCCCTGCGGAGGTTCAATGCGGTGCGCTCGCATAATCTCCGGTGGTGCGTCTTTCAGCGTTGGGAACCAAAGTGGTAGTTGAGCCGTGATGTAATGTAAAGCATTAGAGTTCTCCTTGCCCTCACAAAGGCCATGCATGACAATGTTGTTTCGTCTGCTCCGATCTTCTAGGTCAGCTAGCTTTGTCTCCACAGTTGTCATGGTTTTGGACAAAGCTGTAGATGTCTGCTCCACTCTTGCCGTGCGAGGCATTAAAGGAACACTCCGACTATTTTGGACCCACGCCCTTTCCCTATCATTGACAGAGTGAGACAAGCTCAAAAATACCTTTTTTGTGTCTCTGCGTCCAGTGGCTGGCTCCCAGCTGGTAGCTCCGCACGTAGCTTAGCTCAATCACTGGAAGTCAATAGGAGCCAAAGTCGGACTGGACGAAAGTGGACATACGCAGTGGTCCTGTGGATTAGCACCTAAAGTAACCAATGGCTATAAAACATTTTAAAAGACATGTTTTTCTAATATAAAATAACGCTTAGATAAAGTCAAGGAGTTCGAGACCGGAATAGCAGCCGGACTGACGAGTGGACAAAATACTCCTTGCAGTGGTCCTGTGGATGGCTTATTAGCACGTGAAGTAAATCCGAATGGTTATAAAACATTTTAAAAGACGTGTTCTCTTTTTCAATCCGTTAAAATGACGATTTGATACACACGCAGATCTGCGCATGCGCAGTGCTCCGCGGACGGACCGGAAGTGGCAGCCTGATTGTTTTATAACCATTCGGATTTACTTCACGATAATAAGCCATCCCCTGACCACTGCAAGGAGTATTTTGTCCACTTTCGCCAGTCCGACTGCTACTCGTCTGGAGCACGATGCGCAGGTCTGTGCTTATCTAAACGCTATTTTAACGGATTTAAGAAAGAAAACATGTCTTTTAAAAATGTTTTATAGCCATTCGGATTTACTTTTAGGTGCTAATACGCCTCCACAGGACCACTGCAAGGAGTATTTTGTCCACTGGCCAGTCCGACTTTGACTCCTATTGACTTCCAGCCATTGAGCTAAGCTACGTACGGAGCTAACAGCTGGGAGCCAGCCACTGGACGCAGAGACACAAAAAAGGTATTTTTGAGCTTGTCTCACTCTGTCAATGATAGGGAAAGGGCGTGGGTCCAAAATAGTCGGAGTGTTCCTTTAAGTTTGTGTTAGCCTCCCGTAGCGCCTTTGTCTCTTCTTTGATTGCTGAGAAATCTGCTCGTAGTGAATCCAAACGTTGCTCCAAACATGCAAATCCTTCCTTCGATGCTACCTCGGCCTTGGCAAAGTATTTCTCGAGAGCAGCTTCGATAAGCGAGGTTAGCGTTTCTGCAGACGCCATTGTGGCCTCGCTCTCTGTGGCTCTCTCTGGTATGTTTCCTTTTCCACGCGGCATGTGAAGTATCAAAAGTTCCCCACGGCATGTGAAGTATCAAAAGTTCCCCAAATCCTTCAAAGTTGATGTTTAACACAAGCTGCTTGCTAGTGCCAGCCAATCCAGTGGACAAAAACCTGGACTATACTTTGCACATTAAATCATGCAGGAGGAGAAGCGAACAGAGCTACTCCTTAGCAGCCATGATTATGCTTAAGTTTGTGCATAATCATGGCTGCTAAGGCTTCCCTGATGGATCTGTGTGGGTCATTTCTGGCCTTTTTGTATCCATCTGTGACACCAGAGGAAAGCAGTGGAGTGTGCACCACTGTTTATCCAAGGTTTCTGATTTGGATCTATTTTGCAGTGCTCGGTGTGGACAGTGTTATCAGAGCACCTGCTGATGTAGCTGGTCACTGATGCATATTCCTTTAAGTCCACAGAACAGTCCTCCCTCAGAGCAGCAGCTTTAAACACATCCCAGTTTGTAGAGCTGAGGCAGTCCTGAAGCACCGGGTCAGTCTCTTCATTCCAAACCTCTAAACAAAGAGTTTTACAGAGGAGGGTCTTGGAGGCTGGATGGGGGGGGTGGGTGGATGGGGGGTAAACTAAATCATGTAAGTAACTAAATCTATAAAACCTTTAAGGAAGATTTGGATGACAATAAGAACTTTATTTGAATTAGATTTTTTTCATTTGACAATATTTATTAAGTACTCCCCTGCAGCAACTTAAATTAAGACTGGTAATGTTTTTCTGGTAGATGAGCCCCATCTATTGATTCAATGTCAATGGTTTCAAATTAAAAGGGGCAGAAAGGTCGTATGAGTGCTGCTGTCTTGAGTTAGGGCCCCCTCTCCTGGTTACGGTGAGGGGCTTTCCCTTGAGGCTCGAGCAGGGGCACAACAAAGACCTCTGAAGTGGAAGTCACACATTCTTTATATTACTTGTTTATTTGTTCTCTGCTTCCGGTTCAGTATCTTTCTTTATGTTCACTCCCTGTCAGTTCCTCGGGGAGGGGAGACTTTCATAGGAAGTGTATGGATGCTGATTTTTATGTACATATATGCAAGGTAAAACTTTAACAGTAGCTTCTTAGAATGTCAATGGTCTAGACAGTCCAATCAAAAGAGGAAAAATTTTGTCCAAATTAAAAAAAGAAAAAAATCAAATTGTATTCCTACAGGAAACACGCCTAAGTGTTGGGGAGCATAAAAAGCTAAGCAAAATGGGTTTCAAATACATATACTTTTTGTCTTATAAATCAGGACACCGCAGAGGTGTAGCTATATTGATATCTGGTAAAGTTAAATGTGAACACATGTCAGAATAAGGGACAAAGAAGGAAGATTTGTTTGGGTTATTGGGAGAATAAACAAATTCCTAATAACCCTCCTGAATGTCTGTATCCCCCCTGGAAGTGACTGGATATTTTACAAGAAAATATTTGAAATAATGACTACAAAAAGTCAGGGCATCTTTATTTGTGGAGGGGACTTTAGTATTTGCTTGAATCCTAGATTAGACTCATCCAATAGAAAACCAGATTCAAATGCTATGAGTAAAAAAGTGAGAGCTTTCATGAAGGAAGTGGGACTTATAGATGTTTGGAGAGAACTCTATCCATCTGGCCGAGATTTTAGCTACTTCTCCTCACCTCGTGCAGTTTACTCTAGAATATATTACTTTTTCGCCTTCAGTAAAGACTTTCATAGAATAGAATAATGTGATATTGGTCCAATTGCTTTATCAGATCTCAGCCCTATATACACACATGGACAAAATTGTTGGTACCCTTCATTGAAGGAAAGAAAAATTCACAGTGGTCAGAGAAATAACTTGAGTCCGACAAAAGTAATAATAAATAAAAATTCTATGACATTTAATCAATGAAAGTCAGACATTGCTTTTCAACCATGCTTCAACAGAATTATTTAAAAAAATAAACTCATGAAACAGGCCTGGA
Source organism: Scarus forsteni (assembly GCA_036419115.1). Taxonomy (NCBI): domain Eukaryota; kingdom Metazoa; phylum Chordata; class Actinopteri; order Labriformes; family Labridae; genus Scarus; species Scarus forsteni. The sequence goes on along the minus strand of JAZDUH010000029.1, from coordinate 676,038 downwards.
CAAAAATGATGGTACCCCAAGAAAAGACTGAAAATGATGTGACCAAAGGGACATGTCAATCCAAGGTGTGTCCACTAATTAGCATCACAGGTGTCTACAATCTTGTAATCAGTCAGTGGGCTCATATATAGGGCGACAGGTAGCCACTGCAATTTTTGGTGACATGAAGTGTACCACACTCAACATGGACCAGTGGAAGCAAAGGAAAGAGTTGTCTCAGGAGATTAGAAAGAAAATTATGGACAAGCATGTTAAAGGTAAAGGCTATAAGACCATCTCCAAGCAGTTTGATGTTCCTGTGACTACAGCTGCACAGATTATTCAGAAATTCAAGACTCATGGGACTGTAGCCAACCTTCCTGGACGTGGCTGCAGGAGGAAAACTGATGACAAATCAAAGAGACGGAGAATACAAATGGAAACCAAAGAGCCCAGAAAAACTTCTAAAGAGATTAGAGGTGAACTTCAAGCTCAGGAAACATCAGTGTCAGATCACACCATCCGTCGTTGTTTGAACCAAAGTGGACTTCATGGGAGACGACCAAAGAAGACACTATTGTTAAAAACAAATCATAAAAAAGCCAGGCTGGAATTTGCCAAACTGCATGTTGACAAGCCACAAAGCTTCTGGGAGAATGTCCTTTGGACAGATGAGACACAAATTGAACTTTTTGCCAAGGCGCATCAGCTCTATGTTCACAGAAGGAAAAATGAAGCATATCAAGAAAAGAACTCTGTCTTTACTGTGAAACATGGAGGAGGCTCTGTTATGTTCTGGGGCTGCTTTGCTGCATCTGACACAGGGTGTCTTGAATCTGTGCAGGTACAATGAAATCTCAGGACTATCAAGGGATTCTAGAGAGAAATGTGCTGCCCAGTGTCAGAAAGCTTGGTCTCAGTCTTAGGTCATGGATCTTGCAACAGGACAATGACCCAAAACACACAGCTAAAAACACCCAAGAATGGCTAAGAGGAAAACATTGGACTATTCTCAAGTGGCCTTCTATGATCCCTGATCTAAATCCTATCGAACATCTTTGGAAAGAGCTGAAACATGCCATCTGGAAAAGGCACCCTTCCAACCTGAGGCAACTGGAGCAGTTTGTTCATGAGGAGTGGGCCAGAATACCTGCTGAAAGGTGCAGAAGTCTCAATGACAGTTACAGGAATCGCTTGATTGCAGTGATTGCCTAAAAAAGTTGTGCAACTAAATATTAAGTTAAGGGTACCATCATTTTTTTCCAGGCCTGTTTCATGAGTTCATTTTTTTGATAATTCTGTTGAAGCATGGTTGAAAAGCAATGTCTGACTTTCATTGGTTCAATTACATAGAATTTTTCTTTATTATTACTTTTGTCAGATTCAAGTTGTTTCTCTAACCACTGTGAATTTTTCTTTAACTAAATGAAGGGTACCAACAATTTTGTCCACATGTGTACATGTCAATAAATTTAGACAATAAACCATGTTCTCTACCGTGGTGTCTGAATTCAAATCTTTTAAACAACCCACAGATTAAGGAAAAAATTAGGAAGGAAATAGCAGCATATCTGGAGCTGAATAATAATGGGGAGGTGACGCCTTCTGTACTCTGGGATGCACTCAAAGCAGTACTACAGGGAAAAATAATATCAATCTCATCATATGAAAAGACGCTTAGGAAAAAAAAGGCTTATCAACTTGGAAAAGAATTTAAAGGAATAACAAAGATACCATGCAGAGACTCTAAATAAGGAGACCAGATTAAAAATGAATAAATTAAAAATGGAAATAGATGAAATGAATGCTTAAGAAATACAGAACATGTTGCTATTTATAAAGCAACGTCACAATGAAGCTGGGGAAAATCCCTTAAAACTGCTACCTTACAGATTACATAAACAACAAGCAGACAATTCAATACATAAAATAAGGAATACTTACTCTGGGAAAATTGAGACACATACAGAGAGAATCCAGCAAAGTTTTGAAGCGTTTTACAAATCGCTGTACTCCCAACCAAAAACAAATGATGACCTTCAGATTGAATCATTTTTAGCCATCCTTCACTTACCTACCATTACTAATGAACAAAATGACAAACTATTGTCTGAAATAGAAATAGGAGAATTAAATATAGCAATTTGTAAATTGAAAACAGGAAAATCGCCAGGTGCAGATGGCTTCACCTCTGAATGGTACAGGACTATGAAAGAAACACTGGCTCCGGTACTATTGAGAACTTTTAACTGGGTGTTGAGGAGGAAAGAAATTCCGGCCTCCTGGAGATATGCTGTTATTTCTGTGTTACCAAAAGATGGAAAAGACAAGTTGGAGTGCGGTAACTACCGACCGATTAGCGTGCTGAATATAGATTATAAACTGTTTACAACTATACTGTCCAGAAGAATTGAAAATATTCTACCAGAACTAATCCATCTTGACCAAACTGGTTTTGTAAGACAGAGACAAACACGGGACAATATTAGGAGAACTTTGCACATAATAGATCACATTACCAAACAAGGATTAGAATCAGTCATTATTAGTCTAGATGCCAAAAAGGCGTTCGATTCGGTTTGGTGGATTTTTTTATATAAAGTTTTAGAAAGATTTGGCTTTCATAAAATTATTATTGAAGTTTTTGAAGCCATTTATGACAAACCCTCTGCAAAAATAAAAATTAAAGGTGATTTATCTAATTCCTTCATCCTGGAAAGAGGAACTAGACAAGGCTTCTGTGCCTCACCTCTTCTTTTCTCTCTGTATATTGAACCCTTGGCCCAGTGGATCAGACAAAATATAGACATTAAAGGAATAAATATGCCATCAGGAGAAAATAAAATGGCCTTATTTGCAGATAATGTATTGATATATTTATCACAACCTCCAGAATCACTCCCAAAGCTTATGAATCTGCTAGAACAATGTGGGATGTATTCAGGGTGTAAACTTAATATACAAAAAAACACAGGTAATCACCTTTAACTATAACCCACCTACTCACATCAGAAGTAAATACAAAATGAAATGGGATGCAGATTCAATCAGATATCTTGGGGTAAACTTAACAAGGGATATCACAAAAATATTTGTATAGAATTATAACCCCTTAAATATCCAGTTAAAAGCTGATATCGCACATTGGAATGTTATCTCTTTCTTGAGTTTGAGCTCCAGGGTGGAATCCCTTAAAATGAACACATTGCCAAGACTGCTTTATCTTTTCCAAAGTCTTCCAGTGCCAATACCAATCAAACAATTTATTGAATGGGATGTGATGATATCTAGGTATTTGTGGCAGGGAAAAAAAACCCAGGATCAGGTTTAAGACCTCACAGCTGAGCAAAGAGAGTGGGGGTATGGGTCTCCCCTCCTTAAGAGACTATTACTGAGCAGCACAGTTGAGACCAGTGATCTGCTTAAGTACCCCAGCTTATTCTGCACGTTGGAAAGAGGTTGAAAATGTACTACTAGAGGGGATACCTATTGAAGCTATTATCTGCCTCCATCTTTGCTATAAGCAATCCGTGTTTAAATATACTATTGTGTACTTGGCAGGAAATCGTGAGAACGTGTAGTTTAAATGACCCCATTAAACTACTGCGATGGTGTGCTTATCATACTGAATTTATTCCAAATAGGTCTGATGGTAGATTTAAAGTTTGGGTTGCTAAAGGTCTAACAAATTATTCCTCATTTACTGAGGAGGGGATATTCCATAGTTTTGAATTTTTAAAGAAAAGGTACAATCTTGAACAAAAGGATTTCTATAGGTACCTTCAAGTTAGAAATGATTTTAACCAGAATCTGAGAGTAAACATAGGTAAAGTAGAACCAGGAATTCTGAAAATTATTTTGTCTGTATCAGAATCTCCATGTACTAAGATAATCTCTAAATTATACAAAGAAATATTCAACTCCAAATCAGGAAACACTTGGTATATAAAAGAAAAGTGGGAAAAAGAAAGCCTGCTGATCATAACAGAGGGTGCTTGGAAAAGAATATGCCTTGTACAATGGTCTTCAACTTGCTCGACTACTTGGTGCGAATTCTGTTGGAAAAATGTTGTTAGGTTTTTTTTTTTTACACCTTTACAAAGGAGACACGGGGGAGGGAGGTCCAGCTGCTGGAGACAATGCGGGATGGTTGATGCCAATCATTATCATGTTTTTTGGAACTGCCCAGTCATTGTCCCATACTGGCAGGAAATCCATAAACACATTAACAATATATTTGGAGTTAATGTTCCTTTTAGTATTGATGTAGTCTATATGGGAGATATTCAGTTTGATGGATGGAGAAATAATGATAAAAAGTTGGTCCAAATTCTCCTGGCTGGAAGCAAAAAAGTAATTACAAGAAACTGGCTTAAACCAGAACTACCCACTATGATGAATGGATTGATACCATTCATGAAATCTACGCAATGGAGCGCTTGTCATATTCCCTCAAAGTTCAGAAAGACAGATTTTACAAAATTTGGAGTAAATGGACTGAGAATGTCAAACCTATGAGACCAGACTTCTCTTAAAATAAAGAAGAAAAGGTCAGGAAAACAGGGATTTCTTTTTTATTGTTATTATGAATCATTTCAATCTGTTGTATATCTTCCAATGTGAAAGCTTCCAATGTTCTCTTTGTAAATAATTCACATTAATGCTAACATAAAAGTCTAAAATTATCTGGAAGAGCTATAAGGACAAATATCAAGATGATCTGTGATCGCTCTTATGATAATGCCATTGCATACATATGTGTGAAGCTGACTGTAGCAGAATGTGGCATTGTCATTTAAAGGCGCACTTTCTAAATAAAAATAAAAAAATAAAAGTAGTGATTTTGTTTCTGATGATTTGATGACAAATTTTATAAGTGCTATTCATTTACTTCATTAAAGCTTTAGATGTGAAAATCCTCCCCAAAACACTTGAACACAGAGGTGAGAAAGTCTTCTCCATCATGATCCTGATCAGAGCAGCTTCCTCAAAGGTAGACGGTCCTCCAATAACACAGGCAGACTTTTCAATATGATGGACTCTTCTTCACACCATCAAACCAAATCCATCAGACGGGCCAGACCAGATATCGGTACCACTCAAGGTGACGAAACTTAATTATGATTTTTGAAAACCTCTATGTCTGTAGATAATATTTTGGTATGATAACCCTTCCTGAGTGGCAGCTGTATCAAAGTTAACAGCCCATGAAGTTACCCACCCCCTTCAGAAAATTACATGTTAGACGCTGGTGCATCCTCTTGTTCAGACTCATGTACAGGACATCTGTCAGTGTTTCACTATATTGTCTTTGGTATCATTTTAAAGAGAACCATTAAAGCTTTCATTCAAGCCAAGTTGTGAATTTTCCTGACCAGTATAGAGGTCACTGTAGCTCTTTAAACTATAAACAACACTAATTTTTGCCAAAATGATATCTTATCTTTTAGCCGTGTGTCGTCTAGGAACGGCAGGGATATAAAATATAAGAACTAGAATAGTCACAAAACCGCAAGAATTCAGGAAATGTATAATTTACCCCTACTCTATCATTGTTACAGGTCATTGTGAGCCTTAAACTAGACAGCATTATTTACTAGAAAAGCACTCAGAGAGCACAGACCTCCGCCAGCCCCACAGTCCTCACCCATATTGTGATTTTCACCATAAATATTACTCCTACCTTTATGTCATCAAAATATTTAGATTCCTTGACCATGAAAACATACCATTAGCAATTTGCTTCATAATAATATCTATTTTAGTTCAGTAGTTATTCACAAAAATCACATTTTTCATCATGGCGGCCAGACACTGAACCGGATAACACCAAAATTGAATCACTAGATCCTTTTCCCATGCTGAACATTTCCTGAAAAATTTGTCAAAATCCATCCATTACTTTTTGAGTTATTTTTGAGTTACAAACTGGGCTTTATCTTGGCTTCATCTTCATTTGATTACTTCATGTTTTGCATCAAATGGTGATTTCTGTGTAAATGATCGCCCCCTGGTGACTCGGCCCGAGCCACAGTATTTACCTGCTGACATTCAGAGCCAAGGCTGTGTATTGAAACAAGACTTTTTTTCAACATGCTGTCAGTGGTGACATCTTGTGGATGGAGAGGAGAAATACGTTGATTTTGAAAAATTGTGCATTAGATTAGAAGACTAGAAGATCGCTGACTACACCTTTAACGTATGTGCACAAAACTTCATAAACAAATAAATTTAGTTCAGTCAGTCAACTCACGTTCAATTGTTTTATTGTAGCTGCATATACATGTTACAGGTTTGGCGTCCAGGCTCCAGTCTCATCACTCCTTTGCAGAAATGTTTACATGAAGGCATGGAGGAGTGATGAGCAAAACATATGAGAACACCCCTGGAGCCTGCAGGTGGATGCTGGGGTGGAGGTGGGGGTGAAAGAACACGCAGCAAATCAGTGTCTGGCAGCATAGACGTTTGCGAGCAGAGGAGAGATGGGTAAACTCCCAGTTTAAATACACGCCAAATTGAGAGGTGGAGAGTGTGATTGGAGGATTGATATAAGGAGTGTGAGGTATGATATGTGAATGTGACATGTGAATAGCGCTGCTCGAGTTGTCTGCCTGAACTAGCTCGCAGGCTTCGCTTCATTTCAGTCAGTCAACTCACGTTCAATTGTTTTATTGTAGCTGCATATACATGTTACAGGTTTGGCGTCCAGGCTCCAGTCTCATCACTCCTTTGCAGAAATGTTTACATGAAGGCATGGAGGAGTGATGAGCAAAACATATGAGAACACCCCCAAAACGTAACTGATAGGAGCCTGGCGCTGCTGAGAACTGCTATGTGTGGCTATTCCCCCCAGCGCCCGCTGGGAGGAATATACTACCTAGTGAACTACTATGTGTGGGCCCAGGCACCAGCCGCCGTGTCGCCATTCCCCCCAGCGCCCGCTGGGAGGAATATCCTCCCTAGTGTCTACTGTGGGTGGGCCCAGGCACCACCCGCGGTGTCGCCATTCCCCCCAGCGCCCGCTGGGAGGAATATACTACCTAGTGAACTACTATGTGTGGGCCCAGGCACCAGCCGCCGTGTCGCCATTCCCCCCAGCGCCCGCTGGGAGGAATATACTACCTAGTGTCTACTATGTGTGGGCCCAGGCACCAGCCGCCGTGTCGCCATTCCCCCCAGCGCCCGCTGGGAGGAATATACTACCTAGTGAACTACTATGTGTGGGCCCAGGCACCAGCCGCCGTGTCGCCATTCCCCCCAGCGCCCGCTGGGAGGAATATACTACCTAGTGACTACTATGTGTGGGCCCAAGCATCAGCTGGTGTCGCCATTCCCCCCAGCGCCCGCTGAGAGGAATATACTACCTAGTGACTACTATGTGTGGGCCCAAGCATCAGCTGCTGTGTCGCCATTCCCCCCAGCGCCCGCTGAGAGGAATATACTACCTAGTGACTACTATGTGTGGGCCCAAGCATCAGCCGCTGTGTCGCCATTCCCCCCAGCGCCCGCTGAGGGGAACATACTACCTAGTGAACTACTATGTGTGGGCCCAAGCACCAGCTGCTGTGTCGCCATTCCCCCCAGCGCCCGCTGAGGGGAACATACTACCTAGAGAATGCAGATGCAAGCATGATGAATTGGTACATACTTAACCCTAGCACACCACCTGATATGCAATACAAAGTTATGTAGCAAGTGGATACGATTTTAAATACTAAATGCAGGAACTTATGAGCTTTGAGCAGACAGGATGACTTTCTCTTGAAGTCTCCTTAGCGTTGCAGAAAAGCACACCACCTGATCTGCAGTACAGAGTTATGCAGCAATTGGATGCAATCTTTCAATATTAAATGCAGGAAGTCATGAGCTTTGAGCAGACAGGATGACTTTCTCGTGAAGTCTCCTTAGCGTTGCAGAAAAGCACACCACCTGATATGCAGTACAGAGTTATGCAGCAAGAGGATACGATTTTTAAATACTAAATGCAGGAACTCATGAGCTTTGAGCAGACAGGATGACTTTCTCGTGAAGTCTCCTTAGCGTTGATGAGCAGAAAAGCACACCACCTGATATGGTAGAGTTATGCAGCAAGAGGATACGATTTTTAAATACTAAATGCAGGAACTCATGAGCTTTGAGCAGACAGGATGACTTTCTCGTGAAGTCTCCTTAGCGTTGCAGAAAAGCACACCACCTGATATGCAGTACAGAGTTATGCAGCAATTGGATGCAATCTTTAAATGTCAAATGCAGGAACTCATGAGCTTTGAGCAGACTGGATGACTTTCTTGTGAAGTCTCCTTAGCGTTGATGTGCAGAAAAGGACCAGCGCGCGTGGAGGTAGGCAGATGAAGCAATGCTGTCATGGTTACACCAGTCCTCAGGAAGTGAGGGGAATAGTGTCCAGGAGGCAGGCCATAGCTCAACAGAAACTCGCAGATTGAAGAGAACCAGGATCTCGTCATAGGTTCGTGACCGTTGATGAACCAGGGGATGATGGTTGAGAAGGGGAACGATGATGCAGATAATTCGTCATAGAAGAGAAAGGACAAAAGTTTTTTTTTTTTTAGTTTTGCAATTTGATCCGAGTGCATTGTTGAGATCTGTCAGATTTGAGTGCTTCAAGGATAAGGCATACATGTCCTTTCTATTTTCAAATCAGAAAAGGTGAGATCATACTGAGGATTAAAAGAGACCTGGTTCAGAGCAAGCATCACTACTGGGTAAAGCTCATAGAGGGCGGTGGATTTAGGATCCTTGAGGGTCAGTATTTGTTCTCCAGACATCTACAAACCACTCATTATAGAAACCCCCAAACCAACAGATGGAGCAGCGTCAGTATAAAGCTGGAGAGAATCTAAAGACTCAACATAGTCAAAGAAAGAAATTCTATTCCATTCATTGCAGAGCAAAGACTAAACTGCAGATCTGAACAACAGCCTTCATTAAACTGCTCTGTCTTTTGGACTGTGGCTGGCGGAGCAAAGCAAAGGTAGTTTTCACATGTACAGAATTCAGCATTGAGCCTGATAAGGATGTAAATTGCTAAGGCTACTAAGACGGCAAAAGTTACTTAACAGAGAAATAACTCTGAATGCCACTAAATGCCAAAAGATGCTACTGAGATGAGTGGAGTGGAATGACTTGAAGGCATCTGTATTGTCTGCTTCCCCCAGCCATGCACCAGCCCCAGCTGATTAATGATTGCACAGCGTTATCTACAGAAGTGTAGTATAAAGAGAATGATTCAGGTGGAATTAGCTGTTTGCTTCAGACTGAGGTATCCTGAGGAGCTGAGAGATGTGAGATATTTTAGAGTGAATATTCCTTGTCAAGACCCCCATAAGGCTCACCCTGAAATAGAGAAGGGGGATTTTGAGAAAGGACCAACCATGCAGCCTTTGAAACTTCTTTTGATGGAGCCTGTCCTCTATTTCTGGATCTAGCAGGGCTGACTGAAGATTTTCAGACGGGGGTTGTTATTTATTTTATTGATATTTTATTATTATTATTATTATTATTATTATTATTATTATTATTATTATTATTGTTATTATTAATTATTATTAAGTGATATGTTTTTTTTTTAAATATATATTTTATGTATTCATTTATTTTAAATTAATTAATTAATTTATTTCATTTTATTTCTATTTATTTTATTAAAGAAATATATATATATATTTTCTCTTTCTTTAAACTTTATTTAACCAGGTTGGTCCCATTGAGATCAGCAAATCTCTTTCCCAAGGGAAACCTGACCAAGAATGGCAGCAAAACACAGACTCAACAGTACAAGGAAGAGAGAAAACAATAAAAACCATCAGTTAAAGCTGTGACATTCAGAACTCTGTATTCCAGAGCTTTCATTGCAGATTTAAAAACATTCAGAGATGCCGAGCTCTGCAGCTTAAATTCAGTCTGCAGATTATTCAATGCAGAAGGTGTAGAGAACCTAAAAGCCCCTTCCCAGATCAGTTCAGACTTTGGTAACAACAAACTGCATAAAGCTCAATGATCTCAGGTTATGTAATCCATCCTTCAAGATTAATAAGGAGGAAAGATAGTCAGCAATTTTATCAACAATGCTTTGTAAATGAACACATACCAGTGCCCACGTCTACGTGCAATTAAGGAAGTCCAACTGACTTTAGAGTATAAGTTCAGTGATGAGTCAGAAATCCACAGTTTGTGATAATTCTCAGAGCTCCATGATAAACACTGTCCAACATTTAAAGACTGAGCAGAGGCACTCATGTATAAAACATCAGCATATCAAGAAGAGGTAAATTTAGACTCAATAATTCTCTTTTTAACAAAAGAGAAACAGGACTTGTTTCTGTAATAATAACCAAGTAAAACCTTCAGCTTTCTAGCAGCATGCTGATTATGCTCTTTAAAAGCCATATTCCCTTAAAAGAGAACCACTGTAGGAAAGACCTGACTTATAGCTAAGTAGGTGACAGATGACAGATTCCTCTCTGCGTTGCAGATTTACTTAACAAAGGTGTCTCGAAACACCACAGGCCTCTTTAAATTCTGCCAGAGTAAGGAACTTGAACATACTTGGATCACTATCCTTAGCTTTACCTTTACCTTTGTGCTGTAAAATTATTAATTGTTAATGCTGATTATACCTCCATCTCATTCAGAGTCTCACTTTACTTAATTGTTGCTTATTTCTTTCATAAGGAAGTTGATATTGCTTAAAGGAACTGCATGTTACAACCCCTCTCTTTTCATTTTGGTTGTATTTATTCTATTGCACTTTATTTTAATTCTGCTTTGTTTTAGTTTAGTTAAATTAATGCTCCTTTATTCTAATGTCTTAATCAGATATTTCCACTGCTATAGTGTATATGAGAGCAACTAAAACGACCAAATTCCCCTTACGGAATTAATAAATATTACTGAGTCTGACTTAGAACTACTGAAAAGTCTTCACACCTCGTACTGTATCTTTGTATGCAAATTCAGAACCACACAACAGATTCTTCACCGAATTAATATTATGACCTGTTGAGATAAGAGCAAAGTTTCATAAATTACTTTAAATAATTATGTACTAAGGTCTATGATTAACCATAACATCTCAGATGAATGAATAAAAGAGATAAAATATGATTAAAATAATGATATGAGCAGATGATCTAACATACCCTGAAGAAGACATAATTCAATCAGTGTCAAATGTTAAAGATTACGGAATGAGATTACCCGAGCAGATTGATTCCTTAGAGAACCAGGAATGGCAGCAGCAGGCTGGAACCGAGAACCCGTGGCAGGATTGGAACTGCAAATCCCAGGGTCCTTTGCGGTATGCCGTCAACCGTATGCACAGGTGTCGTCGGGCGTAGCTATGGAGACGGGAGAGGGACCCAGGCGGCTCAATGGCATGGCGTTGTTTTCCATGGTGTTCAGCGCTGATTTCACTTCGTCCAAACCGGGCGGACGCGTCTGTGGAGAAGCTGGAATCTGGCTGCTTTGCTTGGGAGGCAGCGCCGGGCTCCAGCTCAGGAGGGACAATGGCAGTGCTACCTGGCGCTTACCTTCCCCCCGGAAGGAATCTGGAGTTCTGCTGGATCATCAAACAATCGAAAACGTCTTCGTGGCTGAAGCCGGCTGCGCGGTGATGTTACGGGCGTAGAGCTCTTCCAAGAGGCGGCGCACGGATCATCCGGAGGGTTGTTTGTGCGGGAGATCCAGCGAGGACGAGCGGGTCCTGATTCACTCGCAAAGCGAACTTCAGGGACTGAATCTGGGGTTTCAAGATTAAGCCCGGCGCCCTCCCATGACGGCTGAGACTCACTCACTGAATCGGAGACGACGAGAGACATCAGGATCACCGGAGCAAAAGGTAAGATGACGATCGCATGAGAGAGCAGCTGAAAGAACACGCAGCAAATCAGCGTCTGGCAGCATAGACGTTTGCCGAGCAGAGGGAGAGATGGGTAAACTCCCGGTTTAAATACACCGCCAAATTGAGAGGTGGAGAGTGTGATTGGAGGATTGATGTAAGGAGTGTGACGTATGATATGTGAATGTGACATGTGAATAGCAGCGCTGCTCGAGTTGTCTGCCTGAACTAGCTCGCAGGCTTCGCTTCATAAATGTAACACAGGAACTAAGAAAGAAAGAATGAGCAAATTAATACATTAAAAAATCATATTTGAATAAATAAATTAATGTGGAAATGTATTTAAAAAATGTATGAATAAATAAATGTAGAAGTACAGAAATGCATAAATTAAAGGTGCAGTATGTAGAATTTGGCATTTTAGTGACATCTAGTGTTCAAATTCTAGAATGAACCTAACCGTAGCCAAGACGTCAGGTCGTAGAATCGTGTGAGGACCAAAAAGGATCCTGAATACTGCATCATTTACTAAAGTGACAAGGTTTGTAACCATTATTTTTGTAGATTATAGGTCAGTTGTTAGCTGCCGATTGTAGGTTTTGTAGACTTGTAGTAACGCAAACATTAGCATATAGAAGCTAATCAGATCAAGCCTGATGCGGATTCAGTGAAATAAGGTAAAGAAGAGAGAGAGTACAATGTGGCGGTAAGCTGGGCCGGAAGAATGAGAGTTTTGTAATATGATTAATGGAGTATTTATTTTCCACTGCTTATGGGCATTTTTTACAATACCAACACAATACTGGAGTTATGTAGCAGCTCAGTGGTTTACAGTCTGTGTTGATCTAATCAACAATGCAATTTAAACATAATAAACACTGTTCCAAACGTAATAAAACTGCATATTTCTCCCTTACCTGTCCAGCAGAAAACAAGCAACTTCAACGTCAGTCTTCAGACAAAACTTTGTAAACAATGCTCTCCACCTTGTAAAAGCAACCCCAATGTTTATCCTCGTTTTCTGACGTTTTCTGTCTCGATTCTGCTTTATTTCGTCATGCTTTCTTTTCTTTTTTTTAAGTTGACCGGAGTCTTGACTCTTGAGTGATTTTGAATAAATGTAGTCTTCCATTTCCAAAGTTTTAAATGTAAAATACACACAGTTTAAATCTGTAGTGCAAAGTAAAAACTGTCTACACGTCCACCGCTGCCCTCTCTCCTCTTCTTCGCCTGCATTCCAGGTAGATTTCAGAACCGGCGGATTGATTCACGTTTCGTTCTTTTTGGCTACGTTCACACTGCAGTCAAAAGTGACCTGAATCCGATTTTTTGGCCCAAATGTGACCTGTATCTGATTTGTTTCTGACAGTGTGAACAGCACAAGTCGCATTGAATCTGACCTTTTCAAATCAGATTCAGGCCACTTTCAAATGTGGTACTAAATCGGATACATATCTGATTTTCTTGAATGCGACCGCGGTCTGAACAGCCAGGTCACATTTAATGACACTTTGACGTCATTCCAGACCAACAGTTCACCTCAGGACAAATGTTTTCAAAGCCACTTCATGAACAGAACATAATCAGAGGTTAATATAGACATGATTATTAAAATGTTTGTGCATTTTTCCCTAAAATAAAGAGTTCTAGTCGTTTTTCCAGCTACAAGCTTGATTAAATAATGCATTAAGGGGGAAATGATGAGGGAAAGTGAGATAGCGCTGGGCCGATCGACTGACGTCTCCACACACGCACAGCAGACGATTCATACATTTGTATTATGATATCTGATAAACTTAGGTTATTAACACTGCTCTGACTTTCTGAATGGATTCATCAGACCAAAATTACAGTATACAGGACGCGGAGACACCGATGATCTAATCTATCTCATCCGTGCGCATTTGCGCTGCTGCCGTTTGTTTGAGACTGGCGTCAGTCACAAAACAGTCTGTTGCTGTCTGATCTGCTCTCAGTCAAACTGAGAAACATCAGAACAGATGACAAAACTAAGTTTTCTCCTCTTTGTTCACCTGTTCAGCGCGCTATGGCTGTGAGACGTTTGGCTCTCCAGCAGCGATCAGCAGGATCGGCGAGAGAGAGCATCTGCCTTGAGGCTTTAAAGAAATTAAAATAGCCATAATTACTTCAATGAGAGCTCACTCACGGTGAGCTGTTGTAACATGAGGTTCTGTGTTATGGAAACAAACTTCACCAGCATTGTGAAGCACAGTTTTGGTCTGTGTTTGTTGCCCCTCATCACTCCATGCTGTGCGTAATGTCATTAATGTTAAACTGAGCATGCGCGTCACTTCTGAAGCCTGAGCTGTTCACATCACAGTCTGCTGTCAGGCCACATTAGAGGTGTAATCTGAACAGCCAGACAAAAAAATCGGATTTGAGCAATAAGTCGGAATTGGGCATTAAGGGCTGCAGTGTGAACGTAGCCTTTGTCCCTAAAATCCACCCGTAGACAACATGGCGGATCGTAATGTCGGCCTACATGAAAGCGGCCCGCGGTAACTCAATTTTTTAAAGCTTTTTCTAACTTAGTAAAAATAAAAGAAACATTTAATGGGGATGATTGTACACCTATTTTGATGGACTTTACATACAAATAGAAACATTGTATCCTTTATTCACCGTTTATGTTTGGCGAAATGCTGCCAAATTCTACACACTGCACCTTTAAAAGGTGGAAATTTATTTAAAAAATCAATGTGTTAATATAAATGTAGAAATACAGGAATAGATATCGCATACAGCTTTTGCTAAAAAAAAAGTCCGGTTAGAAGCATACCTGAAACAAATCAGAGAGTTAAAAGAATTGGAGCAGCAACATAAGCACTCAAAAAATTCAAGTTTACTGAATCAGATCAAGGCTCTTAGGACAAAATAGATGTTATACTGTGAGAAGAGGCGGAGAGGAAAGTAAGATTTAATCAAAAATATACTGAGGGAGGACGTACAGCATCTAAAAACAAAGCCAGAGGGATCAGGAAACAGCAAGCATTGTCTAATATACATAAAATAAGAGACCCTGTAACTGATGAGATTTCATATGAACAAGAGGACATTGAGAAGGTTTTTGAGGAGTATTATAGGAAGTTGTACTCACAGCCTTTGTCAGTAGGCGGAGAGCATCTGACAGAGTTCTTAGATTAGACCTACCAGCAATAGGCACAAAACAGAATGAGATGTTGGCTTCAGAAATAACAATAAAAGAGATAGAAGAGTCAATTAGTCATGCAAAATGAGGGAAATTGGCCAGAGCTGATGGGTTTGGGGCCTCATTTTATAAAACTTTCAAAGAGGAGTTAATCCCATTACTTCAAGAATCTTTCACCTTTACTCTCAGGTCAGGCAGGATCCCTCCTTCATGGAATAAAACCATCATCTCCATTGTTCCAAAGGATGGGAAAGATTAAGAATACTGTGGTAATTACAGACCCAAATCTCTTTTAAATGTGGATTACAAACTTTACACCTCTATTGTAGCAAAGAGATTAGAGATATTTATGCAGGATCTGATGGATGAGGACCAATGTGGGTTTATCAAAGGAAGGCAAACACAAGATAGTTTTAGAAGGAGCTTACATGTCATAGAAAACATTCAAAAGGAGGGGGAAGCACAATTTTGGTAAGCATAGATGCTGAAAAGGCTTTTGACATTGTAAATTGGAATTTTTTTGTACAGTGTATTGAAAACATTTGGATTCAATGAACAATCTGTCAATTGTATGAGATCAATGTATCAGGAGCCAAAGGCAAGGATTAAAATAAATGTCAGTTTGACGAAACCTTTTAGTTTAGAAAAGGGGACTAGACATGGATGTAGCCTCTCTCCAAGTCTTTTGTTGCTGTTTATGGAACCCAAATGATTAGACAAGAGGATGAAGTGAAATGGGTCAAGACAGGAGGGGAGGAACATAAAATAGGATTATTTGCTGACGTCATATTGTTCTTTTTAAGGTATCCTAACGAAAACTTCCCCAGAACAATGGGATTGTTAGAATCCTATGGAGAATATTTAGGATATAGAATTAAAGGTGTAGTCAGCGATGTGGGAGAAGACGAGTGGAGGGTTTGTTTATATTTGTATTTAGACCCGCCTCCCGAAAGCTGATGGACGTGCATCGTCATGGAAACGGCCGTAGAAACTGCGTAGCTGACGTAGCTAAGGAAACCCTGACTGGTCAGACAACTCGACTGCCGTTAATGAAAACATCACAACAACAGTACATTTTGGCAGATTAGACAATAAGATGAATGCCTGACGGCTGTTACTGTTATGTGAAGCACCACGAAGCTAATGTTGCTTAGCTTACCTATCCAGCAGAAAGTCGGTGACATCCGCATCCGTTTTCAGGTCTTTCAATTGGTGGAGTTCCCTCCATCGTCGGAAAGCAACACCAATGTTGATCTGGCTCTTTGCTCTTTTGGTCATAGCCCTCCTTTTTCATTTTTCACTCCTCTGACCTTTTTCTTTTGGGCTGTTTTCAGCCATTGCTACCGCAACTATTGTATCTCTCTCTTACACTAACTGCGCACGCTACGCAAACTGCGACTCCCCCTCCCCCTTCTGTCTGATCTGCACATGAGTATGATCGCCCCCTGGATGAGGGGGGGTTTACTTTGTTTTGGTAACTCGATCCGAGCCACAGTATTTACCTGCTGAAATTCAGAGCCAAGGCTATGTATTGAGACCGGATTTGTTTTCAACACGCTGTCAGTGGTGACATCTTGTGGATGGAGAGGAGACATACGGTGAATTTCACAAATACTGCGTCAGATTAGAAGATCGCTGACTACACCTTTAATGTCACAAAACACAGATTTTGACCATAAATTATTCCACATCATAAGAGATTAAAGATAGGTTCAAGCTCAAATGGAATGCTAAATCTATTAAATACTTGGGTGTAAACATCATAAAAGGAATAGATAAGTTATATGATTCAAATTATACCAAAATAAACCAAGAAATAAGGAGGGACCTGGAGAGATGGTCAGCTTTGTGTTTGGACTTCAGCTCAAGAATAGAGATAATAAAAATGAATGTTCCACCAAGACTTTTAGATTTATTTCAGTCTTTGCCTGAGATAATTCCACATAAACAGTTCATAGAATGAGATAAATGGATATCAAGATTTATATGGGAGGAAAGAAACCGAGGATCTGGTACACAACCCTTCAGCTCCCTAAAGAGAAGGGCGGTCTGGCTTTACAAAGTCTTTAAGAATATTTCTATGCAGCACAAATCAGACCTCTGATATATTGGTGCAATGATGAATTTGTTGCGAGATGGAAAACTGTAGAACGGTACGACAGACATGGAGATACGAAACTTAATAGCACACAAAGGACTGATGAGAGAGTAGGTAGCCAGCTGGATATAAAAACCAAAACCACAGCTGAAATATGGAACACAGTAGTTGAAAGGTAAAATATGGAGAAAGAGATCTGGATGTTGAGTTGGTTTGCGTTTGATTCCAGGTTTATACCAGGGACAGTTGATAAAGGTTTTAAGCAATGGGCAAACAAGGGTATAACAGCAATATGCACCATAGTGAAACAGGGTAAGCTGCAGAGTTTTGAGAAGTTAAGGAACAAATTTGGACTAAATGAAAATGAAGGATATCGTTATCTACAGATAAAGGATTATTTTGAAAAGGAGATAAAAACCAACACTGATAATGTGATTATTGGGGTATTTCAGAGAGCCTATGAGAAGAAAAAGAGTAGAGTTATCTCACTTTTTTATTCAAATTGAATGTCATCCATGGACTCTTCCTCACTGTGTATTAAAGAAAAATGGGAAAAAGAGATTAAAGAACAAATAACAGAAGAGGAATGGTTACCCCTGCCAAGGAGGTTATGTTTTTGGGAGAGTTTGTCTGTCTGTCTGTGAACAAAATAACTCAAAAAGTTATGGACGGATTTTGATGAAATTTTCAGGAAATGTTCAGCATGGGAAAAGGAAGAACTGATTCGATTTTGGTGTTGATCCGGATCACCGTCTGGATCCGCCATGACAAAAATTTCAATTTTCGTGAATAACTACTGAGCTAAAATAGATATCATTATGAATCCAGTTGCTAATGGTATGTTTTCATGGTCAAAGAATCTAAATATTTAGATGAAATAAAAGTAGGACTAATGTTTATTTATAAAAATCACAATATGGGAGAGGTCTGTGGTGCTGGCGGAGGTCTGTGATCTCCGGGTGCTTTTCTAGTTTATCATGTGTAATGGCAGTGCACGGCCACTAGCTCCAGAATTTGGAGAAAGTTTAACAGGAAAAATATTGTCATATTTTTTTATAACTCCAAAGATTAGGAGGAAATTGGTATCTACACAGCAGCTGTGCTGGAGATCATGTGAACACGTTGATGCACACACACACATGTTCTGGTCATGCCCAAAATTAAAAGGGTATTGGGAAGAAATATGGCAAGGTTTGCAAAAAAATATTAGATTATCAGATACCCAAAACATGTGAGACCTTGTGTTTGGGGAATTTGTCATATGATATGATACAAGAGAAGGATGAGTATCTTGTTAAATACTATTATCATCAAGTGAAAAAGGAATCACCAGAATGTGGTACAAAGTAGAACCACCGACTGTGGAGCAGTGGGTGTGCACTGTCGAGGAAATATTTGTAATGGAGAAACTCAAACACAAATTAAGATGACAGGAATCACAGTTTGTGGAAAAGTGGGAAAAATGGACAAAGAGGACAGCAGCACTCTCTCTGGACAATAAGAACATTGATGTGAGGAGGATGGATAAATGAGATGGAATTTGCTGTGCCCTGATACTGTAAGTGTTACAAAAATAAAATCCAATAAAACCACGATTAAAAACAACAACAAAGAAATACAGAAATAAATAGATAATTGTGGTAAACGATTAATGAATGTTTGACTAAATAAATAAATATGCAAATGTATAAATACAAATATGTAGAACAATAGAAATACATAAAATAAATGATTAGATAAATAGAAATTCATAGATAAGTAAAAGTTAAAAAATGGAAAAAGCCCTTTTTATTACCAAAATGTTTTCATATTTATTTTTTATTTGTTTTTGTATTTGTTATTATTTATATATTTATTTATTTATCCTTATGTCATTTTTTGTTCTCCATATTGAAGATGATCTCCTTCTTGGTATGAATAAAAATGTGTGTTCCTGGAGCTCCACATGTCAGCTGGTGTGTCCAAACGGACTTGAAGCAGTTTGCTGCTCTTACTAACGTTGTTCCTCAGGTTCAGATTCTTGCTCGTGTTGTTCTGACTCTCAGATGGTCGTGGCTCTGGACAAAAGCGTCTGCTGAATGACTTTGAAACATTTCAACAAACTTTAAGACTTAATGAGCAGACAGTGACAGGTATATAATGATGTGTTCAATGACAGCTCAGAAAAATGATGATTAGACAAATATAGAACATTTCATCATGGTGTGTTCAAATGTTGATGAGAAAAGGAAAATTGAGTTCCTGACCAAAGATCGAGGATGTTTGTGGAAATATGTTTTCATATTATTTATCAAATTGTTTTATTTCCTCATTTATTTCCTTATAAAGTAAAATAAATAAATGTTTTGTAGCTAAACTGGACCATGTGACAGCAGACTGTGACTGTGAGCTCAGATTGAAGTGTTTAGATGTGAAGGTTTGATCCTGATAGAAAAATCTGAGCTCTGCTGTTTACACTTTAGAGAAACAGGAGGAACGGATCAAGACGTGTGTGAAAGCAGCTGAGACAAACTGAAGTACAGGAGGCAGAGCAGCAGCTGATTGGCTCTGCTGAGCAGACTGTGATGTGGACACATCTGATTGGATCCTAAATAGTTTTTCTCTCTTCATTCTCTCTTCTTTATTCAGACTGGAGCGCTGCAGTTTGTCAGAGATCAGCTGTTCTTCTTTAGCCTCAGCTCTGAAGTCCAACCCCTCCCATCTGAGACAGCTGGACCTGAACAGGAACAATCTTCATGATTCAGGAGTGAAGCTGCTGTGTGATTTTCTGCAGAGTCCAAACTGTAGACTGGAGATTCTGATGTAAGTTCATGTTTTCTCTGTTTCTATTGTAGATCTTGTGTGTGTGATTATGAACTGAAGCATCTTCATGTCCAGATGTTTGACTGATCATATGTAGGGATGCATGATGGTGGATTTTTGCTGATATCTGATCTGCTGACAGTTCAACCTTCTTTGAGCTCCTCCTGATATATCTCCACTCATCTTCTCTAGTAAATCAGACCAAGTGTGTCCTGTAGGAGAACTGATGTGTTCCTCTGATTGTGACAGTCTGTTTGTTTTAGAAACAGGAAACAAGACAAACAACATCTGATTCAACAATAAATGACAGATGTATTCTTTTCAAATACAGACATTTATTCATGAAAACTGAAGGTCATTTCTTCTTCACATGTTCATTTGATGTCAGATTTAATTTTCACAACAGAGTTAAACTTCTTCAGATGTACGAACAGTGATGATGATAAAGTATGGGGAAGAAAAAATTCAGGATAAATAAATAGTTAATTAATTATAAAAATAAATTATTAAATGCAAAACCATGAAAAAATAAATGTATAAATATATTTCATTATTATAAAGGTCTTTCTTGTGTTTTTGCATTTATTTATTGATGCATTTTTATTTTTATCTATTTATTCCTGTATTTTTTTATTCCTGCATTTATTTATAAATTACCCCTTTAATGTATTTATGCATTCATACATTTATTTATTTATTTATTCCTGTGTTATTTATTTATTTTATTATTTATTTATTTATGGTCACCTATGTTAATAAGGTAGGCGGTCCTACCTCAGTCTGAGGCCTGATTGGTTACATCGGTGTGATCTGATCTCTCAGTGCTGTCTTGACTTGACTGGTACCAAAGAGCTGTTTCAGCTCCTTAACCGTCTGTGCTGGTACACAGGTTAGCCTTTAGCTGGCTAGCAGCCTGTTAGCCGCTATAGTTCTGTAGTCCTGTGATGGAAAGTTTTTTAGGAGCCATTGATTTAAGATCATTGGTGATGATCTTTGAAAACAAAGCACCCACAGACTATCTAGAGTTTGGTCTTGAAGGATGATGGAGGACTGACTTGAGCTCACTGCTGATATGGATATTATAATGACTTCAGATCTGTTAGCAAACTGCTTTATTTAAAAAAAATGCTTTTGTTGCATTGTTAATTTTGTTTTGCAGTTGCAATGATTACCATCCTTTTGAGGTAATCAGAGGACATAAATGTCCTCTCCCAAAAGCTGCAATAAAAACATAACAGATTCAAACCTCAGGTCAATGGTGATCTGCTTCTTGGAGTACAGCGTTAAGGAATCGGTGCTCCGCTCGGCATGGAAACAGAGAGAAATTTGTGTCGGCGGACACAGAGTGTATTTGGATCACGACTACCCCATGGAGATTCAGAGGAAAAGGAAAGCTTACACCCCGATCAGAAGACTACTAAAAGAGAAGGGTCTCCATTTTCAGTCACCTCACCTCGCCAGACTTCGGTGTTTTTTGACAGCGGTCCAGTCACATACAGCAGCGCAGCGGAGGCGATGCAGGATTTAAAAAGAAGAGGACTCACCACGGACGATGACAGCCCCGCTGATGCAGCACCGGAAAGCTGATGAAAACCTCCTGGGACACTGTGGGCAAGGAAAAGCGACGGAACCGGGAAACACACCGGGAGAGAGTCCAGAATCTACTGAAGGTTTCCCGCCGCAACGATCAGGACGTTTGACTTTTCCTTACGTTTAAGAAAAACACACCCCAACTAGTAAACCCCGGGTAAGGTAAAGAAAGAAACTTCTCTAACATACGTCATTTTACACGGACTGTAGGTGAGGTTATGTTTATTTAGAATAATGCTGGCTCCTTCTGATTGTTTTATTTTAGTGGGATATTTTGACTGTGATGCACACCAACAAATGGACCCACAGTCTGGGAGTCTTTGGCATCTTGGTTTACTGTGCACTGACTAGTTTTTCATCATAGAACTATCCTGGTGTTGCACAGGGGAGGCCCTTACTACCTGAAGGTCTTTTTTCCTCCCATTTAAGAAGTTATTTCAAAGAAACTTTGACTATGGAAGTCACTGTTGAGTTCACTTTTGAAATGTTCTGTATTCATATATATTGTGTTATTTGTGTAAATATGTTCAGGTCATCTTGGGTCTGCAGTATGGAAAAAAACATGCAACTGAAAAAGAATGGATGAGCAAGTGAATAATGTAGTCACACTTAACATTAATGGGTTACAAAATCCAGTGAAGAGAGGAAAGCTTATAACTAAGATGAAAAGGGAAAACCTACATATAATATTTTGGCAGGAAACCCGTCTAATGCAAAAAGAACTGTTAGGTGTAGGTGTAGGATGGACCCAGAGCAGAGGCTGAGATCAGATTTAAAAGTCAAGTTAGTGCTTTTTTTTACAGAAGGTGAATCAAAAGTGCAAAATAACAATAATGGTGGTGGTGGCAGGAGCTCCTGGAGACCTGGAAAAAATGGAAGAGAGAGAGAAATTAGTCCAGGTGAAAAAAGAGCACAAATCCAAACAGTCACCAAATATGAGACGAGAGCAATAATCTCCGTGAGAGGAGAAGAAGGCTTAAGGCCAGCACAAACTACATGAACGAACCACTTAGTCATGCAATCAGCCGGCGCTGAGAAGATTCCTCCATGTGCTTAAGTAGGCAGGTGATCAGGCCGGAATCAGGAACAGGTGAGGCTCCAGGAACGGATCTGCTCCAGAGGTGCCACCCAGACAGGAAGTGAGGTGAAGGTAGCTGAGCAGCCCACAGCGCCGCTCAGGAGAAGTGGAGAAGGGGAAGAAGACAGAAGGGGAGGGAGAGAGGAGCAAAAACTGGAGGACTGGGGACCAGTCCTCACAAGAACATGAAAAACGTAAAAAATTAGGATTTAAAAATACTTTTTTTCCTCTGACATGAGAGGACATGCCAGGGGAGTAGCTATATTAATTTCAAACAAAGTGTCTTTCAGGCTCCTCTCTCAGATTTCTCATAAGGAGGGACGCTATGTCCTGGTAAAGGGGACTCTGGATTCTATAGAAGTTACATTATTCAATGTTTATAAGCCACCTGGACAAGATAAACTGTTAATGAAAAGGATATTTGATTTGATTGCTACAGAAACTCAAGGTATACTGATGTGTGGAGGAGACTGGAATGTGCAGCTGCACCCCCCTCTTGATTCAACTAATCCAACAAAAAAGATTAATGCTGAAGTAATGTATATTAAGAAAATGGTCTGACTGATGTTTGGAGGGAGATCCATCCATCTACAAAACAGTTCACTTTCTTTTCCTATCCACATGCCGTTTATTCAAGGATTGACTATTTTTCATGTTTCAGTCAGAGAGAATAATAGATTGCAGTACAGGGATCAGAGATGTGTCTGACCATGCAGCAGTGTACTTGAAGCTCCATCTTGATCCAGTCCAAAAACACCACCTGGAGACTTAATACCAGCTTTTTAAATGAAGATTTTGTAAAGCATGAATTTAACGAATATTTGGAATTTAATAACCATGAAGGAATGTCATCTAGTGTTATATGGGATGCAGCAAAAGCTGTTTTGAGAGGAAAATTAATAATGTGGTCTTCCAGAAGGACAAAAGAAGGACAGAAACAGTTAAATGAACTCACTAACAAAATCAAAACACTTGAACAACAACATATAGAGTTAAATGATCCCCAAATACCTAAACAAATATACATAAACAAATCTTAAACAATATACTTGATAAACAAGTGGAGATTAAACTTAAATACATTAAACAAAATTACTATGAGAACGGACCTAGAGCCAAAAAGATACTTGCATGGAAACTGTGGAAACAACAAACTGAAAGATCAGTTTTTAAAATCAGAGATCCCGTCACAAACACTATATGTTATAAACCTGAGGAAATAGAACGGTCCTTTGACAAATATTATAAGGAGTTATACTCCCAACCAAAAGAAGCAGAGGCATCTATTATTAAACATTTTTTAGATTCCCTTGATTTACCATCAATTGGTGCTGAACAGAATAAAATAATTACACAAGAAATTACAAAGGAAGAGGTTGATAACGCTATATCAAGACTTAAAACTGGCAAAGTACCAGGGGGAGACGGTTTTCCAGCTAGTTGGTACA
Organism: Scarus forsteni; assembly: GCA_036419115.1. Lineage (NCBI taxonomy): Eukaryota > Metazoa > Chordata > Actinopteri > Labriformes > Labridae > Scarus > Scarus forsteni. The sequence continues at coordinate 652,017 of JAZDUH010000029.1, read as the reverse complement.
AGAAATTTAGGGGTATATTGACACCCTTACTCCTTAGGTGTTTTAACTACGTACTCAAAGGAGGGGAAACTCCAGCATCCTGGAAACAGGCAATTATATCTATTATCCACAAAACAGGGAAAGACAAGATGGATTGCAGTTAACACAGACCAATTTCAGTTTAAAACATTGATTACAGATAATTTGCCTCAATAATTGCTAAAAGAATTGAAATCATATTGCCTGATCTGGTTAAGACAGATCAAACAGGTTTTGTAAAAGACAGACAGACACATGATAATATAAGACATGTATTGTTCTTGGTTGAGAGTATGAGTCAAAGTAATTATAAATCTCTTGCAATAAGCCTTGATGCAGAAAAGGCATTTAATTCTGTGCGATGGAAGTATCTGTATTTAGTGCTGCAACATTTTGGTTTTCAAGATACAATAATAAATTGTCTCAAATCGTTGTACCAGTCCCCGACAGCACAGGTTAAAATAAATGGAAATCTTTCCAGGACTATTATTCTGGAACGGGGATGCCTGAGCCCCACCCTTTTTCCATTGTTCATAGAACCTCTTGCCCAAACAATTAGAGAAGATGTTAGTATAACAGGAATTCAAATAAAAGGAATAGAGCATAAAATATGTCTCTACGCGGACGATATTTTAGTGACTCTCTCCAACCCAGATTCCAGCCTCCCCAGACTTATGTCTTGTCTAGAGCAATGTCAGGATCAAAAATTGGACAAACTTTAGGAACTCCAAAAGTGGACAAGAACACTACATTCCTCTCTGACTCTGTGCCTTCCTGCACCATGACTGTAAATCTCCTATAGGCGTCTCACTGCCATCGAGTCTGTCGTGACTGCAAGGTACCCCAAACAGACATCGGTGTGAATGTTTACTTTTCTTCCTCAACAGCGATTGGCTGAGACCTGATAATGTGTTTGAAGAGAGTTCGTCCTCAAGTCATAAACAATTCTTAGGTGGCACCTAAGTTGACCTTGACCTCCTGGCCACTCAAAGGAGGAAACCCCTCACCGGCTCCAGATGTGGTCTCTGTCCACACAGAAAACCACAAACCTTTTAAAACTGAAACTTTTAAACTGAAACAATGGACAAATCTGACAATGTGATGTCTTTTCCTGTCATGACAAATGCTTTCTAATGATGTGACTTGTGTGTTTTTAGCTCTAAAGATACCAGAGTTAGGAGAAAGTTGGATTATCACTCTGTTTTATTAAAGAATGCTTAATAACAGGATTGCTACACCTTGGGTGGGTTGCATACCATCCTAAGGGCATGTTGACTTGTATGTCTAAAGTTAAACAATTCAAATCTTATTAAACAGTCAATTAAACAAAATAGATGTGGTTAAGTCTTTCTTATACTTTAGATATATAGTATTTGGTATCAAATTGATCACCATGAGATTTCCTATCCAGTTGGAGTGCTTATATTGGATGTTTAATCAAAATACAACTTAATTCTGGCCAAGTTTTAGTTGATAAAGTGTTGTTAACTCATCCAACAGCCCTCCCCTGCGTAGCTTAAAACCAGAGAGACGCTTGTCTTCTCTCTCCTTCTTCCTCCTCTTCTTCACCACTCCTGACATTTTTCCTTAATTCTTTTGTCTAAGTTTTGTGACATGCCCATAAAAGCCAGTAAGCTATAAAAAGATTTCAAAGATTTACTTCATAGAAAATGGACTTTTTCTTATTAATTTCAGAACAGTGTTCGTCTGTCCAACAAATTCTTAATTTTTGGAATTAGTTACAAATCGTTTTTTTTTTATACAATCGAGACACCAACGCCCAAGCTCCAGCTTCACCTTGAACAGAACCTACCAGTTCAATCAAAGACTTCTCTCCCGGGAAATCTGGGACAGACCTTCTCACATCAGAACAACCTCTCTGGATCCATCGCGCTGGGCAGTGTGAACTTCAGCCCTCTGGGCCGACTCCAAACCAGAACAGTTCTTCTCCACAGTAGCCCCAGGACCAGATGAGGCCCGATTCGTAAGAGGCAGTTCTATCTTCTTTCAGATGGGCTTGAGTGTGTCTTGGTTCAATTCTCTAATAATTTCCCCTTGATTTGACCTTTTACAAGTAGGTTAATTCGGAAATTAATCCTCTATAACCACTCCATATGCTTAAATGTTCCTTGGGGGTTCATATCTTCTTTCCTGATTGATAGCATCATTGATTTAGTATAACTCTGACATTTATTCCTTCTTAAGTGTTTTATTTTATTTTATTTTGTCTTACATATTCATTTTAATAAATCACCCTTATATATTCAAAGTTCTGTCTGTTGGTATTCTATTTGGAAGATTGACATCACTGCATGAGAGTTCTGTCTTTAGATTTGAGATTGATTAAACAACTGAAGTTTGACTTAATTGATTTATCTAATTTAAATGAAATAATTAATAAATCAATTAGTTAAGTTAATTTTGCCTTTTTTGTATAAAAAGGAAGGTGCCCCTTTAATCAACGAGAGCAAACCTGGTTATTAAATGAATATTATTTACTTTAATTCATATCCAATAATATCCAGAAAATAATCACTACAGCAATATGGTTTGTATTCAGGATATAAATTAAACACACACAAAACTCAAACCCTCACTTATAATTATTCACCTCAAGAAGATTTATATAAAAAATGTAATTTCAAATGGAATACAACCAGCATTAAGTATCTGGGGGTTAATATCCCAAAAGATCTAACCAACATTTTCAACATAAACTTTGATCCTATCACCAGAGATATAAAAGATGACTTGATAGATAGATGGTCTTCTTTGACTCTCAACCTACATAATAGAATCGAAATCATAAAGATGGTTGTCCTGCCTCGATTATTTTATTTTTTTCAGTCGTTATCTATAGAGATTCCAAAGAAACAATTTAATGAATGGCAATGCTCAATTTCTAGATTTTTATTGAAAGGTCGAAGACCTAGGGTACGACTTAAAACATTACAGCTTGCAAAAGATAAGGGAGGATTATCACTCCCGTGCTTGGAAGATTATTATAAAGCAGCACAATTAAAATATTGAATTCACTGGTGCATCAAGGATTACTCTGCTAAATGGAAGGACCTAGAGTTTCTCAGCTGGGTATCCCTCTTCCATCCATACTAGGAGATAAAAATCTGAAGAAACTGCATTCAGATAAATTAAGCAGTTGGACCATGATTCCTCTAAACATCTGGTTTAAAGAATGTAATCGACCCCGGGGGGGGGGAGGGGTGCTAGATTATTAAGATGGCTGGCACATGATGAGGATTTTAGACCCGCCCAGCAGGATTCTAGGTTTCAGCAGTGGATCTTGAAAGGGATTACATCGTACTTTTTAATTGCCAGCAGCACCAAACTGAAAAGCTTCCAGCACCTTGCAGATGTCTATAATTTGGAGAGGAAGGACTTTTATAGATATTTGCAACTTAGGAGCCACTTCGCTAAAAATATCAAAGCTCATGTCAACACTGATATGAACCTCACCAATATTTTTATTGATGCATATAAGGGTAACATTCATAAGAAAGTTATTACTAAAATATACTCAAGCCTACAGTTGTCTAAAAAGCTGTCTACAGAATATGTGAAAACTAAATGAGAATGAGAAGCAAATATAACCCTGACTGATGATGACTGGTCAAATATCTGTAAAATACAGTCTACCACTTCAAATCCTGATTCTTGGAGAGAATTCTCTTGGAAGAACATAATAAGATTTTTTATTACCCCGAAGATAAAATATCTTCAAAATGGTGACCCAAAATGTGGTCACTGCTGGAGAGAGTGGAATAACTTGCTCGCTGACCACTTTCACATATTCTGGGACTGCCAGATGATTCAGCCTTACTGATCAGACATAATAACAGTAAATAAAACATTAGTGTTGGGTTACCAGCTGGATGATAGTTTTCGAACCATATATTTAGGAAATCTACCCTACACGCTTAATGCCCAGGATAAATACCTTCTCAAAATATTTCTAGTTGCAAGCAAAAAAGCAACAACTAGGAAATGGCTTGCCAAGGAACCGCCCACAAAAGCAGAGTGGATAACAATTATAAAGGAATTGTATGACATGGAGAGGTTGACCTTTTCATTAAGATTATGTTTATGAAAATTCAGTAAATATTGGTCCAAATGGATAACATTTTTGAACAGAAATATTTGATGGGAGGCGGCAGATGTATATAATTTTCTCTGTAAAACTGCATGTATGATTTTGAGCCTCTTGTCCCTTTGATGATTAATTTTCATTTGGACTATCTGATGGACTGGAGAGAACAACCCTGACTTAACCCCCTTTTGGAAATGAACTGTATGGTACAACCTCTGATGGCCTGCTTGTTTGTTGACTTGTTACTTTTCCTGTCTTCTGTTATATTAAAAAAAAAGCTTTAATAAAAATATAGTAAAAAAAAAAAAAACATAACAGATTAATTTTTTTGTACTTTTTTCCCCTTAAAATCATTCACTAAACTCCATTTCTAATAAAAAATAACAAATAACTAATTTTTTATTTTATTTTAACCGTTTAAATTTGAATGAATATGAATATATATGAATAAATGATGTCATTGCTTTTTATGAAAAAACATATAAAATGAGTTATATCCAAGATAATAAATGTAAGAGGGCGGGGGATTTATTTTAAAAGATCAGGCTTAAATAAGCATATGATTAGAGCTAAAATTGATTTTCATCCTTTTTGATTTTTTTGCCGTGTCAGATTCTAACTTTTGAGCCTTTCACATGAACAACACAATAATGTTCCATTTTGTCCCATTACTACCACAATTTTAAAATCCCACTGTCATTACACTATATAATCATGCATTCTCTGATTTCAGGGATTCATTATAGAGAAAAATAGTTTAAAAAAAAAATCATTTTTAGCGTTTACCATGAGATGGGACAAATTTCCCACTGTATGTCTATGGATAAAACAATGGTCTTTCTTCATGGAAAAACAACAATGAAAATACTCTAGCACTGCTGTTGTCCACTTTCCCTAAAACAATTTTAAAATCATCGTTTTCTTCAATTTGAGCATTTATCCTCCATGTTTCAACTATTTTGTAAACTACAATCAACACTCCATCCCTTCTTCATACTGTCTGTGTCTTCTATGTCCAGCTGATTCTGAGTGTTGATTGTAGTTTACAAAATAGTCATAAAAAAAACATAGACAATAAAAAACATAAAAACTTTGTGTAACAATCCCCACTTCAAAAACGAGCTCTGCTGTGTTTATCTGCTCCCTGTTTCTTGTCTTTTCTGAAGCTTCATCGTGGACACGCCTCCGTTTTAAAAGCTTGAAGCTTTCACAGCAGGTGATGTATTAAAGTAAGAGAGTTGATCAAACCATGGGCTGGAAAAGCTTCATAAAATGTTTGAAACAACATCACAGGTGAGCTCAGAGCTAAAGATGCAGCAGCAGCTCTCCCTCTGCTGCAGGTCACACAGAGGTCATGGGAGGAGCACACATGTTGACAGCTGACAATGTGAAAGAAATAATCATTTAAAAAATACATTTGTTTGCAGGTAGAGCTAAAACATGCAGAAATAACATGAATGAATTAGAGTTTTATTGAAGCTAAAGGAGGAGTTTTTGTCTTTTCTGTATTTAGCATCACAAAATGTTCCTGTCAGAAACCTCCCGTCCACTGGGTGTCTGGGTGTAACGCTGCACAGCGGAGCAGGCTGTGGAGATGGGTGAGGCGCGTTTACACCTGCACAAAAACAGGACAAACAGAAATGAAAGTGGCCTGTCTGGTTGACTCATTCAGTTAAAGTTTATAAAGTAGCAGATATATCAGGGTGCTTCTTTGGTGGAGTGGTTAGCAACCAGGCACCCCATGTACCTGCTTCTGCTGGTCCAGGTTTGAATCCCACCTGTGACCAGTTTGCAGAGTGTCTCCCCCGACTCTCTCTCCCCCTTTCACAAGCCCATCTACTGTCTCTCTCCTATGAGTCCGGTGGCTTAGTGAAAGGATTGTGCACTTGTGGATAAAAGCACCATTTTTTACATGACGATTTCTTAGGGTCAGTTATTGAATTTTAGGATAGGAGCCCCTGACAAATATCTATTTTAAGTATCAAATTGCAAAACTATTAATATCAATGAAAAATGTGAAAATCTGCCGAGTATTTTTCAGACTATCTGCATCATAAAATGATCAAATTACTTCCAAATGTGATAAAGTTGACTTACTTTGACATTATTAAAGTCACAGAACATGAAATTTTTATCAATAACATCTTTATTGCCATGATGAATAAAAATGAATGTGTATCATAGAGTGAAAACATGTTATAGAGCTGTGCATTCTGTTATAGAGCCGTGCATTCTGTTATAGAGCTGTGCATTCTGTTATAGAGCTGTGCGTTCTGTTATAGAGCTGTGCATTCTGTTATAGAGCTGTGCATTCTGTTATAGAGCTGTGCATTCTGTTATAGAGCTGTGCATTCTGTTACAGAGCTGTGCATTCTGTTATAGAGCTGTGCATTCTGACTACCTGTCACAACTGCTCAGTCTCAGAGAGATTTCAGTGCATTATGAGTAATTAGCAACAAAAATAAGAGAAAAACAGAAAATAGGTATAGGAAATATAAAAATGAGTTTGTTTGGATAATAAGAAAGTAAAAAAAGCAATTCTATAGTAAAAGTAGTACAAATATTAAGACGACATGGGCACTAATACACAGTGTTATTAAGAAAGGTATGGTAAAGAATGATTTTCCCAACTATTTTGTGAAAGATAATAAAGACATATGAGGAAAAATACAGTAGAAAATTAATTTGATAAATTCTTTAGAGAAGTGGCTCCTATTCTCTGAGGTAGGACTGTCTACCTTATTAACATAGGTGCACAGAAATACAGGAATAAATAAAACTAGAAATGTAGCACAGGAATTAAGAAAGAAAGAAATGAGAAAATTTAAGATGAAAATACATATTTGAATAAATAAATGAATGTAGAAATGTATTTGAAAAATATATGAATAAATGAATGTAGAAGTGCAGAAATGAATTAATGTGGAACTAAATCAATAAATGTTTGAACACCTAATGAAGTTTACATGGAAATGTTTAAATAAATGTTGAAATATAGAAAAATATACATAAATAAATAAATAAAAATAGAAATGCATAAAATAAATGAATGTAAAATACAGGAAAAGCCCTTTTTATCACCAAAATATACAGTATTTCTATATATTTATTTGTTTCTTCGTGTATTTTATATAAATTTATTTATCCTTGTGTCATTTTTGTTCTCCATATTGAAGATGACCTCCTTCTTGGTATAAATAAAAATGTGTGTGCCTGGAGCTCCACTTGTCAGCTGGTGTGTCCAAACGGACTTGAAGCAGTTTGCTGCTCTTACTAACGTTGTTCCTCAGGTTCAGATTCTTGCTCGTGTTGTTCTGACTCTCAGATGGTCGTGGCTCTGGACAAAAGCGTCTGCTGAATGACTTTGAAACATTTCAACAAACTTTAAGACTTAATGAGCAGACAGTGACAGGTATATAATGATGTGTTCAATGACAGCTCAGAAAAATGATGATTAGACAAATATAGAACATTTCATCATGGTGTGTTCAAATGTTGATGAGAAAAGGAAAATGTAGTTCCTGACCAAAGATCGAGGATGTTTGTGGAAACATGTTTTTATATTCTTTATCAAATTGTTTTATTTCCTCATTTATTTCCTTATAAAGTAAAATAAATAAATGTTTTTGGAGCTAAACTGGACCATGTGACAGCAGACTGTGACTGTGAGCTCAGATTGAAGTGTTTAGATGTGAAGGTTTGATCCTGACAGAAAAATCTGAGCTCTGCTGTTTACACTTTAGAGAAACAGGAGGAACGGATCAAGACGTGTGTGAAAGCAGCTGAGACAAACTGAAGTACAGGAGGCAGAGCAGCAGCTGATTGGCTCTGCTGAGCACACTGTGTGATGTGGACACATCTGATTGGATCCTAAATAGTTTTTCTCTTCATTCTCTTCTTTATTCAGACTGTGGAACTGCAGTTTGTCAGAGATCAGCTGTTCTTCTTTAGCCTCAGCTCTGAAGTCCAACCCCTCCCATCTGAGACAGCTGGACCTGAACTACAACAAACTTCATGATTCAGGAGTGAAGCTGCTGTGTGATTTTCTGCAGAGTCCAAACTGTAGACTGGAGATTCTGGAGTAAGTTCATGTTTTCTCTGTTTCTATTGTAGATCTTGTGTGTGTGATTATTAACTGAAGCATCTTCATGTCCAGATGTTTGACTGATCATATGTAGGGATGCATGATGGTGGATTTTTGCTGATATCTGATCTGCTGACAGTTCAACCTTCTTTGAGCTCCTCCTGATATATCTCCACTCATCTTCTCTAGTAAATCAGACCAAGTGTGTCCTGTAGGAGAACTGATGTGTTCCTCTGATTGTGACAGTCTGTTTGTTTTAGAAACAGGAAACAAGACAAACAACATCTGATTCAACAATAAATGACAGATGTATTCTTTTCAAATACAGACATTTATTCATGAAAACTGAAGGTCATTTCTTCTTCACATGTTCGTTTGATGTCAGATTTAATTTTCACAACAGAGTTAAACTTCTTCAGATAAACAAACAGTGATGAGGATAAAGTATGGGGAAGAAAAAATGAATTCAGGATCAATAAATAAATAATTAATTATAAAATAAATAATTAAATGCAAAAGCATGAAAAATGAATATATAAATATATTTCATTATTAAAAAGGTCTTTTTTGTGTTTTTGCATTTATTTATTGATGCATTTCTATTTTTATCCATTTATTCATGTATTTCTTTATTCCTGCATCCTGTATTTCTAAATTTATTTATTTAATTATATATTTATTCCTGGTCATCTATGTTAATAAGGTAGGTGGTCCTACCTCAGTCTGAGGCCTGATTGGTTACATCGGTGTGATCAGATCTCTCAGTGCTGTCTTGACTTGACTGGTACCAAAGAGCTGTTTCAGCTCCTTAACCGTCTGTGCCGGTACACAGGTTAGCCTTTAGCTCGCTAGCAGCCTGTTAGCCGCTATACTTCTCTAGGATATATACAGTAGTAAATTAATTTGATAAATTCTTGAGAGAAGTGACTCCTATTCTTGCAAATAGATTAATAAATAAATCCAAAATCAACAGAAAATGAGACTATGGGCCACTCAGTCAGAGGTTATGTTAACAGTATTTTTCTTGGTAAAGCAGAAAAGGAAGACAAACTGAATACTATGATGTGCAAGTAAGAATCAACTGACTGTGAGACCATTGACATGACACTGAGTAAGAGTGTAATAGAATTTGCTATTGTATGAATTCTGTATAAATGTAATCTGCCCTTTTCAACAGGAGTATTTCCTGATGAGATGAAAACTGCCAATGTGATTCCACTTCACAAGAGTGGAGGTTAACATTGTGTCTCAACTTCAGACCAGTGTTCCTGCTTTCCACAATTTTCAAAAAAAAAAAAAAAACAATAAAAAATTTTTTTGTTGCCAGATTAGATGTGTTTCTTGACAAATACAGTGTTTTATCAGTGGGGTTGGATTGAGGGAAAATGGATTTAACTAAATAAGTCTGCACAGAAATTGACCAGAAAAATCATTTTAAGCTTCTTTGTTGATCTTGACACCAAAGATCAGACTATACTTCTTTAAAACTTGGTAACTTTAGTTTTAGAAAACTGGACTCAAAGAACAAGTTATTAAAAAAACAGAAAACACTTATTTCAGATAAATGATATAAAACTGAATGTAAAAAACATCACCTGTTGAGTACCTCAGGGGTCAGTCCTAGAACCCAAACTATTTTGTCTGTATGTAAATGGTATTGTTTATGTTTCTTAATTTCTTGATAGATTTTTTGCAAATTTTACTACCTGGAAAAAATAAAATCAAGTACTGGATGTGGTCAAAATAGAATGAATAAAATAAAAGAATGGTCTGATATTAATCAATAATTATTGGATCTTAAAAATACATACTTTATGATTTTAAGTAATAAAGGGAAAAACCAAAATGCTCCAATACACACCACTTGGCTAAAAAACCCAAAATAACCATTTGAATTTAACTAAACAGACAGGGAATAGCCTCCTGTTGGTTAAGAACTGCATGTGTGATTATTTTTCAGCTGGAGACATGTTATTGAACTCCAGCTGATGTAATGAGCAGCTTCTCATTTCTTAAACAACCATGTCAAAGACACATCCTGTGGTCGTAGAAAAGATGTTAGTCTGTTTAAGAAGGGTCAAATCATTGGCATCAAGCAGAGAAAACATCTAAGGAGATTGAAGAAACTACTAAAACTGTGTTAAGAACTGTCCAACACATTATTAATAACTGAAGGATAGTGGGGAACCATCGTCTTCAAGGAAGAAATGTGGTCAGAATAAAATCCTGAACGATGGTGATCGGTGAAGCACTTAAACGTTTGGCCAAATCAAACCAAAGAAAAACAACAGTAGAACTCAGGGGTGTGTTTAATAGTGAAAGTAAGAGCATTTCCAAGTTATACAGTAGTGCAGCAGGTAGTGCACGTACCTCACTGCAAGAAGGCACCTGGTTCGATCCCTGGGCCGGTCAGGGCCTTTCTGTGTGAAGTTTGTATGTTCTTCCCGTGCCTGCGTGGGCGTGGATTAGGACTGAACAGCTGTGTAGCCTTAAGAAAACCACTAACCAGTAAGAATAACCAGAAAAAAGGCTTCAGTTTGCTAGGGAGCATAAAGATTGGACTGTGGAGGACTGGAAGAAGGTCATGTGGTCTGATGAGTCCAGATTGACCCTGTTCCAGAGTGATGGGAGCATCAGGGTAAGAAGAGAGGCAGGTGAAGGGATGCACCCATCATGCCTAGTGCCTACTGTCCAAGCCTGTGGGGGCAGTGTTGTGGTCTGGGGCTGCTTCAGTCGGTCAGGTCGAGGGTCAGCAACATTATGGCCCAAAGAATGAGCTCAGCTGAGACCTGAATTTACTGAAGGACCAGGTTAGTCCATCAGTGGATTTTTTCTTCTCTAATGTCACGGGCATATTCAGAGAAGACAATGCCAGGATTCATGAGGCTCAGATTGTAAAAGAGAGGTTCAGGAAGCATGAGGCATAACTTTCACACATAGATTGACCTCCACAGGATCAGACCTTAACTCCATTGAGAATCTTAGGGATGTGCCAGAGGAGGCTTTCCGTAGTGGTCAGACTCTCCATCATCAATACAAGATCTTAGTGAAAAACTAATGCAGCACTGGATTTAAATAAATCTGTGACACTGCTGAAGCTTATCCAAACAGTGCCACAGCAAATGTGTGCTGTAATCAAAGCTAAAGGCAGACCAACAAAATATTAGAGTATGTGACCTTTTGTTTTGGTGGCAACTGTTTTTTTGGCCAGTTAGTGTTTGTTGGTGGTGTTGAAATTCATAAAGTAAATTAAATGTAGATTTAAGGAGTCATGATTGTTTAAATTCTCACTCTGGTTTTTGATATATTTATATTAAATGTGAAATATCACAAACCAGAGTGGGGGACTCATTAAATGAAAAAGCCCTGTGCCTTTTGTATCTCAGTGATTGTTCCATATCCGACCTCCTGTGTGAAAGTACAGGGAAGTGATTGTAAAACATTTACTCATTACATGTTTGTTTTACAAAAAAAAAGAGTCATTAGAGCAATTAGTAGGTCACATAAAGATAGAACAAAGCCATTATTTACAAAGTCAAACTTGTTAAAATTGTATGCATAAGTGGTTTTCAGCATTCTTCTATTTGTGTTTAATGCTCTTAAGAAAACTTGACCAACAACCAAACAGAAAAGTTTTAAAAAATAGAGTCAGTATGACTTAAAGAGAGCAGAGATCTTTAAAAGGCTGAGGTGTAGGACCAAACAGCTCAGCTTAATTTATTTACTGCCATCTGAATGTATAATGACACAGTATTTGTCTGTTTGAACAACTTGATATTTAAATTTTAAAGAAAAAAGAGGGAATTCTATGCATTGAAAGGACATTTTTTCTCCCTGTTTTTAAATTCCGCCTTTACTTTGCAGGACTTTATGGCAGATGTACAGGTACCAGGTGTCTTGGTACTCTATTTTACACATCATTAGGAGAGGTTAATAATCAGAGGATAAATTAAAACATTTTCAGGTTCTTTAATGGACAAAAAAAGAACAATTTATCATCAATGTTCTTCTTATGACTCACAGAACTATTACTTTTACATTAAAAATAACATATGAAAAACAACTTTGGTGTTGTATATGAATATTTTCCATATCTGTGTTGGGCTCCTAAGCTAAAGTCCTTTAGTTGGTCTGAAAGAAGCCTCATACAAAATTTGGCGCTTTTATCCACATGGGCACAATCCACCCAAAAATGTGCGCTAAGCCTCTGGACTATATCAATAAAGGCACAAAATGCCCCAAAAAATACATTAAAAAAAAAGTAGCAGATATATCCACTGGAAGCCATTGCATGTAGTGATGAATGCCAAGCTAGCTAGCTGGGGCCTGTTGCATGAAAGTAGGACAAGGGATTAAGCCGGGATATCTTGGTTATCCTGGATCAATTAATCCATGATGTGGTTGCACAAAATTCGGATAGGGCGAAGTGGGAAATGTTTTGATATATGTTACCATGGAGATTTATTCTTTAGCTCTAGCCTGCTCCAGACCAGGCTAAGTTCAGGATTTATTTAATCTCATCCCTTTTCTCAGTCAGCAGTCCCCACAAACTGAAATCAATTTTTATTCCATCACCCACCACACATCATTATCACATTAAACAAGACCCACAGTCATTATTTGGACATTTGTCATCATTTATTGCAGTGATTTTAGATGAAACTATGATTTTACATGATTTTGCAATCATTAGATAAGACTTATCCAGAGAATATTTAAAATGCACATCCTACATTAGTTAGTATAAAAGTCAAAGAGTCACATGGTGTTTAGTGAGTAAGGATAAATCAGAGCAGGTGAACCATCAGCTCCTTTAAAACTGAAGTTACACAGAGCTCAACACACAAAGCACAGAATCAGAACACATAAACAAAATCAAATCATAAAATCAGTGAAAAAAACACTCTCAGTATAATTAAATTAAAACTAATGATTACTATTAACTTTTAAAATAGAAAAGCTCACAATGATTTAAATGTTAATGTTCAGTTATTGCAGAGTGTAAATGTTTATGTACAGTTATTTTTTATGCTAACTACATGGCCATTTGAAGTATCTGATGCTGATTTTTTTTTAGTTACAGTTTATTACAATGTTTATTATTTTTTCACCTATTTTAAGGGTTTTTATTTTGTGGTGATGGTATATCTTATTACAGAATTTTTTGTATTAAGGCTGTTTATTTGTTGAGCAAATTTGGTGACTAATTTTTTTATAAATTAAAGACAATGTTTAAAACAATGCTATTCGATTTCTTCTGTAAGCATAAAAATCACAGATGGAGGGAGGTATCATATAAAATCTCTTTTAGGGCCCAATGTTAGAGACGGCTCTGCATGCACGCGCAAACTCGTGCACACTTGCACACATACCTATCCAACAGCAGTATGTAGCATAAAGAGTAAATGTGGATGTTTCGATTTCAGTTTCACATGCAATTTTAACAAGTTCATATAAGGGCACAACTTTGATTCTGGAGACTTTATTGAACTATTTAAAATGATGTTGTGATGTTTCAGTGGAGTATGGAGTGATTATCAGTGCACTATTATACATTCAGGCGGTCCGCAGAGCTTCCTGTCGTTGTTGTGTCGCTGTGGCGGTGTTTTCTCTTTTTTAATTCGGTCTTTTACCTTCTAATACGCCTCCATGAGGTCTTCCTGCTTCGACGGAGACAAGCACGCCGCTCTCGTTGTCGTGGTGAATCCGTGATTCTGTGATCGATCGCAGGGTCTGTTGAAGTAATCGCGTGCGCTCACTGATCCAGGATGGGTTAAACCTGGCTTGAAGAATCCGTGTGCTCTCATCCTCGCTTGGTCTTTTGTGCAACCAAATAAGCCTGAACCCCCTTTGTTTCGGATTCGATGAGCCAGGCTTAATCATTTAGCCCGGGTGTCTGAATCCTACTTTCGTGCAACAGGCCCCTGGTGTCATCAATCATGGGATTAGAAATCGTTTGCTTCTGTCTGCTTCACATACTCGACCAATCAGGCTTTAGACTGACGTAGGACCAACTACCTTATTAACATAGTGCACAGAAATACAGGAATAAATAAAACTAGAAATGTAGCACAGGAATTAAGAAATAAATAAATGAGAAAATTTAAGATGAAAATACATATTTGAATAAATAAATGAATGTAGAAATGTATTTGAAAAATGTTTGAATAAATGAATGTAAAAGTACAGAAATGAATTAATGTAGAACTAAATCAATAAATGTTTGAACACCTAATGAAGTTAATATGGAAATTTTTAAATAAATGTTGAAATATAGAAAACATAAATAAATAAATAAAACTAGAAATGCATAAAATAATTGAATGTAAAATACAGGAAAAGCCCTTTTTATCGCCAAAATATGTTTATATATATTTATTTGTTTCTTCGTGTATTTATTTATTTATTTATCCTTGTGTCATTTTTTTGTTCTCCATATTGAAGATGATCTCCTTGTTGGTATAAATAAAAATGTGTGTTCCTGGAGCTCCACATGTCAGCTGGTGTGTCCAAACGGACTTGAAGCAGTTTGCTGCTCTTACTAACGTTGTTCCTCAGGTTCAGATTCTTGCTCGTGTTGTTCTGACTCTCAGATGGTCGTGGCTCTGGACAAAAGCGTCTGCTGAATGACTTTGAAACATTTCAACAAACTTTAAGACTTAATGAGCAGACAGTGACAGATATATAATGATGTGTTCAATGACAGCTCAGAAAAATGATGATTAGACAAATATAGAACATTTCATCATGGTGTGTTCAAATGTTGATGAGGAAAGGAAAATTGAGTTCCTGACCAAAGATGGAGGATGTTTGTGGAAATATGTTTTTGTAGTATTCATCAAATTGTTTTATTTCCTCATTTATTTCCTTATAAAGTAAAATAAATAAATGTTTTGGAGCTAAACTGGACCATGTGACAGCAGACTGTGACTGTGAGCTCAGACTGAAGTGTTTAGATGTGAAGGTTTGATCCTGACAGAAAAATCTGAGCTCTGCTGTTTACACTTTAGAGAAACAGGAGGAACGGATCAAGACGTGTGTGAAAGCAGCTGAGACAAACTGAAGTACAGGAGGCAGAGCAGCAGCTGATTGGCTCTGCTGAGCAGACTGTGTGATGTGGACTCATCTGATTGGATCCTAAATAGTTTTTCTCTTCATTCTCTTCTTTATTCAGACTGTGGAGCTGCAGTTTGTCAGAGATCAGCTGTTCTTCTTTAGCCTCAGCTCTGAAGTCCAACCCCTCCCATCTGAGACAGCTGAACCTGAGGAACAACAAACTTCATGATTCAGGAGTGAAGCTGCTGTGTGATTTTCTGCAGAGTCCAAACTGTAGACTGGAGATTCTGAAGTAAGTTCATGTTTTCTCTGTTTCTATTGTAGATCTTGTGTGTGTGATTATTAACTGAAGCATCTTCATGTCCAGATGTTTGACTGATCATATGTAGGGATGCATGATGGTGGATTTTTGCTGATATCTGATCTGCTGACAGTTCAACCTTGTAGCGATTATTTTCTGGGTATTACTGGACATTAATTAAATTAATTAATATTCATTTATTAACCAGGTTTGCTCTCGTTAGTTAAAGGGGCACCATCCTTTTTATACAAAAAAGGCAAAATTAACTTAATTAGCTGATTTATTAATTGTTTCATATAAACTAGATAAATCAATTAAGTCAAACTTATCAGTTTAATCAATTAAGTCAAACTTATCAGTTTTAATCAATCTCAAATCTAAAGACAGAACTCTCATGCAGTGATGTCAATCTTCCAAATAGAATACCAACAGACAGAACTTTAAATATATAAGGGTGATTTATTAAAATGAATATATAAGACAAAATAAAATAAACTAAACACTTAAGAAGGAATAAATGTCAGAGATATACTAAATCAATGATGCTGTCAATCAGGAAAGAAGATATGAACCCTCAAGGAACATTTAAGCATATGGAGTGGTTATAGAGGATTAATTTCCGAATTAACCTACTTGTAAAAGGTCAAATCAAGGGGAAATTATTAGAGAATTGAACCAAGACACACTCAAGCCCATCTGAAAGAAGATAGAACCGCCTCTTACGAAGTGTTGTCTGGATTGGGCCTCATCTGGTCCGAGCTACTGGAGAATCTGAAGGACTGTTCTGGTTCTGGGTGTCGTCCCAGAGGGTTGGTCCACACTCTACCCAGCGCGATGGATCCAGAGAGGTTGTTCAGACGTGAGCTGGTCCCAGGTTTCCCAGGAGAGAAGTCTCAGATTGGACTGGCCGGTTCTGCTCAAGATTTTACGCTGGAGCTTGGGCGTTGGTGTCTCGATTGTATATAAAAAAAGTTGATTTGTAACTAATTCCAAAAATCAAGAATTCGTCGGCCATACGAATACTATCCTGAAATTAATTAGAAAAAGTCAATTTACTATGAAGTAAATCTTTGAAGTCTTACTGGCTTATAAAGAAAGAATCGGCGGGCATGTCACAAAACTTTGACTCGCAAAAGAGTCAAGGAAAAATATGTGAGCCAAAAGTCAAAAGTGGTGACGAAGACGAGGAGGAAGAGAAAAGACGGACAAGAGAAGAGAGGAGCAGAGCAAGAGGACAAGCAGAGGACAAGAGAGAGAGAAGACCGCATGTTTCTCTGTTTTTACTCCTGATGAGGATCTCAGAGGAGGAGGGCCTTCTGTGGTGATCAAAACTTTTATCAACTAATATTTGGCCAATATTAAGTTGTATTTTGATTAAACATCCAATATAAGCACTCCAACTGGATAGGAAATCTCACGGCGATCACTTTGATACCAAATACTGTATATCTAAAGTATAAGAAAGAATTAAACAATTCAAATCCTATTAAACAGTCAATTAAACAAAATAGAGGTGGTTAACTTTAGACATACAAGTTAACATGCCTTTAAGATGGTTTGCAACTAAACTTAAGGTGTAGAAAATCCTATCATAAGCATTCTTCAATGAAACAGAGTGATAAAATAACACAAAGTAATAATAACCCAACTTTCTCCTAACTTGGGAGTTTTTAGGGCTAAAAACACACAAGTCACATCATTAGAAAGCATTTGTCATGACAGGATATGATATCACATTGTTAGAAGTGTTTCATTTAAAGAGTTTCAGTTTTAAAAGGTTTGTGGATTTTCTGTGTGGACAGAGACCACATCTGGAGTGGATGAGGGGTCCAAGATGTCCAGGGAGGTCCAAGGTCAACTTAGGTGTCACCAAGAATGGTTTACGACGTTGAGAACGGACTCTCTTCGAACATACTATTTGGTCTCAGCCAATCGCTGTTTAGGAAGAAGAGTAAACATCCACACCGATGTCTGCTCGGAGATTTAGAGCCATGCCCGGAGATTTAGAGCCATGCACGGAGGGAGGCCCAGAGTCAGAGAGGAATGTTCTTTGTCCCTTTTGGAGTTTCCTTAAAGTTGATCAGTTTGATATCGCTACATATCCCCCCTTCGTCGCGTTGTCTTGATCCAAAGGTCAACGGGACGACCAGGCAAGATGATCAAACAGGAATTCTTAGACAGGCTTGGTGTCTGGTTCTTAGGGAAGGGCCTAGAACTATTTACTTTTTAAAGAGGTACTGTCTAGTAACAATTAAGTGTGTAATAAAATTACAAATCTAACAATGTTACTTATTGCTTAACTGTAATCTATTATAAATTCTACCCAAGTTCAAGTTCTGTTGGTACTTAATTCAGAATTTAAAGTACAACTTAACGATTTCTTGAATGTTACAAGAATAGATAGCTTTTAACATATAATCACCAGATAAGGTTGATTGTTTGGGTGCTGTAAAATTGAGAGTTTTAGGATTTACTTACAGCATGTGTGCTTGTCAAAAGCCTTTTGGGGTTCTAATTTGGTTTAGATTAGTTCAGCATTAAAATCAACAAACCAGGGTGGTTTGTGAGTGGGAGCATGGTCAGTTCGCTGAGGATAAAGATATTTTGAGTCCCAGGCTGACTTTTCAGCAGGGATTTGGTCAGGTTTTAAGAGGTGTTCTTTTAAGACACCTTTCAATCCAAAGTGTTGAGGTTTCATTTTCAGAGCCAATAAGAAATCTTTGGCAAACAAGGTTTGGTTCTTACTGATAACATTGCCAAGTTTGTTATGTTCTTTTGCCTTTTGGAGAACATAAGTTGGAATGACACTCTGGTCCACTTGAGTCATAGAGTCAGACTCACTTTTAGGTGTGGGTCCAGGTGTATTAGGGTTTTCAGGAGTCTGATTTACATCCCCTCAATCGAATGTTATCTTATTGTCACAGGTAGGTTCCTGTGTCAGAGTGAAACACTGGGCTGTGTTGATTTGGGAAAATGACACAGGCAGAGGCTTTGGAACCTGTGACCATATCCTCAGTCGTTTGAAATCGATTAATGGATCAAACCTGTTGAGCAGGTCTTTGCCAACAAGAAAGGGAATTGAATCCAGAGGTGAAATGTACACAGGGTGTACAAGGTGCATGGGACCAATGGTTAAGTCTAGCATCGTCAATTTTGTGAAGGTAGTGCTTCCCAAGGTGTATGGTTGCACATCAAGGTCACATGGGAGCAGTTTCAAGTCCCTGTTGGATTTCTTTACGTGTGTACGTAACCTGTTAAAGAGAGCTGCCGACATAAGGGTGATGTCTGCGGCAGTGTCAAGAAGGGCTTCTTGGTCAAGTTCATGCTCAAGAGTGATATTCAAGTAGAACTTTTGTGCAGTGCCTTTCTCAGTGAGGTTACCAAGAAACTGGCAGAAAGGTGGCACAACTTTGACGATTGCTGGATCATCAAAAGATGGATCGCTAGTTGAGTCACTTTGCGAGACATGAAGTTCACTAGCCAGGTTTGGCATGGTTAGGGTCTCAGGTTCAGGTACTGACTGAAAGGGGTCGATTTCCTCCTTGTTGTTCTGTACAAGGGAATCTTGATGAAAAGGTAGGTCTGAATCAGTGGTGGAAATTGGAAGAAGATCCACCTTCCGGTCTCTTTGTCGACATAGTTTTTGGATTAACTTGTTAAGAGTATCGAGCTCTTCATCACTCAGTCTTGACTCTATTGAGTCCTTTTCAGAGTGATGGCTCTTCTCTGAAGAGTCTGGATTTTCAGAGCTTTTCATCTCCTGAGTGGAGGATGATGTACAGGGCGAGTTTGTGGACCGTTGCCTCCGGTAGTGAGGGTCATAACGGTCAGGCCCTTCATGTTTCACACCCCCCTTATAGGGTTGGTGTTTTCTTGGGTCAGTCCCAAAACGTTGGGGTTTTGGAAGAAAACGTTTAGCATCAAATTTGGATAGATGTTGACCCTTGTTTAACCATGGCGTATGACGATGAGTGGAGGTGTGGCCCGAACGTTTAGGCCAGCAGGGTTTAAAATCCTCGAGTCTTCCAGTTGGGGTCTCATTGGCATGTGAGAGGTTGCCATGAGAGTCGCCTTTAAGTTCCATGGGCAGGAACTTTGCTTCCAGAGCCAATATGGACGATGGCTCTGCTTTCTTAGCAGTGATTAGTCTTTGCTTTGCAAAACCCTTTACAGACAACTCGCGAAGTTGACGACTTGTCAGAGTTTTCGGGCATGCTGCAACTCCAAGATGGTGGCTGACTGTGGGATGGAGGTTTTGAACAAACAGAGTTTTGAAATGTTGGTCCTCCTCCATTCCTGGTTCGTTCTTTGAACCAAAGTAAGCCTGACGTAGGCGATTGTAATATTGATTCGGAGATTCAGATCTCCCCTGGTTGACATTGAGAGCGGCTAACAAGCCAGCTGGTGTCAATGGGTCTGTAAACTCGCAGATCAGAGCTTGACATAACGCGCCATAATCATTTCTGATTTGGAAGGGTTGACGTTCAATGAAGCTGCTTACCTCTCGATTTGAGGTTGCTTTAATGAGATAGATCCTGTCGTCGGTTGTAGCACCTGGAAATCTTCTGAGATAAAAGTCGATATCCTTCAAGTAGATTTCTACGTCATGAGTGCCTTGATGACCAGGCTCGAAGCGTGCTATGTTCCTAGCAATTCTGTCGAGGTCCCTGTCAGAGGGGCAAGGCAAGAGAGGATCATTAGAGAACAAATATGATCTCTGAGATGGTGGCGATGTGCCAGGGTCAAGAAATGTTCGATCGCGATGTTGCGATGGATAGTCAAGAGTAGTTGGAAATGTGGGCGAAATGGCCCGTTCCAAAGGACGAGTGTCCATTCTTTCTCTGAAGAAGCTTGGATCAGACTGACAGAGGCTCCGCTGTCTCTGAGCTTCTCTGAGCTGATATTGCAGCATCAAAGTGTGCTTTTCTTCAGCTTGTAGAACAGTTGCATGTACTTTAACCTGTGTTTTTAAGTGAGTTAACTCCCCAGCTGTATGTTCAAGAAGGGACTCTGCCCTTTCCAGCTTATGGGTAGTTTTCTCAAGCTTTCTGGTTGTTTCCAACAGCTCTATTTCCTTTTTCTCAAGGTCATCATCAAGTTTCTCAACCTTTTCTTCGAGAAAAAGTTTCTCCTCAACATCCATAGGTGCAGGCAGTTGTGCTGTTTTCAATTCAGCAATTTGTGTTTCTGCCTTGTCAAGAGATTGCTGAGTCTCATCCAGCGCTCTTTTCAGCGCGATGTTTTCTTCTCTTTGCGCCTTTAGTTTATCTGTGGTGTGTACAAGCAAATTTTCTTTTTGCTTTAACTGTGATGCCATCACAAAGAACATGTGTCTCAGGATGTGAGTGGGCTCCTTGTCTTGAAAAGACGAAAGTGAAGCCTTCACTAGAAATTCAGCCATAATGTCTTCCAGATTAGTGGGGTTTGTCTTTTGAGCTGTAGACACATAATCTGGAATCAGCTGATTGGTCATTTCTGCTAATATTGTGCCATTGTCCTCCATTGGGTTTCCATGGATGGACTCTCTGGTGTCTGTCATGGTTGGTTTGGTTTGAAAACAAAAGGGATTAAGATTTTGTGTGTAAAATGTTTGGTTCAATAGTTTAATTCTTTGTAGGTTCAGTGATTACACAAAGTGTCAATTAAAGTTGTTAGGAATCAATAGCATTGCTATGATCTAAACTTTGACTAGCAAACTGTCTCAGAGGACAGTGATCAAGCATGGATTAATGTTGAATAAATCAACATGAGTGCTTAAAACAATTCAAAATAGAACTCTAACGTAGTAGGCATAGCCACAAGTATGATGAATCTGTCTGAAAACACTAAGGTATATTAAACTGGAGTGGCATCTGAGGATGAGTAAACTCCAGAGTGAAATCTTAGTAAAAGGGAAGAAATTATTCAAAATAGGATCAAATCTAAAATTGTTGATTAGGATAAAGGTTTTGTAAAAGAGAAGGCGATCTATAGTTTTAAGGTATAAAACCTGTACAGAAGATCGAACACAGAATCGAGTGATGATCAATTTTAAAGTTGTCAATGACAAGATGTGATCAAATTAAAAGAATAATTTAGGACCATTAAGAAAGCTGAAAAGCAATCAAATGTAAATAGAACAATACGACAATCCAAATGTTAGTTTGAATTAAAGCTTGATTAATTGTTCTGCAGTAAGATACAAGAACAAGATCAAATTGTAGAGTTAGAGTATCATTAAAGAATTAAAACAAAGAGGAACCAAAATCTTAAATGAAGATCTGGAATTGTTCTGATCTTAAATCAAAATCACACTAATGTAGAAGAGGGATTAAACTGTATAACAGTCAATTAACTCTGAAGGAAGCTTCGCAGCTATACAGAAAACAAAAGGGAGAGAACCCTTGTAATTCATTTAACAAATCTGTCAAAGTGCACAAAATGTTAACCTAAGTTAAATAATTGTTGAAGCAGTATTAAATTAAATAAAGTCAATAAAGCATTGGAAGAAATTTAAATGGTACTGTTACCAGTGTAAATCGTATCAATGTTTACAGGTTGTAAGCTAAGCTTAAACAGTGGATTAAACCAAATTGAAATCTATTAAACTTTAAATAAAGTCTTAATGTCATTCAAAGAACTGTGTTAATCACACTGATAGATTTTCAATGCTTACAGAATAAAAGACAATTTATGCTTCAATTTAAGTGATCGAAGAAGAGTGACTTTATGTGTCAATTAATTACTGCATAGAAGTTAGAATGATTAAATTCTAAACTTTAGTTTAAGTATGAAAGTTACAGGCAATTAAGTCTGCATGTTACACAATGTCGACTATGTCAACTCTTTAAAAACAATGTGTGCAGGGAAATCAGAGTTATGTGTGCGTGTTATCAACCAACCAAGCAGGACAGTGTTATAGGGAGGACTTGTGTCACAAAACACTACCAGAGGGCAAATGCAAAGAAACAAGAGTTGGTTGTCTGGCAACCAAAGCAGCAATGCAGTCCGTCTCACCACTAGACGGCGATAACAAGTAAAAAGTTCTCAGTTAGCCACAGGAAGAAGCTGGTCGTCTAGCAACCAGTCTGGTTATGCTATGTGTAGCACAATAGCATGCTAACAGCTAATAGAAATAGCTCAAAGGCTAACAGCTAGCCACTGAGAGTGACTGGTCACTTAACATGCAGGATGTGGAGTTTGACTCCACCTCCCTGAAGGACGTCGTTTGTCGAACACAATACGACTCATTCACTTTTCAGACCTCTGAGGGCCAACAGCAGGCTGTGCGTGCAGCCTGACACACAGTGATGAACAAGACAAACTCTCAGGGGCCCAAGTCCCAAAGCAGCGGCCTCAGCCGACCACAAACTCGGCGGTTTGTGGGGAAAAACACAATTCAACAAGCGCAGTGTTTCACAGCGGTCCAAGCAGACACTTTAGAGCTTACCAACACTTTAAATGTTGTGCGGCTACAAACAATTAATGAGTTAAACTCACATTAATCCTCCCGCTAAGAGCGGTCTCTTGAATCAGGTAGCTAATCTGAGACGGAGAGATGAGGGGTTAATTTTCTTTTATAGAAACCAGAGTCTCGTGGTCACTATTTTATCACTGATATCGGCGTATCAGCTTCAGGCCTTTAACACTGTAAGGACTCGTTCACGTGGTACGCGTTCAGCATGCCGAGTCACAGAATGCAGCCAGGATGGCTTTACACTTCTTTAAGTGATTAAACTCGAGTATAAAACAAACAAACATGGCTCACCACAACACAAAGCACGGTGCAATTTTGCAGAATAAAGAAAAACATTTAAACAAAGCCCAACACGTTTCAGCAAGCACAGCAGCAAGAATAAGAGCAGGGATCGCTTTATTTCTATTCAAAGAGATAAGATTTTTGTCTTAAATATCAATTTGTGTTTAGAATGTTTTCATCAGTTGCACCCAAATAATATGTCTGGTGTTGTTTTGGAAGTTTCTATTTGCAAGGCCTCACACGGGGCACCATAATATACTGTAGCGATTATTTTCTGGGTATTACTGGACATTAATTAAATTAATTAATATTCATTTAATAACCAGGTTTGCTCTCGTTAGTTAAAGGGGCACCATCCTTTTTATACAAAAAAGGCAAAATTAACTTAATTAGCTGATTTATTAATTGTTTCATATAAACTAGATAAATCAATTAAGTCAAACTTATCAGTTTAATCAATTAAGTCAAACTTATCAGTTTTAATCAATCTCAAATCTAAAGACAGAACTCTCATGCAGTGATGTCAATCTTCCAAATAGAATACCAACAGACAGAACTTTAAATATATAAGGGTGATTTATTAAAATGAATATATAAGACAAAATAAAATAAACTAAACACTTAAGAAGGAATAAATGTCAGAGATATACTAAATCAATGATGCTGTCAATCAGGAAAGAAGATATGAACCCTCAAGGAACATTTAAGCATATGGAGTGGTTATAGAGGATTAATTTCCGAATTAACCTACTTGTAAAAGGTCAAATCAAGGGGAAATTATTAGAGAATTGAACCAAGACACACTCAAGCCCATCTGAAAGAAGATAGAACCGCCTCTTACGAAGTGTTGTCTGGATTGGGCCTCATCTGGTCCGAGCTACTGGAGAATCTGAAGGACTGTTCTGGTTCTGGGTGTCGTCCCAGAGGGTTGGTCCACACTCTACCCAGCGCGATGGATCCAGAGAGGTTGTTCAGACGTGAGCTGGTCCCAGGTTTCCCAGGAGAGAAGTCTCAGATTGGACTGGCCGGTTCTGCTCAAGATTTTACGCTGGAGCTTGGGCGTTGGTGTCTCGATTGTATATAAAAAAAGTTGATTTGTAACTAATTCCAAAAATCAAGAATTCGTCGGCCATACGAATACTATTCTGAAATTAATTAGAAAAAGTCAATTTACTATGAAGTAAATCTTTGAAGTCTTACTGGCTTATAAAGAAAGAATCGGCGGGCATGTCACAAAACTTTGACTCGCAAAAGAGTCAAGGAAAAATATGTGAGCCGAAAAAATCAAAAGTGGTGACGAAGACGAGGAGGAAGAGAAAAGACGGACAAGAGAAGACAGGAGCAGAGAAGAGGACAAGCAGAGGACAAGAGAGAGAGAAGACCGCATGTTTCTCTGTTTTTACTCCTGATGAGGATCTCAGAGGAGGAGGGCCTTCCTTTTTGTTTGTATGTAAATGGTATTGTTTATGTTTCTTAATTTCTTGATAGATTTTTTGCAAATTTTACTACCTGGAAAAAATAAAATCAAGTACTGGATGTGGTCAAAATAGAATGAATAAAATAAAAGAATGGTCTGATATTAATCAATAATTATTGGATCTTAAAAATACATACTTTATGATTTTAAGTAATAAAGGGAAAAACCAAAATGCTCCAATACACACCACTTGGCTAAAAAACCCCAAAATAACCATTTGAATTTAACTGAACAGACAGGGACTAGCCTCCTGTTGGTTAATTACTTCATGAGTGATTATTTTTCAGCTGGAGACATGTTATTTAACTCCAGCTGATGTAATGAGCAGCTTCTCATTTCTTCAACAACCATGTCAAAGACACACCCTGTGGTCGTGGAAAAGATGTTAGTCTGTTTAAGAAGGGTCAAATCATTGGCATCAAGCAGAGAAAACATCTAAGGAGATTGAAGAAACTACTAAAACTGGGTTAAGAACTGTCCAACACATTATTAAAAACTGGTGGGGTGCGTGGGCGTGGATTAGGACTGAACAGCTGTGTAGCCTTAAGAAAACCACTAACCAGTAAGAATAACCAGAAAAAAGGCTTCAGTTTGCTAGGGAGCATAAAGATTGGACTGTGGAGGACTGGAAGAAGGTCATGTGGTCTGATGAGTCCAGATTGACCCTGTTCCAGAGTGATGGGAGCATCAGGGTAAGAAGAGAGGCAGGTGAAGTGATGCACCCATCATGCCTAGTGCCTACTTTACGAGCCTGTGGGAGCAGTGTTGTGGTCTGGGGCTGCTTCAGTCGGTCAGGTCGAGGTTCAGCAGCATTATGGCTCAAAGAATGAGCTCAGCTGAGACCTGAATTTACTGAAGGACCAGGTTATTCCATCAGTGGATTTTTTCTTCTCTAATGTCACGGGCATATTCAGAGAAGACAATCCCAGGATTCATGGAGCTCAGATTGTAAAAGAGAGGTTCAGGGAGCATGAGGCATCATTTTCACACATGGATTGGCGCCCACAGAGACCAGACCCTTAACTCCATTGAGAATCTTCGGGATGTGTCAGAGAAGGCTTTGAGTTGTAGTCAGACTCTCCATCATCAATACAAGATCTTAGTGAAAAATTAATGCAGCACTGGATGTAAATAAATCTGTGACACTGCTGAAGCTTATCCAAACAGTGCCACAGCAAATGTGTGCTGTAATCAAAGCTAAAAGCGGATCAACAAAATATTACAGTATGTGACCTTTTGTTTTGGTGGCAACTGTTTTTTTGTCCAGTTAGTGTTTGTTGGTGGTGTTGAAATTCATAAAGTAAATTAAATGTAGATTTAAGGAGTCATGATTGTTTAAATTCTCACTCTGGTTTTTGATATATTTATATTAAATGTGAAATATCAAAAACCAGAGTGGAGGACTCATTAAATGATAAAGCCCTGTGCCTTTTGTATCTCAGTGATTGTTTCATATCTGACCTCCTGTGTGAAAGTACAGGGAAGTGATTGTAAAACATTTACTCATTACATACTTGTTTTACAAAAAAAAAGAGTCATTAGAGCAATTAGTAGGTCACATAAAGATAGAACAAAGCCATTATTTACAAAGTCAAACTTGTTAAAATTGTATGCATAAGTGGTTTTCAGCATTCTTCTATTTGTGTTTAATGCTCTTAAGAAAACTTGACCAACAACCAAACAGAAAAGGTATAAAAAACAGAGTCAGTATAACTTAAAGAGTGCAGACATCTTTAAAAAGCAGAGGTGTAGGACCAAAAAGTTCAGCTTAATGTATTTACTGCCATCTGAATGTACAGTGACACAGCATTTGTCTACTTGAACCACTTGATATTTAAATTTTAAAGAAAAAAGAGGGAATTCTATACATTGAAAGGACATTTTTTCTCCCTATTTTTAAATTCCGCCTTTACTTTGCAGGACTTTATGGCAGATGTACAGGTACCAGGTGTCTTGGTATTCTATTTTACACATCTTTTGGGGGGCGGGGGTGTAATAATCAGAGGATAAATTAAAACATTTTCAAGTTCTTTAATGGACAAAAAAGAACAATTTATCATCAATGTCCTTCTTATGACTCACAGAACTATTACTTTTACATGAAAAATAACTTATGAAAAACAGCACCAAAGTTGTTTTCGATATCTGTGTTTGGCTCCTAAGCTAAAGTCCTTTAGTTGGTCTTAAAGAAGCCTCATACAAAATTTGGCGCTTTTATCCACATGGGCACAATCCACCCAAAAATGTGCGCTAAGCCTCTGGACTAAATCAATAAAGGCACAAAATGCCCCAAAAAATACATCAAAAAAAAAAAAAAAAGTAGCAGATATATCCACTGGAAGCCATTGCATGTAGTGATGAATGCCAAGCTAGTTAGCTGGGGCCTGTTGCATGAAAGTAGGATCAGGGATTAAGCCAGGATATCTTGGTTATCCTGGATCAATTAATCCATGATCTGGTTGCACAAAAGTCGGATAGGGCGAAGTGGGAAATGTTTTGATATATGTTACCATGGAGATTTATTCTTTAGCTCTAGCCTGCTCCAGACCAGGCTAAGTTCCAGGATTTATTTAATCCCATCCCTTTTCTCAGTCAGCAGTCCCCACAAACTGAAATCAATTTTTATTCCATCACCCACCACACATCGTTATCACATTAAACAAGACCCACAGTCATTATTTGGATATTTGTCAGCATTTATTGCAATGATTTTAGATGAAATTATGATTTTACATGATTTTGCAATCATTAGATAAGACTTATCCAGAGAATATTTAAAATGCACATCCTACATTAGTTAGTATAAAAGTCAAAGAGTCACATGGTGTTTAGTGAGTAAGGATAAATCAGAGCAGGTGAACCATCAGCTCCTTTAAAACTGAAGTTACACAGAGCTCAACACACAAAGCACAGAATCAGAACACATAAACAAAATCAAATCATAAAATCACTGAAAAAAACACTCTCAGTATAATTAAATTACAACTAATGATTACTATTGACTTTTAAAATAGAAAAGGTCACAATGATTTAAAAGTTAATGTACAGTTATTGCATAGTGTAAATGTTTATGTACAGTTATTTTTTATGCTGACTACATGGCCATTTGAAGTATCTGATGCTGATTTTTTTTGTTACAGTTTATTACAATGTTTATTATTTTTTCACCTATTTTAAGGGTTTTTATTTTGTGGTGATGGTATATCTTATTACAGAATTTTTTGTATTAAGGCTGTTTATTTGTTGAGCAAATTTGGTGACTAATTTTTTTATAAATTAAAGACAATGTTTAAAACAATGCTATTCGATTTCTTCTGTAAGCATAAAAATCACAGATGGAGGGAGGTATCATATAAAATCTCTTTTAGGGCCCAGTGTTAGAGACGACTCTGCATGCACGTGCAAACTCGTGCACACTTGCACACATACCTATCCAACAGCAGTATGTAGCATAAAGAGTAAATGTGGATGTTTTGATTTCAGCTTCACGTGCAATTTTAACAAGTTCATATAAGGGCACAACTTTGATTCTGGAGACTTTATTGAACTTTTTAAAATGATGTTGTGATGTTTCAGTGGAGTATGGAGTGATTATCAGTGCACTATTATACATTCAGGCGGTCCGCAGAGCTTCCTGTCGTTGTTGTGTCGCTGTGGCGGTGTTTTCTCTTTTTTAATTCGGTCTTTTACCTTCTAATACGCCTCCATGAGGACTTCCTGCTTCGACGGAGACAAGCACGCCGCTCTCGTTGTCATGGTGAATCCATGATTCTGTGATCGATCGCGGGGACTGTTGAAGTAATCGCGTGCGCTCACTGATCCAGGATGGGTTAAACCTGGCTTGAAGAATCCCTGTGCTCTCATCCTCGCTTGGTCCTTTGTGCAACCAAATAAGCCTGAACCCCCTTTGTTTCGGATTCGATGAGCCAGGCTTAATCATTTAGCCCGGGTGTCTGAATCCTACTTTCGTGCAACAGGCCCCTGGTGTCATCAATCATGGGATTACAAATCGTTTGCTTATGTCTGCTTCACATACTCGACCAATCTGGCTTTAGACTGACGTAGGACCAACTACCTTATTAACATAGTGCACAGAAATACAGGAATAAATAAAACTAGAAATGTAGCACAGGAATTAAGAAATAAATAAATGAGAAAATTTAAGATGAAAATACATATTTGAATAAATAAATGAATGTAGAAATGTATTTGAAAAATGTTTGAATAAATGAATGTAGAAGTACAGAAATGAATTAATGTGGAACTAAATCAATAAATGTTTGAACACCTAATGAAGTTAATATGGAAATTTTTAAATAAATGTTGAAATATAGAAAACATAAATAAATAAATAAAACTAGAAATGCATAAAATAATTGAATGTAAAATACAGGAAAAGCCCTTTTTATCGCCAAAATATGTTTATATATATTTATTTGTTTCTTCGTGTATTTATGTATTTATTTATTTATTTATCCTTGTGTCATTTTTGTCCTCCATATTGAAGATGATCTCCTTCTTGGTATAAATAAAAATGTGTGTGCCTGGAGCTCCACATGTCAGCTGGTGTGTCCAAACGGACTTGAAGCAGTTTGCTGCTCTTACTAACGTTGTTCCTCAGGTTCAGATTCTTGCTCGTGTTGTTCTGACTCTCAGATGGTCGTGGCTCTGGACAAAAGTGTCTGCTGAATGACTTTGAAACATTTCAACAAACTTTAAGACTTAATGAGCAGAAAGTGACAGGTATATAATGATGTGTTCAATGACAGCTCAGAAAAATGATGATTAGACAAATATAGAACATTTCATCATGGTGTGTTCAAATGTTGACGACAACAGGAAAATTGAGTTCCTGACCAAAGATCGAGGATGTTTGTGGAAATATGTTTTTGTAGTATTCATCAAATTGTTTTATTTCCTCATTTATTTCCTTATAAAGTAAAATAAATAAATGTTTTGTAGCTAAACTGGACCATGTGACAGCAGACTGTGACTGTGAGCTCAGATTGAAGTGTTTAGATGTGAAGGTTTGATCCTGACAGAAAAATCTGAGCTCTGCTGTTTACACTTTAGAGAAACAGGAGGAACGGATCAAGACGTGTGTGAAAGCAGCTGAGACAAACTGAAGTACAGGAGGCAGAGCAGCAGCTGATTGGCTCTGCTGAGCAGACTGTGTGATGTGGACACATCTGATTGGATCCTAAAGAGTTTTTCTCTTCATTCTCTCTTCTTTATTCAGACTGATGAACTGCAGTTTGTCAGAGATCAGCTGTTCTTCTTTAGCCTCAGCTCTGAAGTCCAACCCCTCCCATCTGAGACAGCTGGACCTGAGCTGGAACAAACTTCCTGATTCAGGAGTGAAGCTGCTGTGTGATTTTCTGCAGAGTCCAAACTGTAGACTGGAGATTCTGGAGTAAGTTCATGTTTTCTCTGTTTCTATTGTAGATCTTGTGTGTGTGATTATGAACTGAAGCATCTTCATGTCCAGATGTTTGACTGATCATATGTAGGGATGCATGATGGTGGATTTTTGCTGATATCTGATCTGCTGACAGTTCAACCTTCTTTGAGCTCCTCCTGATATATCTCCACTCATCTTCTCTAGTAAATCAGACCAAGTGTGTCCTGTAGGAGAACTGATGTGTTCCTCTGATTGTGACAGTCTGTTTGTTTTAGAAACAGGAAACAAGACAAACAACATCTGATTCAACAATAAATGACAGATGTATTCTTTTCAAATACAGACATTTATTCATGAAAACTGAAGGTCATTTCTTCTTCACATGTTCATTTGATGTCAGATTTAATTTTCACAACAGAGTTAAACTTCTTCAGATGAACAAACAGTGATGATGATAAAGTATGGGGAAGAAAAAATGAATTCAGGATCAATAAATAAATAAATAATTATAAAATAAATAATTAAATGCAAAAACATGACAAATAAATATTTAAATATATTTCATTATTAAAAAGGTCTTTTTTGTGTTTTTGCATTTATTTATTGATGCATTTCTATTTTTATCCATTTATTCATGTATTTCTTTATTCCTGCATCCTGTATTTCTAAATTTATTTATTTAATTATATATTTATTCCTGGTCATCTATGTTAAGAAGGTAGGCGGTCCTACCTCAGTCTGAGGCCTGATTGGTTACATCGGTGTGATCTGATCTCTCAGTGCTGTCTTGACTTGACTGGTACCAAAGAGCTGTTTCAGCTCCTTAACCGTCTGTGCCGGTACACAGGTTAGCCTTTAGCTCGCTAGCAGCCTGTTAGCCGATATAGTTCTCTTGGATATATACAGTAGTAAATTAATATGATAAATTCTTGAGAGAAGTGACTCCTATTCTTGCAAATAGATTAATAAATAAATCCAAAATCAACAGAAAATGAGACTATGGGCCACTCAATCAGAGGTCATGTTAACAGTATTTTTCTTGGTAAAGCAGAAGAGGTAGACATACTGAATACTGTGATGTGCAAGTAAGAATCAACTGACTGTGAGACCATTGACATGACACTGAGTAAGAGTGTAATAGAATTTGCTATTGTATGAATTCTGTATAAATGTAATCTGCCCTTTTCAACAGGAGTATTTCCTGATGAGATGAAAACTGCCAATGTGATTCCACTTCACAAGAGTGGAGGTTAACATTGTGTCTCAACTTCAGACCAGTGTTCCTGCTTTCCACTATTTTCAAAAAAAAAAAAAAACAATAAAAATGTTTTTTTTTTGCCAGATTAGATGTGTTTCTTGACTAATACAGTGTTTTATCAGTGGGGTTGGATTGAGGGAAAATGGATTTAACTAAATAAGTCTGCACAGAAATTGACCAGAAAAATCATTTTAAGCTTCTTTGTTGATCTTGACACCAAAGATCAGACTATACTTCTTTAAAACTTGGTAACTTTAGTTTTAGAAAACTGGACTCAAAGAACAAGTTATTAAAAAAAGCAGAAAACACTTATTTCAGATAAATGATATAAAACTGAATGTAAAAAACATCACCTGTTGAGTACCTCAGGGGTCAGTCCTAGAACCCAAACTGTTTTGTTTGTATGTAAATGGTATTGTTTATGTTTCTTAATTTCTTGATAGATTTTTTGCAAATTTTACTACCTGGAAAAAATAAAATCAAGTACTGGATGTGGTCAAAATAGAATGAATAAAATAAAAGAATGGTCTGATATTAATCAATAATTATTGGATCTTAAAAATACATACTTTATGATTTTAAGTAATAAAGGGAAAAACCAAAATGCTCCAATACACACCACTTGGCTAAAAAACCCCAAAATAACCATTTGAATTTAACTAAACAGACAGGGACTAGCCTCCTGTTGGATAATTACTTCATGAGTGATACTTGTTCAGCTGGAGACATGTTATTTAGCTCCAGCTGATGTAATGAGCAGCTTCTCATTTCTTCAACAACCATGTCAAAGACACACCCTGTGGTCGTGGAAAAGATGTTAGTCTGTTTAAGAAGGGTCAAATCCTTGGCATCAAGCAGAGAAAACATCTAAGGAGATTGAAGAAACTACTAAAACTGGGTTAAGAACTGTCCAACACATTATTAAAAACTGAAGGATAGTGGGGAACCATCGTCTTCAAGGAAGAAATGTGGTCAGAATAAAATCCTGAATGATGGTGATCGGTGAATCACTTAAACGTTTGGCCAAATCAAATCAAAGAAAAACAACAGTAGAACTCAGGGGTGTGTTTAATAGTGAAAGTAAGAGCATTTCCAAGTTATACAGTAGTGCAGCAGGTAGTGCACGTACCTCACTGCAAGAAGGCACCTGGTTCGATCCCTGGATTGGTCAGGGCCTTTCTGTGTGAAGTTTGCATGTTCTTCCCGTGCCTGCGTGGGCGTGGATTAGGACTGAACAGCTGTGTAGCCTTAAGAAAACCACTAACCAGTAAGAATAACCAGAAAAAAGGCTTCAGTTTGCTAGGGAGCATAAAGATTGGACTGTGGAGGACTGGAAGAAGGTCATGTGGTCTGATGAGTCCAGATTGACCCTGTTCCAGAGTGATGGGAGCATCAGGGTAAGAAGAGAGGCAGGTGAAGGGATGCACCCATCATGCCTAGTGCCTACTGTCCAAGCCTGTGGGGGCAGTGTTGTGGTCTGGGGCTGCTTCAGTCGGTCAGGTCGAGGGTCAGCAACATTATGGCTCAAAGAATGAGCTCAGCTGACACCTGAATTTACTGAAGGACCAGGTTAGTCCATCAGTGGATTTTTTCTTCTCTAATGTCACGGGCATATTCAGAGAAGACAATGCCAGGATTCATGGAGCTCAGATTGTAAAAGAGAGGTTCAGGAAGCATGAGGCGTCATTATCACACATGGATTGACCTCCACAGGATCAGACCTCAATTCCATTGAGAATCTTAGGGATGTGCCAGAGGAGGCTTTCCGTAGTGGTCAGACTCTCCATCATCAATACAAGATCTTAGTGAAAAACTAATGCAGCACTGGATTTAAATAAATCTGTGACACTGCTGAAGCTTATCCAAACAGTGCCACAGCAAATGTGTGCTGTAATCAAAGCTAAAGGCGGACCAACAAAATATTAGAGTGTGTGACCTTTTGTTTTGGTGGCAACTGTTTTTTTGTCCAGTTAGTGTTTGTTGGTGGTGTTGAAATTCATAAAGTAAATTAAATGTAGATTTAAGGAGTCATGATTGTTTAAATTCTCACTCTGGTTTTTGATATATTTATATTGAATGTGAAATATCACAAAACAGAGTGGAGGGCTCATTAAATGAAAAAGCCCTGTGCCTTCTGTATCTCAGTGATTGTTCCATATCCGACCTCCTGTGTGAAAGTTCAGGGAAGTGATTGTAAAACATTTACTCATTACATGTTTGTTTTACAAAAAAAAAGAGTCATTAGAGCAATTAGTAGGTCACATAAAGATAGAACAAAGCCATTATTTACAAAGTCAAACTTGTTAAAATTGTATGCATAAGTGGTTTTCAGCATTCTTCTATTTGTGTTTAATGCTCTTAAGAAAACTTGACCAACAACCAAACAGAAAAGTTTTAAAAAACAGAGTCAGTATGACTTAAAGAGAGCAGAGATCTTTAAAAAGCTGAGGTGTAGGACCAAACAGCTCAGCTTAATTTATTTACTGCCATCTGAATGTATAGTGACACAGTATTTGTCTATTTGAACCACTTGATATTTAAATTTTAAAGAAAAAAGAGGGAATTCTATACATTGAAAGGACATTTTTTCTCCCTATTTTTAAATTCCGCCTTTACTTTGCAGGACTTTATGGCAGATGTACAGGTACCAGGTGTCTTGGTACTCTATTTTACACATCATTAGGGGGGGTTAATAATCAGAGGATAAATTAAAACATTTTCAAGTTCTTTAATGGACAAAAAAAGAACAATTTATCATCAATGTCCTTCTTATGACTCACAGAACTATTACTTTTACATGAAAAATAACATATGAAAAACAGCACCAAAGTTGTTTTCGATATCTGTGTTGGGCTCCTAAGCTAAAGTCCTTTAGTTGGTCTTAAAGAAGCCTCATACAAAATTTGGCACTTTTATCCACATGGGCACAATCCACCCAAAAATGTGCGCTAAGCCTCTGGACTAAATCAATAAAGGCACAAAATGCCCCAAAAAATACATCAAAAAAAAAAAAAGTAGCAGATATATCCACTGGAAGCCATTGCATGTAGTGATGAATGCCAAGCTAGCTAGCTGGGGCCTGTTGCATGAAAGTAGGATAAGGGATTAAGCCGGGATATCTTGGTTATCCTGGATCAATTAATCCATGATCTGGTTGTACAAAATTCAGATAGGGCGAAGTGGGAAATGTTTTGATATATGTTACCATGGAGATTTATTCTTTAGCTCTAGCCTGCTCCAGACCAGGCTAAGTTCAGGATTTATTTAATCTCATCCCTTTTCTCAGTCAGCAGTCCCCACAAACTGAAATCAATTTTTATTCCATCACCCACCACACATCGTTATCACATTAAACAAGACCCACAGTCATTATTTGGACATTTGTCAGCATTTATTGCAGTGATTTTAGATGAAATTATGATTTTACATGATTTTGCAATCATTAGATAAGAGTTATCCAGAGAATATTTAAAATGCACATCCTACATTAGTTAGTATAAAAGTCAAAGAGTCACATGGTGTTTAGTGAATAAGGATAAATCAGAGCAGGTGAACCATCAGCTCCTTTAAAACTGAAGTTACACAGAGCTCAACACACAAAGCACAGAATCAGAACACATAAACAAAATCAAATCATAAAATCATTGAAAAAAACACTCAGTATAATTAAATTAAAACTAATGATTACTATTAACTTTTAAAATAGAAAAGCTCACAATGATTTAAATGTTAATGTACAGTTATTGCATAGTGTGAATGTTTATGTACAGTTATTTTTTATGCTGACTACATGGCCATTTGAAGTATCTGATGCTGATTTTTTTTTAGTTACAGTTTATTACAATGTTTATTATTTTTTCACCTATTTTAAGGGTTTTTATTTTGTGGTGATGGTATATCTTATTACAGAATTTTTTGTATTAAGGCTGTTTATTTGTTGAGCAAATTTGGTGACTAATTTTTTTATAAATTAAAGACAATGGTAAAGAAAATGCTATTCGATTTCTTCTGTAAGCATAAAAGTCACAGATGGAGGGAGGTATCATATAAAATCTCTTTTAGGGCCCAATGTTAGAGACGACTCTGCATGCACGCGCAAACTCGTGCACACTTGCACACATACCTATCCAACAGCAGTATGTAGCATAAAGAGTAAATGTGGATGTTTCGATTTCAGTTTCACATGCAATTTTAACAAGTTCATATAAGGGCACAACTTTGATTCTGGAGACTTTATTGAACTATTTAAAATGATGTTGTGATGTTTCAGTGGAGTATGGAGTGATTATCAGTGCACTATTATACATTCAGGCGGTCCGCAGAGCTTCCTGTCGTTGTTGTGTCGCTGTGGCGGTGTTTTCTCTTTTTTAATTCGGTCTTTTACCTTCTAATACGCCTCCATGAGGTCTTCCTGCTTCGACGGAGACAAGCACGCCGCTCTCGTTGTCGTGGTGAATCCGTGATTCTGTGATCGATCGCAGGGTCTGTTGGAAATGTCGCGTGCGCTCACTGATCCAGGATGGGTTAAACCTGGCTTGAAGAATCCGTGTGCTCTCATCCTCGCTTGGTCTTTTGTGCAACCAAATAAGCCTGAACCCCCTTTGTTTCGGATTCGATGAGCCAGGCTTAATCATTTAGCCCGGGTGTCTGAATCCTACTTTCGTGCAACAGGCCCCTGGTGTCATCGATCATGGGATTAGAAATCGTTTGCTTCTGTCTGCTTCACATACTCGACCAATCAGGCTTTAGACTGAGGTAGGACTGTCTACCTTATTAACATAGTGCACAGAAATACAGGAATAAATAAAACTAGAAATGTAGCACAGGAATTAAGAAATAAATAAATGAGAAAATTTAAGATGAAAATACATATTTGAATAAATAAATGAATGTAGAAATGTATTTGAAAAATGTTTGAATAAATGAATGTAAAAGTACAGAAATGAATTAATGTAGAACTAAATCAATAAATGTTTGAACACCTAATGAAGTTAATATGGAAATTTTTAAATAAATGTTGAAATATAGAAAACATAAATAAATAAATAAAACTAGAAATGCATAAAATAATTGAATGTAAAATACAGGAAAAGCCCTTTTTATCGCCAAAATATGTTTATATATATTTATTTGTTTCTTCGTGTATTTATTTATTTATTTATCCTCGTGTCATTTTTTGTTCTCCATATTGAAGATGATCTCCTTGTTGGTATAAATAAAAATGTGTGTGCCTGGAGCTCCACATGTCAGCTGGTGTGTCCAAACGGACTTGAAGCAGTTTGCTGCTCTTACTAACGTTGTTCCTCAGGTTCAGATTCTTGCTCGTGTTGTTCTGACTCTCAGATGGTCGTGGCTCTGGACAAAAGCGTCTGCTGAATGACTTTGAAACATTTCAACAAACTTTAAGACTTAATGAGCAGACAGTGACAGATATATAATGATGTGTTCAATGACAGCTCAGAAAAATGATGATTAGACAAATATAGAACATTTCATCATGGTGTGTTCAAATGTTGATGAGGAAAGGAAAATTGAGTTCCTGACCAAAGATCGAGGATGTTTGTGGAAATATGTTTTTGTAGTATTCATCAAATTGTTTTATTTCCTCATTTATTTCCTTATAAAGTAAAATAAATAAATGTTTCTGGAGCTAAACTGGACCATGTGACAGCAGACTGTGACTGTGAGCTCAGACTGAAGTGTTTAGATGTAAAGGTTTGATCCTGACAGAAAAATCTGAGCTCTGCTGTTTACACTTTAGAGAAACAGGAGGAACGGATCAAGACGTGTGTGAAAGCAGCTGAGACAAACTGAAGTACAGGAGGCAGAGCAGCAGCTGATTGGCTCTGCTGAGCAGACTGTGTGATGTGGACACATCTGATTGGATCCTAAAGAGTTTTTCTCTTCATTCTCTTCTTTATTCAGACTGGAGTACTGCAGTTTGTCAGAGATCAGCTGTTCTTCTTTAGCCTCAGCTCTGAAGTCCAACCCCTCCCATCTGAGACAGCTGAACCTGAGCATCAACAAACTTCATGATTCAGGAGTGAAGCTGCTGTGTGATTTTCTGCAGAGTCCAAACTGTAGACTGGAGATTCTGAAGTAAGTTCATGTTTTCTCTGTTTCTATTGTAGATCTTGTGTGTGTGATTATTAACTGAAGCATCTTCATGTCCAGATGTTTGACTGATCATATGTAGGGATGCATGATGGTGGATTTTTGCTGATATCTGATCTGCTGACAGTTCAACCTTCTTTGAGCTCCTCCTGATATATCTCCACTCATCTTCTGTAGTAAATCAGACCAAGTGTGTCCTGTAGGAGAACTGATGTGTTCCTCTGATTGTGACAGTCTGTTTGTTTTAGAAACAGGAAACAAGACAAACAACATCTGATTCAACAATAAATGACAGATGTATTCTTTTCAAATACAGACATTTATTCATGAAAACTGAAGGTCATTTCTTCTTCACATGTTCGTTTGATGTCAGATTTAATTTTCACAACAGAGTTAAACTTCTTCAGATGAACAAACAGTGATGATGATAAAGCATGGGGAAGGAAAAATAAGATCAGGATGAATAAATAAATAAATAAATAAATAAATAAAATAAGTAAATACTTAAAACATGAACAATATATATATATATATATATATATATATATATATATATATATATATATATATATATATATATATATATATATATATATATATATACATATATATATACATATATATATATATATATGTATATATATATATATATATATATATATATATATATATATAGATATATATATATATATATATATATATATATATATATATATATAGATATCTAGAATATTGTCCAAACTGTGGTCCCACACTAAAAAAAACTATGTAACAAAACAATAAAGAATTCAGGTCATTTACATATTTACTAAGATTCTGTTAATGATCTATTTAATTTTCACACAAGACAGCAAATAGATAGTGATAAGCTAAATATATGCAAAATCATCATTTATAGTGTACTTTCTATTGGGAAGTAAATGTTGTCCCAACCCCTAAGCCCTAAATTTATATATGAAAATAATACTTAAAGAGACTGTGAGGAGTATTTGAGTAATTATAAATATCTCACTTTTAGACACATATATATACACATTTAAGATGAGTATATATTTTATAGCATCTAAATAGGTTATCTATAAATGCTATTCTTTATATATATATATACTGGCCTGGATACTCAACTTAGAACCAGACAATTAAAACTAGAGCAAATTTATATTATATATATATTATTTATATTATATGAGATGTAAGTATATTTTTATATACAACTACGATATAACTTTTCCCGCATTGCTTGTCGTCACACATATAAAACTATATAACTAGAAAGAGATACATTACCTCGTGGCTTTGCATCCTGTAAGTTGTTGAAAAAGAACTTGTATAGCAATGCAGAGTTCAGACAAAGATCCATGCTGCATCTACCACAACAAACAAACACACTTTGGCTTCACCTCTCTGGTGCGTTCAAGTTGTAGTCACAGTAGGAAAAAAGCTCTGAGTAGGAAACTAAAACTGAATTCCCCAGACTTTACATATTTCCTACTGGAACTCGGTGAAACCTCGCCACCCGAGTGTCAATCAAAGATGGATGCCCCCAGTGTGAACAGTTATTCAGCTCCTGTAATAATCAGTTTATTTGCACTTCTGACTGGAGGTGTGGTCTAGATCAGCTGTATACATAGTATTGTTAGATTTATATTTACACAAATGCTGCCATAGTGATAATCACATTCTTCATACAACAACGCAGGGTGTGCTAACAGTAGCTAACAATAGCCTGGTAGATCGGCATGTTTCTTTCTGTCTTTAACTGGAGCATTGATAAGTGAGATGATATTGTAGTTTCTATGGTTGATCTGGAGATTGCGGATGAAAAAGCAGCCGACACAAGCTTGGTTGCAAAAAAGAGCAGTTTATTGACAAACCAAGCAAATGTCTGCATCGGGCACTCCAGGATGTACCCGAGAGGTTTCAGCCAAATGACACCTCCTGAGCAGCGACAACGAACAACATTTATACTGTGAAACATTCTTTGAAGTACACAGAGCCATCATGCAGGGTGGACTCTCCTTGAACCAGAGCATCTTAGGTAAATGACCAGTGGCCCCACAGGTTGACTCATGATAGCCTGAATTGACGGTTCACCTTTGACACAGGGTTCATGCAACCTTAGGTATCAATTTTAAATTCACAGCTGTTTACCTAGTCACAGGAGTTTGGTTTTTCTTAAGAAGTAAAAAATGTGAAGAGTGTTCTCTGTTGTGCATCCTACTCATTACATTCTGAGTGAACCTGGCCAAATTCAGTCTAATCATTAGCTCACCTCTAAGGCCACCTGTTTCCTTTAAAGCATTCACATCAGATACATCAATATCACTCCCATTTCTGAGGTTACTGGAGAAAGCATTACGCCGAGATAAATTCTCCTCATAGCAAAACCTTTTAAACAACTTTTGTATTTTTTCAATGATGTTTTTTTAAATATCTTGTTGATTTCTTTTAAACAGTTCATTGAAAAGATTTGGATGTATTTTGGTGTTTATTTTTTTAATTTAAAAAGATCATTCAAGGGAAATGCTGTAGCTTTCATGTCACACCTGAAACACAGATAGTCTTTTATTACATAGGTTGAGCCTGTTTTTAGCCACACACTTTGCATTTTTGATCAGGCAGAGACTCAGCATCCCTCTACCTCATGGCATCATGGTGAGTAGTTACCTCTCATCATTTTGGAGTAAATGTGTTCTAAAATCTGAAAATCTGTTGGGAACATTTTTAATTGTCACGACCAAACACATATTCTCTGTAATTAGGTAAACTTTTGGAGGTTTAATGCAACACATTATGTTTTTATGGGTGTACACCTGTTCAAACATCCATTTGCTGGTCATGTGGTTGGTAGCATTTTTTAGTTATTAACTAAAATTAGCTAAAATTGTCATAACCGAAACAGATGGTAGAGTTTCGGTTGTGACAACATGTAATGGTCCACTCACTTAAGTCAATGTTTGATCATTATTACCTCTTAAAACATGTAGATAATGCTGATTCATGTTTTATATTATAAAGCATCAGGAGAAAGCAACAGGGAGAAATGAAAAAAACACCAATATGGCAAAACAAAATATTTAAAAAACTAGACTTTTAGCCCAAAGGTGTCGATCATGTTATTCTTAAGAAGTTGTTTGTTTTGTTTTAAGTTCATTAAAGTTCTTGCATAATACTTTTTGGTGTGTGTATTTTTTTTTAAAAAGATGTTTTAAAGGGACTGTGAGGACTTTCTAAATAATCACAAAAAGTCTCCCTTTTAGATATATGCCTGATGGAAATACACACTTTAAGATGAGTTTTATAACATCAAAATAGGTTATCTATAAATGCTATTCCTTAGCTTCACAGTCGGACAGGGCTGGACTGGCCTGGATACTCAACTTCAGGAACAAGACAATTAAAACTAGAGCAAATTTATATTATTCAGACACGTCTTAGAGCACCGGGCTGTAAGTAGTGATATATAGCCAGCTACAAAACTACGATACCAAGTTTTCTAAAAATTGCTTGTTGTCACACATCAAAAACTACCGCTACGTAACTACAAAGAGACACATTACCTCGTCGCTTTGCATCCTGTAAGTCGTTAAAAAAAGAAGTTGTAAAGCAATGCAGAGTTCTGAGGAAGGTCCGAGCTGCATTCATTAGCATCACAACAAACACACGCTTTGGCTTGTGGTGCGTTCCAGTTGTAGTCGGAAGTTGGAATTTCTGAATTTCGAGTAGAAAGACTACAACTGAAACGTCCCCTGAAGTGGAAATTTCCTACTGGGAACTCGGTGAAACCTCGCCACCCCCGAGTTGACAGTGGAAGATGGATGCCCCCAGTGTGAACAGTTATTTAGCTCCTGTAATAATCCATTTATTTGCACTTCTGACTGGGGTGTGTTGCTCTAGATCAGCTGTATACAGTGGCTGCGGTCGAAAAGTCATTTTTGCTTAGGAAGGTTCCTAACGGAGTGAAATGAACCGGCAGTAGTTCGTGATTAGAGCTGTTTGAATAGTTTAAATGCATAGGAAAGGAGGCTCAATGCTTCCTTTATTATCTCCTTTAGCATAGGATACACCAGACCATCCTTTATGAAAGGAGAGGAGATTATTCTGTCCCACAATTCACCACGGCAACAACATCAGCACGTATTCTGACTGCTTCCTAATTCAACCGAATAATGATGAACAAATCCCTCAGACCATGTGAGTTCCCACTGCTGTTCATCCTTTCTAAAGTTTACCAAAACCTGCCTTAACTTTCCAGTCATCTGATTCTCTGAAGAGAGCAGGATATGAGACATTTGAGGTTGATTATGTTTTAAACATGGTTCAATATTAATCATTTGTACACCATTAGATTGTGGTCTTAACAGTTTCTGCCTTTCTTTCCTTCAGTTCATTTATTTTCATGCACTGGTTGGCGTTCATGTTGATAATGAGAGGACAGATTTATTTAAATCATCACTTCAACATCGGTTATGCAGATGTCATTTTTACCAGGTTATTATGTTCAGTGTTGTCTGAAAGGAACAACATTGTCATGATTAATGAGCACTTCAATGATACGTCTTTTGTAGTCCACCTTCAGAAAATTGTAGTTTAACCGCAGCAGTGACATCCGCTGTCACATGATGTGAAGTGTAGTGAAAGTGTAGTCAGAGTCTCTCTGTATGGCAGTTTTCCTTTCCTAAGTCCTTCTGAATTCTCCTTTCTCCTTTCCTTAACCTCATGTTTTCCATCAGGGTTAAGGAAAAGTAGATAGGAAAAGGACTTAGGAGGTGACTGTCGACTGCAGCCATAGTATTGTTAGACTTATATTTACAAAAATGTTGCCATAGTGATAATCACATTCTTCATACAACAACACAGGGCGTGCTAACAACAGCTAACAATAGCCTGGTAGATCAGCATGTTTTTTTTACGACTTCAACTGGAAAGCCGATAAGTCGGAGATGATGTCACTCCCAGTTCAGAGGTTACTGGAGCAGCATTACAACATGGCGTGCTCATGTAGCAGAGTCTTAATAGTCAGTAATAGATTCTCCTCATAGCACCTTTAAAAGCAATATCTTCAGAATGTTCAATAATTATAACTCATGTTTGACCCTCTAACTCCCAGCTCAGCTGTTTGGCAGAAGTCAGTACATTCAGGAATGTTTAATGTGTAAAAAAAATTATTGTTTATTTGTGACAGAAAAAACTGCTTTAACTGCTTAAACTACTTTTTAATGTTACAGTAGATGTGTTGTGATGTTTGAGTAGGCTAATGCTGGCCTTCAAAGTAAATGTCATTTGATTGATTATAAACATTTGTGTTCATAATATTCCCAATGTAAGACATGGTTGAAGTTCATATTAAGCAATATGATACAACCTTGCAAACAAAAAAATAGTGGTCACTACCAAAATAGTGCAGTGAACCTCTGTGCAGTCTGTAAAACAAACACTGGAAAATTTAAAAAAATAAAAAAAATATTGGATATTGAACTAACATTTTATTGATATTTTTCTTTAAATGTATGTATTTCATAACTCATTAACTCTGAGATCTATATATAAAATGGAAAAAATTTTTTCAAGAAGAAGAAGATTGGATTTTTGATTTGATGAGTCTTGATAACTTTATAAATGTTTAAATATCAATCATTTTATTTTTTTTTTTTGTTTTTTTTTTAAAAAAAAAAACCATGTTTGACAGTGGGGATGGTGTTCTTTGGGTTGAAGGCTTCTCCTTTCTTACGCCAAATGAAGGCTACATCATTGTGGCCAAACAATTCAATTTTAGTTTCATCTGACCATAAAACAGAAGACCAGAAGTCTTCTTCTTTGTCCAGATAAGCATTTGCAAAGGCCAAGCGGGCTTTTGTGTGCCTTTTCTGGAGAAGTGGTGTCCTCCTTGGTCTGCGTCCATGGAACCCAGCAGTGTGCAGTGTGCAGTGTCCGTTGGACTGTCTGCCTTGAGATGTTGCCACCAGCAGGGCCCAGATTCACCAGAATAGCCTTGGTGGTGATCCTAGGGTTCTTCTTCACCTCTCTAGCTATCCTCCTGGCCAGCACAGGTGTCACTTTTGGCTTCCGACCGCGTCCTTTGAGATTTTCCATAGTGTGGAACGTCTTGTATTTTTTAATAATACTTTGCACTGTTGCCACTGGAAATTCAAAACATTTTGAGATGGTTTTGTAGCCCTTTCCTGATTTGTGAGTAGCAACAATGTGCAGCCGCAGGTCCTCACTGAGCTCCTTTGTCTTAGCCATGACTGTCCACAAACCAGCTGCAGAGAGCTGCTGTTTTTCACCTGCTGAGTTGATTAAAACAGCTGTTCCAAATGAATCAGGGTAATAAGGATGCTTTAGAAAAGCTTGGACTTTTTGGAATGTTTTAGAACTTTGGATATTACTATGAATTCCTATAGACTGTGACAGTTTGCAAAGGGTATGAATAATTTTGGACATTCCACTTTTTGTACAAATGTAAATAAAAGCTAAGAAGTATTTTTTTTTCCACACTGATGCCTCTTGGACACTGTCTTATTATCTTTTGGGAGAAGCCTGTGTCATTTCC
Organism: Scarus forsteni; assembly: GCA_036419115.1. NCBI lineage: Eukaryota > Metazoa > Chordata > Actinopteri > Labriformes > Labridae > Scarus > Scarus forsteni. The sequence continues at coordinate 607,912 of JAZDUH010000029.1, read as the reverse complement.
TGTCAAAAAAAACTTGCTGGTTGAATTAAAGAAACTTTAAGTGAAAATTTACCAGGGGTATGAATAATTTTGGGCTTAACTGTATATATGTATATATATATGTATATGTATATATATATACGTGTATATATATATATATATATACATATATATAAATATATATATATATAGTTTTACATGTATTTACTTTTTCATTTCTAATTTTTCTATTTATTCGTGTATTTCTTTATTCCTACATTTATTTATTTATAAATTACCACATTAATGTAATTATTTATGCATACATTTATATATTTATTCCTGTATTTCTAAATTTTATTATTTCATTATTTAGTTATTTCTGTGCTCCTATGTTAAGGTAGGCGGTCCTACCTCAGTCTGAGGCCTGATTGGTTACATCGGTGTGATCTGATCTCCCAGTGCTGTCTTGACTTGACTGGTACCAAAGAGCTGTTTCAGCTCCTTAACCGTCTGTGCTGGTACACAGGTTAGCCTTTAGCTGGCTAGCAGCCTGTTAGCCTCTATAGTTCTGTAGTCCTGTGATGGAAAGTTTTTTAGGAGCCATTGATTTAAGATCATTGGTGATGATCTTTGAAAACAAAGCACCCACAGACTATCTAGAGTTTGGTCTTGAAGGATGATGGAGGACTAACTTGAGCTCACTGCTGATATGGATATTATAATGACTTCAGATCTGTTAGCAAACTGCTTTACCACCTGACATGACTGCTCTGTAATGGCTCATGTTTGTTTTGTTGCTTTAACCTGGTATTTTTGTTCCACCATATTATATTGTCAGAATGAATTTAGAGCTAAATGACAACAGTGGTGTGTTTACTTTGATAATATGGCTCATCAACAAAAATAACAGTTCATGTTAGCCTGTGTTATCTCTGTTATTATTTTATTTGTCTTTGTTGTTCCTCAGTTTTTTCCACAGGATCAGGTTTTACCTGCAGTGGGTAAATCATAAATATTTATTTATCATCATCAGGTGAGATGGGGGTCAGAGGGTCTTCCCCTCACATTTATAAACTGAAGTCATTTCTTTCCTGCATTCTGATCACTTTTTATGAACAGTTTTATAATAATCAGGAGCTAGTCTTGTGATCTTTGAGGAGCTTTTGTAAATGTCAGTGTTTTCTTAAACTTGTGTCACTTTAATAATGACTCAGTTTTTAGTTTGATGTGGTTGATGTGTGATGAACAGATGACACAATAACTGTCACACCTGAGTTTGTTACTGAATGACAGAGAGAGTAAAGGCCGACTAATAGGTTTGTAATGAAATGGTTAACTCATGAAACGATACTAAATACGAAACAAGGCTCACGATACGAAATATTCACGATACGAAAAAAAGATTAAGGAAAATCCCCAACAGTAGGAAGTTATACAAAAATCTCATTTTCTTTATTTTCTTCCTAATGCAAAAAATTAATAATACGATACAAAAAATATTGCTGCATCAGTACAAAATAAATGCTCTTTGAAAAAAAAAAACTGTAGTTTTTTCTCCTTAAATTAGACTACAGTGCAAATACAAACATAAAATCTCAGTAAAAAGTGTTTTGTTGTCGTAACATCAGGATAAGTACATTCTTGAATGAAAAGGAAAACAAATAGCAGTCCTCAGAGCTGCAGTTTAGACCTATAAATGTCTGAGCTGTGAACTATAATATTTAGCCTATAACAGTGCAGATACTTCTGATCTTCAAGTATGATCAAATTCTGTAGATGCAAAAATCAAATATTGTTTTTTTATGCAGACTTACACAAACATAGTGGAGCAGTTTTACGGTTTGTTATGTGTTCAATGTGGATGTTAATGTGTCCTGAAAACTGAAAGTCAGTGAAGGGGCCAGGAAGGCGGGGCGAGCAGGTCAGAGTTCAGAGGAGAGAGTTAGTGTGTGTTAGCGAGGAGGGGGAGAGCCATTGGCAGGAGGTGTAGAGATTACTACTCACTGTTTTGTTCATGAATTAAAATTGTAGTTGGCGAGGTCACAGCCCACAGTGACTGTTAAATAAAAGCAGGTATTCGCAAGCCGGAGTCTCCTTTAATTTCATGTCCGACAGACGTCACAGTTCGAAGTTGGTAGTAGTTTTTCTCGCCACAGTATGCAGCGAACTGTGGCGGCACATTTTGCAAATGGTTGTTGTTTTGTCCTCAGTCTTCTCACTCTTCTCTCGTCGTTACATGGGAAGCCAAAATAGGTCCACACAACCGATTTATTTGAAATTTCGTTTCACCCCTACCTACTAACATAGGTGCACGGATATACAGAAATAAATAAATGTAGATATACAGGAATATATAAATGAGTTAATGTGGAACTAAATTAATAAATGTTTGAATACTTAATTAATTTATATGGAAATTTATAAATAAATAAATAAATGTTGAAATATAGAATAACATAAATAAATACATAAATAAAAATAGAAATGCATAAAATAAATGGATGTAAAATACAGGAAAAGCCCTTTTTATCACCAAAAGATATTTATATAAATTTTTATTTGTTTCTTAGTGTATTTATGTATGCAATTATTTATTTATTTATCCTTGTGTCATTTTTTCTTCTCCATATTGAAGATGATCTCCTTGTTGGTATAAATAAAAATGTGTGTGCCTGGAGCTCCACATGTCAGCTGGTGTGTCCAAACGGACTTGAAGCAGTTTGCTGCTCTTACTAACGTTGTTCCTCAGGTTCAGATTCTTGCTGGTGTTGTTCTGACTCTCAGATGGTCGTGGCTCTGGACAAAAGCGTCTGCTGAATGACTTTGAAACATTTCAACAAACTTTTAGACTTAATGAGCAGACAGTGACAGGTATATAATGATGTGTTCAATGACAGCTCAGGAAAATGATGATTAGACAAATATATAACATTTCATCAAGGTGTGTTCAAATGTTGACAAGAAAAGGAAAATTTAGTTCCTGACCAAAGATCGAGGATGTTTGTGGAAATATGTTTTTATATTCTTTATCAAATTGTTTTATTTCCTCATTTATTTCCTTATGACGTAAAATAAATAAATGTTTTTGGAGCTAAACTGGACCATGTGACAGCAGACTGTGACTGTGAGCTCAGATTGAAGTGTTTAGATGTGAAGGTTTGATCCTGACAGAAAAATCTGAGCTCTGCTGTTTACACTTTAGAGAAACAGGAGGAACGGATCAAGACGTGTGTGAAAGCAGCTGAGACAAACTGAAGTACAGGAGGCAGAGCAGCAGCTGATTGGCTCTGCTGAGCAGACTGTGTGATGTGGACACATCTGATTGGATCCTAAAGAGTTTTTCTCTTCATTCTCTCTTCTTTATTCAGACTGGAGAGCTGCAGTTTGTCAGAGATCAGCTGTTCTTCTTTAGCCTCAGCTCTGAAGTCCAACCCCTCCCATCTGAGACAGCTGGACCTGAGGAGCAACAAACTTCATGATTCAGGAGTGAAGCTGCTGAAAGATCTTCAGGAGGATCCAAACTACAGACTGGAGGATCTGAAGTAAGTAGAGAGTTGAATTTACCGTAAATCCCAGAATATAAATCTCTCTGTTTTCTCTTTTTCGAGTCTCTCAGAGGGAAAATGAATTTCTCCATCTTCCTGCCTGATGATTTCTGTGACGTTCAGCAAAACCTTCAAAGTTCAGTTTGTGTCAAACTGCTGCTCTTTAGTCCACCTGCTGTGACCTGCTGAGCCTTTGCTCCTTATATTACGGTAGCTGAGCTCTCAGCTTGAAGTGGATTGTTGTGAAGCTCAAACACTAGAGGAGTCCAAAAAGACGGTTTTCCTTTGAGATGTTTTCCATTCAGAATCAGTATAGACGTCCATGAATCTGTTTTTGTCTTTGGTTTCTAAAACAGGTCTAAAATGTGGTTTATACTCCAGACTTTACGGTAATCCGTGCTGATCTGTCCATCTTTGGGTGCATCCCAGTGTGCCAAAATGCAGTCTCCTCTCTCCTCTCTCCTCCGTGTTACCAGAAGTACTTTGTGAGCAGCCATATTGAAGGACGTCCCAAAGTGCCAAATGTGCTCGGAGGAGAGAGGAGAGAGGAGAGAGGAGAGAGGAGAGAGGAGAGAGGAGAGAGGAGACTGATCTGGAGGAGGCATAATCGAGGAAACACAAGTGCAGGCTTCACAGAAGTCTTTTCACTGACAGACACGCCCCCTTGTGACGTATCAGCAGCCGGCTGTGAAGCATCAGCTGCCCACACGTGTGAAATGAAAACATCATGGAGCAAGAGAAAGTGTTAAAGTAAAATTAGCAACTTCTTGGGAGTCAATTTAATGAGTAGATCCACATTTCACACAAAGCAGCCGATGTGTAGGCCTGATGTTCCCTCAGAATGTGAGCAGTTACTACATTTCAGTGTCTCTTTTATCACTTTTTTTATTTTCTTCATTGTGCAAAGAAATATTTGACTCATCATTTCAAAGAACTCTAAGCTGGACAAATTGATATCACAGAAAATATTGAACACTATCATGGGGCAGTTTATCTTTGTTGTTTGTGTTTGTGTCTGTAACTGTGAGGCTGCTACAGTAGACAGGTCTGTTCAGGAAAACACATTTTACATTAGACTGGATTAGAGAACTTTATTTTTTCCAAAAAGCAATTCAGTTTTTGTTGTCTACCCAGACCATACATACATTTGCAAACAGCAAACATGGACAATAATATATAAAAAAAAGAGATGATCATTGACAAATATCAGCACCCAATAGACCCCATGATCAGGCAGATTATAATGCACATTAATGAAAAGCATGTTTTATGTAGTTCCTGATCTAACAAGCATAAATAAGGAGAGAAAGTAGTGAATTGTACATTGTTATCTCAGGCCTTTACATTTTTTTCTATATAAATGTGCAGAGAGGGGGTTTATGTGCTTATAGCAGAATAAAAACATTATTTATGAACACAAAGTGGCCGCAATATCACAATTAAGAACTATCATTCTGGATCTGGGAAGATGTGACAGTTTTCTTTTTCATTCATGAACATATTCATGTGAAACTTATGTCAAAGTGAATATGAATTTACCGTGGTCAGCGCCCTGGAGTTTACATTTTTTTCCTAAATTCAGTTTCTCCCCTGTGCTCGAACCAGCTGTGATGCTGTCATCTCTAAAAGACGTCGCTTCATGCGACGCTCGGGAGGAGAGGACGTCTCAATGCTCTTAAAATGAACCTCCTCATCTCCTCTCTTCATTTCTTCGTCTCTGGTGGGCGGGACTAAGACGCAAGTACACAAGTGGAGGAGGCGAGGATGAAACTTTGGAGCTTTGAGATGCACCCTTTGAGCTGAACTGGGTTCAGTCAGGAGAGGCTTCATGATGACAGCAGTTTAAAGTCATGAAACCTGTGAGACTCTGCAGGTGGTCCAGGTGAAAATCTGCCCTTCAAAGTGTCTTCAGTTTGTGCTGCTGTCTCTGAATCCTCTCAGAAAAGTCAAAGAAATGAGAAACAGCTGCTGCTGACGTGTCAACATGTGAATCCACTGATGAAAATCTCCTTTATTCTCTTTAAAAACAAACATTAACGCTGTGATCTGACAGAAGAGGCAGAAATCAAGCTCATGAGGCCGTCATGGTCCTGCTGAAGTTCAGCAGAAGAATCAATGTGATCATGAAGAGCAGATGATTTCTTTGAACTGTGGTCATGGTCCCATCCCTAGAGCTGGACCACTGCAGTCCAACATGTGACAGATTTTGGTGTGCTGGACACAGAGCAGAGAGAAAACTCAGCAAACACATGAAGATCCACCAAAGCTGCAGCTTCAGCCTGAACTGAAGAGAGTCCTCACACAGACTGATGGAGCTCAGTGATTGGAGGCTCCTGATTCATTCTTCTGTTCTGACCACAGATCAGCAGCTCTAATCTCTGCTCTCATGTTTACTACAACAGGTGGGGTGAGTTTTGAGGATCATCATCATCATCATCAGTGAGTCCATCCACAGTCAGTCAGTGATCCACTGGGACGTCCTGCAGCTGTTTCCTTCACAGACGTGTCCACACAGACTCTGTTCAGGTCCCTGCAGATCCTCCAACAGTCTGACAGAGTCTCTCATTTGGTTTTTGAAACCTGAGGCCTTCAGAGTGTCAGCCGCTGCAGTTTGTGGTTTTCCTCTGAACTCAGGATCTTTACCAAAGCATGAACAGGTCCTGCAGGCTCACACTGACTCAGATGTAAAGAAATGCTGATTAATAGAACTACAGATGATTAAAACAAAGAAATAAACTGACATGTTGTCTTATAAATCAGAGACGATGGTAAAAATATGCTGCTGGATTTCTTTAGTTAGTGTTTGTAAATCACTGATGGGGCACAGATCTGATTCTTTTTGGACTTTTATGGTTTTTAATCCACATCTGTTCATCTGATTTTGAATTGACTGTAAATATCTAAAGTGTTTTTTTCATCTTCAATAAACTTTTAACCTTTTGGAGAGTCTTGAGTGACCTTTGACCTTTCGGTGGTGTTCAGTGAGTTCATTTTTCTCTGACAAAGACTCACACTGACCCCTGACCCCTCAGGGCACTTTTCACATCTCACACTGATGATCATCCAAGAGAGGAGGGTCAGAGTTAGTCCTCCCTGTGGACTTCATGTCCTGCTCTCCACGTCCTTCACAGCACCAAAGAGCGTCTGCTCCACTGTTTCTTTATTTTCTGTTTGGTTTGTGGATTAGTTACATGTTTGATTGTCCTTTTCTTAGTGTGTCTGTTTTTTTGGTTTGTCTGATTGTTTGTTCATTTGTTGGTTTGGCTGTTTGTTACTGTGTTTGGTTTTTTTTTCTGTTTATTTGATAATTTAGGGTTTTTGACTGATTGTTTGGATGCCAGTTTTTTGTTTGTCTGTATTTTAATTTGTCAGTTTGTTTATCAATTTTGTTATTACCTCCGCCAAGGAGGTAATGTTTTCAGGAGAGTTTGTTTGTGGGTCCGTGAACAAAATAACTCAAAAGTTATGGATGGATTTGGATGAAATTTTCAGGAAATGTTCAGCATGGGAAAAGGAAGAACTGATTCGATTTTGGTGTTGATCTGGATCACCGTCTGGCCGCCACTGGCGAAAATGTGATTTCTGTAAATATCGACTGAACTAAAATAGATATCATTATGAATCCAGTTGCTAATGGTATGTTTTCATGGTCAAAGAATCTAAATATTTACATGAAATAAAGGTAGGACTAATATTTATGGTCAAAATGACAATATGGCTGAGGTCTGCGCTCTCCGAGTGCTTTCTGGAGTTTTTATTTGTGTCTGTTTCTTTGTCAGATGGTCTGTTTGTCTGTTCATCTTCTTTATAGTTTATTTTGTAGACGGTCTTTTGTGTGTCTATCTGTTTCCTTGAAATTGGTGTGTCTTTGTCACTTTGTCAGTATTTTTTGTTTGTTTATATTTGTGTGTTTCTGGTTGTGTTTTTCTGTGTTGATTTTGTGTCTGTTTATCTGTTTGTTTCTTTGTGACTGTTTCTGTTTCATTGAGGTCTGTGTACTTGTAGTTGTAGTCTGATTGTTTTAATTGTTCTTTTTCATTTTTTTTTGTTTGTTAGATTTTTTTGTCTGTCTGTTTATCAAATCAAATCAAACTTTATTTATAAAGCACTTTTCATACATTAAAAATGCAGCACAAAGTGCTCTACATGTTTAATACAGTCCCCACCCTTCACCCCCCATTCAAACTCCACCCCAACACATACACACACATACACACACACACACACGCACACACACACACATAACATGATTTAAAATGTGTGATTTTTTATCTGACTGCTCTTCTGTCTGTCAGTTTGTTTCAGGGTGTTGGCCTGTTTTATATCCAAAAACGTCATGTTTGATCATAGTATTTTTTGTCTCAGTCCAGAATGGTAAAAACGTCATATGTTAGCCTGAGTGTTTTTCTCAAATCCTGAGCTGAGAGCAAAAGGCTCATGAGTCCGTTTTGAAGCCAAATATGACCAAATCATCTGCATTAGCATGGTTTCTGGTCTGTTTCACACTCAAAAAGTCATGTTTGGGCCTATTTTTTTCAAGGTGCAGGGTTTGGAGTATTTGTTCCGGGGGGGGGGGGGGCTCACTCATCAGGAGGACTATGAACAGACTGAGTGTGAACACTGTGGAGATGGTAGCTGTGCTGATGGCGCTCAGATGGGCTGAGCATGCTCAGATGGAGAGGATGTTAATATGCTGTGACTCAGCTTCAGTGCTAACTCGCTGAAGGTCCGTCCATTCTGGAAACAGGCAGGGCTTGTTATAGGAAATTCTGATGTGTATGACTCAGTGTATGTGGGTCCCTGCACATGTAGGAGTGGGGGGCAATGAAGAGGCAGATGTGTCAGCTAAGAGGGCTCTAAAGAAGGAGAGAGTAGAAATGCATATTAGAATAATCAAAGCAGAGGCAAAGGGGATCATTTGGGAGAAAGCAAATCAGCTGTGGCAGGCTAGATGGGATAAGGAAGACAAGGGTCGGCACTTCTACCAAATACAGTGAGTGTTAAAGGACAGGGAGTCAGGAGTAGCAGCAGGAGGGATGAAACAGTGATGATGAGGCTTAGACTGGGACACTGTGCACTGAATAAAACACTGAAGACGATCGGGAGGCTCCAAACAGGGCTGTGTGAGGGGTGTGAGGAGGAGGAACAATCAGTGGAACATGTGTTGCTGTGGTGTAGAGCGTGTGAAGGACAGGAGAAAGTTGAGGGACAAGATGAGGAGTGTGGGGATCCTGGGATTTGAGCTGAAGCATATACTTAGTGAGGGTGGTGGAGCTTCTCAAGAGCACAGCGGTATATGACAGAATATAAGGATAAGGGATGTAGGAGATATTAAACTGTTACTATTATTTACTTTATTATTATTTAATTAAATAGATTTTTATTTGTTTATTTCATTTTACTTATTATTATTAATATGTTATTATTAATTTTATTTTATTAATTTAGTTATTTATTTATTTTGTAAATTAAACAATTTATTTCCGTTCATTTACTTTGGACAAGGAAATAAGCAAGTAGGGTTATCGGAGCCTGACCCACACCCACACCCGCACCAGAAGATGGCGGTGATACCCGTTTTAAAGCTGGCCAACCGCCGTTAAACTCCACAAAGAAGAAGAAGAAGAAGAAGAAGAAGAAGAAGGGATTATGATAAGTAACATGTCTAAAATAGTCTATCAGAATGTGCAATTAATTTCCCATTAATAATAATAATAATAAGTTTATTGATATAGCACCTTTGAAGAACAGCAAAGTCACAAAGTGTTTCACAAAATAAATAAAAACAATACAAGCAATTTTTAAAGGTACAATAAAAGAAAACAGCACACAACACATATTAAGCAAAGGCCAGACCAAACAAGTAGGTCTTTTTTAAAAGAATCAACTGTTTCAGCCGATCTTAAATCCAAGGGGAGCGAGTTCCACAGAGTTGGAGCCATGACACTAAAAGCACAGTCACCTTTAGTTTTTAATCTGGAGTGTGGAACAACCAACAGGTTTTGCTCAGTGGACCGAGAGGCCCACCAGGAATGTAGTGTTTTAAAAGTTCTGAGATGTACGCTGGAGCCTGACCATGGAGGGCTTTGAAAGTGAGCAAAAGTATCTTAAAATGTATTCTGAAATGTTTGGGAAGCCAGTGGAGTGAAAACAGAATTGGTGTGATGTGTGACCTTTTTGGAGACCTGGTAAGTCGTCTGGCTGCAGCATTTTGTACTAATTGTAGACGGTTTACGGATGTTTTACTGAGACAGGTGAAAAGTGAGTTACAGTAGTCTAAACGTGAAGAAATAAACGTGTGAATAACCATCTCCATTTGAGCTGTAGAGACTATGTGTCTGAGTTGTGCAATATTTCTCAGATGAAAAAAAAGAACTGACCAGGTTATTGACATGATGATCTAGAGAGAGTGAGTGGCTGAAAGAAACACCAAGATTATGTAGAGTTGTTTTAGCAAAAGTGGACAGGGTTCCCAGTCTCTGTAGTACACTGATCAAAATCTTAAGACCAGTTGAAAAACTGCTAGAATATGCATTTTGCACATTTGGACCTTAATGAGGTTTTAAATAGAGCTACAATATGCAAAAGCAAGAAGGGGGAGTGTGACAAAAAGCACTTTGAAAAAGTAATTTATTGACAACAAGTTAACAGAAATAGGCTGTTTATCAGCTGATCAAAAGTTTAAGACCACAGGCTACTAAAGCCAAAATCTGCTCAAAATGTTCATTTTCTGTCAGGCATTCACACGGTCATGCCCTCCTGATGGCTAAATCTAAGAAGCTTTCTCTTCTTGAACGTGGTCGGATCGTTGAGCTGCATAAGCAAGGCCTCTCACAGCGTGCCATTGCTGCTGAGGTTGGACGCAGTGAGACAGTCATTCTAAAGTTTTTGAAAGTTTATGGAGCATTATGGAACAAAAAAGTCAAGTGTTAGACCCAAAATATTACACCTGTGCCGAGCCGGAGGATCCGATTGGCTGTCTGTCAGACAGGGCGGTCCTCGACCCAAATTAAGGCCCTTACTGGTGCAGACTGCAGCGCAATAACCATCAGACGGCATCTGCGGGAAAAGGGTTTCAAAACAAAAAACAAATTCAAAGACCTCGTCTCCTTCAGCGCCACAAAACTGCCCGTTTAGACTTTGCCAGGAAGCAGCAAACATGGGACATTGAAAGGTGGAAAAAAGTTTTATTCTATGATGAGAAAAAATGTAACCTTGACGGTCCAGATGGCTTCAACGTGACTGACATGACAAGGAGATCCACCTGAGATGTTTTCTGCCCGGCACAGTGGAGGGGTGTCCATCATGATCTGGGTGCTTTTTCATTCAGTGAACACTGGAGCTTCAGGCGGTGCAGGGTCGTCAAACGGCGGCTGGTTACGTGCAGATGTTGCAGAGGGCATCCCTCATGACTGAGGGCCCTCGTCTGTGTGGTAACAGCTGGGTTTTTCAACAGGACAACGCTGCAGTTCACAATGCTCGCTTGACCAAGGACTTCTTCAGGGAGAATAACATCACTCTTTTGGACCATCCCGCATGTTCCCCTGATTTAAATCCCATAGAGAACATTTGGGGATGGATGGCAAGGGAAGTTTATAAAAATGGCCATCAGTTCAGACAGTTGATGCCCTTCATGAAGCCATCTTCACCACTTGGAGCAATGTTCCCAAAAGCTTCCTGGAAACACTCTCATCAAGCATGCCCAAATGAATTTTTGAAGTGATTAACAAGAACGGTGGAGCTATTTCAGTTTACTTGTTGTTTTCAATAAATTACTTTTTCAAAGTGCTTTTTGTCACACTCCCTCTTCTTGCTTTTGCATATTGTAGCTCTATTTAAAACCTCATGAAGGTCCAAATGTGCAAAATGCATATTCTAGCATTTTTTCAACTGGTCTTAAGATTTTGATCAGGTCTGTATGTCTGGCACTAAGCTCTCTGAAGCCAAGACAAGAACTTTTGTTTTTTCAGAGTTAAGTTGTAATGAGTTATCTGACATCCAGTCTCTAATGGCACTTAAACAACTGAGCAGGGTTGACACTTGAGAATAATCATTAGGTGAAAAGGATACCTGTAGCTGGATACCATCTGCATAACAGTGATACGATACATTTTTAAAACTGTTGATTAGGTGGCTTAGTGGGAGCAAGTACAGAGGAAATAATATTGGGCCGAGGACTGAGCCTTGAGGAACTCCACAAACTAGGGGGGAATTAGAAGAGGTGTTGTATGGTAACGCACATACAACTGAAAATGATGATACCTAGTGATGATGAGTTGAAGCCTCATGAGGCATTGAACCACTTGAGCCAATTGGAGAAAGGGTTCATCTCTTGAAGCTTCATGTGCACATGAGACCACCTACTGGCCAGGTGTAAAATCACAGGCAGCTTTATCTTAACCATACGATGTGTGATGCATTGTCTGTTGTGGCTCATACGAATGACTATGAATTAAAAAAATATATGATCGAGTAATTTCTCAACAATTTAACACATAAGTGTGTAATAAAATATTTTGAATGTACTGTGTGTTTAATGTATGAGTTTTCTTGATTTTCATTGTCAGCTGCATTTAATTTTGGGTTTTTGTTTGTTTTTTGGGGGGAGGAGGGGCGGGGGGCATCAGGAGGACTGAGAACTTTTTTTTTTGGTTTAATTTTTGTGCATTTTGAGATTTTGATTTGACAAAAGTTTGATGAACTGCTTGCGACATTCTGAATTTTTCTCTTCGATGGACTGAGAACAAACTTGAAGACTTGTTTTGGTGAACTTTATACTTTATGAATATTTTGAACTTCATTGCTTGGCTTGTTGGGACTCCTTACATTTGAATGAAGTTGAAATGTTCTAGATTTGTTTTTTTTATTTTAAGACAAACTTTAAGTTTTCTGTAGTGTGGTTTAATTGAGCAATAGGCCTAATGACAGATTTAGTCATCTGTCTGGTGCCCAATTAATATTAATTTCACAATTCTGGCCCTTAGCAACAGTTCAGTAGTGGCATAGCATGTGATATGGCAGGTTGTGTAATGTTTGCCTTAACTTCAGGAGAGTGTCATGTGCTTGAGCAGAGGACAGTGAAGTGCTTGTTGAATAAGAAGAGGGCACTTAATATGCTTGTGTCAGGATTTTGTCCCTTCGCATTTCAAAAAGCTCAGTATAACTTTCAAGGTCCGTACCAAAAACCCTGACATAACTCCAAAAAGGAAAAATGATGATGAGACAACTGAAGGCAAAAAGATGGGATTTAATTACAGCGCCGGAGTTTACAACATGACAACAAGATGCTGATGCTGAAAAACTGAAGATGTGTCATGTTCTGTCTCTATGAGAGTGTCAAGAAAGGTGTGTGTGTGTGTGTTGACCTCCGTACCTCACTGTCTTGGAATGAGCCAGACTGAGCTGGTGTGGAAGATGTCCCTCAACAGATAAGAGGTCGAAAGACAGCCTCCATACGAGGTCAGATACAGAGGTCATATATGGCATGTGCTTAAGGGGTGTCTAAGGTATGTGGATGAGTGTTGTGTGTGTGTCAGAAGAATGCATAAGCTAGACAATGATTACAAGCATGATTACATGACAGGATTAAAACAGGGTTCAAATACATGAAAAGGTTATAAGGTTAAGTGATCATAAACACGTGTACAGAGGTTAAATACATGACTGAATACATACACTGTACAAGGGTCAAATTATTCTTCACAGATTGTGTAACTTGGACAAAGATGTACAGAACAGGGGAGGTTTTATTCATTTTTATTTAGAAATAGCAGTTTTTGGTTTGAAACAATTCCTTTTTTGGACACTACCTCTCCTGCCTTTAAAAATACCCTTTCACAGGACACAGAAGATGCCAGCATGCACAAAAACATAAGAGCAAGTTTGTATTAAATTTGGGTACAATAGTTTTTGCCTCTCCCAGTACTCTAGAGGGTTTTCCAGTCTGCTGATGAGTCCTCCGTGCCTCCACGACACTGATGTCCAAACGATGCCACAGTTTGCTACCTATGAGGAAACTACAGATCATGTCAGTAAGTGTTCCAGTAGTAATAAAAAAATCTCAAAATGTAAAATAATATATTACCTCTAGTGACATCATGAGAGGTGGAAGGCTGGGGGATTTCTTCTCTGCCTTGTTTAGACCACTGCAACTGCTGGTGCTGGCTTTGTGACGATTAGGGGAACAACTTTGGAGGCAGACACATTCTCCTCTGCTGACTGCTCTACAGTGGCATCGTAGAAAGGAGACAGCAGGGACAAGCACCCTCCAACAATACTGAAGACTTCTGAAGTCAGGAAAGGGATGTCATGATGTAGGCCAGCTAAAGCTCCCTCACTGGCTCTCTCAAAACAAGAGCCTAATTTACAAAAGTGTTAAAGAACTAATAGGAGATAATGAAGAATGCTTTGATTTTGAAAACAGGAAGTTTGCTAGTGGCTGATTTTTAGCTGAATGCCGTCTCAAGAGGACTTAACATGTATGATATTATGATGATTTTGACATTGTTGCGACCTGACGCTGTTTTTATTTGAGTCTGTTTTTCCAGTATTTTGTCTGATGACTGTCATTTTGAAGCCTGAGGCCGTATTATCTGACGGAGGTTTTATTGAGGGAGGTTTTTCTGATGCCGTTTGGTCTGGGGCCGTTTGATATGAAGGAGGTTTTCTAGAGGCCGTTTGGTCTGAGAAATGACTGTATATATATATATATATATATATATATATATATATATATATATATATGTTTTTGGTGTGCAGCTTAAAAAATAGTGTTTGCAATCAGTAGTCCACATTTGGGGGGTATTTTGTGGTATAGTATGTCGTAGAAAAAGCTTTTGAAATAAAACAAAAGGTTTTCTGACAAATCTGTAGGGGTGTACTCATTTATGCTGAGCACTGCACATGTTTGATATATACAGCTGGAAAATTGGAGATGTTTAAATGCATGACTATATTATATACATTGTTTGTGCATGGACAGAATATACATCTGAATACAATAGTTTTCTACTAATGATTTTAAAAGTTAAATAAATGAACTTTGTTCTTTAGGTATAATCACTAATATTATATGAAACTTCCCCAGGAGTGCTGCTTAATTATTTTGGAGCTGGATCACAGCAGAGGCCACCTGCCCCAGATGCTTCCCTTAGTACCAGTGAAGATCCAGCAGTGGTCCAGTCAGCTCTACCATCCACATCCACAGGTGATCCTCTCACAGCAGGCAACATTTTGACAAAGACATTCTCTAAGATCAGTGTTATGTCACGGATTAAAAAAGTTCTTGTGGTTGTTCGGACCACAACTGTTTAAAATGGCATGCTTTTAGCGTATTATTATCATAACCATTATAATTACAAATGTTTGAAAAGTCTTATATTTTTATATCTTAGGTCCATGTTCTTCACACGAGGAGCAGTCAACAAATACATTCTCTGCCTCCACTATCCTCTTGGGTTTTGCTTCAACCTCTGCTGATGTCGCTGGTAAATTAACAGCTCAGAAGCCATTTTCTTAAGAATATCCTAATAAATGCTTTAATTTTCATGACGATCTGTAAACTTGATGTCTGTGGTTAATGGGGTAAATTTTGCATCTCACTAACCTGACAATTCTTTTCTTTCTTTTTTTTTGACTGTTTTCTCATCTTAGGTCCATCCTCTTCTCAACATGAGGAGCAGTTAACATCTGCATCCTCTGTCACTACTGTCCCCTTGGTTTCTGTGTCATCTTCAGCTGATGTTGCTGGTAAGCACACAGCCAGGAAGCATTTTTCTGTTTGGTGAAGATTATAAAGTTATTAATACTGTATAGTTTATTATAAAACATTGCTTGAATTTCTGTTCAGGTCCTGTTTGCATCTGGTGAGCAGAGGGCCAGTGCAGATAAGGGAAAACTTCTCATTCCCTAAAAAACCTGATGGCTGAAGTTTTCATCACCACTACACCTTCAGACAATCAACAGGGGAAAAGTGAAACGGGGCTGGCTCATTTTTTATTATTGTTGCACTTTTGAAATTTTCAGTTTGCAATTCAAAAGCAAATAAATGACACTTTTTTATGATATACTGCATTGGCTGCATCTTTTAATCTTAAAGTACAAATTAACACATGATTACATCTCGAACAAAGACTTAAAAATCATGAGTGCTTAGCATTATGTTGAAGCAATATCGTGTAGTTTATAGTGGATGTGAGAGATTTAGTGTTGGTGAACGGTAACCATGTGCTAATGATTAAAGTAGTCTATGCTTCAGTGTGAGGGGCCCCCCAAATGAAATTCGTTTAGGGCCCCATAAAGGCTTGGGCCGGCACTGTGAGCGTGAATGGTTATGTTTATCTGGATGTTGCCCTGCGATTAGCTGGTGACCGGTCCAGGGTTTACCCCGCCTCTCGCCCAGTGACAGCTGGGATAGGCTCCAGCCCCCGCAACCCCAAAAGGGACATTATAGAAAATGAATGATTGAATGAATATCTTAAAATTCAAGATAATAAAAAATATGTGATAAAAAAACACTTAAAGCAGAGTAAGAAAATAAAAAAGTCTGCTTAAGTCAAACTTAAAAGGTATGACTTGGGTTTGCTTTTAAAAACATGACAGTAAAAGCAAATCAGATAAATAGGAGGGACCAGGACCATTAAGGGATTTTAAAAACAAAAAAAAGAACTTTAAAATCTGTTTAAAGACTCAGGTAGTCAGTGTAGACACTTTAAAATCAGAGTGACGTGGTCTGTCTCTGGTCTTTGTCAGTGTGTCTTTAACTGGACGTCCTCTGGACTGAACAAACTCCTGTGTCCAGGAGAGTCTTCCATCCAGAGGAAGCTGAATTCTCCTAATGACCTCAACAATCTGTCTCAATCACACTTTTTCTCAAAGGATTGAATTGGGGTGTTTGTGGACCGATGTCTCAGCTCTTCTCTGAGTTATATTTTGACCATCTCTTCAGAATTTAATCATGAACTGACCCCGAGGGACTGTATGAGCTGACAGTGAACAGGTGTCGGTATCAGTCGATAGGGGACAAAGAGCAGAGACCTTGGTTGGTTTCTGTGAATGCAGGAAGTTGTCAGAACAATTTTAAACAAAGACCAAGAGGGAAAATCCCTCGAGTACTTTAACAAAGGTGGTTAATGAACTCTGAGCAGCTCAGATTACTGTTGAAGATCATTAAACAGTTTTTGATTCATTAACCACAAATCAAATGTTCTCACTTCCTTCATTCTTTCTGTCAATATTTAATTTAAGGTACACAACCAGCTCCAAACTGTGAACCAGAGACTGATTTGAGGTGAAACATTCAATCCCGTCTTTGTATCTTTTCAGTGTAACCGTCAGTAACATGATTCAGAATCACAAAGGACTAAATCCACTAATTCAGATCAGATAAACTAAGCCTCCTGATGACAAGAGCATTTTCATGTGCAGTAAATTCACCTGACACACCAGAGAGATCATCCTATATTTATTTCAATAGTAATCTTTGAAAAAGCTCATAGAAAGTATAGAAAGCAAATCAGTGAAATGATCAACTGATCACATTCATTATGAGCCAATCAGAAAAACAAATGAACATCAAAACTTGTCAGAGTGAAACTATCATTTCTGGTGTTTAATATTTTGTATTGAATTTTGAGTTTTTGATAACATATAGGAGCGCACAGCAAAGTACAACAAAGAGAGGAATAAAAAAAACAAAAACACTATCCCTTACCAAAACTGAATTCCCCCCTGTTCACTGTCACAAAAAAAAAAAAAAAAATCTGTTAGACGCCTACACATAAATAGACCTTCATTGTCTGCCAGAACATAAAGTAAAGGTTCATTCTTGTCCCTTTGTTGATGGTCTGTTAAAGAAAGTCAAGAAAGGCCCCCACACCTGATGAAATTTTCTTTCAGAGCCGCTCATTATATATCTAATTTTTTCAAGCTTAAGATGACACAACACATCTTTAATCCAGTGTGATTTTGTAGGGGGGACCGCATCCCTCCACCTTAGTAGAATCAATCGGCGTGCTAATAAAGTTAAGAAGGCAATGAGTTTCTGACCTCCAGCAGGTAGTCTTAGCCCCTCAGCAGAAACTATCATTTCTAACAAAAATAACTTTGAGTGTTCTTGTTTTTCTTCTGACAAAGAAATGTGGTACAGATCAGACCATCTGGTCACCCTGTTACAGATACATGTAATAAATTTAACAGAAGATTATTTAATGAAACATCCACATCATTCCTGAAAGACTCTATAGATATAATATTGAAGTGACCTGTGCTGACACAAAGTGAGTTTAGTTAGAGAGACACTGATACAGGAATACAGAATATTTAAAATAAAAGATTTGACAAGCAGCAGAGACACTGAAGAGGAAGTAGTCTGATCACAGGCTCAGGTACGTACCTCAGAGTGTAGATGCTGGACCCACTGTGTCCTCCCTCTCAGCTCTGATGATGTTTTATAGCAGAGGGCACACAGCAGTGTGGATGTGGGAGTTTACCTCCATGAGGACTTCCTGCACTGAAAAGTCGAGACTGAACAGAGGCGTCACGGCCGTTTCCCTCGGTCAGATCTTCTACCCCGATGTCATGTTTTTCCCATTTTTTGTCCATGTGGACTTTTTTTCATCCAGCAGTAAGGGGTGTTGAATCTGAACCCTTTAAAGGGATAGTTCAGTATTTTTGAAGTGGGGTTTTAAGAGCTCCATATGTCTATAAGTACATTAGATGCAGTAGAGAGTTCTCTCCTCTCTGTCAGAGTCTGTTTGGCAGAACCTGCCACAAACAGGGAAATACTGTACCAAGAACAAAGGTTATTTTCTCTGCCTACAAGAACTCTCATTAAAAAAATGATACCACAGTTTAAGAGCACGCTACCTGTGAATGTTTTAAAGTGCATCAACTTCTTGGAAATATAAAGTTTATCTGGACCCAAACAGCTCAACCTAACCCTGAATCACTCTGTCTCCCTCTTGATGGTTGGTTTCAATTGTTGGTTGTGATTCAGTTTTGGGTTAAGGTTCGATTGGGCTCAGGATTTGTAGATGCCTGACTTGTCATTGGCCCCTTTTACATGGGTCAAAAAAATCCTATTTACAATCAGATTGAAAGGTCAATCAGACCTGAGGTGGAACTACTAGCAAGACTGCAGCAGGAAATGACTGCTTATACAGAGACTGACATAGATGCTAGCAGCTTCATTAGCAGTTTTAGAAAACAAATTGAATAATGACCAAAAATAGTGTGGAGTTACAATATGTTGTTTAAGTATCAGATTAAGATCAAACATTGAATCATAAACTGGTGTGACTTGGTTCAAAATCAACAAAAGACAAAGGGTGTAGGAAGTCTAATATTAGCTTTAATGTCTCAGGCACACACAAATTTCCAACAAACAAACAAACATTACTTCTTACAAACTCATCCCTGACATACATCTGCATGATTTCTTCTTCAGAGCTTTACTGACATTGCTAGGTGGCTTATTTTTGACTTTCAAAAGTTGCCCTACTTTGTGTTGTCAATCTCCTGGATTTGGATTCAGATTCTGATCGACATGAAAATCTAATCACGTCTTCTTTGTGCCATGATCAACATTCCTAGATTATTTAGTCAGAATCTATTGATACTTTACTGACTTATCTTGCACACGAACACACAAGCAGGTGTCCGTTAGTAACTGTTGATCTACTGAGGCCATGTTCACACAGCAACATAAAGATCTAATCTGGAAAGATTTCTCCTTAGCTTTTTGAAAAGAAATCTGAGTTTACATGAAGACACAATGAAAATAATCCTCGCTCTCACTAGTCCTCGTGGAAACACTGTAGCGTGCATGCCAGAGCAGTAGATGGTGATGGAGGTTTGCAGAGAGACAGCGCTGTGTTACAACACATCTAGGAAGAAGAAAAACTTTCCGAGACCAATAATGGCAAACAGACCTTCTAAGATGCAGGAGTTTCTTGTCTGAACATCAAATCTGTCGGGAAAACAAATGTGCCTGGATAGTTTTGTCTGGATAACAAACCAAACACAGTAATCAGCGCACATGTTACTCTGTAGACGATGAAGCTGCTGTTGTTCCTGGTATGTGCGCACAGCCTTCATGTGAAAGAGTACTGTGCATGCAGGGGCGTCATCGTTTCACCCTGAAACATTCTAGGGTGGTTGCATTGGGTGGTGGCTGAGGATAATCTGTGTCTTTTTTATGTTGAGGGCCACACCAAGCTGCATGTGAATTGGCAAAGGCATTGACAGTGCACTGCAGGTCCTCCTCTGAATGAACCACCACAGCATTGTCATCGACATACTGCAGCTCCATCATGGATGAGATGTTGTCCTGCTTTAGGCCCTGAATCTACTGATATTGAGAAGTTGTATGACAGTTTTGTACATGATTCTGACACCTGGTGGAGGTGGAAGATGGCAGAGATGAAAATGAAGAACAGTGTGGGAACAATCACTCAGCCTTGCTTGACTCCTGTGTCAATCCTGAATGTGTCAGTTTCATTCCCACTGAGTCCTGTCACTGACATGCTATCATGCAGCAGTTTCAGAGTCCGGATGTACTTATGTGGGCAGCCTATTTTGGTCAGAAACACCCAGAGGGCCTGATGGTTTATGGAGTCAAAAGCTTTGGGGATGTCTATGAAGGCCGTGTATAGACGATTGAGCCCTTTTCTGAAGGACACCTGTGTGTGAGATCTTTTAATAAGGGGAGACTGGTGCACCATCAGCCTCCACACAGTCCAGTTCATCTGCTTTCTCAGCCATTGTGGTGCCTCCTCCGTCTTCCACCTGGTCCACAGTTGAGGTTTTCACAGTTTACCTGTTGTTGGGGCTATTTACCTATAACTGGGCCAGTGGTTGACGAACATCAGTGCACATTCAAGCGCCAGTGGATGCAATATCTCTGAGTACTAGGTACTAATATAGTGGTTATTGTTAAAAAAAAAAGAGATTCCACAGGGCTGCATACTGCTCCCTCTTCAAATGGTGCATGTCTTTGAATGCACTTCAATTAATATTCTGTTTGTTTGTGAAGAACAAAAAGATATATTAATAGTCAAACTCACTGGTGGAAACTTGGTATCCTCATGGCGCCCATTTCAGCGTACCAGCCTTCCTCCTCATTCCTGTAGGTCTCCACACGTCCACCAATGCGGCTGCTGGCCTCTATGATGGTCACCTTTAACAAAAGAAAGTTATATATGAACTGTGTCTTTAAACATGAACATGAAAAAAACAAGTCACAACAAGCACACAGGACTGTTTAGAGTTGCTGAAGAGTTAATCTAATGACGAAAGGCAGTGGCAGGCTAACACTACCCACTGACTCCCAGTGTTTGAGCTAAGCTAAATGGCAGTGGGCGAGCTCTGTCTGTCTCCTTGTTACTGCACACACAGTCTAAAGAATGAAGTCTATCTGCTTGTCATGGACTCCGGAGTGAGGCAAGACACGAAAAGAAAAAATGTTGGCATATCCCTTTAAAGTGTATTTCTGCATCGACCTTGTGTCCTGCGTCTTGCAGTAAATTGGCAGCTGTCAGTCCAGCCGCTCCTGCTCCGACGATGACAACATGGTGGGATGTGCTGATGAGTGGCAGGCCGGTCTTCACTATTCTCAAAAGTTCTTCATAATCTTTGTCCTCCAAGCAGTCGGCCAGATTTTCCTTCAGCCTGGAAGCTACAGAGTTACTGCAGATGATGCTGAGCAGAAGAAGACAGATGATGCTGAGCAGGAGAAGACAGATGATGCTGAGCAGGAGAAGACCCACAGGGACTGAAAACAGGACAAATATCAATCAGCCGACTGAGGGAGATTCTCAAGTCATGCTCACAGATGTAGACTTTTTTTTTTTAACTCAAGGTCCGACAAATCGACCCTCCAATGTTCAGGAATAACTTAGAAACTTTACTTAATTTCAGAAATGTTAAAATTTAATCTGTTAACTGCAATAGATGGTGTTTCCTTAAAGGGATAGTTTAGTTTTTTTGAAGTGTGGTTGTATGAGCTCCTTGTGGCCACTAAGTACATTAGATACAGTGTCTCACAGAAGTGAGTACACCCCTCCCATTTCTCCAAATATTTTATGATATCTTTTCATGGGACAGCAGTGAGGTAATGACACTTTGATACAGTATACAGTAGTGAGTGGGCAGCTTGTTAAACAGTTTAAATTCACTGTCCCTTCAAAACAACTCGACACACAGCCATTAATGTCTAAACTACTGGCAACAAAAGTGAGAACACCTCTCAGTGAAAGTGTCCAAATTGGCCCTAAGTGTCAATATTTTGAATGTAGGAGTTGTATGTAATGAAGTAAATTCAGAATATTTAAGATAAAGAAGATTTTACAGGCAGCAGAGAAACTGAAGATGAAGAGAAGAATCAAACTTGTAGTCTGACCACAGGCTCAGGTACGTACCTCAGAGTTCAGGTGCTGTCCTCAAAATGCCCTCCTGCTCAGCTCTGATGATGTTTTACAGCAGAGGGCACACACCAGTGTGGATGTGAGAGTTTATCTTGGTAAGGACTTCCTGTTCAGACATGTTAAGACTGAGAAGAAGTTTTACGGCTAAAGACAGTAGGAAGAGTGAAACATAACAGCTGTTGTTCTCTGGAAGTGACCTCCAACCTAGATGCCATGCTTTTGCTGTTTTTGGTCCATGTAAAAAAAATCTGGTGCAATAACTCAATAATTACACAAAATAACAAAATATATGAAAAAAATTTACTGCACTATTCCAGGTGTATTCAGCAATAATTCCAGAATAATTTCAGTGCAATAATCCAAGTGTGTTCTCTTTTCTTTTTTAAAGATGCTATGAGGAGTTTCTAAGTAATTACAAAAAAGTCTCTTTTTTAGATGCTTGATAGAAATACACACTTTAAGATGAGTTTTATAGCATCAAAATAGATTATCTATAAATGCTATTCCTTAGCTTCGCAGTCGGGTCAGACAGGTAAATCTAAATTGATGGTCTTTTCTGGTGGCAAAGCATTACCTGCCAACCTTCCCAAAATCACCACAGCTCAAGGGGCAGAAATCAAACTTGTGACCTCATATAAGTATTTGGGTATCACCATTGATAATAACCTGTCATTTAAGGAGCACATTGACAGTCTTGTGTCTAAGTGTAAACTTAAAATGGGATTCTTCTTTAGAAATAAGGCCTGTATTTCACGTCAGGTCAGAGACTATTTAATCTCTACAACCTTCTTGCCATTGTTGGACTATGGTGATTTGTTATTTATGAATGCACCTGAAAAATACTTGAAAAAACTTGATACTGTGTATCACTGTGCTCTATGTTTTATTACTGGCTGTGGATATGGTGTCCATCACTGTCTGCTGTATGCTGCTGCAAATCGTCCCTCCCTGTCTGTCCGTAGACACTCTCACTTACTACTCTTCATCTACAAATCTGTTCTTGGGCTGCTTCCGTCTTATTTGACCACATATTTGATCAGGTCTAGTGACCGTCGTGGACTGCGCTCACAGGATTTCATTAAAATGTTTGTTCCTAGAGTCAGAACAGAACTGGGTAAGACAGCCTTTAAATATGCCGCCCCCTCTACCTGGAGTAGTCTCTCGATGGATTTGAGACGAACAGAACTGGTCACTGTTGGTGAATCTAAGACTTTGATAAAGGACCGGGAAAGAGCCAGCCTTGGACAATGTGACTGTTTTAATTCTTGACTGCTTCTCATTTTGTTTTGAATTGGTGTTTCCAGATCGGTTTGGTTTCAATGTGCTGATGTTTGAATGTATTTGTTGTTTTTATTGTGTAACTGTCTGCTGCTGCCATGCCAGGTCCCTCTTGAAAAAGAGATTTTAAATCTCAATGAGGCTTTATCTGGTTAAATAAAGGATAGAATATAATAATAATAAAAAGAGGGCTGGACTGGCCTGGATACTCAATTTTGGAAACAAGACAATTCAAACGAGAGCAAATTTATATTATTCAGACACATCTTAGAGCACCGGGCTGTAAGTAGACATATATAGCCGGCTACAAAACTACGATACTAAGTTTTCCCAAATTTGCTTGTTGTCACACATCAAAAACTACCACTACATAACTCGAAAGAGATACATTACCTCATCGCTTTGCATCCTGTAAGTTGTTAAAAAAAGAAGTTGTAAAGCAATGCAGAGTTCTGAGGAAGGTCCGAGCTGCATTCATTAGCATCACAACAAACACACACTAAAGACGTCACGTCTTTACGATAGTCGCCACACGTGCTCATGGGTAGTAGAGTCTTTATGTCACCGGAAATAGATTCTGCTCAGAGCAGCTTTAAGCACTTCAGTACTTTTCTCTGTTTTTAGTACTTGTGCATGAAGTGTTGCCATTTGAGCCATTTGCAGTGAAATTTTGTTCACATGTGCACCTGTGGTTTATATTTTGAAAGCAATTAAAAATCGATTTGTGAGATACAGATATGAAATTAAACTGAAATCATGCTTTAAAAATTAAAGTGTTCAGTCAGCAAACCTGCTTTAAACGCAGTAATAAACGAATCTCAGGGTCAACAGTCGGGATAAATTATGGATGATCTCTTGTTTTCCTCAGAGGAAGCAGCTCCTGTGAGGAGTCATCACAAAGGTAAAGAAAATCTGTTAAAGGGGTGAGTGTGGTGATGTGTTTATTACTAGAAAAGCACTTAGAGACTGCAGATCCATTAAATTGTGATTTCCACGCAAAATCATGGTCCTATATTTATTTTACATGCACGCAAATTGAATTAAGCATTTTTAGAAAATTACTCAACCATTCTGTTTTTTTGTGTCCTTTTAGAAAAAAGAAATAAAATTACATCCACATCACTGCTGAAATGCAATATGCATATTTTACATCCATCGGAAACATAATCAAGAGTGTTTTTTGTTTAATTCCCATTTTATCATCACAATACTAAATTATTTTGATAGTCTAAATGCAGAATTGGATTTCTCATACTCAAAAACATATAATTTGATGTATAGGCCATCAAAATAGGTCAAACGCTGTTTGAACCCATTCTGAATGGCGGCCATCTTGAAAAATGGCAGCCATCTTGGATTTTCAGCTGGAAAACATACTTTTCTTAGAAAGTACATCCTGAACATCATTAGTGCCAAATTTGGTGCTTGTATTACCAAATGAACGATTATTACATTAACTGCCTCAACTACAATGGCTTGTGACTGCCATCAGAATTAGTCCCGCCCCCTGAGTTTGATTGGACGGGACAAGAGATACAGTTATTAGGAACCATGAACTATTGCTGCGTTCCAGGCAACCCGTAACTCGTGTTTTTCCCACCTGTTACTCGTGAAAATGCACTGGAACGGCAGTCAAACTCGTAACTCACGACCGGTGAACTCGTACCAGATCGATGTACTCCGAGTTACGACTTGTGACATCACATCACTGCCTAACCAATAAAGCAGCCTCTTAATAAAGACAAACACTGTAAAGTATAAACTTATGTTACATTATGCTCCGTTTCCCTACTTCTGTTTCACTCAAATGAGTTAGTTGATCAAGCATAAATCTTATAATGGCTGCCATGTTGGTTAATTTACATACCAGAATTCTTTGCGCCTAAACCGAAGTCGTAATTTGCCTGGAATGCTTTTAGGTCAGTAGTCGGAGATTTAACTGGAAAATATCCGAGTTACGGGTCGCCTGGAACGCAGCATATTTTAATAAATGATGGAATAATCAGGTAAACAATTATTAATGACATACCCTCTTTTTAAAGTATTTTTCCCTTGTTTCTCCTCTATTTTTAAAAGAAGTTTTTTTTTTTTCACATTTCAGCTATATTTACTGTCAGTGACGTTAGCGCTCTCTTCTTCTGTGATTGGCTGGATCGAAAAAAATCTGCATGTGATTGGCTGGCTTGCAAATGAGCGCGAAAACATTTTTTTTTTGACAAAGAAACAGAAGGACAACCGGATTTGACCAGCTCCTTTGCTGGTTTCATCTGCGTAGATACAGTTTGTGGACGCTGGACTGATATTGTTCGGACAGAGGAGGACATCAGAGGCTTTAACAGTGTAAACTTTAATATTCACAGAGTTGTACTGAATTAGGTGGAAAGATACTGAACAGTTTTTCATGGGACAAATTCTTGTAGTGAAAGGTAAGTTTTTTTTTTTTTATTTAACCTTTATTTAACCAGAAGAACCTCATTGAGATCAAAAAATCTCATTTTCAAGAGTGTCCTGGCCAAGACAGGCAGCAGCACATTTACAAAGTTACAGACATAAGACAATTTCAGACACAGATACAAACATTTCAGTCAGTTAAGTCAGAGTCACAGAGCAGAACATTTTCAGTCAAAGCATTTACAGCCTGCTTCATCTTCCTCTAAAGCCTTTAATCTGCATTTAAAAAGATTTAAAGAGACAAGCTCTCCAAGACACAGTTTTTCTTGTAACAGATTCCAGTCTGCAGGAGCAGCAGATCTGAAGTTTCTTTTACCCATTTCAAGACGAACTTTAGGGACTGATAGCAAGAGTAAATTTTGTGACTGAGTCACAGAACGAAGACTGCAGCTTCCAGAACTTTCACGTGAATATAGTTACTCAAGTAAGATGGGAGCAGGCCAAGAATAGCCTTGTAAATCAGGATGTGCCAATGATTCAGTCTACGAAAGGTCAGAGAGGGCCACCCAACTCGCTCATACAGAGTACAATGATGTGTTAGAGCCTTGAGATTTGTTACAAACCT
Organism: Scarus forsteni; assembly: GCA_036419115.1. NCBI lineage: Eukaryota > Metazoa > Chordata > Actinopteri > Labriformes > Labridae > Scarus > Scarus forsteni. The sequence continues at coordinate 581,690 of JAZDUH010000029.1, read as the reverse complement.
TAGAGCTCCATGATACACAGTATCCAAAGATTTAAGGCACTGAGAAGAAGCATGCTGGTATAAAACATCACCATAATCAATCAGTGGCAAGAAAGTAGCAGCAACAAGACGTTTTTTTGCAGCAAAAGAAAAACAAGACTTATTTCTGAAATAAAAACCCAGCCGTAGCCTAAGCTTCTTGACAAGCTGCTCGATATGAAGCTTAAAAGACAGAGAGTCATCGATCACAAAACCGAGGTATTTATATGTGACCAAGTTAGGACTGGTGAGGGACTTCTGGTGTTACAATTACCCAACAACGCCACCTTAGGACTTTCACCTAAAGAATACTAAATTTTGTCCACAATCTATGACCCTTCAACAGAGGGTTTCCCCTTTTTTAGATAACACAGGCAAGAGCACAAATGAATACAGAGACAGTGTTAGAAAAATATAAATACAAACTTTATTTTCTTTGTCACAATATATATATAAATACGTTTCTTTATTCAATAAATAGGCACAAAATTAACTCTGGATTGCACATTGAGCAGACACCCCTGCATGGATGGGGAGAATCAGGTAAGTCAGACCGTAAACAATGTAACACAACTAGTACTAAGTAGGCATGCAAACAAACCGAAAGGTCTGGCCCCCCAGTCACCCCAACAGACATACACGGCTAACTAGCTCACTGAGCAGCGTCCCTGCAAACTGTTACTGAACTGAGCAGGGTCTCTGCAAACTGTTACTGAACTGAGCAGCGTCTCTGCAAACTAACCCCAAAGTTAACCTGGAGACCAAGAGAACATACTTAGGGAGTGAAAACTGAAATCATCACTTAACTAAGGTAACCAAAAACTAACAACGAAACGAACGGGAATAGGAACAGACAAAAAAGAAAGATAAGGCTAGGAAAAGACAACTGAAAAGGACAACTAACAAAGACAAGAAAAGACAAGGAAAACAAGAAAGACAAGAAAAACAAGGCAACAGCGGCAAACTGTAACAGAGAAACAGAGCTTAATTCACCGTAAACAGAGCTAAATGGCGGTGTGAGCTAAAACTTCTGTTACCTCGGCTGTCCAGACCTCATTCCAGCGCTACCCCGCACGTGACACTAGGCTCCGCTTCACCGTCTCAGCACATCGACACGTCGAGACTTACGCCGCCATACCAACCCCTTCAACGACAAAATATAATTACTGCACAGTCAAAACAACAGCTATCATCGAACATACAGCTCGTACCTGCTCCGGTCCCGGAAGGAAACAAGGACAGAGCTGCATGTCGGCAATTATCTCCCCCGGAACAACTGCTGAGCCAATCATTGGTTCCACCCCAGCTGCAGAACATCACCGCTGATCAGCCGGTTACATTCACCCCCCCCAAATTTTATCAGCGGCCCACTGATAAAAAAACTAAACTAAAATTAAGACCAGGGGCGAAAGATACCTGTACCCAGACTGCCAGAACCCATTACCTGAGAGGCTGTAGCCCTACTAGCTTCCCCCTGCACTGATCTTGGAAGATGATGCACATTGGAGTGCTGCCCTGCCGTCTTCCTGGCCGACTTGCGTGGAACCACTGTGTTGGTGCTCGGGTCCCTCGGGGTATGAGGATGGGAGCTGGCTATACTCGCCCCTGGCTGCTGCTTTGGAGGCACCTGCCTAGAAGGTGTCGGGTGGGCAGGAGTGGGCTGGTTACCTGCTGGTGCTTTCATCACCACCCACAGTCCATCGTCCACGGGCTCTTCCTCGCTTTCGGACGTCGATACCACTTCTGGACAGTGCAGGGGCCTAGTCTGCACCTGTCCAGGAGCAAAGGGCGGGGCCGGCTTCAGCATCGTCCGGTGCACTTGCCTCACATGGGTCCGATCATAAACTGGGGCAACGGAGTACACCACCCCTCCTGGGTCAGGTGGCCTCACCACCTCGAAAACTGTGGATCCCCATGCATCTTGAATCTTGCTCGGCCTCGCACTGCATGGTCCAAGATACACCCGTTGACCTGCTGCCAGTGGCTGATCCGGCAACCCTCGGTCATGCCTCTTTTTCGCCCGCCTTGCTGCAGCCTGCATCTGGTCCCTGGCAGCATCAAAAGCCACATCCAGCCTCCAGCGATGCTCAGCCACCCAGTCGGACACTCTCCCCTCAGAGGGCTCAGGAAGGTGACCCAGCAGAAAATCTACAGGTAAGTTGGGCTGCTGGCCAAACATGAGAAAGTGGGGGGACTCACCCGTGGACTGATGAGCAGTAGAGTTGTAGTTAAACACCAGTTGGGGAAGATGCTCTGGCCAGTGGCTCTTTTGGTCTAGAGGAAGAGTCGCAACAGGTTATGCAAAGTCCGATTAAACCTTTCACACTGACCATTTCCCTGTGGATGATAAGGTGTGGTTCGAGACTTCTTCACTCCATACAGGGCGCACAACTGCTGAACCAAAGCACTCTCAAAACACCTTCCCTGATCAGAGTGGATGCGGGCTGGCACCCGTGGCGATAGAACCACTCTTTTACCAGCACCTCTGCCACCGTTGCTGCTCTCTGGTCCCGGGTAGGCACAGCCTGGGTAAACTTCGAAAAGACATCGGTCATCACCAGAACGAGCTCTTTTCCATCCTGAGATGGCTCCAGCAGGGTAAAGTCTATGGCCAGCACTTGGTTGGGTTTAGCAGCCAACAGATGTCCCATGGGTGCCCTGACTTTAGGCTGTGTACTTTTAGCAAGGGTGCACCGCTCACATCGCTGACACCACTCCTTCACCTCCTGGTCCAGCCTCGGCCAGTAGCACCTTTGTCTCACCAACTCAGTGGTCCGCTCGATACCCTGGTGCCCATGGTTCTGGTGAAGCTGCATCAGGACCTCCTCTTTCAGACTCTCAGGCAGCAGGAGCTGGTAGACCTCCTCCCCACCATCTGGGCGGAACAACCCGGCGATACAGGAGGCCTCCCACCTGAACAACTCGACCCCACTGCGGACCAGCCCCGCACCTGAGGGCTCAGCCCCTGTCTCTCAGCCTGGCTCGGTTCCCTCGCTGGCGCCAGAAGTGGAGGAAGGCCCCAATAGCTGGGTCTGCTTGCTGGAGCGCTTGCAGGTCCACAGGGGTGCGAGAGGGAAGGACGGTCACTTCAGACTGCACTGCAACTGCTGGCTTAACCTGGGCGATCGACTGCTGTAGCACATCGGGTACTGCGGTTCCAGGGAGCTCCTCTCCAAGCCCACTGTGGATGCCAGCCTGGGACTGCCTTGAGAGAGCATCTGCATTTTTGTTGATGCGGCCTGGCCGATAGTTGAAAGCAGACAGTTCAGCGACCCATCGCTGCTCAGTGGCACCCAACCTTGCAGTCTCCAAATGGCTCAGGGGATTATTATCGGTCCAAACCACGACTGGCCCCACAGGTACTCTCTGAACTTCTCTACCATAGCCCACTTCATGGCCAGGAACTCCAGTTTCATCGAGCTGTAGTTCTTTTCTGCTGGAGTGCAAACTCCGGCTGGGCGACAGGCCTCACTCTGCCGCCCTGCTCCTGCGACAACACTGCACCCAGGCCACTATGGCTAGCATCGACCTCTAGAATGAAGGGAAGAGAGAAATCAGCAAAGGCCAAGGTGGGGGCACTTACTAGGCAGGCCTTCAACTTCTGGAAACTTTCCTCGCAGCCTTCAGTCCAGCCAGCTCCCAACCCTCTGCTTTGTCCCTTCCGTGTCTTTGTCCCAGCCAACTCAGCAACCAACCGATGCTGCGGGGCAGCCAGCTTTCGAACCCTTCCACAAAGCGCCTGTAGTAGCTGGCGAAGCCAAGGAAGGACCTGAGCTCAGTGACGTTGGTCGGATGCGGCCAGTCGGCTACAGCAGCGATTTTACTTGGGTCTGTGGAGGCGCCATCCTGAGAGATGAGATGGCCCAAGTACCGAACCTCTTTCTGGAAGAACGAACACTTCTCCAGTTTGACTTTCAGTCCCTCCTGCTGCAGGCGGCTCAGAACAGCATCCAACCTACTCAGGTGCTCATCCACACTGGAAGAAAAGACAATGATGTCATCAAGGTACAACAGTAAAGACTGACAATGCTGTGCCCCAAACATCCTCTCCATCAGCGCTGGCGTCCCTGGTGCATTGCACAACCCAAATGGCATCGGGTTGAACTCAAACAGACCAAAAGGAGTGCAAAAGGCAGTCTTTGCTTTGTCCCCCTCTGTCACTGGTACCTGATTATGGCCGGTGGCCAAGTCCATTGTGGTGAACCACCTTGCCCCAGAAAGTCGTCCAAGGACTCCTCAATGCGAGAGTGGAAAGGCATCCTTCCTGGTCTTCTGATTCAACTGGCGATAGTCCACACAAAGACGCAAGGTGCCATCCTTCTTCTTCAGTAGCACAATGGGGGAAGCATAGGGACTACAGCTCTCTCTAATCACCTGGGTCTCTAGCAGCTGGTGTATGTGGGGTTTAACTGAGTCATACTCGGACGGAGGATACGCCTATAGCAGCTGCCGCTGGGTACATCATCAATAAGTGGAATGTCATGCGTGATAAGGTCAGTACAACCGAGGTCCCCCTCAAATGCAGAGAACACTGGCTCATGACTCAGTAACAGCGCCCTCACTTTGTGCTGCTCTGCCTCAGAAAGAACAGATAAATCCAGAGCCCTGATCTGTTCCTGCACTGAACTGCTCCCTTGTAGTTGCGAGCTTACGGTGGCAACCCCCCCTGACTGTTCAGACCTGGCCTCGCTAACCCCCCGGGGTAAGCCCACGATGTCCACCTGTGACAAAAGCCCTACAGGACGACGAGGATGAAGCACAACAGGAGTAACACCAACATTGACAACAGGGATGTACGCGGTGCCTCTATGAACCTTGACTAGAGCAGGAGAAACCAAAAGCCCTTCAGGGAGCACATGCTCAAAAGCCAAAGGCTCAACCAGGACTGTGCCAGAAGACCCAAACTGCGAACAGGTAGCAGCAACCACCTTAGTAGTGCCCCCAGGTATATGCACTGACCTCTTACCCCTAAGCCTCGCTAACCCTGCCTGGGAAGTAGGGGTCCTGACCTCCGCCTGGTGGCACAACTGGAGGGCTCTCAACCACGCCTCAGGGGCACCGGATACAGCAGGTAGGTCAAACAACTTGGGGCCATGCTCTGAAAAGAGAACATCATAACAAGCTCTAATAATGTTCATTCCCAAAATCCCTGGAGCTTCAGGTGGGGGAGCATGCCCAGGGGGGTCTCTTACAACCAACACACCCCTTCTAGGAAGAAAACTGCCAAACACCTCAACATCAGGCTCCATGTAGCCTATATAAGGGATCCCTAGGCCATTTGCGGCCTGCAGTTGCAACCAATTACAAGACTTTAACTTATCCTGAAAGTGCTGTAGAAAGAAACTCTCCCTGATCGTAGATACCATAGACCCTGTGTCTAACACGCACCGAACCTCCACCCCCCCGAAATTAATGTCCACCTGGGGACAAGGGGCAATTGAACCATCAGGGCCATCAGGGCCTCGTCTACCTGGCTGGGGTCTGTGGAGCCTGCATATCCCCCACCTAATGTTTGGCTCTGCACACTAGGGGGCTCTAGTTTCCCGCCGACTGAGCAGCAGCAACCTGGGTTCTGGGAACACGAGGAGGGTTAGCGGGGCCAGGTGAAACATGGGCATTATCACAATCACGGGCATAATGGCCTGCCTGCTGACACCGTCTACATATGACACTGCTAAAGCGACTTGGTCTGGGGCCTGGAGAAACCTGCATTTTTGTAAGGGCCTCAGTAAGCTGGCTAAGTTGCTCCTGCTGTTTATGTACCAGGGCAGTTAAAGCTGCAAGCTGTTCGGCAGTAGAACTGCTAGGTGGGCAATCTATGCTGCACTGAACCCTGGAGCTCTGCATCGCACAAAAAGGAGAAATAGAATGACTTTTACCATGTGTGGGGCTTCCCTCCCGCTCCCATCTAATTGCCTCAGCACGCACATCAAGTAGGGACAGCGAAGAGTTCTGCCGAACCAACCTCTTTAATTCCCTGCGAAGATCAGAGTTATTAACATTCTCCACGAACTGATCACGCAGCAGAACAGCAGAGTTAGTCATTCTATTGGGGGCATTAGCAACAACTTTCTCCATTAAGCAATACAGGGCGTGTGAATACTCTTGAAGTGATTCCCCCTCCAACTGCCTTCTAGAAAAGAAATCCTCCTGCAGAGACACATACGACTTGGGGCACCCATACAGATCCTTTAAAATACTTAAAACACGTTCGGGGTCCTCACGGTCTGTACGTGGCCTATACTTTATTTCATCCCTAGCTTCACCCTCTAGATGATCAAATATAAAGTTGGCCTGATCATTAGAGCCCAAATGTCTAGCCCTCATACTGGCCTGTACCTCCTCCACCCACTCATCTACTCCAATACCATGAGGTCCCCAGAACATGGGACACTTCCTCTCTCGTGGGAGGTAGATTATGCGTTCAGGGGCGGTAGTGTTCATCATAGTCTCTGGGGTACTTGGACCAGCTTGGGCCTGCGCTGCAGCCTCTTCCTGTAGCCGCTGCTTGTCCGCCTGCAGCTGCTTCACTTGCTCCCTCAGGGCCTGCAGCTCCTCCGCCATGGTGGACACCTCGACAGCAGCCACCCACGTAGTCAACAGGAACCAGCAACAGATCCCACGATGTGCCCACTGTTGCCTTGTCTTTAGAGAGAGGGGGGAAAAAAAAAAAGGGAAACGAAAAGAATAGAAAGGAAAATACTCCCTAAAATACACTCAGCTCACAACCTCTGACTTCTCAGAATCTCAACAAGAGTGCAACCCTCCAATAAATCGAAACACAACAAAAAAAGAAAGAAAACAACCTACACATGCCTCTGATTGTGAACTATCCTGCCAACAACGCCAGAAAAGTGTGACCAAGTTAGGACTGGTGAGGGACTTCTGGTGTTACAATTACCCAACAACGCCACCTTAGGACTTTCACCTAAAGAATACTAAATTTTGTCCACAATCTATGACCCTTCAACAGAGGGTTTCCCCTTTTTAAGATAACACAGGCAAGTGCACAAATGAATACAGAGACAGTGTTAGAAAAATATAAATACAAACTTTATTTTCTTTGTCACAATATATATATAAATACGTTTCTTTATTCAATAAATAGGCACAAAATTAACTCTGGATTGCACATTGAGCAGACACCCCTGCATGGATGGGGAGAATCAGGTAAGTCAGACCGTAAACAGTGTAACACAACTAGTACTAAGTAGGCATGCAAACAAACCGAAAGGTCTGGCCCCCCAGTCACCCCAACAGACATACACGGCTAACTAGCTCACTGAGCAGCGTCCCTGCAAACTGTTACTGAACTGAGCAGGGTCTCTGCAAACTGTTACTGAACTGAGCAGCGTCTCTGCAAACTAACCCCAAAGTTAACCTGGAGACCAAGAGAACATACTTAGGGAGTGAAAACTGAAATCACTTAACTAAGGTAACCAAAAACTAACAACGAAACGAACGGGAATAGGAACAGACAAAAAAGAAAGATAAGGCTAGGAAAAGACAACTGAAAAGGACAACTAACAAAGACAAGAAAAGACAAGGAAAACAAGAAAGACAAGAAAAACAAGGCAACAGCGGCAAACTGTAACAGAGAAACAGAGCTTAATTCACCGTAAACAGAGCTAAATGGCGGTGTGAGCTAAAACTTCTGTTACCTCGGCTGTCCAGACCTCATTCCAGCGCTACCCCGCACGTAACACTAGGCTCCGCTTCACCGTCTCAGCACATCGACACGTCGAGACTTACGCCGCCATACCAACCCCTTCAACGACAAAATATAATTACTGCACAGTCAAAACAACAGCTATCATCGAACATACAGCTCGTACCTGCTCCGGTCCCGGAAGGAAACAAGGACAGAGCTGCATGTCCGGCCGAATTTATCTCCCCCGGAACAACTGCTGAGCCAATCATTGGTTCCACCCCAGCTGCAGAACATCACCGCTGATCAGCCGGTTACATATAGGAAGACACAGACTCAATCACATCACCCTGAGCTGTGACGATAGATGGCAGGTTCTGCAACCTCTTAAGTCGTGCTTTACACTGCATTCACTTTGTAAAAGATGGACGGAGTCCTCTTTCAACAAAATGAACGGCTTTATTGTCGCTCGTGCACAGCATACAACACAACCTGTCAATGTTTCTCTTCCCGGGCTGGTTCCCGGCTTCCCTCGTCTTTACCGTAGTGTCTGTATATATGCGCAGGCGCATTTTCCCCATATATGACATCCTCCCCTTTTTCTTTTCCTTTTTTTTTTTTCTCTTTTGAAACAAAAAACAAACAGCATCTCAAAGCTGTACTAAATTTTAGCCAACAAACAATCAACATTACCGTAGCTAAATTAGCAATCACAACAAACCAAATACCCGTGTCCATTGTCAATATGTCAGAGAAACAGCGTGAACTCAAATGACATGTCTCTCAATAACTGCCCTTAGCTATCATGAAGAAATGTTATCAAAGGGTGCAAAACAACGTGCAAAATGTACTCAACACTTGGTCACAACACAATTCAGGAAAATACAATTGTGCTTTTTTCAACAATCATGCAACAACAATTAGTCTTTTGTGTGTGTATTTTCACCCTCCCCCCAAAGGCCTTAATGAGTTTCACTCAGTCACAGGTCAAGCCTGTTGATTGGTTTAGACACCCTTCCAGACCTGGTCACAGTCTGGCCAGGCAGAGGTGCGCTGGTTGTAGTCACAGTCTGGTTTGCAGGGACAGTCTCTGGTGGAACAGTCACTGCAGACTGTGCATCCATTTCTGCTCTCTCCGTGGAAGAAAACGGTGGATCGTGGTGGAAAGCTGTAGGGATGCTCCGATCAGCATTTTCAGTGCCGATCGCCAATCACCGATCATTGAAATCAATATCTGCCGATCCGATATTTCCGATCACCGATCACAGCATTGAAAACAGCAAATGATGCATTATTGTGTACCATACATTAAGTATTAAAATAGGAGATGAGAAAGTATGATGATGAGCTGACAATCTGTTTTATTGCAGAGAACGTGCAACATTTCACTCTAGAGACTCTTACTCTTAGAGACAACTTGCATAGGCTGTATATAGTCAAATATAATCAATCATAAATCAAATACAATGTAAATGTTTACATCACATGTGCAATATTCCACTCCAAAGACTCCTGAACATGGAGCAAACATTTCTTTTGAGCAAACATTACAAATTGCACATTTCTGGTCGGTTTCTGAAACTTTAAAAAACTCCCACACTGGCGACGCCATTTTCTGTCCCCTCCCTCCAGTCCTGAAAGTGTGCTCAACCACGTGACATAACAAAGCGAGACAGCCAATCGCAAGCGCCCATTTACGTGACCTGAACCAGAGCTATAGAGATAGTAACCATAGACATTATATACGTAGACGCCTCATTGACTGGCGCTGCCTATTGGAGCTGACTTATCAGCCGGGTGCCATCTTGGATGGGTCTCACATGCGGCTCCAGTGCCATACTCTTCACTTGTTTCTGGTGCTAGACCGGAGTGAAGAGACCCATCCAATATGGCGGCGACGTTTGATGCGGTCCAGGCCGCAATGAGGCGTCTACGTATACAATTTCTATGCCCTGAACTGAAACGTTTTTCCCCTGTTTTGTATTCTCAATTACAAGTAGTAATTCTCGTGGGTTTCATGTCAACTTGATCGGCCGTTTTTGATCGGTCATTTTGAGAACGCCGATCCGATCCGATCAGGCCAATATCGGCCGATATTGATCGGCGCCGATCAGATCGGAGCATCCCTAGAAAGCTGGTGTTGCCAGGAGGTGACGACGGTGACGCCACAGCACTGCACCTTCCTGGGTAGTGACGATGTAGGACCTCTGTGTGGCAGCCTCTCCTGAGACCACTGCTGGTTTAGACCACGTCTTTTCATGATCTAATTTGGCGAAGACATTTTCTCCTGGATGCAGAGCAGACAAGGGTCTGGCTCCATGGCGGCGGTTGAAGTAGTGAGCCTGCACTGCTTTCTGTCTCACATCATTCTCTCTCACTGCTTTCCTGCTGGGCCATTTGGGCAGAAGATTCTTCTCCAAAGTCGGGACTGTTGTCCTAATCTTTCTCCCCATTAACAGCTCAGCTGGACTGAAACCTGTGGTGGAACAAGGAGTGGATCTGTAGACCATCAGGGCTAGCAGCGGATCCTCTTGGTTAAGGATTTTCTTGGCGGTCTGTACTGCTCTTTCCGCATGTCCGTTGCCCTGAGGATGATGTGGACTAGATGTTATATGTTCAAAATCCAGCTCCTTTGCAAAATCCCGGAACTCTGCACTTGCGAACTGTGGCCCGTTATCACTGACGGCCTGGTCCACAATTCCAAATCTGGCAAACACAGTTCTCAGTTTCTGAATGACCTGTGTGCTAGTAGTTGAGGGCAGGTGCAGTATTTCCAGGAATCTGGAGTAGTAGTCGGATATTATCAGATAGTTGTGGTGGTTGTGCTCGCACAGGTCCAATGCGATTCTCTGCCAAGGGCGGTCAGGCAGTGGCGTGGAGATAAGAGGTTCCTTTTGTTGTGTCCTCTTCAGTTCACGACACACCTGGCAAGACATCACTGTGTTTTTTAATTCCTTAGACAGCCCCGGCCACCATACTGATGATTTGGCTCTCTCCCTACATTTAATCAAGCCTTGATGCCCCTGGTGTAGTTTCTCTAAGATTTCGCCTCTCATAGACCTTGGCACCACAATCCTGCACCCTGTTAAGACTAGGCCATTTTCTACTGAGAGCTCGGACCTCACTTTAACATACTCCCTGGCTTCTATAGGGATGCAACTAAGGTGTTCGGGCCAACCTGACCTGATGAGCCTACTGACTAACTGCAACTCCTCATCAGTTTCAGTGACCTTCCTGATGTTTGCTAGTTTGCACTGTGATGCTGGGATCCCTCCCACTACTGTGGCTACATAGCAGGCTACATCACTATGTGTATCTATGTCATCTTTGCTACATGTCAGTGGGCTGCGTGACAGCGTATCTGCTATGACAAGAGTCTTTTCTGGTGCATACTCTGCCACTGCGCTGAACCTCATGAGTCTCATGAATAGACGCTGACATCTGACAGGGACGTTTTCCAAGCTATGACTGTTAATGAGGGGTACTAGTGGCTTGTGATCTGTCACTAACCTGAACTTTTCAAGGCCACTCAGGTATCTGTCAAACTTCTCGCATGCCCACAACCCAGCCAGACACTCCTTTTCTATCTGGGCATAGCGTGTTTCGGCATCTGAGAGCCGCCTGGAGCAGTATGCCACGGGTTTCCACTGCTCTCCGTGGAGTTGTAGTAGCACACCCCCCAGTCCATAACTGCTGGCATCCGCTGACACTGCAGTAGGTTTAGTGACATCATAATATGCCAAAACTGGTGCCGTAGTCAGCAGCTCTTTTATGTTGTCAAAGGCTGTCTGCTGTGCGTGACACCATGTCCAGTCATTCTTACTCTTCAGCAACTCATGGAGCGGCTGCCCCATTGTTGAGAGGTTGGGAATATATCGCCCCAAGAAATTCACCATGCCCAGAAGTCTTTTTAACTCTGTGACATTTTCTGGTGGTGGCATCTGGTGAATGGCTGCGACTTTTTCTGGATCAGGTCGGACTCCTGACTGGTCAATGATATGCCCCAGGAACCGCAGTTGACTCTGCCGGAAGGAGCACTTCTCTGTGTTCAGCTTAAGACCAGCCGACTGTATGCGGTGTATTACTTTGTTGAGGTGACTGTCATGCTGTTCCATTGTGGTTCCATAGACCAAAATGTCATCCATGAAGACCTTGACACCTTCCAGCCCCTGCAGAGTCTCTGTCATCTTCCTCTGGAATATCTCAGGTGCGCTCGTAATTCCAAATGGCAAGCGTTTGAAACTGTATCTGCCAAATGGTGTAATGAAAGTAGTGAGCTTACAGCTGTCTGGGTGTAGTGGAATTTGCCAAAATCCACTAGCAGCATCAAGTGAAGAAAAGACAGTTGCACCACTTAGCTTGGCTGTTATCTCATCCATGGTAGGTAGGATGTACTGCTCTCTTTTGACGGACTCATTGTCTTTTCAGGTCAACACAGATGCGTGCCCTGTCTGTATTCTTCTTTGAGACAGGGACCATGGGTGCACACCACTCGGTAGGTTGTGTCACAGGCTCAATGATGCCATTTCTCTCCATTCTCTGTAGCTCTTCCTTTACCTTCTGGAGCATCGGGAGTGGCACTCAACGTGCTGTATGTACTGCATAGGGCTGGGCATTGTCTTTTAGCAGTATTTTCACAGGCTCTGTTTTCAGTGTCCCATAGGCTGCTTGCTGCACACTGCTCAGGCTGATTTCATCCACTCTCCTCACTAAATTCATTGTCACTGACATGGAGCGGCTGAGTAGGTTATTGACAGTGTTGCCCCTTACTACATATGCTGTGAGTGGATACACTTTGCCTTTGTAAGTTACAGTGGTCTGAAACCTCCCTAGACACTTAAGCTCCCCACCTGGGCTGTCCAGTGGAATGTCTGGTGGCTCTCGTACACTCTCTGGGGTGTATGTGTGGTATGTCTCCTCACTAATAACATTCACATCAGCCCCTGTGTCTATTTTGAACACTATTGGCCTTTTATCCAAAAGTAACTCAACTGCCCACTGTTCTCTGTCTTTGCCAACATTTGTCACGGCCCCCAGAAAATAAGCTGACTGCTCTGATTCTGGCCTCTCTGTTTGCTCACAATGCTTAATAACCTCACTCACTTGTTTCTTATTCCTGCACACTCTAGCCCAATGTCCCGATTTGTGACAGAAATGACAGGTGGATTTTTTAGCAGGGCAGCTTTCCTCCTTACTATGTTGCGTTTTGCCACACTTGAGACATTTCTTCTCATTTCCCCCTTTTCTGTCTTTTGGCCCACTCTGTGGTTTAGACCTTGGGTACCTGTGGCTTTTCTGAGTGACTTCATACACTGCCCCCACCGCTTCTCCCTGCATGTTGACGTGCGTAGCGATCTCTTCAGCCTGTTGGACAGTCTGTACGGTCTGGGCTAATGTCAAATCTTGCATCAATTGCAGCTTACGCGACACTTCTTTGTCCAGCATTCCAACAACGATCCGGTCCCGGATATTCTCCTCACGCCTCACGCCGAAGTCGCAGTGCTCCGACAGGTCATATAAAGGCCTTATGAAGCTCTCTGCCTTCTCCCCCGGCCTCTGAACTCGCTGATGGAAACACGCTCGTTCATGAATAATGTTCCTCCTTGGAACAAAGTACTCATCGAACTTCTTCAGCACAATGCTATAATCCTCTTTCTCTGCCTCCGTAGCAAAAACAAAAGACTTGAACACATTCTCTGCTTCGCATCCCATGGCGTATATTAAACAGCTCACTTGTACAGGTCCCTCGTCCTTGTTTAGCTTCGTAGCGATTCTGTATCCCTCAAATCGTTGTTTCCAGTCAGGCCACTCTGCTGGTTTCTCAAATGCAAAGTTCGTTGGAGGATTACATTTGGCCATTGCATGCTCGTCCTCTCGTCCGGATCACTTCTGACACCATGTAAAAGATGGACGGAGTCCTCTTTCAACAAAATGAACGGCTTTATTGTCGCTCGTACACAGCATACAACACAACCTGTCAATGTTTCTCTTCCCGGGCTGGTTCCCGGCTTCCCTCGTCTTTACCGTAGTGTCTGTATATATGCGCAGGCGCATTTTCCCCATATATGACACACTTAACGGTTTAATTTAAACCTGCAAGTCTCCCTTTAGTTCTGCTTGTGTCAGTTTGATGCTAAATTGATTTTTGATGAATACACTTCCATCTAATCTACGCAAACGGTAATATATTTTTGCACTGCTCTAGCTATAGCAATGAGAACTATTCTCCTAAAAGCCAAAGATAACTTCAGGAATTGTGGTTTATAATCTAAAGAATGTCCTTGCTTGTCATTTTCCAACACATTGACTGGTGGTGACATTTATTTGACACGAAACAGTCGAACAAAATAAGTTTAAGTTTATTCCAGTTAACGTTAACTCCGCCGTGGGCGCGTTCACGAGAGAGCAGTTGCTGCGGGAGCGGTTACGAGCACTGCGGCCACGCCAACGGCTAACGTCAGAAGCCGAAGAACTGCGGAGAATTCAGACACTGAAGTCCCACAACTGATGTACCTCGGTCGCTCGGGTATCCTCTCCATACAGTTAGACTAATATCAGGGCATATCCATATGCAGATATAAACACGGTATGGCTGATGAGCTCATTCAAACCTGCATAAACACGCTCCCGTCGGCAGTTAAAGACTGTGAATGTGGCTGCTTGGTAGTATCGTCCCGGTAACCAGGGGCAACAAGCAGACGCTGGCAGCTGGACGATGAACATAATAATAAATAATAAACTCTATTTATTTAACATGGTTTTCTGGGCCGTGTGAGACTGATTTTTATCATCAGCGCTAGAAAATCGTTCAGTCTGCACCGAGTTATAGTCTGAAAGAGAGACAAAACTACACAAAATCACAGTTTACAACTTCTCCATGGCTCCATACTAGTGTTCATTGTTTCCTATGGATGTTATATTATTATACCTGCCCGGAGTGACTAATCGGGAGGACCGGGACTATTTCCGGCCTGTCGTTTGGGCCGTGAGGGCCGGTGTTAATATACATTTTTTAATATTATTATCATTTTTTGGTCTGGTGTTTATTCATGGCACTGAGTGAGTATTACATCCATGCAGTTACGCTGGCCTCTCCATCGACAGCTTTTTTTTTTTTTTTTTTTTTTAGAGGCATCGTGACGTAACAACCACGTCCGTGCAGGCTAAAAACAATTAGCTCCTCCAGTCAGAGTCTGTAATGAGCCAGCTAGTAGTCACGGTGCTGGGCTGCCGACAAGATGGATAAAAAGAGCAAGGGTGGCGCGGAAAAGAGAGGAATTAAAAAGAGGAAAGCGCTTGAAAATGAAGCAGCAAAATGTGCAAAAACAGCCTCTTTTTTAAAGAAACGAGCTCGCGGTCTGAAACGACAGAGGATGACGATGAAACTGGTAAGACAAGATGTTGAATAAAATGACACTTGCACCGTGTGATGATGACGTCACATAACTGTGAAACTTTGTCTTGTAGCCCCTCAGAAGAGATGCAGCAGCACCAAGCAGCAGCCATGAGCCCAGCACAGGTGCAGAGTGGACAGGTAGGATTGTTCACTGAGTGAATATTAGAATGAAAATCAGAGTATAGTGTAGACCTACTCTATATGAAAAATGCCCTGAGATAATTCATTACTACAATAATGAAACAGACTTGAATTGGTCAGAAGGCTGACTATTGACTATTTTTATAAATGTGATTTAATGTCAGAGGCAGACACAGAGGAAAGTGGTGAGGAAGGGATTACTGCTGTTGCTGCTGTCAGTGTTGAAGAAACAGGTGAGCTGTTTTAACAGAGTGAACAAGCAAACATCAGTTCTAATATAACCACTTTCTGTGCCCAAATGATCGTAGTGACCCTTTTTATCATCAAAAGTAAGATGGTAAACAAAGCACACAGTTGAAAATGAATAAGATGAATGTTAGATGAAATAGACCTGCATATTTTACCAGTGAAAAAAATCTTATTGTTTAGTATTATTGGCTTTAGAGAACAGCACACTTAACATGTAAAGTTATAATTCCATTATTTTAATACAGTAGGTCATGATATAAAGTGGGCCGGTCTGAGGCATGAAATTCCAGGTCTGAAAATGAGTCCCCCTCAGCCCCTGTTATTAAACATCTCTGTGTTCACCTCGCTGTGTTCTGGAGCGCTGATGATGCACCAGAGAAGAAAAATCTGTCTGTTCCTCTGATGGTGATCAAACCTGAGTTTATTAGTGGTGTGGCAGACAGGGAAGATGCATGCACCCTGCTGCACAGTGGGTGTGGTCCTGCAGAGTGACCTGGGCTGATTGCAGGCACCTGGGGACTGAGAGTGTGTGAGGTCGTCTAAAGAGGAGCTGTTGCATGGAGGAGAAGGGTAGAGCAAGTGGCAAAAAGTGGGTTTCATTGTCCTAAAATAACCCAGAAAATCACTAACTTGACTGGATTAAGGAAGAGAAAGGAAAATCTTGGATTGGGTGAAGGTTTTTTGCCTTTTTATTTTTTACCCAAAGGATTTTTTCCTGCTTTCCGTGACCCTCTGGGGTTGGATCATCCTAATCATCTCCAGCAATGTTTCCCTGCCCGGATAAACCGCAAGTTTTGCACTTCTGACACTCACACAGACACTCATACACTCCTATAGAGATTTTGGTTTGGCATTTGTTTTTTATTGGGTTATGATTTTGGGACTTGTATAATTTTGGACACTTGGAGCACTGGACTTAGTTATTTTTTTGGACATTGATGAACTGAGAAGAACTGCTTGCGATATTGTTTTTTACCTAAATGGACTGATTACTTGATTTGTTTTTGATGAACTTTAATCCCACACATTCACTCTTGGACTTTATTTTATTTGTGGGAACACTAAGTTTTGAATTATGTTGAACTGATTTAATTTTTCTTACGTGTTCTTTGTTTGTAATTTGTTAACGGACTGAACAATTGAACTATGCCGAATAAATTTAATTTAAATTTCCTTTTTGTAGCGTGGGTTCTTTGATGGGTGGGACCACACCCTGAGATTGTTTTTTTTGATTGACAGATTTAGTCATCTGTCTGGCGCCCATAAAGATCAATTTGTCTTCTAGCCTTAAGTCACGCTACAGTGGGAAAGGAGTCACTTGCTGATTGTAAACGGGTTAACCCTCGTGTAAACAACCTGCTTTTACACGCTAAAGTGGGAAAGATGTTATTTAGGTGGAGCAAAGAAAAAATATGCTCCTGATGATCCTCTGACTTTTTTGCAATGTAACAGAAACAGCTGAGGAGATAAGTAGATTGTTGACAAGTCCTCAGGAGTCAGGATCCCTAAAATCCTGGATCTGAACCCCCCTTAGGAGGGTACAATTGGACGAGCTGAAGTGGAGAAGAACAGAGCGAAGGATCTAACAGTATGTAGCTTGTAATTTGATCAGTTTTCTCTGATAACAATTGGAAAGTTTTGAGAGCCACACAAAATATAAAATAAATGTATCAATCTACAGTGGAGTTAAAGAGGGCTTGCTGGATGTAGCCAGTTCTGCCATAGGCCATGGGCAGTATGCCTCCTCCACAGGAGTGTTACCACATAAGCCAACAAAATCTCATGTGAAATGCAGACAGACTCACCTGGTGGCATACGGTAAAGTTTTCCTATGATTTTAAGGTAATGTCTGTTTTTAAAATCGTTGTTCATTTAGCTGTAGATGTATTTTAATACATCTTTGACTTAAAGGCACAAATTATTTTGTCCTGTTTTCATGGTAACCTTACAGATACACACTTAATGTCCTGTCATGTTCATCTATGTCAGAAAGTGGTTGTATTTAACCCTTGAAAACGAGGCTCCTCCCATTTAGGGGACTTTGAGAGGCAGCTGCAAACACATTGAAAGATTAGGTTCTAATCAGGACCAAAAATAGGGATGTACATCAAATTAAACAGCAGAACGTGGGTAACAAGACAATATTAACCATGGGTATTCAATTAAAAGTCACTGAGGTCCAGTTAATAACATTTCCTCCAATGAAAGGTCTGAACCAAAGTCCAGTTTGTGTCTCATAGCCTTCCCATATGTCCACATTTACATGGTTTAAACTTTAAACAATATTTATTATCAGTTTCTAATGCAGGAGGTTTTATTGAGTGCACAGCGAGCTCTTTTACCATAAATGAAAATGGTCTTAGGCAAATTAATTTAAGCCCCTTGTTTGAGATCAAAAAAGAAAAACCTAAAATAAATTAAATGAAATAAAACGTGCAAACAGAGCCAAGTAGCCATTTTTTTCTCTTAAATGAAAGAGGTCCCAGCCAAGAACTGAAAGCCTACACACCATGTAAGAAAGTCAAGATCTTCAGAAAATGATGAATAAAAGGGTGGCTGTTTTTAGGGAAAAATAAGAGCATACAGACTAAATATTTTTCCTCTTCTTTTTCTCAAATAAAAATGGTTACAGTCTAAAACAACGAAGGCCAACACTTTGAGTCAAAAAAAAAAAAGTCAACATCTTTATGATTAAAGAAATAAACTCTTAAAAGTCCAATCATCTGCCATCTGTGGCTGCTTTTCTGCTGTGTGGTTAAAATATAATGTAACAAGAAAGTGAAAGGAACATAAATATATTTGTATTGTTCCAGATTTTTCTGTCTCTCTCCCTTTCACTCCCGTTCTTCTCTCTCTTTAGTCTTTCCCCCTCTCTGTCTTTCTCACACACAAACATCGCTGCATACATTACATGAGCTCACACTTCCACAGGCCAATAAAAAAATAAACACAACTGTGTGACTAAAACACGCAAAATGTGAAATATTGGAAAACAAACTAAAGCTGAAAACTGTAGAACTAAAACAATGACAATAAGACAAATGATCAACTTGATTAGTAAACAATGATAAAAAGATCATAAACTAAGGATCACTCATGGCAGGACTGGATTGTGATCAGACCACAGTAGCGGTTTTAGCATTAGCTGGAGCAGTTTATTCGTGACTGTTGGAAAAGCAGCCTATCAAAATCTGTTCTTGTGAATTTGGCATCTGGATCTGGAGAGAGGTTTGTCATGTGGTGATGCCTGACATAAACCTTTTTTAGACACCCTAAATCGACCCACTTGCCATATTATGCCATTTTCCTGTTCACACTCATTCTGAAAATGCTTCAGACTCAGCAAACTGGTCACAGGCGGGATTTAAAGCCTTGCTAGATCTTTTTTTTTATTTTACATTTTTCCTGTATGACATCTTCATTTACTCTTCACCCATATCACACATACACATATCATTCTGGTGTCTCCTTTACTGGAACACCAGATGTATTCAAATAGACGCTATGGTTGCAGAGATAGTATTATAATTATTCTATTGTAGAGTATTTTGGGGGTTTTAAATTTCCAGGCAGAAACCAAAAAAATAGGCTCAGGCAGCAAAGTGTTAAATGTTAACATGACTTTTTAACAGGAGTGTAACTGCAGTCCTGCTGTGATGCATTGATTCATCGTTGTCTGGAGAATACGTTTACACAGCTCTACATACAGTGTCAATATGTAAACATCCTGTATATACTTCAACACACGATACAGCAGCCTAACAGAAAAAGGACAATAACAGAAATCTGTCAATGTAAATAATTCTTCTTTTTTTAACAGATACATATTGGTAAAGGGGTTTGGATTCAGGCTGACCAGTGACAGGTTGTGAAAGGAAACACCAAGGACTCACTGTTTGTGAAGGGACTTGCTGTCACAATTTGAGTCTCACAAACACTCACAGGGAGGTCAGTGGAAGGAAAAAGTCCAACCACAAAGACAACACCACAGCCACCCCTTACACCTGGAAAAGTGATGGCATTGAGGGGTAAATAGAAATCCTTGTATTCTTTCAACCAAGGCCAATAGAGAACAGAACTCTCCACCAACACGTGTAGATTGAAGACTCATTTTATTAGTCTGATGCATTTTCGAGCCTCATTAGGGTCATCAAGAACCACATTGTAAGCAGCAGGTCAACAGTGTAGTGGGAAAAAAGACAAAAAACAATTTGAAAAATTCAAAATGATACTAAATAACATAATTTTAACCAATCAAAAACAGCCACATATGTAAACCAGCCAATGGGGTGACAGCACCAATGGGTTGGATAAGTGATCGTATTGTTTATGTGGAGCTGAAACAGAAATGCATGGTGGGGTTAAAGAGTATTCTGGGGTCATTTTTAAGGGCCGTCTGTGAGTGATGTTAAACATTTTTTATAAAATCACAAAATGAAAGACTTAAAGACATCAGTAAAAACATCTAAGAAGGGAAAGTTAAAAAGTCATAAATCCAGGAGATATGTACTACAGCGTGTTAGAGCCACTTAAAGAAGTTTTTAAAAATGTATTTTCAAGATAAAGCTCAAATTTTAGAACATCGACACTTTAGTGTTTAGAAAGTTACAAATTTACGACTTAATAAACTCATATTTCAAGTTTGATTATTCTTAATTTTTTTTAGACTTGGATAAAGTTAGAAAGATTTTCACAGATTCAGATTTCACAGGTCGATAACTCATCAACAAAACAACATAGGTCCAAACCCAACGCATCTTTTTAACCACTGTCATAAAAAACTGAGCTATGACCTCATTCTCCTTCAAATGAGTCGTCCTCCAAGCCAGACCACTTCAGCTGGTCTCATACGCTGGCTCAGAGGCTTTTGGACATTCAGCAAGTTCCCATGTCAGAGGACGTCAGTAACTTCACCAGAAGAAATGTGAGGTCTTCAAAATCTCAGCACACATAAATGACCAAAGGTTATTCATACAACATATCATAATTAAAATATTTACAGATTTTCTTTGATTGAAAATAAAGAAAATAACAAGTTTGAGTTCTACTGACAAAATGATAAAACATAAACATAAATAGATAATTTAAATAAGGAACATGAATGAGGATCTCCTCTTCCTTAAACTACAGCTCTTACTTTAGCAAAAAAGTTTTTGTTTTGATTTAAATTGTTTTTTATTGTGTGAATTATATAATGACAATAATTGCTGTACTAATTCAATTTAAGTGATTTTTAAAAAGAATATATATTGGTGTTAATTAATAGATCATCACTACAATAACTGTAATAACTTTACTGTTGTGGACTGTAATGACACCAAACTCATACTGATGATCAAACATGTCCTCTAGTTTATACTACAGTTATTAATTTATTTAAAATACAATTAATGTAATTGATTTGATTTTTTTTAATTGAAGTAATTTTATTAATAAGTAATGACAATGGAACTGTAAATACTTAACTGTTGTTGACTTTAGTAACGCCAAACTAAGCCTGGTTATCAAACATTTCTTCACGTTTATACGATAACTTTTATGTAAGAGAAATATGTTTTCATGTTGTTTGTATGATTTTGTTCACACAACAACAGTCCAGTTATCACAGTTTTTATAGTCATATAAAAATTAGCATAAATATACATAAAACATTTTTTCTACAATTAAAAACTATAAGCTAGAGATGTTTGATCATCAGTGTGAGTTCTGTGTCATTACAGTCCACAACAGTAAAGTTCTTACAGTTATTGAAATAATTATCTTTTAATCAATACAATTGAGAATGTAAAAATCATTTTAATTGAATAAAAACATATTTCTCTATGGAGCTGTAGTATAAACAAGATGTTTGATCATCAACATGAGTTTAGTGTCACTACAGTCAATAACTGTTCAGTTAGTAAAATAATTATTGTCATTTCAATTAAAGTCACACAATTCAATATTCAGTTTTTCAGTAAAAATAAGTTATATCAACTCAAAAGTTTTTTTTTAAAGTAAGAGCTGTAGTTTAAAGTA
The DNA here is from genome assembly GCA_036419115.1 of Scarus forsteni. Classification (NCBI taxonomy): domain Eukaryota; kingdom Metazoa; phylum Chordata; class Actinopteri; order Labriformes; family Labridae; genus Scarus; species Scarus forsteni. Next base: position 560,220 of record JAZDUH010000029.1, on the reverse strand, counting down.
GAGGAGATCACCATTTATTTTGTATTTTAATTTTGTGAGTAGATCTCGTAACCTTGACGGCATTTGTTTTATTTTCAATCAAAAAATTCTGTAAAATATTTAAATTCTAAAATCTTAAAACATATGACATGCATGACTAACCTGCAGTCATTTATGTGTGCTGTGATTTTGAAGACATTACATCTCTTTATGGTGAAGTTGTTGAGTTTTCTGTCAGGATTTGTGAGCAGAAACAAACAGGAGCAAAACAGAAGCAAGAGAGTCTCAAATGTAGATTAAGAAAAAAGATTTATTTTAACTCATCCAAAAACAAAAGTCCAAAAAACTTTACCAATACAAAAAGTCAAAGTACCAACAAAATCTACAACAAAGTAACAAATTAAACCAGGCCACCAAAAAAAAGACAAACTAAGAAAACTCAAAACTCACACCGAGGCTGTGACTGACCAGAGAAAATGAACTAAAAGAAGAAGAAGAAGCAGCAGCAGCTGTTTAAACTCACTAAAACAAGGGAAAACACAAGGATTTAAAACAGGAGGTGATTGGGGTTGACAAGAAACAGCTGTGGAAGAACAATCAGCTGTGACAGGAAGCAAAAACTATGGCAATATGGAGAGACTGGAGAACTTATAAAATAAAACAGGAAATGACATGAAACATGAACCAAAGCAGGAACATGGGAGACACAAGACAAGAGGTCAAAATTAGAAATACAAGGAGCAAATACAAAATAAAAGAACAAGGAGCAAAACAGAACAGCCATTTTCTTTCAGAGCATCCTCTGAAACGGTAACTTGCTGAAAAACACCTGCTGTATTCTGTTATTCTCTAAAGGCAAAGATAACATGGTCGTACACGTAATAATACATTAATGCTTTTTCTATGTCTCCCTCTCTTTCTTTTACTCTAGATTGTTTTCTGGACTGGCTGCTGGGCAAAAACCTGCCAGAGGAGGTCAGGAGGAGATGCTCAAAGGCCGGAAGATACAGGCACGTCTCTGACTGTAAGTCCAGCAGCTGTAATGAAGAAGGTGAGAGAAGACAGTGACATACTGAGCTGACAGTGTCTCCTAAAACACCAAAGTCCTACATTCACTCTGCAGAACAGTCTGCTTGTTGTTCTGCCAAATGCTGTTATGAGGCTCATGCAGGAAAACATCAATCCTTTAATTAGGGTTAAAGTTTACTGATGGTTGTTGGCAGTTACGGGAGCAGCATAGATAGATGTAACCATACAGCCTTTAGCATGTTGGCACAGGGCAGGGAAACGAACACAGTTGCTTAATTTAAAACTAGAAAGCACTCGGAGAGCGCAGACCTCCGCCACAGTCCTCAGCCATGTTGTAATTTTGACCATAAATATTACTCCTACCTTTATTTCATCTAAATATTTAGATTCCTTGACCATGAAAACATACCATTAGCAACTGGATTCATAATGATATCTATTTTAGTTCAGTAGTTATTCACAGAAATCACATTTTTCGCCATGGCAGCCAGACACTGATCCCGATCAACACCAAAATTGAATCAGTTCTTCCTTTGCCCATGCTGAACATTTCCTGTAAATTTCATCCAAATCCATCAGTTACTTTTTGAGTTATTTTGTTCATGGACGGACAGACAGACAAATTATCCCAAAAACATACCCTCCTTGGTGGAGGTAATAATAAATGTCAGAGTGTGCAGGGGCCGGTCATAGGTCATCAACACACTTAGACTTGTTGTTAGAATTTCATCACTTTTTCAATATATCATGACTTTTCTATTGATGCAGATTTTTGTTTTAATTTCATTTGATTAAAAATAAAATAGGAAAATAGAAAAATATGCGCAAGCAGGGCGGCAGGACCTTGTAGCTCGGCTGTGACCTCAGGAACTGCTGTTGCTCCACCTCAGCTTGAATCCAGCGTGACAGCCCTGCAGCGGCCGCAGCAGACAGGCAGCAGATCTCACTGTAACGCATGTTGGCGACAGCAAGTCATACTCGTCTAATGACGGTATGGGGAGCTTTTCTAAACATTTAACAGACTGAGTTCATGTGTGGAAGATAGTGGTGTGATATATTCAGACTGAGGATCCAGGTTCCTTGGACACGCAAGGACTTAAGACCTGCTACAACACATCACGGTAAGTTGACTTGTTTTTGTTTGTCTTTCTTTGGCCCTTTAAACTCTTTAAAGCTGTATGTGTGTGGCACTTAGTGTTTTTGGAGACACCAAAAGTGTTAAAAAAAAGACTTGATTACAGAGACTGGATTAAATATCTTGCCCCCCATTTAAAATCTGGATTTATAAAACAATGAAGGACCTTTAGACGTCAAAATTACAGTCGTAGTATTTTCACTCTGGTTCATTTTACTTAGTTTCAGCACCTGGCCAGTAGATGGAGCTGTGTGCATTAGGATTAGGGATGTAATGGAATGAAAATTTCATATCACGGTTATTGTTACGGTGGCCGACAAGGGCATACGCGCTGCAAACAAAAAAACGCGACATAAACGGCCAAAACGCAATACAAACGATCAAAACGCTGCAAATACAGGAACGATGCAAACTCAAAAATACACAAACACATAAAACAAATGCAACAGAGAAATGCTGCACCAAAAAAACACGATGCATTCACAGAAACGCTGCAATAGCAAAAAAATACAAACCACCAAAACAAATGCAAAAGAGAAATGCTGCATACAAACCCAAAACAACTGCAAGAGGGAGACGCTGCAAATTCACGGAAGGTCGGCAGGCCACTAGGGGGAGCTGACCATAGATATTATATACGTAGATGCCTCATTGACTGGCGCTTCCTATTGGAGCCACTGGCCGCCATCTTGGAGGGGTCTCACACACAGCCCCAGTGAGTTAATTATACCGAGAAAGGTGTATTATGCCCAACTATTATGAGCATACCTCAGCAAATTTTATTACCAGATTTTCACACGGATAAGTTTGTTACAAACGGAAGAGATACACTTATAATACATGACGTTGTCACACATTAAAATACATTCTTTCAAATTAAAATGCTTTTTATTATGCTGGGATTCACAATGCCGACTTCACACATTTTGTAATATAATGATGATAATAATAATTGTAATAATTAGTATTATTATTGTTATTATTTTAATCATAGTAAAATTAGTAATAACAATAGCAACATCAGCCACAATAATAAAAATAAATTAAACTACAGTATGGATGTTTACGAAAAAACAAAGATTTAAAATAGATAAGTAGATCACCAGTAATATCAATAGTTTGTTATAAAAGGGAGAAAAGTCATTTAACACTAGCTGCAGTGTAATGATAGTCATTATAAAGGTAATATGTAAATATATCATAGTAAATAAAATAAAATAGAAAGCATCAAAGAGAAATAAAATTAAACAAAGGGTGGAGTATTAACAAGCAGAGGAGGAACAACATCATTAGCAGCAGGTGATATGATGTAGGAGCAGGGAGGGGAACTTGTCACTATGGTTGTGTGGAGAGAAACTTTAAAGGGGGCAATAAATAAAATGTAGTAAAATATGGATAGAATGATGTAAAGGAATGAAGAATAGATAAATGAAAAGGAGAAAAAGTGAGTATGTAGATGATGAAATAATGAAAATAATTTCCATAAGAAGAGGATCAAGAAACTAAATGAGTAAGTCTGATGAATAAGTAATAATGGTAATATAGTATTGGTAATAGTAGTAACAACAACAGTAATATTTTTTTTTCATATTTTTGTTTTTGTGTGCTGTGAGAATATTCAATGCAACTATTCCAGGCACAGGCACATGTACGTGCGCTCGCACACACAAATCAGACATCTTATTAAATCATGTTGACATGTGTAAAATACGTTTTTACTCAGCTGTGTTGAAATAAAACTAAATAAAGTCATCTGCTTTCAATATTGCGCCATTTACTGTCACTTTAGGCTGCACAAAATACGAGCATAAATGCGTTCACTCCACTTGTTTCTGGTGCCAGACCGGAGTGAAGAGACCTCTCCAATATGGCGGCGACGCTGGAATACGCTCCAGACCGTAATGAAGCGTCTAGGTATATAATATCTATGGTCAGCTCCCCTAGTGGCCTGCCGACCTTCCGTGAATTTGCAGCGCTCCCTCTTGCAGTTGTTTTGGGTTTGTATGCAGCATTTCTCTTGCATTTGTTTTGGTGGTTTGTATTTTTTGCTATTGCAGCGTTTCTGTGAATGCATCGTGTTTTTTTGGTGCAGCATTTCTCTGTTGCATTTGTTTTATGTGTTTGTGTGTTTTTGAGTTTGCATCGTTCCTGTATTTGCAGCGTTTTGATCGTTTGTATTGCGTTTTGGCCGTTTATGTCGCGTTTTTTTGTTTGCAGCGCGTATGCCCTTGTCGGCCACCGTATATTGTGACCAAAATTATCATGGTTATAATGGTATTGTTGCAGTGTGCTCAAAATTTAGTATTATAATTAAAACGGGTCATTTTGTCTTTTTCGTTAATTAATGTGTCAGGAAATGTCCTTTGAGTGATAATTTCCACCCTTTTTAATGAAAAATGAAAGTAAACAATTCTGTTAAGTATTTTTTTTCATGATGATGTTATAATGTCCATGTTACAGCTCGTTATATTAGACCATGTTCAGGTATTTTTTTTACCGCTATAGTCCATGAGGTAGTTTCTCTCCAGTTAGCCCCCTTTGTGACTCTCCTCTGGTCTCTCCTCTCCCTGGCAGATCTCCTCAACACTTCCTTCTCGATCATCTCCAATTTACGCTTGATGAAATCCATAAAACATGAACAATGATGGAAGAAAGAGTCAAATTCATATTATGGCAAAATACGGCAAGTGAACGGCAAGAACTCTCCAGAATGATACTAAAAGCTGTTATTTACAACATTCATACATTTACACATAAAATACTGATAACGCACCGATAATTCACTCCGGCATGACTCACTAAATCTCCTCTCACTCTCTACGGCTCAGTCAGCTCTGTCCCTGGAGGAGTTACAGCAGTTTTAATCGTCTTTTTCTTTCTCCACAGCTTCATGTTTTAGACAGGGTGACCATCTTCTATCAGTTTCCCCTCGGCATCCTTGTACGTCCAAACTTCGACCAGACTTTCGACTTTGTCTATTTTGAGGGAATAACCTCCGCTGTAGTACCTGAGCGAGGCTCCAACTCCAAACTGCACATGTGTGCCTCTGCCTGTGAGGCACCGCTGCTGCTTTACCGAGGAGCAGACACATAGTTCAGGCTGAAGCAGTCACACTGTGAGTTATTGACTCGGTGTGGTGATCAAACTCGGCTCACCGGTAATTTAAACAGGAAACAGTAATACTAACCGTGGGAAATACTGCTGTGGTTTACCATTTTACCGGTACATCCCGAATTGGGATCAAAAGTGGGCGCCAGTCACTAATTGAGTGAAACATCAGACAGTATGAAAGCAACACAGATGTTTAGACTAATAACATGTTTTTGTCACCATTCCTACAGGTAAGATGCTAAGAAATATTAACTGGAATGAAACATCCAAATGACACCAACTTTAGATGCGTTGTGTAGGGATGTTGAATGTGACTTTGAATGGAGACAAAGGAGCCCAAAGTAACCAGTGGTAATTTAATCCAGTTACATAGCAACTGTAATATTAAAAATGAGTTATAAAACTCTTCTTAAGTGAAACATAGACAACTGAAAATAAATCCACAAACAGGTATAAAAGCTCTGGACGTCTGTAAAGCCAATACACTTGTTTGTAGTTGTTTCTTCATGTAATCAGAGAAATGCTAACTTTAGCATCAGCAGAGCTATGAGGCCTCACCTGCTGCTGTCTTTTATTGATCTGTTCTGTTGTTCGCTGCACCAGAGTAAACATGCAGCCTTTTGTTTGTTGTCACAGGGCAGGGAAACAAATACAAAAACAGGTACAAGATTTAAACTAAAAATGTGTAAGAAGTCCATTTGTGTTAATTTTTGTATTTTAGAAGACGCCACACCTCCCTCTCAAGTCCTGTTGTTGATTGAACAGGATCAGTGGAGGACAAAGTACTTAACTCCATTACTTGAGTGAAAGTATAGATACTCCTGGTCAGATATTACTCAAATACAAGTGAAAGTTGTTCAGGTCATTTTTACTTTAAGTCCTGGAGTACCTGCTTTTGAAAATACTAAAGTATTAAAAGTTACATTTTTCTTTTAATATCATTGCATTATTGTTTTGTTGTTACAATGAATTTAAAGAACCTAATGATAGAAACAAACTACTGAAGTTTTGAACTGCTTATAAAACCTCTAGAATAAAATATCCTGTCAAATCTGCTGCAGCTCCGATAGAAATGCTGATTAAAACATGATTGAACAGGACTTCAGACATGACCAAGGGTACTCTGGAGTGGAATCGTCTTCTGTATCTGCTGTTGCATCATTACTGCCAAGACGAACCGTTATCTGTTAGCTTAACTTTGACCTGTTTCAATCTGAGTCTCACATGCACAAGGTGCAGATACAGTATCACCACTTGAACAAAACTCACTCAGGCTGCATTTTAGAAGAGAAGAAATTTGATCCACTGACTTCAGAGCTGTACTTAAAAGTAATGAGGAATGAGACCCTTCATAGAAATGTAGTGAAGTTTAAAGTACAGTATTTGTCTTTCAAATGTAGTGGAGCAAAAGTCACAAGTTTCCAAAAAATATAAAAAAATATAATTCTCCAAGTCAAGTACAGGGACTCAAAAATGTACTTAAATACAGTACTCAAGTAAATCTATTTTGTTACTGTCCACCCCTGAACAGGATCAGTGTTGTCTTTCTCTTTAATTTATGACACTGCAGATACATTTTTATTCTGTAGTGTTTGTTTTATCTCTTACTGTTCCTTTAGTGCAGTGACAGACAAACAGCTATAAGTTTGCTTTTTCAGTATCTTGACAGTGAACCACTTCAGATGGAACATTTTTTCACAATGAGTTTTCCAATAAACATGTTTAACATGTAGGCATTTCAATTTTCATCCACTTTGCATTTCCAGACACTCTACAAAGTTGATTATTAACAGATACTGTGTTAATTGTGAGGTTTGAGCACTTAGTGTCCATGACATGTTCATCAGGAATGATCAATCATCCAATCAGTGTGAAAAGATGAACTCATTTCAAACTTCCTACACATTTTTTTATTTTAGATAATGTTATTGTGTTAATATTTGTTAACCTGCCCTGTGCAAAAATGCAAAAACACTCAACATGTCTTTTGATCTGTCTCAGGTCGCTCTGATTAAAACAATAAAGCTCCTGCAGTAAAATGTAGACTTTGACCTTTGATTGGCTGTGGACACAGTGATAAATGGACTTTGGTACATCCTGGTGTCAGTGTGTTCTGGTTCTTCGACTCTCTGCTGCTGCGTCACAGATCTGTCCTGACCGCTGAAGTTTGGTGAGAATCTTTTTAATGTTTTCAAAACTTTAAAGTTCAATCAGGTGTGATGAGAGGGGGTGTCAGGCTTCATTTAAACATGACAATAGTGCTAATGCTAATGGTGTGAAAGCAAAAAAGCCTCATGACATTGATAACAGATCACCATTAGCATTAATGCTAATGGTGCTAATGCCAAAACCTGTGATTATGGTGCTAATGCTAATAGAGCTAATACTGAAATCCTAATGATAACAGTGCTAATGTTAACAATGCTGATGCTTCCAGGCCTAATGCTAGCAATCTTAATGCTACTAGTGGTAGTGCCAACAGTGCTATTGCTAAGAATGCTAATGCTAATAGTTGTGAATATTTGCCACATTGCCTGGTTGGGTGTTTCACTGAAGTTGGTTTCAGACTGGATGTGTTTCAGTGTCCCATAATCCAGTGTGAGCTGACTGAAAAATCTGTTATTGAGTCCAGTAGTGTGCAGAAAATATTGGAGGCACCGCTGGGATCATTAACGTGTCGAGTTTGACGGGACTGGGGACAGAGATCTTGGAGTGAGGACGATAAGTGCGCAGCCTCGGGGCGTGGACACCTTGGACATGCAGGACAAGGAGGAGAAACCGATGTCTGTGCGACAGAGGATACGTCTGCTAGAGCAGAGTCAGCAACAAAAGGTATGTGTGTCATCCAAAATCTGGAGTGAAAATATCCCAACAAGACGAGAGTTAATCAAGCTAATCATAGAATACATGGACGGTGTTATCAATGATGAAGAAGATGATGTTGAAATGTGTTTTCTAAAAACATGTTGAAACAGTAGAACAAATTAAAGAAAGCTATAAGCACTGAAACTGCATAAAATACAGAAATTAAAGTACCAGATGGAAACTGCAGAAGAAGTACGTTTAATAGAAATACACACAGCTACAACAAAACAGTCAAGCTCTGCAGAAATACATGCTGATGTGCTTTTATTTCTGTGTTTACAGTGACAGTTGGAGTAAAGTTTATGTTCAAACACATTCAAATCTGTTAATCTGTCCAAGTGTACATCCCATCACTCATGAACTTTTTATTTTAGTCCCTTTGCCTCTGCACACCTCTTTATCTTTCTACTTCTCTTTACAAAATAAATGAAACCATAAAATTAAACTGAAAAAAAGAATACAAAATAAATGACATACTAGGAAATTTAAATCTAGAACATTGTTTTGTAAAACATCTTGAGTTGACATTTTTTATGATTTGCTGCTGTACAATATCAGACAGATTGATTTATAGACCACATCATGACCCCCCTGACCTCAGGGACCACAGGCTGATGGAGCCACCTCTGTCTTACCTGTGCTCACCTGTGTTCAGGTGCTGTTCACCTCACAGGCCTCACTGTGGCCCCAGCACTGAGCAGCATTTATCAGAGACACTGATAACAGATCATAGAAATACAATCATAGAAATGTGATTACAGAAATATGACCATAGATATGAGTTCATTCCGTCAGCCCATCAGAGTCTGTTGTTAACGCTCTGCTCTCTGACTCCATCACAGCTGACAGACAGCAGGGGGCGCTCTGCTGTGGATCAGACTGAAGAACCAGAGGAGACCAGACCATCTAAAACCTCTGTGAGTGAAGAAGACCAGGGTCTGAGGTGAGATGAAGATCTGCAGCCATCACACTCTGACACCATCATCATCATCTTCATCAGTCTGAATTACAAGTGTCAAACCATGACAGGTGTTACCTGAAGACACTTTACAGAAGAGCAGCTCAGTGTTAAACTCTTCATCATCATCATCGTCATCATCATCCCCATCTCTCTGTTTGTCTGCATGTTCATCCTGTGGTAACAGCTCACCGTATCTGATGATGATGATGATGATGATGATGATAGAATTATGATAATAGAATTTCCCTGTGTGGATCTGATAAAGGAATATCTAATACAATCTAAGTTTGTTTTATCAGGATGAAGAGATCAGACCCTCCTGAGCCCAGCGGTGTGTCCATGAGGAGTGACCTCTCTCAAGATCGTGACATTCACTTTAAGGTGAACCCACCTGCTGAGGACAGGTGAGAGTTCAGAAAAATGACCTTTGACCTTCATGTTTGAATCACTCAGTGTAACAGTATGTGACTCAGACGGTTTGGACCCAAATGCACTACAGACAGTTGAAAAGCTTAAAGCCCCACAAAGTAAGATTCATGCTTTCAGCTCTCTAGCGCCCTCTGTGGTCGTTGAGTGTTACTGCACTGTCTTACACAAACGTGCATTTGCTGACATACAGAGGGAAGAGGAGCTGACAGGACGTCACAAGAGACAAATAAACCATGTGGACTGATCAGGTTCAGTCTGATCATGTTTCTGTTCAAATAAATCACCATGTACTGACAAGTCCAACAGTAACAGGTCAAAAACAGCATCAGTTGGACATCCCTCCTCGTTTTTCAGGTCATGCCAGTGAGTGAACGCCGGGCCAATGCTTATTCCGTAACTGGGTATTTAACTTGTTACTCTCCTGCTTTCCTTTTTTGTCACCTCTGATAAAACTTCTTTTGCTTCTGGTTTTTGCTGCTTCTGCCATGATAACAGCTCTACATATAGCTCTCTTCTTCTTCTTGTTTATCGGTGGGTGGCATCCAATGTCAGAGGAGCATTACCGCCACCTACTGTGCAGGAGTGTGAGCCTATTTCCATTAGGAAAATAAGTGCATATTTACTTTAAACTAAATGCTGTTCATTGAATCCGTTTTTAAAATTCAAAAACTGCTTTATATTCTCCTTTCCCAATATCATACTTTCACCTCGAGGGGGAAGTGACAGATGCTGTAAAGCAGTCAAAGCAGTAAAATGTGTAGTTTTTTTTTAGTGGAGTGTTCCTACCATCCACACTGAAGTTACATAGTGCCAGTAAAGGTGATACAGACCTCCTCAGACCATGACAGAGGTGTCATTACACCTGTTGTAAGGTGATGTACCATCACAATGACTCTAGAATTATTGTATTTAAGTGGAAAAACTACTTAGTGTTGGTTTACAATATTTAATGATTTACCATGCAGGGTTCACAACACGGAGAATCAGTCTGCAGAGGAAACAGTGTCCAGAAAATTGTGAGGCAGAGTCAGTGTCAAAAATCAAGGCAAGGTAACACACTGATAGACAAAAGAATGCTGGGATGAAGACTGGTGAAGGTTAGATATATGAGGTGATTAGGAGTGGGAATCGAAAACCAATTCCAGTTGAGAATCGTTAACGGCTCCATCAAAGAATCAATATCATTAATTTTTTTGCTAATCAATTCCCTTATCAATTCCTTCCACTGTCAGGGTTCAGAAGCATCAGAATTGTGACTTAATCCTAACTGCACCTACTACAAAACCTTAAGTAAATGGACACACCAGCAATTCGCAGAGGCAGCTATACATGCTTTGACACGTGTTTGACATTGTTGCCACTGAAAATCAGACCAACATTTGCTCACATGGAAAATCTGCAGGAATTGATTAAAGAATTGAATCGATTAGCAGGATCGCTAACAGCATCGATATTCATAAAATCTTAAAAATTCCCATCCCTAGAGGTGATGGGGTAAAGAGACACAGCTGGAGAAACACAATCAGGGATCTGGGGCCTGTACTACGAAGCTGGATTAAGTCATCCAGGATAACTCTGCGACATCTCGCTAAACTTCACCGGATCTCCGTCATCCAGATCTGCCGTACTACGAGGCTCGTTATCAACTCGATAAGTGAATCCGGCTGGGATCTGTGCGCGCTCACATAAAATGGGCGTGGTTAGCGGCCCCCGGAGCATTTTCCACAATGAAGAAGAGAGCAGCCTACTTCACGGCGGAGGAGCAGCAAATACTCCTGCAAAAGTATGATGAGTACCACAGTATTATCCAGGCCAGGAGCAACACGACTGTAGCCGCGAGAAGCCGGAGGGATTGCCGGCACATTTTCCTACATTTTCCAGAAACACAAATCGCTTAAAATGTAATAAAGAACTCATCCGCATTAAACCAAAATTATGTAGGCTAATTAAATAGTCTCTTAAATGGTGATGAATAATTATCTTTTTTATTTTAAATGTAATATAATTAGCCTAAATATAATGTTTAATTACACTTTTAGTGTACTTTGGATCTAAAACAACATTTGTCCCATTGTCATGATCCACCGCTATTGGACAGTGTAAAACATTTACTTTTTTTGTTAATTAAAATAATAAATGGACAGTGTTGATAACACTGGGATAAATCTATGAATGAAATTAAACGTAAATTAGATATTTAAAAATATTTCTTCAAACTAAATTATGTCCCTCAGTTTCATGGTGTTACTACCAAAATTTGGAGATCATATTACATTAGACAACATTTAAGATATGATGATTACTTATGTAATTGTAATTGAACTTAAAACCAAAAAAAAAAAAAAATGTTACTTGACTTTATCCATAATAAAGTTCAGTACAATTATCAGCATGTGTTGTCTTTTCTCAGAAGTAAACATCCTCGGATCAAACGTTATCACTGACATTGAGAAATAATGTCAAATAGTTTGAATTAAACAAGTTACTGTTTTATTTCATGGAGTTTTGTCAGCAGTCTTCAGATGTTGTGATATGTGCCTTTAGATTAATTTTATTGCATTCATGAATCTTGTGATTGTAACCTAAAATATGTTAACACCAATAACAGAAATAACATTAAAATACTTACAAGAATGATTTTTCTATGTGTCCATTATTGTTGCTAAAACATCATGGTCAACATACTAATAAATACTCTACATTTGTCTAAACGCAATTAATTTTTTCACTTGTTTGACCAGGAAAATCACATTCATATTTTCAAAATGACCTTAGTGCATTATTTGCCACGTAAGGCTCCAGCAGGTCACAGATGTATAGAAGTCCCTCCCGTGAAAATCTGTACCTCTCCTACAAGATTTCTTCTGGTAAATCAAGCCGATTACTTCTGTCACGAAAAAAACGCTCCTCTTACAATTTGTGCACCGACATTAACCGGTTCTGGCAGAAATGGGCAAGCCATTTTCCAAGACAGCAAATTGGTGACTGCGGTCTTTTATGCCCGCCCGAGAGAACCGATTGGTCAGCGGGCGGTCTGTCACACCCTGTGAGCTCTTATCCTGGAGCTTAACCTGCTCCGGACCAGGTTTGGCGTTCAGCATCAGTTAACGGGGCAACGTGTCTGGATAAAAAGAGATCCACATTCGTAGTGCGGAAAATCCTAAACTTATCCAGGAAGTTATCTCTCTAAGAGCTAATCCAGCTTCAAAGTACAGGCCCCAGGTGTGACAGGACCAGACAGGAAGCAAAGCCTGCGGAGACAAACACAAGCAGGGGAATTTTATTTTTTTTTCTTTTTTTATCCATCAATAAATCAATCTTTATTTGTATAGTACCACTTCACAACAAGTATTTTCTTTTTTTTTTTTAAAGTTTTAATTTTTTTTTTTTTTTTTTTTTTTTGTTTAATTTTTCTTGTGATGTGTGATTTTTAGTTTCGTTATCCGAGAGATCCGAGTTATTTATATCGTTATCCCGTATTTATATCGAGATCTCGAAAAAGATACTCCGTTATCCCGAGATCACGACATTTTAACTCGAGATCTCGGGAAAACGACTGAAATTAAGTCGTTATCACGAGAAAACGGTGCTAAAAAAACATGGAAAAACATGGCCTTTTAGGGCTTCCGTAGTTCACAAATATTCAATATCCATCGTTTGTTTTTTTCTTCCTCCCACCCATCCCCACCATGCTGCCAACACGTAAAATTGATCAAACAGTAAAAATAAGCTCTTTGAGTAAACAGCACACCTCACATGATATTCAAAAGAGGTTACAGGTATGTGAACATGCAACATTATAATAATACTACCTAAATGATAATAATCATAATTAATGGAATAAATAGAATAAATAAAATAAATTAACAAAAATGAGAAAAAGTGGATATGGATTTATGAAGGACTTCAAGTTTCTCAAAATAATAAATTACAAGGACCTATGTTTCATAGAACTTTTGGGTCAACCCTCTATATTTATCTTTTCCAACTTAAGGAATAGGATCAGGTCTGTCATGCAGGAGGAGGATTTGGGTGGACGTGCTGATTTCCACTCCAGCAGGATTCTTCTCAGGGCAGGAAGAGTTGGAAAATCAAGCATGTTTTTAATTTTATTTGTCATTGGAGACCCCTCCCCAGGGACTCCAAATACAGCCACTTCAGCACTAGGGTGGATTTCTCTGCTGAAGGCTTCAGGCTCCAAAAATTATACAGTTTATTACAGGACCAGAGCATATGGGTCAGATCAGCCCATATATATGACAACGTTGACATGTTTCACTGATCCTGGAGGGTCTGGTTAAGCCAAGCCGAGCACATGAGGTTTACCCATTTACTCTATAAAATGCATCATCCCAGGTTATTTCAGAGATATTTATTCAAAGTTCTTCTACCCATTCTGCTCCAATCCCAGATCCTAGAGTGCTATAAATTAAACTTTGTGGAGAGAGCATCAAATGTGGCTACAGTACCAACCATGTAGAGATCACTGAATATATTTAAGCCTGGCCTCTGCCACTGGCCAAAGATTGAGTCTAATTTGGCTGGGAGAAATACATGATTATTACAGATGGGACTGTAAAGAGAGATGTCTGTTAGATTGAAATGTTGTCAAAATTGTGACCAAATTTTTAAGGTGGAGATTCAAATCAGACAGAAGGATAATTGTTTATGAGAGAGAGGAAGCTTTGAGATAAGTAACACAGGGAGTGATGATGGTATACAGGCATTAATTTCTGGTTGGCATCTGGTTGGCATATTCTATTTTTTGTAAGTTTGCTCTCTAATAATAATACAACAGACTGGGCAGAGAAATCCCCCTCTCTGACTTGAGCCACTGAAGGAATTCCTTTCGAATTCTGGGATGTTTGTTATCCCACAGAAATGAAGACAGCAGTTTTAAAGACATAAAAACCTCAGCAGTATGTGCATTTTATTACATGCTATTTTTCCTCAGAGGGATAGATTTAGGACACACTGCTTCTGAAGGTCACATTGACGATTATTACTCAGGAGAGTACAATTTTTGTCATACAGACCAGAGAACGAATGGGTAACATTAATTCCCAAATATTAAAATCCTTAAAAGTAAATCTGTTTATGAAATTTGGAGGGCTACATTATTGATTGGAACATACATACTCTTCAAAAAGTTTTGTTTGTATCTTGAAAACCTGCCAAATCAGTGTAACACAGTCACAATGTCAGGGACAGATGACAGTGGGTCTGAGATGTAAAGCACTAAGTCGTTTGCATATCAGGACACTCATTCTGTTTTCTGTAGATTCCCTTAAAGTGTTGTGAGGTTTTAAGCAAAATGGAGAGAGGTTCAATAGCAAAAGCAAAGAGAAGTGGGCTAAGAGGACAGCCTTGCTGGGTATGTCTGGGTAGTGAGAAGGACTTTTAGTGATTCCACTAGCCATAAGTGATGCATAGAACAGCCTTATCTAAGATAAAAGTTTGGATCCAAATCCAAATTTTTCCAATACTGCAAATTAATCGGCCCACTCAACCTGACCAAATGCTTTTCTGCATCCAGAGAGACCACCACCTCGGGAGTCTCCGAGGATACAGGAGGGTGAACACTGAAGAGAATGCATCTATTAGAAAAAGACCGGTGATCCCTAATAAATCCTGTCTGATCTGGAGAAATTATGTCTTTCATAACAGTATCCAGGCTAATAGCAAGAAGCTTGGCCAGTATCTTAACATCTCCATTTAGAAGTGATATGGGCCTGTTGGAGCCACAGTTTTTCCAGGTTTTAACAAAAGTGTAATATTAACTTCTGTCAGGGTCTGTGGCAAGGCTCCCTGAGCCAGTGAATGATAAAACATTTCACAGTAACAAAGAGGCTAATTTAGATGAAAATCTTTTTTTAAAATTCCTTAGGCTAGCCATCTGGTTCAGGGGCCTTACCACTTTTCATAGCTGAAATAGAGCTGATGACTTCATTAAAGCTGTGGTCTACGATTTGAAACCGCAGCCTGCCCCCCCTTCCCTCACCTCTTCCCTCCGTGTTCGAAGATCCCGCCCCCAGCTCGTGTCGCCTCATATAACAACAAGCCCCCTCGGACAGAGCTACGAGCGACTAGCATAATATATCAGCAGCAAACTCAATCAAAAACAGCTCAGCTCAACTGAAAGTATCAAACACGACAGACATCCCCCTTGTAACACACAGCAGTAGCCATTTCAATTGGACCGGCTGCAATGCGGGTCTGGCGCCGCCAGAGCGGAGCTGATTGTGGGGGAGGATTTATCTTTCTCGGCCTGTCCTCCCCAGCTCAGCTTACAGTGCTAGCGGTTAGCGGCTAACAGGCTAACCTGCTCCGCTACAAGTCATTAGCCAGGACAGGCACAGACTAACCAGAGTTATTCAGCAGACATCTCCCACTGTAGTAAACAAAGCCATTACCTGATCAACCAGGGAAAGCGGCGATGCTGATGGTCTGACGGCCGGCTGAGGCCGTTCGTTAGCCGTTAGCCCGCTAACAGGCCTCAACCCGCGGGCAGAGCTCCGTTGGGCCCCGCGGGAGAGGGAAGCGGTTTCCTGGTTTCGGCGCTAGGCTTTTCCGGCTCCATGATAGTTCAGTAGCTAACGCTGCTAGCTGCTCACCGGAGGTAGGGGGGAGGAGGCGGGACCATGGGCGTGACGCTGCGTAGTGAGGGAGACAGGGGATTGGATGGACTCACGGACCAATTAAACCTTACAGGCTTCAAGGTTTGATTGGTCAGCTAGTGTGCAGCTTTGCAGCGGATATACTTAATGGATTTTTTTCATTCTTTTTGGTCTTTATACTGTGTAGATAGGACCATAGGACCATAACAGCCTTATAAACGGTGTTATTAATATGTACAAAGCTTCCAAATCGTAGACCATAGCTTTAAGTGTAGTGGGCTTATGCAAATCTGTCCTCTTATAACAGTTTAAGGAGGGGGAACCAAATTATCCAAAAAATAGGATGTCTGAATCATCCTCTGGAAATTCAGATGTATAATTTTGAATAAAATTTCTTAAAATATTTTTTATTTCAAGAGCGTCAACTGTTAGCTTATCAAAAGACTTCTGGATCTGTGGTATGAGCCGTTCTACATTTAAGTTGGTGGGCCAAAGACAGTCAGCCTTTTCACCATGCTTGTATATACACTCGAGTTTGCTGAGTTGATATTGAATTATGTTGCATTTTTAAGGCCAGCCTTTCTTTATATAATTCAGGGGAGGGTGATGTGAAGTGTCTACAGTCTAAGTTAAGCATTGCATCTACGAGTTGTTCCTGCTTTGATTTCCTGACTTTTGTTACGTGTAAGATATTATTTCACCATTTTCAGTGTCTCCCACAAGACAGACGGTGGTATTGAGTCTGATTTATTTTCTATTAAGAAATTATCTATAGCAGCAGATACCCTTTCATAGAATTTTTCATCAGCTGGTAAAGCTGAGTCTAATCTCCAGCTGGGTTGCTGAGCTTGGTTTAGGGGAAAGCCTAAATCCAGCAGTACTGGACATGGTCTGACTCCACAATGACAAAATATTCACTTTTCTTAACAAAGGGTAACAGTGTTTTATCAATAAACAATAATCAGTTCTTGAATATGATTGGTGGTCATGTGAAAAGAATGAGAACTCTTTATTACGTAGAAAAAGAAAGCATCAGGGGTCTACACAGCCTGCTGCATCCACAAATGTAGACAGGGCATGAGCCCAAGGTGGGATCCATGACACAGTCTATGTCACCACCAAAGATCAAATGGTGAGAGTACATATTAGATAAAGAAAACATTAGCCAAGATACAACGCTGGCATCATCCCAATTAGGAGCATGTAAACAAGCAAGTGCATCTTGCATTTTAAAGAGGGAGCCAGTCACTGTGACATATGGGCTCCTGGATGGGCTGAGATTGTTGGCTGACAATCCCCCCCCTCCCGCCCCAGGTCAGAGGGTTCACACCTATGTGTGAACCCTCTAATAAGAACAATAAGACCCTGCTCTGCGTTGCAGTCTAGCTCTTTTCTTTCTGAACCATGGAGGGAAGGGAACACAGGTCCTCTCTCTCTCAGCTCAGCTCTTTTCTCAGTCAGTCGAAAGAAACACAGAACAGTTTCTTCTCAGGTGTACAACCTCAAACCTTCTTCCACAGTCCTGCTCAATGCAGACTGTAGCACCATGTAAGCGATGCGAGAACCAGCTTAAGGGACAGGAGTTCCTGGTTGAAACAAGTAACAACACAACAGGGCTAGCAGGGCTCTCGACTTACTTTTTGAGTTGGTTACAATGGTGCACCTATTTTTTTTTTAAGGTGCACCCGCACAAAAATTAGGTGCACCCAAATTTTTCAGTGTCGCCTTTAACTCAATAGGGTCACCGTTTTATCACTTTCCATAACTAATATAATGTAAATTCTTTTTTAACAAGAATAAGATTTAAAGAAATACTTGTCTTTATTTGAAGAACATTTATACATTTAAAGAAAAACAGAGCGTTTAAAGTGCTTCTCTGAATAAAATTTACAAATTCAAACTAAAACATTAAGCAGAATAAAACATCTCCAAATAAAAGTGCTTGTTCTTAAAGTGCTTTACTTAACTGACATTTAATATTTCAAACATCTCAAATTAAATAAAATATTTCAAAATAATAAGAGCTAATGTGCTATACTAAGCTGAAAATTACATAAATGTCCAGATTTTAACAACCAACAACATAACATTTAACTGGATGGACTTATTCTCTATTAAATTTGGACCTAGAATAAGACTTCACACACTACAGTCAATATTTACAAAACTGAAACTAAGATAAATAATAAAAAAACAGTTCTCAAACTAATTTATGAAAACGACTTTAAGGGCAGAGCATTTCTGACTTTTCATTTTTTTCTCTTGTTTTGGCTTCTTTTTTTTTTTTTTGGTAATTTACAGCCCAGCTTAATGTTCAGTCGGGGGCTGTCAGTCGGCTCAGTAGTCCTCAGTGAGTGTGAGCACTCACCTCTGTGCCTGTGTGACTAAGAAACTTCCCCCTTAACAGGAGAAAGGACTGAACAAATACAGATGTTATATGAAACTTTACTTTATTTTACTTGTAATTTTAGTTAATTATGAATTATCTCAGTCTCTTGACGTATTCGGCGGAGCTTCACTGTGTCTTCGGACTTATCACTCCCTGCTGTAGCCTGACACCACCGAGTCTGGGCTCATTTGCATACTGACAGCTGATTGGATGATTACTGAGGGCTGTTTGTGCATATCCACGTGTGTGCGTGTGCACTAGGGATGGAAATCTCCATCCCCAAGACGATACGATATGCATCTCGATATGTAGGCTACGGTACGATACACTAACCATTCACATGAAGCATCTACCAATTCAGGATGATACGATTTATCTTCCTACCAAGAGGCAATCAGGATGCAATCACGATGCAATAACGATGCAAATCTGTGCAAATTCAACTCAACTTTATTGTTCCTTCAAGACCACTTCAGACCACTTACAGTAGGCTACTTAAGCAGTCAGGAAGTGTGTTTGTCAACATAAAAAAGTAGGCCTATTTCACAAACAGGGACATAAGCCTAACAGTAGTGGAGCTCAGCCTTCAAAGCTGTCATTAACAATTTAGACTAAGCATATAAACAGCACTTTGAAAAAAACAACACTTTCAGCTCACTGAAAATAATAATTTTAAATTTAAAAAAAATATATACAATAACATGAAATCGGATTTTACCGATGCAAAGCTTTTACGATGCAATGCATTCTGGTTTCAGCCCAGTTTCTAATCCGATGCACACCACTCCAACCGATGCAATTTACCATCGACCCTCGCATCGATGCACTGATTGCGAATCGGATAAAATGCCCATCCCTAGTGTGCACGTGTGTGTGCTGGCCCTGCTGTAAAACGGAGAGACAGAGGAAGCAGGCGTGTATATTGAGATGTGCTTTCTCAACTTCTAAACTTTTAATGAGAGAAAGAGATGAGGGGCTTGTTTTCACACGGGGAGCGCTGGGTGCAGCGGTGCGACCAACAAAAAAAGTTAGTCTTACGAATTTTGGTTGCATATGCGACCAAAATGGTTGCAGTCTTGAGCCCTGGCTAGCATCAAGCTGCTAACTCAAAGGAACAAAAAGAGCAACCAGTGGACCTCAGAGCCAGGAGCTGGAGGGACAGACAGGCCTGGGACCCACTAGGAAACCACCAAACTTGCAGCACTGGACTTTGCAGAGCCAAACCAAAATAGACACTTTTTCTCCAATGGACTTGGGAATTTAACTGGGCCTTACAGAGTTAAGCATAGCATGGCTAAGCACAGAACTATTCTCTTTAAACAATCACTGCATTGATTTATTGAGTATGATGTTTTAGCTTTATGCTTAGCTAACTGCTGTGTATTTTAACATTACCATTTGATGTAGAGGCATCAAGCTAACACAAAGAGACCATTTCTAAACTCCATCGCTCCCCATGTGGTCCTGGTTGTAAATACATTTGAGCCATGCGGTGTTAAGACATGCTTGTGAGGCAGCCATCTTGCCTTGCCTGTTAAACACACACACACACACACACACACACACACACACACACACACACACACACACACACACATATATATATGTATATATATATATATATATATATATATATATATATATATATTAGTGCTGTCAGGCGATTAAAAAAATTAATCTAATTAATTACAGGATTTGTAATTAA